>JAYXSA010000068.1:0-600000 GCA_037356195.1 Penicillium sp. F50
AATCTTAGAAGCTTAGTGATTCGAACGTAGGCCTTGCATCCATAGATCCGTACGTTGGAAAGGTCAGGTTTAGCCTGCAGCCAGTGTGGTGCATTATCGCCTAGATAGGCTGCGAGGGCTTCATATAGCGATTGCTAGTTGATAGATCGGTGTGGAATGCGATTCTAGATATAGATAGCTGCCTTAGCTGCCTCAGGCCATAGATAACTAGGTAGGTTAGCATCAATCGTCATCTGCCTAGCCATCTTCGATATTAATGCACCGTATCGTTCAGCATAGCCATTCTGCTTAGGCTGATAAGGCGGTGTGGTCTCTAGGTGAATTCCGCGAACGGATGCTTCCTGATAGAAGAATTCGGATAGAGCTTTCTCATCGTCCGAATGCACTGTGAGCATAGATAGATTGAATTAATTCCGAATGAAATCGATCTGGTCGGTAAGCGATCTAACTAAATCAGTCTTAGACGATAGGTCCTGTGCTAGCTGATATTTCGTCACGGGATCGACTGAATGGGAAAGGTAGGACGTTTTCGCTAGCGATTGCTCGAAGTGGATTAGATCCTAATGAATCGATTCGAATGGCCGATTATATCGCATCGGTGATCGAGATATTTGACGGGGAGCATTGGCCAGTTTGCATGATTCGTAGTGGCTGATCGGTGATGATATATCCTTGATGCTGATGTTTGATGCATGATCTGGTAGGCGCGATATGATATCATAGCTGATGTGGCCTAATCTCCTATGCTATTGATTAACGGTTCCATCCAGGTGCTTTCTATCGTACGATGAAGATAGGGCGATTCGATCAAACTGGTCGGTAATGTTATTGAATGAATCGGAAGTAAGCGATAGGTGACGGTTAGGTGAAGACAGGGCAACATGATTGGCAGAGCGCTGAATAGGCATTAAATCGGCCACGATTGCATCATCCCATTTGATCAAATAGATGCCTGACTTAGCATTCAATCGGTATATTAGCTTGCCGTCCTTCTCCTCTAGTATGTATTTCTTGCCGTTTAGATAGATTCCGGCGCTTGCAGCACGTTCGGCGGATATCAGGTTGATATAGAATCCAGGGCAATAGGCGACGTGCTTTAGGGGAAAACTAGTTCCATCGAGAGATTAGGTTAGTTTGACCGTGAGCTCTCCATAACCGAGGATAGTGGTCTCTGTGTTTCCCACCATAACTAATGAAACGATTAGCCTATAGTTCACTAGGAGATCCCTATTATTCGTAACATAAATAGATGCACCAGTATCATAGCACCAAGTGTTATTCTTCTTAGCAGGCAACCAAATAGTGCTCATTGCCTTCCCATCATTATCCCGGAAGATATCTTCCGCTTGCTGTTTAGGAATGTAGGCGGTAAACGCGTTTCTAGTGGGTGCATTCGTTTCATCTAATCTATCTAGATCATTCGTACGCTTCTAGTAGGGCGAATCAGATAGCTTTTGGTGGCGTTTGATAGCACTTTCATAGGCTTTCTTGAACGATAGTGAGGATTCGCATATCCTCTAGAAGGCTTTCTGGATTTCTTCGTCTAGCTGCCATCCTTTCGGCCTAGCGCGAGGATTGATGTATGGGCATTGATTGAATCCATAGTTGCCATCATTAGGCATACCTTAGCATGGGCATGGCTTTCGGCGTGGCTTCGGTAGCTTATAACTATCGTTTCTATGATAGGCTTCATCATCATCAGGGCTTCGTCCCTGGTAGGTCGCGTGAGCAACCTGCCGTCTACTTCCGCTGCTAGACGATGGATTTCCTCGATATTGATCGGTGAACTGGTTAATCACCTCTTCTAAGCTAGGATGTTTTATCCCCTGGAGGATCGTATTGTGCCAGAATGAGTAGAAGCTTTTATCGGATGATTGAATGGCTTCTAGGAAATCATAGACGATCGATTCGGCATCATAGAATTGGGCAATATTGGCCTGAATGCCTTGGTTTTGGCATATGATCCATCTATCGCACTATTTAGCTAGATCGGATGGCTTGCTAGGCGGTGTCTGGCGTTTTAGGGTATCCCATTCATATAGGATATGACGATTTCTTGATTGATTGGATTGGGCATAGCGCTTGCGAAGGGTAATAATGGCATCTCGTGCTGATTGGCCATTAATCATCTCCCTACCCTCACGTGCTAGAGAGTGTACGATGCCGCTTTTGAATGATTCAATCGCTCGCATATATCGCAGGTAATCGGCTTTGCTGTCGGCATAATCACTTCTTATGGCCCTATAGTAGCCTAATTCATCAGGTGTAAGATCGGTAAGGCGCTTAGGGACTCGAGGCTCATCGGAAGTGTACGGTTGGGGCCGTTTGATTGCATCAGATAGCTTTGGTTCAATTGGCTCTTCGGGTGGTGTAGCAGGATCTTCATTAGGATTGACGTATTTCCATATGTTGGTTGATTCAGCACGATCTTTAATAGCGGTGAACCATGGAATCCAGTGCGCAGGGCACTTAAGAGGATATCCAAGCTATGTGGATGTGGCTTGAGTAGTAGTCGAATCCATCACGATTGAGAAGTGAAGGATAAGTGAAGCGAAAGTGATCGAAAGGTGATCGAAAGGTAGTCGAAAGGTCGTCGAAAGGATAAATCAGGAAGGAATCAGATGCTTTAGCAGTAGGCCGCAGCGATCGGGCTCATAACTATCGGATTTATAGGGTGGGTATAAATCCTTAGGAGTGCACAGATCGTTCTATGCACTATCAAATCAAGACACACGGTGATGTATACGGATCGTTCGTGTACGATCAGATCAGATAGACTCAGGCATACGATTCACATGAATCGGAAGCTAACGAATGATGAAGAACTCAGATTGATAGGACACTATCGAATATCATCAATGGTTGAACTTGATCGAACTAGCTATAGGGGAACAGGCAGTATTTATCGAAGGAACGAATCATGGTAGAATACCATAGAAGTCATGCGAATCAATCTAATGCATAGAGTGTTGAAGCTCTTCTATTCATGGAATAGATCGTTGAAGATCATCAAGGGATAGGGTCATGTGATCATGTGACACACTAGCTTCCATTCGGCCACATTCGATCACATTCGGCGGCATATGCTCATTCTCATGTTGACAGATTTTATACCTAATTTTGTATAAAAATAGGTAGGTTTAGGTAGGTTTAGTATTTAGCGTATATAGGCTAGACTAGGCAGGACTTAGCGTAGTTAGACTTTAGATATTAAAGGGGTGCCTATAGACGGGTTATAGATACCTAAGGGATGTCTATAGATAGACTCTACTAAGGTCTAGCTAGGAATAAACTAAATTAGCCTACGAAAAAATAGTAGAGTATATATAATAAGTTATAGAAGAAGTAATACTAGAGACCTTTATAGATAATATTATATTATACTATAGCCTAAATAGCGTAGAGTATATAATAGATACGTTTCTAGATATTAATTAGGAAGTAATTAAGAGTTAAGCGTAGACCTAGTATAGTTCCTAGAATACTACTAACTTATAGGAACTATCTAATAGACTCTAGAAGTAGGCTATAGGTTACTAGGAGATAATAGTTAAGACTCTAGATATCCTAAAGATTCTAGAAACTCTACCCTAGCTCCTAGGGCTAGATATAACTAAATAACCTTAAGGAAGAATCCTATAATATATAATTAATAAGAAGTAATTCGTAGATTTCTAGAGTATATTTAGGCTAGAAGAGGACCTAAAGCGAATTAAATAGATCTATAATTAAATAATAATCTAACTTGAAGATATTAAGAACAAACTTTAAGATATATACTAGTAAGGTTATAAGATTAAAGCCTAATAGCTACGCAAGATCTATAAGTAACTAGCTTAGATATAAGGATACTTAAAGTAAGAAGAAGGCTATAAGTAAGTTAAGATACTATAGGAAAGGATTATCGCTAACTTAGAAGTCGACCCTATAATATTCAAGTATCTATATAATAGCTTATAGTATATATACTAGGGATATATATAATACCCTAATTACGATCTTAGAGACGTAACTAGCTATTATAATAATAGATATATAATATACGTAGTAGGAAAAATTAAAAGAAGTCTAGAACTAAAGCTACTATACTAGGAAAAGAGACCTAATTAGAAACTAGAATATATAGGACTCTAGTATAGAAACTAGAGAATAAATACTAAAGAATAATATCTCGTAGCTACTATATAAGGAATATATATAAAAATTACTACTAATATTACGTTTTAACTAACTAGAGTAATACTTAATTTAGGAGTAGTAGGAAACTTTATATACCTATAATATAAGAAATAGTATAAGATCTAAAGTATAGAGAAGCTATAGATTATACCTATTATTAGGCTTAATAGAGAAAGCCTAGGACTAGGAATTAAGTATAAAAGTAAATCCTTACTAATAGTTATTAGAGACTACTTTAAGGTTATTAACTTTAATATTATAAATATTAGAGAGTATAATATAATATTTAGAATATCTTAGTTAAGGAAGTATAACCTAGCTATCGATTAGTAGTATAGATATATACTATTTAATAGATATAAGTATAAGTAGATAAGTAAGATTTAGACTAGAGATAATAAATAATAAGCGCTAAAGAGACTTAGCTATAGGGAGATAAATACTTATAAAAACCTTTATAAAGGTAAACTTAAGAGGAGTTTTTAGCTAGAAGGTAGGCCTAATAATAAGAAGATACTAGATATAAAGGATATTATAGTTACTAAATAGTAGCTAGATATAACTAATAAGGAACTAGAGGATTATATTCTTATTAGTAGTAATAAGGAAATATTCCTTTACGCTATAGGAGCGCTAGTAGAGGAATACTAAATCCTTAAGAAATATAAAGAATTCTAGGATATATTTATACTACTACTAAAGAGTAAGCTACTAGAGTATAGTCTATTTAACTACAAAATTAGAATTAAGAAAGACTAAGAACTAAAGTTTATACTAATTTACTTACTATTATAGAAAGAGTTAGTAATACTAGAGGAGTATATTAAAGATAATCTTAAGAAGGAATATATATAATATTTAAGGTTATCTATAGGATACCTAATCCTATTTATACCTAAGAAGGAGGAAGAACTTAGAATATATATTAATTACTAATAACTTAATAATATTACTATTAAAGACTAGTACCTATTACTATTAATTAATAAGATTTAAGATATTATTTAAGAAGTAAAGTACTTTAGTAAGTATAATATTACTAATATATATAATTAATTATAAATTAAAAAAAGAGACGAATAGAAGACTATATTCTAAACTAAGTTTAGATATTTTAAATATATAGTTATACTATTTAGACTTACTAATATACTAATATTATTTTAACGATTTATCTTCTATATATTAAATAGGTACTTAGATAAGTTTATTATTATATATCTTAATAATATTCTTATATTTTTAAAAATAGAGGTAGAGTATATTAAGTATAATAAGAAAGTATTATAATAACTTAAGGAAGTAAAAGTTATACTTAAGCTTAAGAAATATAAGTTTTACGTTTAGAAAACGAGTTTCCTTAGATATATTATTAGTCTAAATAGACTAGGGATAGAATAAGATAAGATTAAGAGTATTCTTAGGTAGCTAATCCTAATATATATTAAGAACGTATAGAGCTTTTTAGGACTAGCTAATTACTACTATAAATTAGTATCTAATTATAATTAATATATAGTAGGACTATACTAATTTACTAAAAAGAGAATACTATTCTAATAGGATAAGGTAGTAGAAAAATTATTTACTATACTTAAGAAGATATATAATAAAAAGCTAGAAGAAGTAATTATTATAATATTTAACTATAATATATCTATTATTATAGAGACTAATATATTAGATTTTATACTTAAGGCTTAACTTATATAACTAGGAAAAGATAATAAGCTTAGACCTATTACTTTCTAGTTATATAAGATAATATTAGTAGAATTAAATTATAATATCTATAATAAGGAACTATTAGCTATAATATTAGTATTTTAGATATAGAGAGTATACTTAGAAGGAGCTAAGTATACTATAATTATTAAGACTAATTACTATAATCTTACTTACTTTACGATAACGAAAAAACTTACTAGAAGATAAGCTAGATAGGTAGAAATACTAGCTTAATATAACTTTAAGATTATATACTATAAGGAAACTAAGAACGTAGTTATAGACGCGCTAAGTTACTATCTAGACTATAAACTTAGAACTAAGAAGGTAGTACCTACTATCCTAACTATAGATAGTAAAGGATATATTATTTATAACTACTAAATCTTAATAGCTACTAGTAAATTATAGAATAATAAATAGCTAAAGAAGATTTAAGTTAGTATAGAAACTAATAAGTTAATTTAGAAGGTTCTAGATAATAAGACTATATTAACGCGCGATAGAATCGTCTATATATATAGCTTAGTATATATTTCTAGGAACCTCTAGATAGAAATTATCTAATAATATTATAACGAACTAATATAAGAGTACCTTAGTATTAAGAAAACTATTAAGAAAATTATATAAAATTATTATATCTTAGTACTATATAGAAAAGTAAAAAAATATATTTAGTATTACGATTTATACTAACGAAATAAACTATTATAATATATACTATATAGAACTATAGGACTAGTAGAAGTACTAAAACGACTATAGGAATAGATTACTATAGACTTTATTATAAAGTTACCTATATTAGAAGGAAATAATATAATTATAGTAGTTATCGACTAACTAACTAAATACGCCTATATAATCCTAATAATAGAAACTATTAATATATAGTAGATAGCTAACCTATTACTTAGATATATATTTACTAACTATAGGATACTAAGCAAGATTACCTTAGATAGAGATAAGTTATTTATATCTAATATATAGTAATTACTAGTAGATTAACTTAGGATTAAGTATAGACTCTCTACTATATACTATCTATAGACTAATAGATAGACTAAAAGAGTAAATTAGACCTTAGAATAATACTTAAGATACTATATAAATTACTAATAGGATAACTAGATAGGATTATTACTAGTAGTATAATTTATATATAATAATATAATATACTTAACGATAAAAGAGATACCTTTCTTCGCGAATTATAGGTTTAATCCTACTATAATTAGAGAACTAATTAGGAAATAACTACTTGTAGAATCGTTACGACTACTAGCGACTAGATTAAAATAACTATACCTATAACTTTTAAGGGATATCGAGTTTCTTAATATACGTATAAAAAACTACTATAATTAGTTACGCTAGGAGGTGCTAGAATTCTAAAAGAGGGAGAAAGTTTACCTTCTATAACGTAATATTCGTACTAGACAACCTAGCGTAAAACTCGACTACCTTAAGTTAGGACTATTTAAAATTAAAGAAAAAATAGGACTACTTAATTATTAGCTAAAACTACTAGGAAATATACGATATATTTATATAACGTTTTATATCTCGTTATTAGAAAAAGTACCTAGAAACGCTAAAATTACTTATATATATTATAGGTAATTAGCTTTTTTATCGGTATAATTACTCTTTATAGCCCTATAGTAGCTTAATTTATTAGGTATAAGATTAGTAAGGTACTTAGGGACTTAAGGCTTATCGGAAGTATATAGTTAGGGCTATTTAATTATATTAGATAGCTTTAGTTTAATTAGCTCTTTAGGTAGTATAGTAGGATCTTTATTAGGATTAACGTATTTCTATATATTAGTTAATTTAGCGCGCTCTTTAATAGTAGTAAACTATAGAATCTAGTACGTAGGGCACTTAAGATAGTATCTAAGCTATATAGATATAGCTTAAGTAGTAGTCGAATCTATTATAATTTAAGCGAAAGTAAAGGATCAGTAAAGTAAAAGTAATCGAAAGGTGATTAAAAGGATAAATTAGGAAGGAATTAGATGCTTTAGTAGTAGGCTGTAGCGATTAGGCTTATAACTATTAGATTTATAGAGTAGGTATAAATCCTTAGGAGTGTATAGATTGTTCTATATACTATCGAATTAGGATACGTAGTAATATATACGTAGTATTCGTATAAGATCGGATTAGATAGACTTAGGTATACAATTTATATAAATCGGAAGCTAACGAATAATAAAGGACTTAGATTAATAGGATACTATCGAATATTATTAATAGTTAAACTTGATCGAAGTAGCTATAGGGGAATAGGTAGTATTTATCGAAGGAATGAATTATAGTAGAATACTATAGAAATCATGCGAATCAATCTAATGTATAGAGTATTAAAGCTCTTCTATTCATAGAATAGATCGTTAAAGATCAGCAAGGGATGGGGTCATATGATCATATGACACACTAGCTTCCATTCGGCCACATTCGATCACATTCGGCGGCATATGCTCATTCTTATGTTGACAGCTCCGCTATACGATTAACCTCCTACTAACGCGTTTTATACTCCGTACTCTATATAGCGTATACACCCTTATAATTAGCATACTTATTCTCCTATATATCCTTTATAGAGTAATCCTAAGACTAATAGCCCTCTATATAATATATATACTTAATAGTATTAGTATAGGCAGTTCCTATATATCTATATTATTAATATTTAAAGTACTACTATATATAAGCTGCCCTATTATATAGTATAGCTATTAGACTATTATAATCCTAGAGGACCTCCTTATTAATCGCTATATTAGCTAGTACTAGAGACGTAAACTTAATAATTAGTAAGCTACTCTTCCTAGATAGAATACATAGCTAGCTAATCTTAGTAATTTTAGCCTTCTCCTCCTAGTATTATATATTACTCGTAAGTAGATCCTTAATTACCTAGTCCTATAGTATATCCTCTAATACCCGATTAATACTAAGTAATTATATATTAATATCGTATATAATAATCCCCTACGTGCGTATATATATAAAGGCTATCTTATACAGCCCTTTTAGCTACTTATTATAATAGATTTATAGGATTTCTGCCTTCTTTATATCGCGTATAGTAAATCGGAGATTACCTAATTTAAATTAATAGGATACTAGGATCTTAACTAATATAAGTAGTAGTAATTTAGCTAATTTAACTACCTTCGCCTACGCCTAATTAACTCGCTTTGTAAGCTCCGCGCTCGTTAGATAGCGGAATATACTAATCTATAAGTAGTCACTAAGGTAGACTACTACCTCGCGGTTACGTACTACTTCTATTAGGCACGCTAGAGAGCTGCTCAATAAGCTATAGAAGGATTAATAATACGCTAGCCCTAGCGCGCGTATAGCTACTTTAGTATACGATCTAATCGTCTGCCTAGCCGGTAGCTCGACGGCCTATTTAATAGCCTATATATCCTTGCGTAGGGTATCGAGCTCGTGCTGCTAGTCCGTTAATAGGGATAACAGGAGGTCCTTCGTTAGGTCTTCTACCTACTAGAGGAAGCTTATAACCTTTAGGGTTAGTCTAGCATTCTAACCCCTTCCTAATTCCTTTAGAAGATCGTGTAAAGTATAGTTGACGTTCAATACGCGCTCCCTATTCGATAGCAGATTTTTTAATAGGCCGCCGGCGGCCCCTAAGGCCGGCCCAACGCCCTTAGACGCGCGCAGCATTGTTATATAGGTCGACTAGGGTCGAATCTAAAATCAAAATGAAGCGCAGGGAGTTAGATTGAAACTGCCGTTTACGAGAAGTTGCCAAGTGGCGTGGTCCCTAAGATATTTCAAAAATTCAATTCGGCGCGGAAGTTGTTGTGTTTTAGACTGCACAGTTACGTGGGCAGAATCCAGCCAATAATCCGCATAAATGAAATAGGCTGATCTTGCCTGTGCCTCAGGAGTAAAATATTCCCACGAAGTTGTGTACCTCGTCCTCAGAACAATGTCTGATTATAGGGATGACGAAGGCTACTTGATGTCGTGATAAATTTAGAATTTGGCAGTTTTCCGCACAGCATTCTTCCTGAAGGCGGGCTGAAGACAAATTACCCTGGGATCTTGTATCTTGTATTTTATGTCGCTGCTGAGAAAGCTCTAACCTCGGAATATGGAATCAAGATCAACGTTGGTGCTGGTGCAGCTTGTCTTCTCTCATATGGGTAGCCATAGGTAGCCAATCTTTATTTCACAAGCCGTTCTTGAGACAGGTTAAGTATGCGAACGCGGTAAAGATTGAAATATTCAAAGTTTTGTGCTGCGAGATGTTAGGCTCACCAAGGCCCCGTCGTCGCGCACTGTATAGTCATTCCCTTTTCTCCAGCCTAGCCACATTCCTAGGACGTCCTCTTCGCTCTCTTCGTTCTCATTCTCCACGGGACTTTTGCGGTGAGCGTTGTTTTCAGCCCTCGAGTTCAAGCTATGGCTGCCTTTGAGATAAAATGCTGGTCTCCAACCATGACCCCGTTGGTCGATCTCATCATAGTCTAGAACAGGAGTTGCACATGAGTCGGTTCCATTGAATATTTCCTCCCATTCTTCACGTGTTTTTTCCTTAAAACGTTTCTCAAAGATAGCGCGCAACACCGGCCAATTCTTCTTGTCTCTCGAAGGCAAATTTTCTGGATTCAGTGCCAAGCCTTTCAAAAGGGTTGCATAGAAACGTTCTTCTAACGCACCAACAGCAAAGTATTTTCCTTCATCCTTGGTCTCATAAGTGTCGTAGAAGGGGCAGCCGCCGTCAACCATATTACAGCCACGTGGTGCATTCCAAAAGGATGTCGCCCTAGCCAGCCGCGGTATGGTGGCCAAATATGCCGAACCATCTACCATATTTACTTCCACAATTTGGCCCTGGCCAGTTCGTTCACGCTCAATAAGCGCCATCAGTATTCCAGACAAACACATCGCAGACCCACCAGCAAAGTCACCCACGACATTCCCTGGTGCATATGGGGGTTGCCCGGCCCGGCCAAAGAGGGATAGAACGCCGGAGACTGCGATATAGTTTATATCATGACCAGCCATATCCTTGTAAATCCCATCACGACGGAAACCAGTCATTCTAGCAATTATAAGGCGAGAATTCTGTCGTTGTAGGACATCCGAGGGAGAGAGCTTGAGTCGCTCTAGGACGCCGGGGCGAAAGGGGTCGATCAAAACATCAGCGGTGGAAATGAGAGATAAAAGAACATTCCGGGAAGAGGGATCGTGAAGATCAAGGGTTATGGTGGATTTTTTTTGCGATACTAAATCTGATGTCATTGAAAACTCCGCACCAGGACGTTTGATACGCAGCACGCAAGCCCCATAATCGGCGAGTATTAGGCCCAAGAACGGCCCTAATTGCCCCATGTTAGTTTAGTGGTCATAAAGCCTCGCGTTATTTTTTATCGATAACTCGAATTATGGATTTTAGTGAAAAAGAACTGACCGGGACCTATGCCGCCCAATTCTAGAACGCGAATGCCTGAGAGTGGACCTGAAGCAGCAGAAGGAGTCATCTTTCAAGGCAGTTGAAGAAATTCATAGCCTAGATGTCTTTGCGTTTCTGTCTAATTAGATATATAGACTTGCTGGTCTCGTCAATTAAAGTCCGCCTTTTAATCGGAGAATATTGGTTGAGGATTCGGTTAAATCCCGTGGATGGTATAGCCAAGAACAGGCTATCGAAAGCCGATAGCACCGGGCTAGTACGGCGGTGCGTAGCGGCCATTCTCCAGGGCATAAAACCTGTCATAAATTTGACCGCTTTTCCCTCTCCGCCCTAGCCAGATTAGGTCACATGACCATTTGATCTATATACACAGTAGATCTTCGAGCTTTAGGCTGGTCATATCCAACAAAGACTATCCGGAATACTGCACAGAACACGGGTTCCATATAACCTGCATAAACACCAAAGATTGAGTAAAGAAATACCGAAGATGAGTTCTAAAACAAAACATCACCCCTTATGTCTGCCTAGATTCCCGGAATTTTTCGGAGCGCCCGGTAGCGCCATTTCGGTATTAGGTTCTAACCCCATGGTACGACTATATGCGTATCAGGGTTGGCCACAACGGAGATAGCCGGAAATATCGGATAGTAAATAGTCATCAGGTTACGTTTTTCATAGCGCAGGTTGCCCCGGTGGTGTGTCCAAACATCTCTTACCCCCCCCGGCCTTCTCTTCTGCCAATAGCTCAGGTTAGAAATTTGTTTGTTTTGCTATGCGTGTGAATACAGACAGTCAGCTTTTCACGTCGCTCCGGTTGCATTATGAGCAATCCAGAGTAGCCGACGGTAGCATCTGCCTGGAACAGGAAGTGTGTCGCCGTTACTGGCAGCCATTGTTCAGGCGGCATAATGAGGCGCCCAGCTGGGCTTTACGCATCTTTTCCCGTTAAGTTGGGGGTTTTGACTGTCACGTTCGACTCTGGGTGTCAGAGTGAGAGCTCTGGGCAGCCTTATGGTCTAAAGAATTCATAATACTAAGGCCGCGGAATGTATCGTGCGTTCCCGACTGGTAGAATCAAAACGTAGTGGGACGATAGATGTCTAGTCATTGTGAAGTGGATATATACCCAATATCGCAAATACTGCGTCTGACCAGTATCCGCTGCTATCAAAAGAAGATGGCAAAAATTACCGCCGAAGATCTGCTGGTAGACACCGTCCCTTTTCGAACGATTTCCTGTCCGCGGAGAGGCGCCCCTCGACAACTTCAACGCCAATCGATTTGACGTATCCATTTTGCCCGGACCGCAGCCTATAATTGAGGATCTGATTCGTCAAACAGCAGTTCTCAACCATAAGGACTATTCCTTTCCCGGACAAAGCGCACAAAGCTGTTTACGAGGACACGATGGCCGTGTAGTTCAAATCAGCGGCCTTCTTCTGGTAAGCGCTGTCGAAGTAGACACCTACACGCTGACAGCGTGATGATACGAGGGCGTAAGCTGTCCAAAATTAAAGAATATTTCTGGACCTCGCCAGCACTACGGTCTATAATCTATCAAGATGTCTTCAAATCGAGAACCAAGAAAAAATGGCCGTGCAAAATATCCCGTCCCACTCAGAGAAAGCCGAGATCGAGGCTCTAGTAATCATTACTACAGGATAGCTCAGCTGTGCCTGTCGAACTGATGTAATTGATTGTATTATAGTTAATGATGGATACTGTTCCGGTATAGCAAATATACTAGCTACACAGGAGGGATGCTTACTGACCCACCCGGCCTGGCGAACGTCATACTGAGCATTGCGCCCGTTTCTCGCTATAATTGGAGATTTTCCCGCTCAGTAGCTTTCCATCTAATGGCTTTTCAACGCTCATGGCTAATGAACCGGTCCCAAAAGAGTTGTCGTTTTGGCGCCTCCTGCTGGACCACAATGCAATCACGCAGGATGTATTAAACCACGACTACGCAGGTTCGGGAACAGAGAGCGATCCGTACATTGTTCGCTGGCTTGACTGTGATGCCCGCAATCCGATAAATTTCCCAATTCGCCGGAAGATTATGATTACTCTGTCGACGGCTTTTGCAACGCTCATGGTCTCCCTATCCTCTTCTGCCTATGTTGGGAGCATCCACGATGTCATTGAAGAATTCCATGTCAGCAACACTGTCGCAACTCTCGGTCTCTCGCTGTTTGTCCTGGGATTTTCCGTTGGCCCCTTAATGTGGGCACCGCTCAGCGAGCAAGTTGGACGCCAAGTCCCATTCTTCGTTTCCTTTCTCTGCCTGTCTTCCTTGACAGCTGGATGCGCTGGCGCAAGGAATATTGAAACTCTGCTTATTCTTCGTTTCCTTGCTGGTGCTATTGGATCATCTCCCTTGACAAACGCCGGCGGAGTGGTGTCCGACATGTTTATTGCAGGACAGCGTGGGCTCGCGTTATGCTTGTTCGCAGCCACCCCATATCTGGGCAAGTCCACCGAGTGACCACAACAAATGGCCGGGTTCGACATCGCAGCTAATAATCTCGTATAGGCCCCGCCTTAGGTCCATTGATCGGTGGTTTCCTAGGAATGCACGCCGGATGGAGATGGACACAGGGCTTGCTTGCCGCATCGCTGGGCCTGGCCTGGATTGTGATGACTTTATCAGTACCCGAGACATATGCTCCGGTCTTGCTTCGCAAACGTGCAAAATTCCTCTCCACCATCACTGGTAAGTGCTATCGAAGCACACTGGATATAACTCCGGGAAATAGATCAACCCGCATTCGCTTTCAGGCGGTAGTCTTCCGCCCCTGGACTCTGCTTCTCCGCGAGCCTATAGTTCTACTGCTTTCCTTCTACGCTGCTGTTATATACGGCACGTTATATATGTTGTTCGCAGCTTTTCCCATCGTTTACGAAGAGCGACGTGGCTGGAATGCCGGAGTGGGTGGGCTCCCATTTCTCGGCGTTATGCTGGGGACCCTTCTGGGCGCGCTCTATACTCTGTATGATAATAAGCGGTTTATCAACGTTGTGCAGAAATACGGTGGTTGTGCTCCACCGGAGGCGCGTCTTCCACCGTGCATGGTCTCTGCCGTCTCGATTCCCATCGGGCTGTTCTGGTTTGCATGGACAAATCAACCGTCTATTCACTGGATGGTCAGCGTGGCATCATTAGTGCCATTCGGTTTTGGCTTGATTTTGGTATATTTAGGAATTGTGAACTATCTCATCGATTCCTACTCAACTTATGCCGCCTCAGCTCTCGCCGCCATGTCTATATTGCGATATTTATTCGGTGCCGTATTCCCACTCTTTACGACATACATGTATGAAGGGTTGGGAATACACTGGGCCGCTTCAATACCGGCATTCATTTCCCTTCTATGCCTGCCTCTCCCATTCTTTTTCTATAAGTATGGTCCTACGGTCCGGGAACATTGCAAATATGCAGCACTTTCTCGGCAACAGTCAAGAAAGCTTCAGGCTGTTTCATGGGGCACACGGTCAAGTCCTCCGGTGCGGGAGGCTACATGAGAATGGATCAAAGGATATTTCCATCAGCGCCTATATATTCATCCACATGGGTCTTACTCTACTTATGTTTACCCAGTGCCATACGTGACGGGGACCATCAATGGTCTAGGGAAGCATCTGGATATATTTCAATGCCGCTATTTATGAGTCGCCAGCGCGTTACCCTCCAGAAGAGCCATAGCCTAAATTAAGCCCAGTAAAATTGTCACTGTTAGATCTGCAACTGAGAAGGGCTAAATTTACCTATTGTTATATGTGATGTGAGACTAAAACGGAACGTTTGGGAACCGATCGGCCTAAGGACGATGATTAGCTCTCCGGAATGGCCACTCTTTTCCGGTTGGTTTTACTTGCTGCATCCGCTTCGCGAGGTCTTAGCCTGCATCAAGACAAAGGTTCATTTAGCAAGGCAAATTCTCGGAAGTGTCTCTTTATAATGCAAAGTACGTTCACCGGTGTCAGCGTGTTAAAAGCTGGACGATTACAGACAGAATACGTTTAAGCATTAGTACGGGCTGTATGCCGGAATTATAAAGACTTTGCAGTGAATCGCAGGATCTTAATCACTAATAAGACCTGTTGAATCTATAGGCCTCCGGTTTCCAAGTTTTACGCTGAAACTGCTGTTAGATATGTGGAAGCTCATTGAATGATAACTGGACGTTGACCGCCTAGTATAGATAATTTAAAGAAGACGACGTAAAGCATAGTTCGATGCTTATAGGTAGTTTTAGACCTCGGCAAAAACATTTAGAGGGCGGATCCTTAGCTGCCCTTGCCTGACCCTCCGTCCTTAGAGGGCAGCTTACGGGCGGCCCTTATTAGCCCTTATTTATATAAAATTCCTGTTTTAGCGTTTATAAAGCTACTAACTAATCAATATAGAATACCGTCTTATATATATATTTTAGTTCTTATCCTATATCCTTTTAAAATTCTATATATTCTAAGTATAAACTTTATATAATAACTTAAGAATTAAAAATAGAATAGTTAGTAATATAATTTTCTACTCTAAAAATATAGAGTTATACTATAATAGTAGTATTATAGGATATTAAAAAGATAGAATATATAGAGTTGTAGAAATATATATTTAAACTATAGAATAGTATCGATTTTCTAATATATTAGCTATCCTTAAGAAAATCTTATTTCTTTATTCCTTTAGATAGAATTAGAGAATATAAAAGCTCTAAAATTACTTTCTTTTCTAATTTTTAATCTAAAGCTATATAAGCTACTTTAATTTAAGAGGATAGAAGATTTATAGTATAGATAAGGACTATTATAGAAAGAATAGGTAGTAGTTATGAAGCTCTTATAAGATTATCTTAAAAGAGCTAATAAGATCTTATTATTAAATAATAAGAAGTATTTATAAGATTATCTAAAAGAAGCTAATAGGATCTTATTATTAGATAATAGGATTATTAGCTAATAATTAGATAAGACTATACTATATATTTAAAGAAAGGCTAAGATAAGATCTTATATTAAATACTATAAGATATAGAGATATATAAGTTAATAAAAATTTAAGGATAGATAAGAGATTTAAGAGCTAAATATAGGCTACTTATATATATTAAAGACTAGTTAAGAACTACTTAAGGACTACCTATATATATTAAGGACTAGTTAAGGACTACTTAAGGACTATCTATGTATATTAAGAGCTAGTTAAGGGCTACTCTTAATAAGTCTTCTACTATTAACTAATTATAAAGAGACTAACTAAATAAAGTAGATTAATAGCTTATATACTAAATAAAAGTAATATTATATTAGGAAGTAAATAAATAATCCTATTTATCTAAGCTTATAATCCTTTTTAATATATAAGTTCTAGAGAAACGAGTTACTTTATCCTTTTCTAATTATATAATTCTCTTATTAATATCTAATTAATAATATCCTAAATATCCTAATTCTTAGATCTCTATTCTTTATCTATCTATAATAGTAATCTAGTTAATACTCTTCTTTTTTTTTTAAATAATTAATTCTCTATACCTAATCTTTCTTTAAGCTAATATATACTTAAATCTATATTAAACTCTAGTTATTTTACTTTAATAATTCTATCTATTATTTCTTCTTTATTTTAGTAAGTTAGTCCTAGTTAATTATTAGTATATATTCTATACTCTAAAATATTAAAGAATAACTTTATAAATTAGTAGCTAGAGACTAATTTTAGAAAAAGAAAGAGACTTAATTAAAGTAGCTACTATAAATTAATATACTAAAATTAATTTAATTAGATTACTAATATAAAAACTAGTAAATTAAAAGTAAAGTATTACTACTACTAGAAAGTTCTTAATTATTTAATAACTAAGTAATATAGAATAATTATTTTTAATTAATATTTAGCTAGTCTAATCTATTAGAAATTAACTAGCTAAAAGACTAATATTAGAAGATTATTTATAAATATAGTATATATTAATCTAGATAATTCTTAACTTTATAATTTACTAAGTAATCTTTTTTTTAAAAGATATAGAATACTCTAAGTTTATCTAAAGTCTTTATATAAGAAATATAGGAGTAGAAGCTTTTATAATTAATTATTTTATTATATTTTCCTTTCTAATTTATTAAATATCTAGAGTTCTATAAGATTATTAATTTTACTTAACTTACTTTTATATAATTTTATATTCTTTTAATAAAAATTATATAATCTTAGCTATAAAAATATATGTAAAAGTAGTAATAATCTATTCTCTAAAAGCTTCCTCTAAATATAAACCTTTTATTTATACTTAATTACTAGATATCTTCTTTTTAATAGGCTTTTATAGCTATTATAGGCTATTTTATTAACTAATACTAGTAATATTAAAAGATTCTTCTTAGATTTAAATCTTTATTTAGTTCTTATTTTAATATAAATCTAAATAATATAGTTTTAAAGCTTCTTTAAAAGTATAGAATTATAGATTAAGTACTTATAGTAATAATTAATAATATATTAAATAATAATATATTAATATTAAGTATATAAGAAATACTCTAGTTACTTAAGCTAAATAATAGTTCTACTATTATCTAAGTTTTTTATATTATCTATATAATTTAGCTTAATTTAAATAATCTTCTTAGGAAGTTAAAGGTAATTCTAAAAAATAAAAATATAGAGATAGATTAGTCTAATAAATACTTTTATTCTTTTTATAAAAAGTACTAAAAAAGAGATATTATTAATATACTAAATAAGGTATATACCTACTATCTAATCTTTATAATTATACTAACTATTTTATTATTATTAAGATTAGAAATCTAGCTATCTATATTAATATAAGCCTATAATAATATAAGTTATTTTATACTTTTTAAAAGGAAGAACTAAAGCTTATTTCTATCTAGAATATTTAAACTTACTAGAATTTAATATTTTTAATATTCTAATATATTAAATAGCTTTAATTAATATTTAATAATTTTTATATATAGTATAACTAAGAATACTTTATATTAAGTTAAAAGAAATAGTAATAAATAAAGTATCTTTTTTAGATAACTTAATCTTTCTTTAAATTTACTACTCTTCTTTTAAATACTAAAAATATTAGTATTTATTTAGTTTTTAATATCTATAATAAACTCTTTAATTATTTTAAAGCTTTAATTAGTATATTATAGTAGAAGAAGATAGCTTAGAAATAGCTTATACTTAAGATCCTAGGGCCTTTTTCCTAAAGCCCCTATTCGGCTAAGGCTATAGGTTATAGATAGTAGGCAGTCTCCTCTATTCTATTACTTTTAGCTATATTTATATAACTACTTAATAGTCTATAGATTATATCCTTAGTTCTATAGTATACAAATAGAACTTTATATACCTTATACCCTATTATAGATTATATATAGTAGTAAACCCTTAAATAGAGTTAGTCTTCTATAGCTACTTACTAGGAGGAAGCTTATATCCTATTTAGGGCCCTCCTAGTTAAATCGATCCCTTCTTAATCTATAAAGAGGTAAAATAAAGCTAAAAGCTCCTATCTAGGAGCTTTTAAGATAACCTATAAGATCCTATAGCTTTAATAGTTAGGAAAAAGTTTTTCGATAGCTAGAAGTAAGAGGTAGGTTTAATCCTAAATCCTTAGTAGAAGCTTACTACTATAATTAAAGCTAATTAGTATAGGAAAAACAGATTTAAATAATTACTAGTCTAAACTATTACTAAATAGGATAGAACGCTTATAGAAGCCCTATTAGGAAATATTAGTTTCTAGGTATATCCTTCTAATTAGTATTAGAAGTAAAACTATAAAACGCGAAAGTATTTACTCTTCTAAGAAAACTACTCTAAAGTAACTAGTTTATAAGCTTTTAATAGTATCTACTATAGTGTTACGCGGAGCCGACTGGTCACTGTAAGTTAGATGCGGAAAGGGCAACTGGTTACCTGAATCGTGCGTTGTAATAAGGTACAACCACGATATGTGCTGCGGCGGCTGATTCCGGCCCTCTCGGCACAACTTCGAATTCCAAGCGTATCTCTCAATCGTACCGTTGCCTCGCAAGGCCTTACTGCGGGTTGGATCCTGTTGAGGGTCTTGCAGAACGTGCTAGAAGTGCGCGCTAAGTAAGTCAATCACTAAGTGTTGCCACGAAGTGAATCCCCTACTTGTAGGTTGGGTTGTCTTAAAGGTGAATAGTGAAGTATAGTACTAAGGTAGTAACTAAGTAACAATGTTGGATTGATCGCGAAGAACTAAATATATGATGCTAAATGAGTGTCCTTATATATCTAGTCCTTCGGGTTGGTATAGGTGGTAGATAGTATAGTAGTAGATAAGCCTTAGCGCGATCTACCTGTATACCTATCTACCCTTCTACTATCGGTGGTTACGTGCTGGGGTGGCTGTTTCCTGTAGTGTGCTAACCGTCTCGTGGTATAAGTCGGTATTGGTTGTGACTGTTAGCTGTAGGCTTTTCCTGGCTCCTATCCCTAGGGACCTGGCTTAGGGCCTTTCCGGGGCTCGCCTAAGTATACTGAAACGCACGTGACAACGCTAATCCCTAGCGTCCGTGGGATGATTAGTTCTCGGTTGCTGCTTAAATAGCTGCGGCCCCCGCGTTTCTTTGAGGTCCGTAATATTATCCCCTCCTTCCTTATCCTTTGTCCCTAAAGGATTTAAAACGTTGGTCCCTCCCCGTAGGTTAGTGTGGTGTTTTTGATTTCCTTCCTTCCTGTTATGTTCTTCTACTATGCCTAAGCGTAAGGCTGACTCTGTTCTTGAAGGCACCCTGAAGCTCCCTTCTAAACGTGACTAAGTCGCTGGTCGTATCTGTTAGGCTGAGTATATTGTCGCAAACGGGTTTATTACCTCTATTCCTTGTGACTGTTGTCGAGAGTCTAGTGAAGAGTGTATGATAGACTGAAGCCGCGAGTATTCTAAATGTGCTTCCTGCACTCGCGCCGGGCGTCTATATAAGAAGGAGTTCTATACTAGTCGTGAATAGGACTTATTGCGTCGCGCTGAGGATAAATTGTCCTCTAATATTGAAAAGAATGAAGATAAGCTCGACTTATTAGAGCCCGAGCTAAATAAATTGCAATCTCGCCTCGCTAAGATATATCGCTAGTTGTTAAGTAAATAAAAACAATACTAGGAGGCTATATCTCGGCAGCGTCGGCTATATAAGCAGATAGCGTTCCTTAAATAAAAGGGTTTTAAAATGTCGGATTATAATATAGAGTTGTTGCGGATACTTAATAAGAAAACGGCTTCCCTAGGGCAGGCTGCTCCTTCCGCCCTTAAAGTCCAACAGCTAGCGTCTACTACTAAGGACCCGAGTCTTGATTAGATATTCTAGGAGATTGCCTAGTTGCCTTATTCCTTCTAGGACGGCCTGGACGTCTCCGGATTGGGTAGTTCTCCTTCGCTTGTTGGTAGTATTACTAAACTAGCTAGTAGCAGCCTATTAAGTTTTTAATAGGTTCCTATATGTTTTCTAAGGTATCGTACCCTTTCTATTTCACTAGATAGTGAGGCCTTCCGCTGATTCTGTTGGCATCTAAGATTTGTTCGACTTCGTACTCGTTTTCTATTTCTTCTTCTATTTCTATATTAGTAGCGATTTCGGCGTTTCTAGGTGCTTTTTCTAATAATAAGATATGAAACGTTGCATGAACGCGTTGCATGCTGTCCGGTAGTTTTAGCTGATAATTGAGCGGTCCTGTTTTTTCTTTAATTTTAAATGGTCCTAACTTGAGGTAGTCGAGTTTTGCGCTAGGTCGTCTAGTGCGAATGTTGCGTCGCAAGAGGTAAACTTTTTCCCCCCTCTAAAAATCCGGCGCCTCCTAGCGCGATTAATCGTAGTAGTTTTTTATGCGCATATTAAGAAACTCGATATCTCTCGAAAGTTGTAGGTGTAGTTGTTTCAACCTAGTCGCTAGTAGTCGCGACGACTCTGCAAGTAGTTATTTTCTAATTAGTTCTCTAATTATAGTAGGATTAAACCTATAACTCGCGAAGAAAGGTGTTTCCTTTATCGTTAAGTGTATTGTATTATTGTATACGAACTGTGCTACTAGTAACAATCCTATCTAGTTATCCTGCTAGTAATTCACGTAGTATCTTAGGTATTGTTCTAAGGTCTAATTCACTCTTTCGGTCTGTCTGTTGGTCTATGGATAGTACGCGGTAGAGAGTCTATGCTTAATTCCGAGTTAATCCGCTAGCGATTGCTACATATTAGATATGAACAGCTTGTCTCTGTCCGAGGTGATCTTGCTCGGTGTTCTATAGTTAGTAAATATATATCTAAGCAACAGATTGGCTATTTATCGTGCGTCGATGGTTTCTGTTGTTGGGATTATGTAGGCGTATTTAGTTAGTCGGTCGACGACTACTATGATTATATCGTTTCCTTCCGATATAGGCAACTTCGTGATGAAGTCTATAGTGATCTACTCCTATAGTCGTTTTGGTACTTCTGCTAATTCTATTGTTCTATATAGTATATATCGTGACGGTTTGTTTCGTTAGTATAAGTCGCAATTCTAAATGTATTTTTTCACTTTTCTATGTAATACTAGGATGTAATAGTTCCGTGTAATTTTCTTAATAGTTTTCTTAATACTAAAGTGTCCTTGTGTTAGTTCGTTGTGATGTTGTCGGATGATCTCTGTCTAGAGGTTCCTAGGAACATATGCTAAGCCGTGTACGTAGACGATGCTGTTACGCGTTAACGTGGTCTCGTTGCCTAGAACCTTTTAAATTAACTTATCGGTTTCCGTGCTGACTCGAATCTTCTCTAGCTATTCGTCGTTCTGTAATTCGCTAGTGGCTGCGAGAATTTGGTGGTTATAAACAATGTGTCCTTCGCTGTCCGTGGTAAGGATAGCGGGTACTGCCTCCTTGGTTCTAAGTTCGTAGTCTAGGCGGCGACTTAGCGCGTCCGCGACTACGTTCTTAGTTCCCTTGTAGTGCATAATCTTGAAGTCGTACTAAGCTAGTGTCTCTGCCTATCTAGCTTGTCGTCTGGTAAGCTTCTTCGTCGTTGTGAAGTAAGTAAGGTTGTGGTGATCGGTCCTGACGATCACGGTGTGCTTGGCTCCTTCTAAGTATGCTCTCTATGTCTGAAACGCTGATACTATAGCTAATAGTTCCTTGTTATGGATATCGTAGTTTAATTCTGCTGGTATTATCTTGCGTGACTAGAAAGCGACAGGTCTAAGCTTGTCGTCCTTTCCTGGTTGCATGAGTTGGGCCCTAAGTGCGAAGTCTGATGTATCAGTCTCTATAATAATAGGTGCGTCGTAGTTGAATGTCGCAATAATTGCTTCTCCTAGCTTTTTGTTGTATATTTCCTTAAGTGCGGTAAACGATCTCTCCGCTGCTTCGTCCTATTAGAACGGTATCCCCTTCTTAGTGAATCGGTACAGTCCTACTACATGTTGACTATAATTAGGTACTAACTTACGGTAGTAATTAGCTAGTCCTAAAAAGCTCTGTATATCCTTGACGTATATTAGTGTTGGCTATTTAAGGATGCTTTTGACCTTGTCTTGCTCTATCCCTAGTCCGTCTAGGCTGATGGTGTATCCGAGGAAACTCGTTTCCTAGACGTAGAACTTGTATTTCTTGAGTTTAAGCGTGACTTTTGCTTCCCTAAGTCGTTGTAGTACTTTCTTGTTGTGTTCAACGTGCTCGGCCTCTATTTTCAAAAACACGAGGATGTCGTCGAGGTACGCGATGACAAACTTGTCTAAGTACCCGTCTAACACGTGGAAGATAAAACGTTGAAATAACGCTAGTGCGTTAGTAAGCCTGAATAGCATAACTATGTACTTAAAGTGTCTAAACTTGGTCCGAAACGCGGTTTTCTATTTATCTCCTTCCTTAATTCGTAATCGATTGTATGCGTTAGTGATGTCGTACTTGCTGAAGTACTTCGCTCCTTGAATAATATCTTGAATCTTGTTGATTAACGGCAGTAGGTATCGGTCCTTGATGGTGATGTCGTTGAGTTATCGGTAATTAACGTATATCCTGAGTTCTCCTCCTTTTTTAGGTATAAACAGGATTGGATATCCTGCCGATGACCTTAAGTGTTGTATATATCCCTTGTCGAGGTTTTTATCGATATAGTCCTTTAATGCCTCCGATTCCTTCTGCGATAAGGTATAGATCGGTATAGACTTCGGTTCTTGGTCTTTCTTGATCCTGATCTTGTGGTTAAACGGACTATGCTCTAGTAGCTTACCTTTAGGTAGTAGCGTGAATATATCCTAGAATTCTTGATATTCCTTAGGGATCTAGTGTTCTTCTATTAGCGCTCCCGTAGCGTAAAGGGATATTTCCTTATCGCTGCTAATAAGAACGTAATCCTCTAGTTCTTTGTTAGTTATATCCGGCCGTTGCTCAGCGACTACGATGTCCCTTATATCTAGTGTCTTCTTGTTGTTGGGCCTGCCTCCTAGCCGAAAACTCCTCTTAAGTTCGCCTTCGTGAGGGTTTCTATAAGTACCTGCCTCCCTATGGCTAAGTCTCTTTAGCGCTCGTTGTTCGTTGTCTCCGGTCTAAATCTCGCTTATCTACTTATACTCGCATCTGTCGAATAGTATGCGTCCGTACTGCTAATCGATAGCTAGGTTGTGCTTCCTTAACTAAGGTACTCCGAGTACTACGTCGTATTCTCCGACGTTAGTAATATCGAAGTTAATGACCTTAAAGTAGTCTCCGATAACTATTAGTAAGGGCCTACTCTTATACTTAATCCCTAGTCCTAGGCTTTCTCCGTTAAGCCCGATGATAGGCGTAATCCGTAGCTTCCCCACGCCTTAAATCTTGTGCTGTTCCTTGTAACGTAGGTTTATGAAGTTTCCTGCCGCTCCCGAATCGAGCATTACCCTAGTTAGTCGAAACGCGATATTAGCGGTAATTTTTATGTGTGCTCCCTACGCGGTAGCTGTAAGATATTGTTCTTCGGTGTTTATCCTCCGGTTTCTGTACTAGAGTCCCGCGTATTTTAGTGTCTAATTAGGTTTCTTCTCCTAGCGTAGCGGCTTTAGTTCTAGGCTTCTTTCGACCTTCCCTGCTGCGTGTACTATACATCCGTCGTCGTAATAGCTAGTTACGTCTCTAAGGTCGTGATTAGGGTATTGTGCGTATTCTTAGCACGTATACTGCGAGTTGTTACACGGACACTTGAATACCGTAGGGTCGACTTCTAAGTCAGCAATGATTTTCTCCTGTAGTGCCTTAATCCGCTTGTAGCCTTCTCCTTGCTTTAAGCGTCCTCGCATCCGAGCTAGTTGCTTATAGATCTTGCGTAGCCGTTGGGCTTTAATCTCGCAACCTTGCTGGTATATGTCTTGGAGTTTATTCCTAATATCTTTAAGTTGGATCATCGTTCGATTATAGATCTATTTAATTCGTTTTAGGTCCTCCTCTAGCCTAAACGTGCTCTAGAAATCTGCGAATCGCTCCTTGTCGATCGCGTATCGTAGGGTTCTTTCTTAAGGCTGTTTAGTCGTATCCGGCCCTAGGAGCTAGGGTGGAGTTTCTAGAATCTCTAGGGCGCCTAGAGTCTTAACTATTGTCTCTTAGTAACCCGTGGCCTACTCCTAGGATCCGTCGGATAGTTCCTGCGAGTCGGTGGTGTTCTAGGGACCGTACTGGGTCCACCCTTGACTCTCGATTAATTCCTAATTAATACCTAGGAACGTGTCCGTTGCGTGCTCTGCGCTGTTTAGGCTGTAGTATAGTACGATGTTATCTATAAAGGTTTCCGGTATTACCCCTTCTGTGACTCGTTGTATGTGCTCTGCTATCTCTTCGTAGGCTGATTCGGTTTGCTCCTAGCTCGGGGTCTATATTTCCCGGCCGCTGGTGAAGGTGCCTTCGCTGTTTCCCTTCTATATAGGTGTGACTGACCTATTAATCACTAACCACCCTTTATCGTTAGTAGCTCGAAGCTGCTGGGGTCGAACCTCTTCGTGGGTTGCCCGTAACTGTTGTGGCTTTGCGTTGTTGCGTCCGTTACGCTCACGCGCCTATAGCCTTGCGTTGTTGCGCCTATTGTTGCACTTACGCGCCCGATATCCTGCTTTTCTATATTTAAAGCATAAGTTGTTGTCTTTTCGTCGTTTTTCTGCTTCGACCGGGAGTCTCGCTGCGTCGAGCTCTATCGGTTTGGGTCCGTAGGGATTACTGTCCCTTACGGGTCTGCTTGGTTGCTTATCGTAGCGATGGTAGGACGGTCGGCTAGTGCCTCGGCGCTATCCTTTAATTTCTCGTTTTTCTATTTGTCGATCGTACAGCCGGTTGTCGATCCGCACTGCTACGTCGATAAGCTTTTCTATTGTGTCTAGTCGGTCGATCCGCGCTAGCTTATCCTTAATGTGGGGTTTGAGTCTATAGTCGTAGTATAGAATTAAAGCGTAGTCTTCCTACTACAGTATTGCTGTAAGCTGTATAAATTTAGCTGTGTAGGTCGATACTAATCCGGTCTAGTGAATACGCTTTAGCTTTCGCTTAGCCGTCTTCTTAGCGTCGATGTCTCTAAAAGTACGTTCTAAGTGTTGTTTAAACGTAGCGTAGCTGCTGAAGATGCTGAGAGTGGTGGTGGATTTCTCTTCGTCTGTTTTCTCGTAGTATTCCCTAATGTATAGTTCTAGCTAATCCTATGCTTGTCCTCGTAGGTAGGATGACACGAAGATGACCTTGCTACCTTCGGTTACTAGTCGTGCTGTATTAACGTCTAAGTGGATGTCTATTTGCGTAAGGAATCCACGCAGCTTGTATCGGGTACCGTCGAAGGTCTTAGCCTTTAGGATCTTGATAGTACTAATAGAAGATGCTGGTGCTGAAGCGATAACCTAAGCGTGAAGCTGCTCTAAGTGGTTATTCACCTTGTCGTTGTTACTGTTGTGTTGGGTGCTAAGAGCGTCGAGTTCTTCCTTTAGCTTCTTGACTATTGCCTTGAGGCCTCTGATTGCCTTATCTCTTTCGTCGTCCGAATCAGGTTCGGTGGTTTATCGTGTGGGGGTCTTCCCCTTGACATTGCTGTCGTTGCCTGCTATGATGACTATGCTTCACGGTTTAAAGATAGGGCGATCAATGTGTTACGCGGAGCCGACTAGTCACTGTAAGTTAGATGCGGAAAGGGCAACTGGTTACCTGAATCGTGCGTTGTAATAAGGTACAACCACGATATGTGCTGCGGCGGCTGATTCCGGCCCTCTCGGCACAACTTCGAATTCCAAGCGTATCTCTCAATCGTACCGTTGCCTCGCAAGGCCTTACTGCGGGTTGGATCCTGTTGAGGGTCTTGCAGAACGTGCTAGAAGTGCGCGCTAAGTAAGTCAATCACTAAGTGTTGCCACGAAGTGAATCCCCTACTTGTAGGTTGGGTTGTCTTAAAGGTGAACAGTGAAGTATAGTACTAAGGTAGTAACTAAGTAACAATGTTGGATTGATCGCGAAGAACTAAATATATGATGCTAAATGAGTGTCCTTATATATCTAGTCCTTCGGGTTGGTATAGGTAGTAGATAGTATAGTAGTAGATAAGCCTTAGCGCGATCTACCTGTATACCTATCTACCCTTCTACTATCGGTGGTCACGTGCTAGGGTGGCCGTTTCCTGCAGTGTGCTAACCGTCTCGTGGTGTAAGTCGGTATTAGTTGTGACTGTTAGCCGCAGGCTTTTCCTGGCTCCTATCCCTGGGGACCTGGCTTGGGGCCTTTCCGGGGCTCGCCCAAGTATACCGAAACGCACGTGACAACGCTAATCCCTAGCGTCCGTGGGATGATTGGTTCTCGGTTGCCGCTCAAATAGCTGCGGCCCCCGCGTTTCTTTGAGGTCCGTAACATATAGATAATATTATTAATACTCCTACTAAGCTACTATAGAGTCCTACTAACTAAGATCCTCCTATATAGCTATCTTCCTAACGCCTAATTTTACTAGTAACTTATTACGCGGAGCCGACTGGTTACTATGAGTTAGATGCGGAAAGGGCAATTAGTTACCTAAGTCGTGAGTTATAAACAGGTATAACCACGATATATACTACGGCGGCTGATTCCGGCCCTCTCGGTATAACTTCGAATCCTAAGCGTATCTCTTAATTATACCGTTGCCTCGCAAGGCCTTACTATAGGTTAGATCCTGTTAAGGGTCTTGTAGAACGTACTAGAAGTGCGCGCTAAGTAAGTTAATTACTAAGTGTTGCTATAAAGTAAATCCCCTACTTATAGGTTAGGTTATCTTGAAGGTGAATAGTGAAGTATAGTACTAAAGGTAGTAACTAAGTAATAATGTTAGATTAATCGCGAAGAACTAAATATATAATACGAAATAAGTATCCTTATATATCTAGTTCCTCCGTAGAGTAGATAGTCGTCGAGGAGTATACCCTACCTCTCCGAGTATATCGACTCCCTAGAGTATATCCTACCCCTACAGGTAGATCTACTCCCTATTATTATATATCCTGCCTATCCCTAAGGACCTAGCTTAGGGCCTTTCTAGGGCTTGCCTTAGTATACTAAAACGCACGTGATAACGCTAATCCCTAGCGTCCGTAGAATGATTGGTTCACGGTTGCTGCTTAAATAGCTGCGGCCCCTGCGCCTCTTTAAGGTCCGTAACATAACTAAGAACGCGCTAAGCCTCTTACCTCTAGATATTATAGTAGAAGTACGTATAGGAATTATTAAAGCGAATAATCCTATACTATATATCCTAATAATAAAATTAACTATAAGGGCTATTACTAAATAGAATTAGTAGGTAGCTTAGTATTAAATATAAGCTACTACTACCTAAAGTAAGTATTTACTAATAGAGCTATCTATTCTAGATACTTCTCTACCTATAGTAACGCTAAATACCTCTAATTTAATCCTAAATAATATTCTAGTAGGCTAGATTACTCTTAAAAGGACCCTCCTAAAGAAGGTCCTAAAAATCTATAAGTATTTAGGAGCTTTTAGAGACGATACTACGTAGAAGTATCTACTTAACTATAAGTATTTCTTCTATAAAATAGAATTACTTACTAAAGCTATCCTAGATAATAAGCTAAATATTATTTATATATAGGATATACTAGTAGAAAAGGCTATAAAAGCTTAGTAAGTACGCTAATAGTATAGAGAATAGATCCTCTACAAATTTTTAGAGTATTTAGGACCTAAAAAGCGCTTTAATAGATACGTAGAGCTAAAGTAGGATATAAAGTAATCCTTTACTAAGTATACTATAGACCTCTAGTAGGCTATAGCTAATACTAACTAGGATATTTTAGAGAGTATCTTTATCTAATACCTCTAGAAGGGAGTAAAAGTTAAACTATAGAAGAAGTAGGCTAAGGATAGCTTATAACTAAAGGCTTTAAGAAATATTATTAAATATTTTATTTAGTACGAATAAGGATTAATTATTACTAACTACTATAGATAGAAGGCTTAGGATACTAATAAAGATATTAAAATAGCTATAAATATTATATAGTCTATATAGAGCCTTCTAAATCCTTTATTAACGTATAGATCTAGCCTTTCTAGAGGCTAAGAAAATAGTTATATTTATAGCTCTAGAAACTAGTCTATAAATAGATATAGTACTTATTATAATTATAGTAGAAGGAGCTATTTCTCTACTAAATACCCTAATTTATTAAAGTAAGGAAATAGTAGTAATAGAAAGCTAAAAAACGCCTATAGCTAAACGAATTAGATACGCTTATTAGCTATATAAAAGCTATATTATAGATATAAATATTTCCTAGTCTAGACCTTCTAGATCCTTTATAGAATATATTAAAAAAAAGAAGGCTATCTTCTACTCTATAGGAAGTACCTTACTATTCTACTAGATTAATATTAGGCCTTTATAGGAAAAAGTATCTATCTATATACTCTTAGATTATAGCGCTTTATATACCTTTATCTTAATAGCTACTCTTAGGAGATTTAGAACTTATCTTCCTATATTTAGAAAGACTATACTACTTTACGTCTAAATACCTAATAAATATACGCTTTTTATAGATATAAACCTTAGGATTCTAATTAGTATTAGATCCTAGAGAGGCTATATCTAAGTATAGGTACTAGATCTTATAGAATTCGAATTTATCCTTAGAAGAGATTCTCTTAGTATAAGGAATTCCTATATTAATTAGATTACGTTAGTAATAATACTATAAGATTATAAAGGCTTATACTAGATTAAAGCTATTACTCTATTTAGGAACGATAAATTAGTAGAAGCTTAAATTAGTCTTATAAGTAGCTACTAATATTAATATATCCTATAAAAGAAGTCTATAGATACCTTCCTAATAATTATCTAATATAAGGAAACGTATTTTATATAAGAGTACTTAGATCTTTAAATATATAAGATCCTATAGATATTTCTAAAGGTCCTAAAAGACAAACTTCTAGACGCTTTACTACTAGAAAGGACTATTATATATCTAATTAATATAGATAAAGCCTTACTAGTAAATATTAATTTATACCTTCTATTAGATAAGAAGATATAAGAGTAGCTAAAATAGATAGATCTACTTCTTAAAAAAGATCTTATTTAGCTATCTTCTAGTCTATAGAGCTTCCTAGTAATCTTTATTAAGAAAGCTAATAGAAAGTAGTAGATATATATTAATTATAACGTATTAAACTAGCTTATGATTAAAAATAGTTACTTATTATCTTATATTTAGGAGCTTTTAGATTAGGTTAGACGTATAAGGGTCCTTTTAAAGATTAATCTTATATCTAGTTTCTAGTAGATCTAAGTAGCTAAGGATATAATACTAAAGACTACTTTTAATACTATTTAGGATAAGTATAAATAGCTTACTATACTATTTAGTCTTTATAATACTCTAGTAATCTTTTAGATAGTAATAAATAAGGTCCTCTATCTATATTTAGATAAATTTATAGTAGTTTACCTTAATAATATCCTTATTTTCTCTAATTTATAGGAGAAATATTATAACTATCTCTAAAAGGTCCTAGAAGTACTTAAATAGGAATAGTTAATTACCTAACCTAATAAATATATCTTTTTAACTATAGAACTAAACTTTTATAGATATATTTTTAGTAATAGGTCTATTTAGCTAATACTAGCTAAGATTAAAATTATTTAAGATTAACTAAGGCCTAAGAACGTCTATAAAGTTTACTAATTTATTAGGCTAGTAACTTACTACTACTAGTTTATTAAAGGCTTTATAGAGATATACGTTCTATTCTATAAGCTTCTAAAGAAGATAGATATAGATCTCTATAAGTAAAAATTTTACTCTATCTACTAGATAGTAGCCTATAAAAGTACTTTTAAGAATATTAAGTACTTAATAATAAGCTCTCTAGTCCTTATATAGCTTAACTACTTAAAATCTTTTATTATTAAGATAGATACCTCTAAATAGGCTATTAGAATAGTTCTACTCTAACTAGAACTAGATAGGTAGCTATTTCTAGTAGTATTTAATAGTAGGAAATTAACTAGAGCTAAACTAAATTATCTAGTCTATAAGAAAGAGCTTTTAGCTATAAAAGAGGCCTTATACCTCTAGGATTACTATATTAAGAATAGTACCTAAACTATAATTATTACTAACTATATAAGTTTATAATATCTATAGACTACTATAACCTATAGTAAGTATTTAGCTTACTAGATTAATAAGTTTTAAGAGTATAATCTAAAGATTTAGTATTAGAAGGGATTAAATATAGTAGTTCTAGATATATTAAGTAGAAGACCTAATTTTATAGAGAATAGCCCTATTAATATATCCTAATCCTAGCTAATTTAGGACGTTACTCTTACTATAACTTAGGTAGAATTACTAACTATTAATAAAGTCCCTAAAAACGAATAGTTAGAAGTAACTATATAATTCCTTAATATAGAAGAATTACTCTCTTATAAAGCTATTACTAAGGCTATCTAGATAAGAATATAGTAGTCTAATAACTTATTTTTATCTATAGAGATAGGCTTATTATATTATATTTAGAACCTGCCTTCTATAGAGACCTAGTAAACTATATATATTTAGAATTTAGCTATTTAAGTTAGCCTAGCCTAAATAGAGTTATCTACCTATAGGCGTAGTAGCTATAGATATAAAAGGATATTAAAAATATAGTATATTTATACCTAAATTATTAAGTTTTATAGGATTTAAAGTAGTCTCTAGAAAGGGAAGTACCTTAGTATATAGTAACTACTAGGATCTATCTATTTTAGCGCTAAGAAGTCGATCTAATTAGTATACTACTAATAACTCCTAATAGTAATAGATAGATTATTATAGTAATTAACTATATTACTAGCTAGCTAGTTATAAAAGCTATTCCTAAGGCTACTAAAGAAGCTTTAGGTAAATTCCTATATAAGTAAATCTTTATAAATTATAGAGCGCTTATAGAAGTAATTTTAAATAATAGTCTAAACCTCCTCTTAGGAGTAGTTACCTACTATCTAAACCTTCTAAAAATAAGATATAGAACTACTATATCTTACTACTCCTAAACGAATAGAAAGGTAGAAAACCTAAATAGACTACTAGATTATATATTAATAAAATTCCTAATAGGAAAGCTAATAAAAATATAGGATCTTTATCTAACGTAAGTAGTTATTACTACTTAGATCTATAAATATACTATAACTAGCTTTAGTCTATTCTTTCTTATATATAGAGTTTACCTATAGCTACTAGGTAACGATTTATTAAAAAATACTCTATCTTTTTTAGAAAGGATTAGAGAGCTCTAAAATCTTAGTAATATCTATAAGAAAGTAAATAAACTATTACTTACGTACGCTATTAGGATAAATTATATATATAATAGTTTAGTTATAAAGATAAGCTTTAAGAAGGATACCTAGGTTTTAGTCTAAAATAAATTACTAAAAAAGTATAAGAGTAAGTAGTTTAGATCTTTTAAGATTATTAAAGCTTATCTACTTAGTACTTATATACTAGTAGAGCTAAATAGCTATATCCTCTACTATTTAATAAATAGATCTTAGCTTATTTAAGCTAATATAAAGGATCTATATATATAAAAGACGTTCTAGGCTACTTAAAGCGTACTCTATAGGAAAGGCCTATAGTTAAAAAGGCCTAAAGAGATTATAAAAGTCCTTAAATAGAATAACTCTTCTTTAATCTACTATTCTATATCTATATTTACTTATAATAAATAGAAGGTATTTTAGGCTAATAGTATATATCTAGAGTAGATAGATTAGGATAGTAGTACTATAAATAAAGTTAATAGTAGTATTATAGAGAATACTCTTAGATATTACTAGAAGTAACTAATATTAAGAAATAAATACTTATAAAAGCTAATAAAAGACTAGAAGGAGCTCCTAACGCTATCTTCTAAAGAGAATAGTAAGTATAAGGATTTAGAAGAACCTCTATAATTAGTCTAAAGTAGGCCTTAGAATACTAATACTTATAAAAGGACTCTTTTTAATAGCCCTATAGCTATTATAATTTAGGTTATAGACCTATAGAAGAAGATAGAAGATAGAATTTAATAGATAGATTAATAAGAATTCTATAAAAGATTAAGACTAGGAGCTCTAGATAAACTTTAAGAAATAAGGAACTTTACTATTCTTACTATTATCCTCCTTTTTCCTATTTATAAGGATATCCTTAGGCTTAATTCTTTTACTATAAGATACTTACCTAGTACCTTCTAGTTACTTTTAAGATAATTAATTATATCTAGAAGAGTATTAAAGACTATAAGAGCTATAAAAATATTAATAGGATTCTAAATATTAGGATCCCTAAGGGAAGAGATTAACTAAGCGTTCTACTAGGATTTAGTAATAATAACTTTTATAAGATCTATATCTAGTAATATAGTAGTAGGAGTAGCTACTAGCTTTTAGGTAGTAATAGTAATCTTATATATTATAGGCGTAGATATAGTAGAAGTAGCTAAAGCTTCTACTAGTACTATAGTAGAAGAAGTAGTTACTAGATAGATAGTAATAGAAATAGCTATAGGCGCTAGAAGAATAAGTAGAGTAATTAGCGCTACTACTAGAGTAGAAGGAGGAACTAGAGTAGTAATAGGAGTAGCTACTAGTATAGAAAGAGTAGAAGAAGCTACTAGAATAGTAATAATAGGAATAGCTATAGTAGTAGAAGGCGCTAGAGTAATAGCCTCTTCTAAAGTATAAGTATAGTACCTAATAGAAAGTAGGGCCTAAAAATTTATAAGTATTAGCTACTAAAAGCGTATAGAAGTATAATAATAATTAACTTATAGAAGAATTCTTAAATACTAAATAATTAGGATTTATATTAGCTAAGGGCTTTTCTATCTATTTAGGAAGTATCCTAAAATATAAGCTATAGTTCGTTCTACTAGAATTAAATAAATAGTTCCTATAGGTATCTTTAAAGACTAAGTCGTAGTTAACTATTAAAATATAATAAAATATAAATAGGCTTTTCTAAGAGCTATAACTAGTATAGAAGCTATTAGCTAGAGCTATAATACTATATTACTAAACGCAAATAGCCTATCGTTAGCTAGAAATATTTAAGAGCTTTAGCCTATTATACTAGTTAATATTATAGATAGAAGTAATAGATAATATAGTCTTTTTAACTATAGAGGTAAAAGTTAACTATAGTAAGTTTTTATATATATTAAGACCTATTAGGGCTACGAAAAGTTAGTAAAAGCTTAAGAAAAACGCGTTTTCTTTTACCTATAGCGTTTAGAATAGGCCTTTTAGATAGTAGAAGCGTTAAAAGATATACTATAAGTATCTATAGCTCTACTACTAGCTACTCTTCTAGTAGCTAGAGCCTTTATTATAGCTTTTAGGGCCTTTAGGATACTATTAGTAGTAGAAGTATTATCTATAGCCTTTTACTTTTATATATAAGGACTAAGACTAAATATAATAAGAGTAGTAGTACTAAGGTAAGTAGGAGTAGTAGGAGTAGGTATAGGACTAATAGGAATAGTAGGACTAGATAGAGGAGTAGAAGAAGCTAGAGGAATAGAAGGAATAGGAGAAGGAGTAGTAGAAGGAGTAATAGAAGTAGCTAGAGAAGCTATAATTATATTAGAAAAGACTATAAATAAGAAGGCCTAAGACTTAAAATAGGAATTAGGACTAGTTTTACTATTAGTAGGCTTATCTTTATTACTAGTAGTAATATAATACTTAATATTACTATTATAGCTAGGTCTAAATAGTACTAAATATAGTATTTTAGTATTAGAGGTAAAAGAAGAGTACGCTTAAGGGCTTACTTCTACTAATAAAAGTACTATTATAGGCGTAGGATTATTTAAAGAAGTATCCTTTTTAGGACTTTTATATTATAACTAAGTTATAACTATTATAATATATTAGATTAAAAGCTTTAGTAAGATTTTAGAAGGCTATTTCTTACCTATTTTAGGAGGAAAGTAAGGTAAAAGTAAGAGAGAGTAAGAATTTAGAGGATTATAAGGTAGTAAAAGGGAAGAAAAGTTTTTAAGAGGAAAAAGACGCGTCTATTTATATTATAATATATATACTAGGCCTTTATTTACCTAATTTAGCTATTTCCTTTATATACTAGTCGCGCTTAATAATAATTATAGCTAGCTATAACTACTTCCTTCTATATTTAGAAATCCTTTAATTTCTACTATTCTTTTATAGAGAGCTATAAGTTTTAGGCTTTCGTGCTCTTTTTTATTTATATATCTAATTATCCTAGTTCTAATTATAGACGAATAATACTATTTATAAGCTTATTTATATAAAGGCACGATCTTAGGTTAAGATTAAATTTAGTAGGAGAGGATAAGATCCTAGGGCCTTTTTCCTAAAGCTCCTATTTAGCTAAAGCTATAGGCTATAGATAGTAGGCAGTCTCCTCTATTCTACTACTTTTAGCTATATTTATATAACTACTTAATAGTCTATAGATTATATCCTTAGTTCTATAGTATACAAATAGAACTTTATATACCTTATACCCTATTATAGATAATATACTTTCTTTTTTTAAGGCTATAAGAAGGAAGCTTTTAACTTATTATAATATAATAGATATAATTAATAATAATCTCTATATAATTAATATAATACTCTTATTATAGCAAAAGCTTTAATTCTTTAAAGTAAAAGACTAGAATAATTTAGATAATAACTAATAGATAATATATTAAGCTAGTTTAAAAGATTACTTTTAATCCTATAAATAATACTATACTAATATATAATTAAATTCTAAAGCCTAATTACTAATAGTTATAATTTTAGAGCTTAAATTAAAATATAGAGTTAAAAGATCTTAGCTTTTAATATCTACTAAATTTAATAAGCTTAAAAAGTATCTTAATAATAGTTAGTTGCTAATATCTTACTAGTAGAATCTTTATTAATTAGTATTCTAGAAACTATATAAACTCTTATCTATATATTCTAGAAAGATTATTAATATTAATTTCTAGCTCTTACTAATCTTATATATAATTTACTCTTAATTCCTACTATAAGAGTAGATATAGAGCGCCTCTTTAACTCTATCTAAGATATCTATTATTACTAAGAGAATTACTTAAGCTATTAATAATTTAGGATCTAATAATATTTATATATATATTAAAGTTTAAGATTAAAGAGAGCTAATAAGCTCTAATTAATAAATATCTCTTATATAAAGAGATATAAGCTAATCTAGAGAAGAAAGATTTAAATACTCTATAACTAGATCTAATAAGTAATAATAAGAAGATTAATAATATAGAGTTTATAGTTAAAAATATATAGAATATAACTACTATAGTTTAATTATAATAATAACTCTTAAAAATAGGGCTAGAAAATAGAGAGTATAAAGAAAAGAGTAAGCCTAACTTACTAAGTATATAACTTTAATATTTAGAAAGGATTTAAAAGCGCTTAAGGTTTTTAAAAGGATATAAGAGTTAACTTTATAGTAATTAGCCTTAGAGATTATATTAAATAATATAGGTTAAAATAAAGCTTTTAATTTTTCTAGATATATTCTAGAATTATAAGACCTTAAGCTAAATAACTAAAGGGGCTACCTATATATTAAATACCTAAAAAATACAATTAAAAGTAGTACAATTTATATAACTAGAGAGATTTCTATATTTATTATATTTATTAGCCCTTAAAATATCTTAAGGGCTACCTACTAAGGGTAGGCTAGAGACCTACCTAGCCTTTAGGCAGGGAGAGCCTGCCCTCTACCCGTAAAAGTATAGGTCTATAGGCGGCCCTTAGAGGGCGGCCCGTAGGTAGGTCCGAGGTCTACTTACCTCTACTATTATCTTAAGTCTAGGATAGTAATAGTAGTAATAGAAAAAAGAAGAAGAGAAAATTAAAGACTAGATTAACTAGTAACCTACTAGGTCGCTAGAGTTCCCCTAATTAGCCTAATAAGTTAGGAGGTAGGCCCTCTAATAACTAGTAACTAAATTAACTATCTAGGTTATAAACTAGTAAATTTACCTAATAATACTAGTAGCTCTCTCCGTCGACGGCGCTCCGCGAAATCTTAGTAGTATATATCTTCTATTTCTACTACTATTATCCTAACCTAACAACTAGCTAGTAGCGTATAGTGGCTTAGTTCTATATTATAGAGAATATATATTAAGTAATCGATTCTATTTTATTGTCCCCTTATTAACAGTCTTAGCAGGATAACCTAAGGTTATCTAGCACTAATATATTATTAAAAACGTCGCGCGGAGCGCGGCGCTGAAATGCTTGTCTATATATATAAGGCTATCTATATTAAATATATATTTTAAAATTTAATACTACTAAAATAGTATTCTTATTCAAAACCTACCAACTTATATAGTAATAAGGCTAATTTATAAGCCTATTAGAATTTTTAAGTAAGAATTATAAAGAACATATTATAATTTTATTATATTTCCTTAGAAAAGATAATTTTCCTCGTAACTAGTTATATAGTAACTAGAACGAAGGTAAATAATAGTTTTTTATCCTACTAAATTATAGATTTTATACTAGATTTTATACGAAAATAGGCAGGTTTAGGCAGGTTTAGTACTTAGCGTATACAGGCTAGACTAGGTAGGACTTAGCGTAGTTAGACTTTAGATATTAAAGGGGTGCCTATATACGTAGGCGTACCTAGTAATAAGACTACTAATATTAAAGTAAAGTTAGTAGCGACAGGAGGTATAGTGACTAGGGCAGATTAACGAGCCGCTAGTAATTTAGTAGCGAACCTAGTCTAGTCCTATAGTAATTACGTTCTTCTAGTAGCGAACGTAAAGCGTCGAGTATAGTAGCGTATTAAAGAGAGATAGGTATAAGAGTAGGTAAAGGAGCGAACTAGCAAACCGAACTAATAGTTAGTTAAAGCTCTAGATAAGAAGGTACTTTAGTTATTCGAATCCCTTTCGAAGCTATATATCTTAGTATTAATTTAAATACGATCGATACGTATTATATTAAATTACTTCCTATTTAAAATTAACGTAGTTAAATTAGATTAGTATTACTATAGTAAGAGGTCTTAAACACTAAGGTATATCGTTATATAGTGCCTATTATACGCTAACCTAAGGTAGACTATTTTTAATAAGATCTAGATAACTAATCTTAGGGATTCGACTAACTACGATACGATTATCTTGCACTCGTAGGCTACCCGCTACGTAGCTAAATTTATACTATAAATAGGCCTCCTAGGATAGTTCTAGTACGTTAAAATCAAGCTAGAGTCCCTATAGGGCAACGAGAACGATCTACTACGATAATCTAGTAATAGCATAGGGGGTAAAGACGCTAGGTAGAAGGAACGCTAAAACTACGGTCGACCGAGAGATCGTAGACGATTATATCTAATAAGTTACGCTAGTTAATAGCGAACGCTACGAATTAAGAACGAAGCAGGAGCGTTCCGGGGATAGTAACATAGAGAAGACAGCAAGCTATTATAAGGGCAAAGTAAGAGCAAAGTGAGAGATAGAAAGAGGGACTAAGGGCATTATAGGCGTTTTAGTACTATTTCTAGGCTGTTTTTAGGCTGATTTCCATAGCAAGACGCCTTTTTCCTATATAATTACTGTCTCATATTTCATACGCAGAGCTGGCGTTTAGATCACTCTTGCTTCCGCCGGTGGAAGCGCCTGCATAGCTATACACCACTATTTAGGCTGCATCAGGTTAATAGAGTGTTGATTGATTGATTGATTAACTGTGCCATAATGCGAGCTCTCTGCGCTGGATCAATTGACTCCTAGAATTGCTGCAATCCTTTAGAGTTAATATCGGTTAGGCCGAGCAAGGCCCCACGGGAAAGAAGTAGCTTCGCCGTAGCTAAGCCCATCCTAGACGCAGCACCGGTTATCGCGAAGACTTTCTTGGTAAATGGAGTAGCCATTGCGAGCCCAAAGGATGCACTTTGTGATAGTAAGGAACTGTAGTACCGAGGCTGGAGGTGTTCACTTGGGCTGCCTGTAAATAGTCACCGAGAATAAATATGATGCCTGGTTCACCGGTTTTCATTGCTGCTTTCATAAACACTATCAGGAGTCCTGGTCCGCCCCAACGTGAAAGAGAGATAGCTCCATTTAGCGCGGTTGCAGATCCTTGTCCTAATAAGTAAGTGTTACAGGTGCCATCTAGAGGGGGTTTCATTGCCGATGCTATCGGACGCGCTATCGATTTTGGAGACATACTCGGTTTATCACATTAAGTGTCCGAATTGCGAGAGTATGCCGATAGCTGGCCACGAAGACAGTCCGGTATTTAGAAAAAGCCCCACTGTATGATCGATCCTTCGGTCCTGTTATCTGTCTAGTTCCCATGCAGGCCCATACTGGGGTCCAATCCATGCTGAGGATGAACAACTAGCACTGAAAACAAGAAACACTAAAGAGACGATCAAATTTCACTTCAATGCGATTTTCTTGGGTGTCTGAAGGCAGAGTCCATAAGTACCAGTTTGCAAATTTCCATTTAACATAAAGTATAGAATATTATTTTCACGTCTGGCTTCGACGAGGCTGGGAAGACCAGAGGTTTCCTCGCCGGAAGCCATATGAGATCATGTATGTTTAATGGATGTTTACAGAGTATATACAACTTTCCCGAATGATGTTCCCACAGATAAATGATTGACATAGTTTACAAAAATTCAGTGCAGCCACGTAGATGGCAATATTTGCCATCATTTACACATCACGTCGCAAGAAAAAAAGTGGCAGCCAAGTGTACGGACATGTTACCCAACATGACCGGTAAATCAGTGGGCTTAGGCATTTCCAGACAGTCCATCTTAGCAATCTGGCTGTGCAGAAGATGCAGTGCACGGGGCACTTAAATAACGGGGAATAATTCGTCATAATCACATAGAAGCAGGTAGATGTAATGCAAGCAGGGTTTGAGAATTTCGCCTCACCAAATATAATCTGAAATTACACAAGAACTAGTCGTACCGCGGTAAGCTCGGAATAGTCGGGGCACCTGGCGCTCTGTCTACTCTCCTTGTCTAATACCAAACAGTCGGCGGCCAGTTTATTCAACTGGAACTTGCTTTGTTTCCGATATGAAAACGCACACGTTCACTGACGAGACCACACGTCGCCTGAAGAAAAAATAGAAAAGACTGTACTTCCTGTATCTCCTAGATTGCAATAATGCAGGTTCAAGGACGCGCCCAAGTCTCTGAAGTCATATGTTTTGGAGGAATTCTATGGATTATGGTGCTACGGAAGTTAGAAAATAGCCCAAAGTCAAATACCTCCCGACCGCGCAGGAGTTGGGAAAGCCTTTGCCATCCACGACCATGACGGACCATCTGTGCACATTTTCAAGAATATGATCTAAAGAAGTAAATGCAAAACGATTAGAAAGCCGAACCTCTTGCCACTCTGAAGATACTTCCACTGAATTAGGGCTTCAATCAGACGGGTTAATAACGTCAACACCTGTCAAACACGAAAATTAGTATATAAAGCAAGTATCATATGAAGCGATCTGAGCATTGAAGCAAACCATATAAACCGGGGACATGGCAGTTCTCATTCTTATCTTACCAAACATTACGAGTCAGAAGTTGGCAATACCCAGAACCTGGTAACATCTTCGCTGGACAGCGCGAGGAACTCATGGCTTGTGGATATGCAGATTCTTCTGTAGGATGTACAGCTATCCCCTGCTTTGCCCCTCGATTGTATTATACCACACTGCGGCAATTTATACAATGGACGCGCCCTGTACACATCGCAAGCATCTGTAGTGGCCGAAACTTTGGTAGGCGCGACATCTATTGGCGCTCCATGGTCCAGGCCCAGATCAAGTCCCTATTCCAAGGCTTTCCTCTGATTCTTACACTTTGACCATCCTAATAGATATATCGACAGCTATCGCGTCTGGGATAGCAGGCGGGTTAACGCCTGCAAGTGGCGACGTGGTTGAGTGAATAGCCTAGTTCATATTCTGCCGTGTCAGTGAAAGAACCACACACTGTATATGCGGGACGAGCAAAGTTAGTGATAATACATAATGGAAAGCTGGATACAATTGCACACTAACGAATAATTTAAGTAATAATATAACTTACAGTTGGGCAATGTCATTACTATTTTATTTTCGTTCAACTGAATGAAATAACAGCCATCCGTAGAAACCAACCAAATGAAAAGCATACTTCACAAGGTCATCCATAACAATCTATCTTGCTCTCTAAATGTTTCATCGAAGTTCTTAAACATTCTTGAAGAGCACCCAGGCGCGACAGCGATATTTGCAGAGAATCCCTATAAGTAGAAAATTATCATGTGAGCGCTTAAAAGATTTTGGACAGAACGATTTTAGTGCTTCTAGCATTTTCTGGTATGTGACAAGTTGAATCTGGGCGCGGCTGGTGGTTGTGACTTGGATATTGAATACTAACCAGAAATTTGGTCTCTCATACAGCGTGGTGGGCTCGATATGTAACATTGGAATTGCGGTCATATGTCGTAATAAAATCCATTCCAGAGAATACTCAACATCCGCATGTTGAAGCAATGAAGGCATAGGCTGATTTCTTCTCGGCCACGCAGATAAAACGTCGAATCACCTCATCCAGTCCGGGATAGCAAATACTCTTACGATTTTTCAATTTCACGGTCTAGTTACTGGCTCCCAAATCTGATTAGGCGATAAGGTCCCTTCGGTATAACTGGATCGGTTTTCCAACCTTGACATTGCGATCGACAGCTGCCTTTGCGCAATAAGTCTTCTGCCCAAGTCAAAGGGGCCTACCCTTCGTGAACTCAAGCGTGCGGGGTAGGTAGGAGTCGTGTAAAAACTCGTTTGCGACCCACTTGGCCATCTAGAAAGCCGTTAAAGGTCACGGATATACCGAAACTATCGCAGAGATATGGTAAGGTTCAGGAATAAAAAGGGCCTTGTTTTCACTTCCATCTAGTGTAAAATCAACTGGTCTTTTTGATCTTTCAAAGCCCGACCTATTGCCATGTTTGCCTTGTCAGAATATCTCAATATGACAACAGCAGAGTACGGCCAAATGTGGACTGTAGCCACTATTGGCGTTGTCTCTTGTTTCATCTTCCTTATCCTGAGGACAATATATCGACTCTATCTGCATCCCCTTCACAAAGTTCCCGGCCCCAAACTGGCTGCTGCTTCACACATTGTAGAGTTCTACTACGACGTCATACTTGGGGGCAAGTTCTGTAAGCAGCTTGAAGTCATGCACAGGGAATACGGTCAGAAACTTCCTGCGAACACTCTGATGCGCTTTGAGGAAGGCTAATGTCCAGAAGGCCCAGTGGTCCGAATTAATCCTCGTCAAGTCCATATCATTGATCCGGATTTCTACGATGAGATCTACGCGGGGGGAAATAGAAAGCGAGACAAAGACCCAGCATTTACCCCTCGCCTTGGGATGTCTCTGTCTATGATCTCTACAGTGCCTCACGATCATCATCGTGCTCGCCGGAGGATCTTGAACAACTTCTTTTCAAAGCAGTCAGTTATGAAGCTCGAGCCGATCCTCCAGGAGAAGACCAACAAGTTAGCCCAGCGATTCAGAGAAGCGAAAGAGGCCGGCACAGTATTGAGACTAGAGTACGCCTTTGCTGCTTTAACGGCTGATGTTATCAGGTATAACCTCAAAGGCTCCAAAATGTCAGTCCCACGCCGGGCTAACCTTCGACATCTAGTCAGTACTGCTACGGAAGGAGTCTCGGATACCTGGAAGAGCGCTACCCCGAAAATGACCTCAAAGAGGCCTTCAACACCCTCTTCAAAGGCATCCACATCCTCTACTTCTTCCCCGGCTGGGGTCAGCTCATGAACCAACTTCCTCCCTGGCTTACAGCCTTTTTGAGCCCAAAGTCCAAACCTCTTACGTATTTCCGCTCCATGGTGCGTCAGCAATCCATTGAAGCGCTGGACGATCGAACCAAGGGCAAAATTAGTGACAAGAAAGAAACAATATTCGATGCCCTCACCGACCCGGCTCTCCCACCCCAGGAACGAACCGTTGATCGACTTACAGAGGAAGGCATGATCGTTCTCGGAGCCGGAGCGGAAACCACGGCCAACACTCTCACCCTAGCTGCTTACCATCTCATCCGAAACCAATCTGCTCTGCTCAAGCTCCGAAAGGAGCTAATGGCCACTGTGATGCCTGATTATAATAGCTCTCCACGATGGTGTGACCTAGAAAAATTACCATATCTTACAGCCGTCGTCAACGAAACCTTGCGTCTCGCTATCGGAGGATCCTGGCGCATACCGCGTATTGCAACGCAGGAAACGTTGATCTGCAACGGAATTGAGCTTCCCCCCGGCACTCCACTAATAACGTGCAGCTGGTTCGTGCACATGAATCCAAATATCTTTCCAGACCCAATGAAATTCAAACCAGAGCGGTGGGTTGTTGCCTCTGAGCGGGGAGAACATCTCTCCAGGTATTTGACGAATTTTAGTAAAGGAACACGGAATTGCTTGGGCATCAAGTATGTCCTATCCCCCCAGATTCAGTGGACACAAAGCTGATCGGAACGTACAGCCTTGCATATGCGGAATTATATATAGTTATTGCCCGATTCGTGAGAGAGTTTGATATGAGGCTCCATAACACGACAGATGCGGACCTCGCGTACGACCGGGATTATGCTGTTTGGCATTCTGATCACGGTCCGTGGACTGCGCGAGTGCAAGTCACTGGTGTCTTGGATAAATAGGTTGATGAGCATGGAGTTGGCAGACAGGTTGGGGTAACGACAGCACACTGCAATATGTAAGACCACAACCACACTCTCAAAAATTATGGCTTTCACATCGTCTTCAATAGGTAGACAATGTAAGATCGCACAGGCAGCCAGATCGACGATGGCCTTCCCAGAATCTCCAATATATAGTTCAAGGAAAGTGAAGGAATAATCAACCATCAGTTCAAGCAGCAGGATGAATTGGGTTGGATGGATGGAGAATCACTGGTATAAAACAGGTGTGCCTTCCTGTGCGCGCCGGGCTTTTCACTACAGCATTGGCCTTTGTTCATTAAAGTAACCCTGTTAGTCTTCCATTTGCGCAGCTCAGCACATGTCCTATAAAGATCATACACTACGTTATTAATTTACTAGGGCTTGTACTATTGCGTGTGTGGGAGCCGTGGGAGCATATTTGTGCGCAGTGCATTATACTTCGTATATCACTTACATCGCAGCCTCATTCAACTGTGCTCCGGTTTTTCAGGTTGCCACTGTCACCGTACCGTTCGGACTGAGATTTACGCAGGCTGACTACCTTAATTCAAGGCTCAGGTGGTCCTTCCTGAATACCCGGAGCAGCATTGGAAATAATATCTTGGGACATTAGCTGCCAGTCGAATAGTTTAATTCTTAGATGCGCACGCCTGGCGACAATTTGGGACGTTGTATATTTTAGGGCAGTAATGACTTCCGAATATATTTGACTGTTTACAAGCGCTCTGTCATTCTATGGCACTGCCTGATGTTATTATACTATCTAGGATACTGGAGCAGTGATTCCTGGGGTTCGCCATTGTACGTTCACCAGTTCCTAATATGACATGATACTGGGGCTTGCGGAATCAATACACCAAATAACAACTAATCCACCCATGTCGAAACTCTCTTTCCACCATCCACCACCATGTCTACACCAGTGATCAAACTTGCCTTTTCACCTACCAAAAACACGCATGCCTCTGCGATCTCCTCAGGGTTACCCCATCTCTTAACTGGGATAGTGTTAATTACAGGATCGTAATTGGCACCTCGTCTCTCCGACTCTTCGGATGCTGCATGGTTTAGCTTGTTATATACATCAAGAACGGGTGTTGATCGACTTACTGGCAGTCTTCACCCATCCTGGCAGAACAGCGTTTACGCGAATTCCATCTTTAGCGTAGGCGATAGCGTCGGTTTTGGTCATCCCTAGCACTCCAGCTTTGGTCGCCGAGTACTTAGCCTTGTTAATGCTGTTCATGTTGGCTGAAAGAGAACTTACCCCGCCGGAAGTTGGATGTGAAACCAAGGCAAAGAGCGAAGAAACGTTGACAATGGCTCCACGTTGCGCAGGCGCACCAGTTCTGTTCATCGTGTGCATTAGGAGATACTCTTTGAGATGAGAGGGGAATATCAACTAATGAAACAGACCTTGGCCGAAGCTCTGCATTTTGCTTCATCATCTGTCGAATCTCGGCCCTCTGGCAGAGCCACGTGCCCCGCAGGTTTACTGCAACTAGTGGGTCAAAGGAGGAGGTTTCCAGTGTATGCGTCCTTGCACGGGGATTACTTGTGATTCCCACATTGTTGATCGCATAATGGATTCCTCCGAAGGCGGACACGCCTGCGTCAATAAAGTCCTGTACTTCGGACTCCGAAGCAATATCAAACTTTTTCACCATTACTTGCACGACAGGGTTAATGGCTCGAAGCTCTCGCGATACGACTTCGAGTTTCTCGGAGTTGATGTCCCCTAGCACAAGTCGGGCGCAGCCTTCTTTGACAAACGTCTGCGAGATTGCACGCCCAATTCCTGAGGCTGCTCCAGTGACAAGTGCGACCCTACTCTCCTTTAGCCTAGTTTACCAGACCTAGAAATTTGCTGACTTGCCCTTTCATGTAGGTAAACGGACTAGCCATCGCGACGCGCCTGCGGCTGTGGTCTGCGATATGTTCTTTTTGGGGTACTTGCTTGTCTGGGGTATTTGTTGCTTATAGATTGACGGCTATAGTGTATATTTAATAATAGCGAAATACCAGCCCGGCCATTCATGTAGGACCCCCCGGAGTAACTGGGTGATTAGTAAAGCGGGGCACCAAAACCTAGCTACATCATCGTCGTGCATTTTCCCCTCTGTTATCCCGAAAGACTGTATTTCGGCTTTCATCTCTATCCTGCTTACAATCGGCTCTTCACCTAGACATGCGGTATTTGATATATAACTCGTCCAAATTTCTAAACATTGTTTCTAGGTCCGAGAGGTGTAGCAATGATGTCATCGGTTGACGCAGAATACAGAAATCACGTAATGGACTGCACTGTCCAGCTGAACATCGCCATTATACTGAGGAAATCCTTGGTCATCGCGCGAGGTTCGTAATTTGACACTGTCTCTCATACAACTAAGGTGCTGACGGCTTACGCGAGCAGGCAGCAAAGGCCTTGGTTAAAGCATGGTGAATAATTCTGCAATATTATTAGAACTGCTATTCTGAGTTCTTGAAAAATTCTCATATTCAGAGATCTGAATGAACACTCCGATCGATAGGCGATCCCACTCAGCGATTTGCTGTTCACGATACGCAGTTCTCCAAAGACAGTCCTGCGAAGTCATTGTAAGTTATTTTCAGCTATGGTTGACACAGAAGAGTGCTGTTTGCGAAGGACAAGCTATCGGCATATATCTGCGTAGTTCGTGCTTTATGGAGATGAACACTGTTTTTCAATATTTCCATCATTCACACTCATGCAAAACTTCGAACTGAGCTCACGGCATTTAAAGAAATTCTATGCCAGAGCTCCCTTATCTGCAACACATACCGCGGCGGTGACGTACGTGCTCTCGGGACCTAACAAAAAGGAAATCACATTAGCCATTTCCTAAGGGTCTACTCCGCACGTAAAAGTTCGGTAAGCATTTGGTCGTTTCAAGTCACTAAAGGCTTAGGTAGTCTTTCTGAGGAGCTGCGTTTAAATCGGTCCCCTAGATTATCATAAATCATATAACGCTTGCAGCGGAAAATGAAAATACAGTAATAGTGCATTTACCTAGATTTCTCGAGGTCTTCCTTCCTTCACGGCGTCTTTTGTTAATCTAATAATAGCGTGTTTACTGATAGAATAAATAGCGCCCTTGTGATAGCCTCGTAGCGACGCAATACTGCCGACATTCATAATAGCCGATCTATTCTCTAGATACCCTAGCTTCAAGGCCTTAGTGACGAAGTCGAAGGTGCCACGGATATTAACTTCTATCACAAAGTTATACTCGTGCATAGGGATATCCTATAGATTGCAGACGCTGTTGATGTACTTGAACCTCTGTTTTGTCGCGGCGAGAAAATAATTGACCTGGATACGTTCCCGGACATTAGGGTTTCGAAACAAAAGCCGCGATCCCTCCGACGAATCGAGTGATTTGACTATGCTCGGAAGGTTCTCCTCGTAGTTATCGCACACGCTAAGTATGGTGTGGCAGGAAAAGAGTGTTCGCACTGTCGAGAGGTCAATCCTAGCTGCGCCGCCGGTAATAACGAACTTATAGCTACTTATTAACTACCTCTAAGAAGAGTAGTTAGATAAGTACCTATAGTAATTTCTTTAGAAGTATATACGTTTCTAGACCTCGGTAAAAATATTGAGAGGGCAGGTATATCCTGCCCTCTGCCTAGCCCTCGCGGGCAGAGGGCGGATCCTTAGCTACCCTTACCTAATCCTCTACTCTTAGAGGGCAGCTTGTAGGTAGCCCTTATCGGTCCTTATTTATATAAAATTCCTATTTTAGCGTTTACAAAGCTACTAACTAATTAATATAGAATACTATCTTATATATATATTTTAGTTCTTATTCTATATCCTTTTAAAATTCTATATATTTTAAGTATAGACTTTATATAATAACTTAAGAATTAAAAATAGAATAGTTAGTAATATAATTTTCTATCCTAAAAATATAGAATTACGCTATTATAGTAGTATTATAAAATATTAAAAAGATAGGATATATAGAGTTGTAGAAATATATATTTAAACTATAGAATAGTATTAATATTTCTAATAGTATTAGCTATTCTTAAGAAAATCTTATTTCTCTATTCCTTTAAACGAAATTAGAGAATATAAAAGCTCTAAAATCCTTTCCTTTTTTAATTATTAATCTAAAGCTATATAAGCTATTTTAATTTAAGAGAGTAAGAGGTTTATAGTATAGAAGAGGACTATTATAGAAAGAATAGATAGTAGCTATAAAGCTCTTATAAGATTATCTTAAAAGAGCTAATAAGATCTTATTATTAGGTAATAGGAAATATTTATAAGGTTATCTAAAAGAAGCTAATAGGATCTTATTATTAGATAATAAGATTATTAGCTACTAATTAGGTAAGGCTATACTTTATATTTAAAGAAAGGCTAAGATAATATCTTAGATTAAATACTATAAGATATAGAGGTATATAAGTTAGTAAAAATTTAAGAATAGATTAATAATTTAAGAGCTACTTAAAGACTAAATATAGACTACCTATATATATTAAGAACTAGTTTAAGGCTACTTAAGGGCTATCTATATATATTAAGGACTAGTTAAGAGCTACTTAAGAGCTATCTATATATATTAAGAGTTAGTTAAGGACTACTCTTAATTAGCCCTCTACTACTAACTAATTATAGAGAGACTAACTAAGTAAAGTAGATTAATAGCTTATATACTAAATAAAAGTAATATTATATTAAGAAGTAAGTAAATAATTCTATTTATCTAAACTTATAACCTTTTTTAATATATAAGTTCTAGAGAAAAGAGTTACTTTATTCTTTTCTAATTATATCTTTCTTATAATTATTTAATTAATATTTAATTAATAATATCCTAAATATTCTAATTCTTAGATCTCTATTCTTTATCTATCTATAATAGTAATTTAGTTTATAATCTATAATAGGGTATAAGGTATATAAAGTTCTATTTATATACTATAGAACTAAGGATATAATCTATAGACTATTAAGTAGTCACGTGAACGTAGCCGAAAGTAGTAGAATAGAGGAGACCGCCTGCTGTTTGTAGCCTATAGCCTTAGCTGAATAGGAGCTTTAGGAAAAAGGCTCTAGGATCTTAAGTTAATACTCTTCTTTCTTTTTTAAATAATTAATTTTTTATAGCTAATCTTTTTTTAAGCTAATATATACTTAAATCTATATTAAACTCTAGTTTTCTTACTTTAATTATTCTATTTATAATTCCTTCTTTATTTTAGTAGATTAGCTCTAGTTAATTACTAGTATATATTCTATACTCTAAAATATTAAAAAATAATTTTATAAATTAGTAGCTAAAGACTAATTTTAGAAAAAGAAAGAGATTTAACTAAAATAGCTACTATAAATTAATATACTAAAACTAATTTAATTAGATTACTAATATAAAAATTAGTAAACTAAAAGTAAAGTATTACTACTATTAGAAAGTCTTTAATTACTTAGTAACTAAATAATATAGAATAATTACTCTTAATTAGTACTTAACTAGTCTAATTTATTAGAAATTAACTAGCTAGAAGGCTAATATTAAAGGATTACTTATAAATATAGTATATATTAATCTTAACTATACTTATTTTAAAACTTATTTAGTAATCTCTTTTCTAAAAAATATAGAATACTCCTAGTTTATCTAAAGTCTTTATATAAGAAGTATAGAAGTAGAAGCTTTTATAATTAATTACTTTATTATATCTTCCTTTCTAATTTATTAAATATCTAGAGTTTTATAAAATTATTAACTTTACTTAGCTTATCTCTATATAATCTTATATTCCTTTAGTAAAAACTATATAATTTTAGCTATAAAAATATATCTAAGAGTAATAATAATCTATTCTCTAAAAGCTTTCTCTAAATATAAAGCTTTTACTTATATTTAATTATTAGATATCTCTTTTTTAATAGGCTTTTATAGCTATTATAGACTATTTTATTAACTAATATTAGAGTAATAATAATCTTTTCTCTAAAAGCTTTCTCTAAATATAAAGCTTTTACTTATATTTAATTATTAGATATCTCTTTTTTAATAGGCTTTTATAGCTATTATAGACTATTTTATTAACTAATATTAGTAATATTAAAAGGTTCTTTTTAGATTTAAATCTTTATCTAATTCTTATTCTAGTATAAATCTAAATAATATAGTTTTAAAGCTTCTCTAAAAGTATAGAATTATAGATTAAGTACTTATAGTAATAACTAATAATATATTAAATAATAATATATTAATATTAAATATATAAGAATTACTCTAGTTACTTAAATTAAATAATAGTTCTACTATTATTTAAGTCTTTTATATTACCTATATAATCTAGCTTAGTTTAAATAATATTCTTAAGAAGTTAAAGGTAATTCTAAAGTATAAAAATATAGAAATAGATTAGTCTAATAAGTAGTTCTATTCTCTTTATATAAAATAATAATAAAGAGATATTATTAATATACTAAATAAAATATATATCTACTATCTAATCTTTATAATTATACTAACTATTTTACTATTTTTAAGATTAAAAACCTAGCTATCTATATTAATATAAGCCTATAATAATATAAGTTATTTTATAATCTTTAAAAGAAAGAACTAAAGCTTATTCCTATCTAGAATATTTAAACTTATTAGAATTTAATCTTTTTAATACTTTAATATATTAAATAGCTTTAATTAATATTTAATAACTTTTATATATAGTATAATTAGGAATACTTTATATTAAGTTAAAAGAAATAGTAATAAATAAAGTATCTTTTTTAGATAACTTAATCTTTCTTTAAATTTACTACTTTTTTTTAAAGACTAAAGATATTAGTATTTATTTAGTCTTTAGTATCTATAATAGACTCTTTAATTATTTTAAAGCTTTAAGTAGTATATTATAGTAGAAGAAGGTAGCTTAGAAATAGCTTATATTTCCTTCTCTTAAGGTTATAAAAAGGAAGCTTTTAACTTATTATAGTATAATAAATATAATTAATAGTAATCTCTATATAATTAATATAATACTTTTACTATAGTAAAAGCTCTAATTCTTTAAAATAAAGAACTAGATAATAACTAGTAGGTAATATACTAAACTAGTCTTAAAGATTACTTTTAATCTTATAGATAATACTATACTAATATATAATTAAATTCTAAAGCTTAATTACTAATAGTTATAATCTTAAAGCTTAAGTTAGAGTATAAAGTTAAAGAATCTTAGTCCTTAATATCTACTAAATTTAATAAGCTTAAAGAGTATCTTAATAGTAGTTAGTTACTAATATTTTATTAGTAGAATTTTTACTAACTAGTATTCTAAGTACTATATAAACTTCTATCTATATATTCTAGAAAGATTATTAATATTAATTTCTAGCTCTTACTAATCTTATATATAATATACTCTTAATTCCTATTATAGAAATAGATATAGAGCGCCTCTTTAACTCTATCTAAGATATCTATTATTACTAAAAAGGATTACTTAAGCTATTAATAATTTAGGATCTAATAATATTTATATATATATTAAAATTTAAGATTAAAGAGAGCTAATAAGCTCTAATTAATAAATATCTCTTATATAAAGAGGTATAAGCTAATCTAGAGGAGAAAGATTTAAATACTCTATAACTAGAGCTAATAAATAATAATAAGAAGATTAATAATATAGAATTTATAGTTAAAAATATATAGAATATAACTATTATAGCTTAGTTATAGGCTTAGTTATAATAACTCTTAAAACTAAGGCTAGAAAATAAAGAGTATAAAAAAGAGAGTAAGCTAGACTTACTAAATATATAACTTCGATATTTAGAAAGGATTTAAAAGCGCTTAAGGTTTTTAGAAGGATATAAGAGTTAATTTTATAGTAATTAGCCTTAGAGATTATATTAAATAATATAGGTTAAAATAAAGCTTTTAATTTTTCTAGATATATTCTAGAATTATAAGACCTTAAGCTAAATAACTAAAGGGGCTACCTATATATTAAATACCTAAAAAATACAATTAAAAGTAGTACAATTTATATAACTAGAGAGATTTCTATATTTATTATATTTATTAGCCCTTAAAATATCTTAAGGGCTACCTACTAAGGATAGGCTAGAGACCTACCTAGCCTGCAGGCAGGAAGAGCCTGTCCTCCGCCCGTAAAAGTGTATGTCCGTAGGCGGCCCTTAGAGGGCGGCCCGTGGGTAGGTCCGAGGTCTATACGTTTCTATCTTTACTTATACTAAACCGTAACCTCTTATATAGAGAGTGCCTATTAGATACTAAAATAGGACCTATATATCTCTACTAATAATCTTCTAGTAGTTTTCTAAAGGTTTAAATAGGTAAGTATATAGATAGTCGAGCTAGTTATATAGATAGTAGTTAATAGTATTATTTTATAGGTTATCGAACGGTAGTATAAGGCTATCTAGTATATCCTTACTAATACTAAGACTAGGCAGGGAACGTAGTTAAACCCCTTATTTCGCCTACTGAAGTTCTATATATCTAGCGAGGCGATTACTAAGGCTAAAGAGGAATATAACTAGTATCTTCCTTCCGATAGGCTAAAGCGAAAACCTCTAATTCTACTCTAGTGCGATTATAACTCGCTAAATACTAGTAGAACTCTATATATTTATATAATATAGTAGGCTATTTAGGCTAAATAAGCTCTTATCCTATAATAATTCTATCCTTATTAGTATCTTTATAATATAGAGGATATACCGCTAGTTAATCCGATCCTCCTAATTTAAGATCCTCTTCTACTTTAGCAGCGCAGTTAGCTAGCAGGAGCTACTAATTTTTTATAAATATTATCTTCCTAGGTGCTATTAATATAGGGTACTATATCGAGTACACTAACCTAGGATCTAACCCTATTCGACTAGTTAACTCAGCGAGAGCCCTTATCCTTCGAGTATATAGCAGAAGGACCCTATAGTAGTCTTAGTAGACGTAGCGGGCGTGCTCGTGCTCGCGGCGTAGAACTAGGGCGCCCTTAGGGATCTCGTGCTCGTGGTAGGATTACTGTTAACAGGAGAATGAGCATATGCAGCCGAATGTGATCGAATGTGGCCGAATGGAAGCTAGTGTGTCACATGATCACATGACCCTATCCCTCGATGATCTTCAACGATCTATTCCATGAACGGAAGAGCTTCAACACTCCATGCATTAGATTGATTCGCATAATTTCTACGGTATTCTACCATGATTCATACTACTCGATATCCATAAGGATAAATATCGCCTGTTCCCTATAGCTAGTTCGATTAAGTTCAACCATTGATGATATTCGATAGTGTCCTATCAATCTGAGTCCTTCATCATTCGTTAGCTTCCGATTCATGTGAATCGTATGCCTGAGTCTACCTGATCCGATCGTACACGAATGCTCCGTGTGCATCACTGTGTATCCTGATTCGATAGTGCATAGAACGATCTGTGCACTCCCAAGGATTTATACCCACCCTATAAATCCGATATTAACTATAAATAAGTACTTAAGGTTTAGGAGATATAAATAGATTATAACTAACGGAAAGATAGAAATTACTTAATTTATAAAAATAGTAGTATATATTATATTATATTTATATTAAGTTAAACTAATACCTTTTTATAATAATTTTTAGGAGTAACTATTACTTATATTTATATTTACTTAAGCTATCTAGAAGGAAGTAATTCTATAATTCCTTATAATTAATTACCTTTTATTTTATCTTATTAAGTACCTAATCTTATAAATCCTTCTCTCTCTTACCTAAAAAGCTCTCTTAATATCTATTCTTTCCTCTACTATAATAATTTACTACTATCTCTAAGATATTATTTAAGATTACTAGTAATTAATTCTCTATACGCTACCTAGTAATACTAAAATATCTATTATACTTAACTATTAGATATTACTATATAACTAGATATTTATAGAAATTATAGGCTATTTTATTAATAAGTATTAGATTTACTAGAAGGTCCTTCTTAAATTTAAGCCTCTCTATAGCTTATATACTAGATAGAACCTAAATAATATATTTCTTAAGACTTTAGTAAATATTAAGATTTAAGACTAAGTATTTAAATTAATAATAGATAATATATTAAATAATAAGATATTATATAAATTACTTAACTAAGTCTTATCTAATAATATAACTATTATCTAAACTCTATATCTTACTTATATTATTTAACTATATTTAAACTAACTTCTTAATCGTTTTAAGGCTATACTATAGAATAATAATATCGAGATAAAATAGACTAATTAGTAATTAATAGTAGTAAAGATAAATATATAATACTAGAAGTAGAAGATTTCTTATATTTTAAATAAGATTTAGTACCTTATAATATATATTTATATAAGCCCTTAGTAATATAAGGTTTTCCTAGATCTTTAGAAAAATAAACTAAAGCTTATACTAATTTAGGATATAAAGACTTAATAGAATTTAACCTTTCTTATATTTTATTATACTAAAAGACTATAGGCCTTCTTTACGCTATTCTATATAAAATATAATTATAAGAAGATACTTCTAAATAATAAGGAATAGTATTAGATTAACTACCTTTTTTATATTACTAAGCCCTTCTTTAATTATATAATAGAGCTTTTAAAAACTAAGAAGATTACTATATATCTAGTATTTAAGATCTATAATATACTATTTAAATATCTTAAAAAGTTAATAAACTAGCTCTATTAAAAATAGGTCTTATAGAAAAAATAAATATTTATATCTTTTAAGACTAATTAGTAAAAGCTTAATATATATTATTTATAAATAGATAATATTTAAGGATATATTTATATAATTATAATTATATTAGCTCCTAATAATAGATTCTAGTTCTTTCTATCTAATAACTAAGATAAAAGATAGCGTAATACTTATTAAAAGTTATTCTAAGAGATATTTATATCTTACTAGTAATATATATCTAAAAGCTCTAATAATCTTAGATTTATAGTATAGCGAAAGAGTAGTAAAAAGTTATAGCTTAGTAGGATATTAAGTAGATATAAGCCTTTATCTAAATCTACTAAAGATAAGATCTCTTAATATCTTAATAGTAGTAAGTCTTAATCCTTATATTTAATATAATATAATATAATATTAAGTAGTTCTTTTATAAATACTATTAATATTAAGCTTCTTTAATTCTAAAGAGAATACTAATCTTATTTTCCTATAATTATATTACTTACTTATAATATTCTTACTATTCTAGTAATAAGTATTAGAGTAGAATAACTTTTTAATACTACTTAAGATTAATATTATTATTATTATAGTTGCCTTAAATTAGATATAATTAAGAAGATTATATTATTTCTTTATATAATAAGGTTTAATCTTATAGAGAATAAGGCTAGATAACTAGAGTAATTTTTTACTATATATAAGATTAAGGTAATAAGAGAGGAAAAGAATAAACTATTAGAGAAGCTTAAGATTAATATAATTAGTAATACTAAAGAGTAAGAGAAGAGATCTACTAATATAGTAGAGATTAGGAAAATTAAACTAAAGCTACTAGAGAGTTTAACTTAGGTATAAGTCTTAGTATAAAAGTAAGTATAGAGGGAGGATAATATATTTAAGTATTATTAGTAGTTAAAGCTAAATATAATTAACTTTAGCTATAGAGTATAAATTTCCTTAAATAATATATAATCTAAATACTAGAAAATTTTAGTAGAGAAATATATTACTTATATAGTTATAGGGTATAGGACTATTTACTCTATTTATATTAAGATAGGTACCTATAGGTTACCTATCGTAGGTTTTAGGTTCTTAGCAAGAACCCAAAACCTACGATAGGTTAGAGAATTAGACCTAAAACCCATAATAGGTTAGGTTGGGTTATAGGTTGGGTTGGGTTTTGATAGGTTCTGCCGAAGTCTAATAAATCCGATAATTACTAAGGGCAGCAACCGTAGCAACCGTAGTAGGCGTACTTAGGTAACCTCCTCCCTAAAGCACTTAGCGGATACGGAAGACTCGGTAGATATAGAGGACTCGGTAGATATAGAGGACTCGGTAGATATAGAGGACGCGGTAGATACGGAGGACTCGGTAGATATAGATAACTCGGTAGATACAGGGGACCCTTCTAGAAGGCCTACTAGGAGGTCAACTAGGCCGAGGGCTATACAGCTAGGCCAGGAAGACTAGCTATACTACTAAATCAGTAAGAATTATGTGAATTCAGTGTAGATTTCTCTATAAATAATAGCGCAGTTTATATAGCAGTTTTACTATGTAAATCAGAAAGGGCTATGGACGGAGATGAGATAGCAGAAAAGAAGCAGAATGAAGGCGGAGAAAGGAAGCTGGCAGAAAATATAGCAGAAAATGTGGCAGAAAAAGAATTGGTAGCCGTGATGCCTAAATGCCCGAAAGTTCAGGCATATTCAGGCATAGGGGGTTTTGGATCTTGGGGGGGGGGGGGGTTTTGGTATCAATTCCCAATGAATAATCCAAGGACCCACCCATGGAAGCATTACAAACAGCGCTTTGATGTCAGTATCAAGGCCGGAACCATGTTGTCAATGCACTTGATGTAGGCGGCTATCGCCGGACACCACGAGCCGAAGAAGGCCAGTCATTGCTGTGTAAGACTTACCGGTGGACCTCGGGAAGATAATGTGGAGCTGTTCCAAGTCTCAACCAAGATCATACCATGAGAACCAGATCATAAAGCTGAAGGCTTATGCCCTCCTTACCGCTACGACGACATTTTCAGCATTGATTTCGCTACTGGCCAGTATTAATACTATCCCACAATGCAGTTTTAATGCACGCAGAATCACAGGCTGTCATTATGGGTAATCGAAAGTCAAAAAGTCGCAGCGTGTCATGTCCTGTGGATGTCCTGATAACCCGCCTCCTCCAAGACCAAAATTACACTACCTCTGGCTCTTTCCAGAAGCATAATGAGGCTGAGGGGGATCGTTTTGGCTACTTTGGGGGTACTCTAGCTACAACTGAAACAATTCCAACGCGTATCATCCTCCGACGTCGGACACTAGAAACGCCACTGTCCACCAGCCCAGAATGGCCCGATTCAAAGACAAAACCAACGTTCGAGAATCTCTCTGTTACTGCCGATATCATTGGGATTTTTGACCTCAGCAGCCCCGGGGTGTCAGGCCACGCTTCAACAGCGCACGGGGGCGTCATGGCGAGCTGCTTTGATGAGACAATGCAAAAGGCCGTTACGGCACATGCGCTAGACAGCCGACAATCAGGGAAGCCGTATACAGTGCGGCTTGACATTCGGTATCGTCGGCCAGTGCAAGTTCCAGGGCTACTCATCATCCGTGCAAAGGTAGTCGTAAGGATGGGGAGGAAATTCTGGTTGCATGCGGTTGCATCTCAGAAGCTGGATCACGGAGAGGAAACCCTCACGACTGATGCGATTGCATTATTTATTCACGTGGGCGACTCGACTTCATCTTGCCTTTGATTTGAGGGCATCTCTCGGTTCACGTGAAGAGTTATGCTACCGGGACGAAGGCAACTTGGTTGCTGCTATGGATTGAAGCGCTCTGGCGGCCGCAGTGCAGGGTTTATGCTGCTAAGTGTGGACATTGTTAATGTATCACCACTTTGATAGCCCTTCTCCTAGGTAGAATCTCTGCGTAAAATATTTACAACTTCGGTCATCGGCTTATGCCGAAGATTAGGTTAAAAGACATGTTTCGGTTCTTGTTGCGCTACCACATGAGGAATTCATGTACTGACCAGTACGAAATTTGCCAGATGGAGCTCATCTATTGAGTGTTGGTTGTATGATCGCTTGAGAGTTCTCCGAACTTGTATTCCGGCACCACGGTATACTTCTGAGTGTCCTTCTAATATCGGGGAATTTGGTGGACACTGAATAGGCCTTTCCAAATATGCTCGTAGTGATATTTTACCAGCCTGTGGGTGCAATTGCTCACAAAACTACTACTAGTTCAAGAGAGCCTGTAAGAGACCTAGAGTATCCCGGATAATCACTTGAGGCACACTATTTACCAGAAAGTATAGCAATTGAAAGCCTCGATTGATTCGTGTTGAGAGTACACTACCGCCCAAAATATAACAGCAGCTGCCGAGTTAGGCATTGCTTCAAAGAAGCTTCATATTGCTTTGAACCACACTCTTCAAGATATCAGCCAATGGACGAAACTCGCTGGTTAGCTTCGTATGTGGAGTCCGGCAACTCATTAAAACATAGCCTTCTGTTCCGTGTACCTATTTTGTCCGCTCAGGGAAGTTCGTCCCTATGATGTTCTAGACTGGGCTCAACATACTGTTCGATAACAATTGATCTTTTCCAGCCACTTTGAAACAGAGAGACTTTGTATTCGTAGCGCATTCAGCAGTAGACTTGTAGCTGAAAACTATTTTAGTCCCGTCAGTCTCACGGGACTCCCACGAGTCTCGCCAAGCCTATGTTTTTGCATAAACCTTCAAATTAAAATGGATAGAATAATGGTTGATTCGTCGTTTTTACCATTATTAAATGTTGTTCTAGTTTTAAATTAACATTTCTTTTAATCCAGGCGCAATCCTTACGAAACTAAATGAAATCTACTCGTATATAGATTATTGCGTATTAGAAAGTATAGGCTCCCTACTTTTTGAAATATTTTGGCCTTTTAGTGGTTACTCTGAGAGGATACGCCGGTAGTTAAAGTGTAATAGTGTAAAGAGCAAGAAATATATAAAATTATGTGAGTACAATGCCAACATCCCTAACAAAATCTCCTTATTCAATATTCGTACCGCCCTTGTTAAACTAAATTGGCTAATTCCTGGAATTCTGAGTAGTTTATATGATCGAGTTCCCGTTTTTACCTCTGAAGTAGTAGAATTATGCAGGGGAGGTTAGGAGGTATATAGATCTATGCATAGGTGAAATATTTTTATCCCAACCTCGAGGGCATCGATTTGACGAAAAATCGATGGGACTTTTAGACACATGGGACAGACCAATTAGAAGAGTGCCCAATATAGGTCTCTGAGGAGGTTTATGATAGATCAACTATATCTTTAGCTGAATTGGCCCTGGTCCTCGTCTCATTCCTTCGGTCGCAACTTCAAATTCATTACGGTATGTCAACCTTATCTTCTTCTTTTACTATTCTAACTATACAACCCTTTCTTCTGAATTATGTCTCAATTCGGTCAATTCTCTAATGGTCGGCCCTCCTCTCTATGCGAAAATGATCCAATAGGCCCCCTTGTTGATTTCGAATCCGAGGCTATCTCTATTATTGCAGGTAGCTCGTCTAACCAACGAACTACTTCCTACTTTCGCCATATGAGCTGATAGAGCAATTCCCCGAAATCGCCCGCAATCCTTGTATCTCTGTGTGATATGCAACATCTAATTATCATAGATGCATCTAATAACGATCAAGAAAATGTTTTTGGTTTTGAGTGCATACTAGCTGAAGAAATAGAGTTGATGTGGAGATAATTCCTTCATATACCGGTTGGAAGTTTGCCAAATCGGACAGCTTGCCACTGGTCTAGCGGAGTCAGAAGTTTTTTGGGCATCAAATCGATGGCGAATTGTACGAGGATGAATTCTAATCGGCAGCTCAGTGAGTGCATGCATTTATTGTTGTTGTCGGTAGGTTGTCCGGATGATGATTTCTGAAAACCTAGCCGTCACTCGAATAGTCTCTGGGGCAATTTGCGATCAAAATTAGCCATGGTAAGTTGATGAGCACAATTGCCTATTAGCAAATCAGGAAGGCCCAGAGAAGGCTCTGTCTTTGTTCGAAAGCTTTTGCACTTAGCCCTATTGAGTGTTCGCCTGGACGTGTTTTCCCGTGGGTCCACGTAAAATGTTGTCACCACGAACCGCAACAGGCTCATGGCCAGACACGCAACGAGAACGACCCAAAAGCCTTGCAGATTCTTTTGCCACAGCTATGGAGCCGCAAACGCTGATGGGCATAGAGGAAGCGCCATTTCCTCTCATCCTATGCTTTCGCGCGATGCAGTGTCCAATCCGAATGAAAGTGACCCGAAGTCACCTCTGATATACCAAAAACCTAGCGTGGATAATTTAAATATACCAAAGATAGCTATACGGCAACCATTCCCCCAATGAGAGTCGAGAAGCCTGGCCAAGAGTACGGAGGACTCTCTTGTCTAGCTTTCTTGTTCAATCCTCTCAGCGAAACGTGATTAGGGGGTGTATCGGTTGTCCCCGCAACTGGTTCTTCCTTATTTTACCGGGATATTATCTTTCTCACCTTAGTCCATATCGCGGCTTAGGGGTTCAGGCGACTTTGCGGTTGCAGTGGTTGAAAAATGGACACTACGGAGTAGCGGAGAAGCAGTCAAGTTCTCCAGACAACCATGGGTGGTGGCGGCAAACGTAGAGAGATGGCTTAGGCAGTCTTAACCTAATTGAATTAAATCCTTTGCGCCACTCACAAGGCCGAACTCCATTTGATTCGCTGTTTTCTCAAGCTAAAGTCCCGAGAAGTTTTCGGAAGGCGTAAATCCTGCGTGGCTGCTTGACGGCCAGGAATAATCTCGGTATTCAGCGCCTGCTGACCTGTGATGACCTGAGATTATAAGCCGAATGGAGGGAGTGTCAGAGATGCGAGTCTGTAAGTTTTATCTCCGTCAATCTCGGTATATGTGAGACATCGTCCGTTGAACAGCGAGAGTGTTGTAGAAATAAAGTTTGCGGGGTGTGGTTATACCGCTCTCTCAACATGGCGATCCTAACGCCCCCCCCTCCCCCCCCAAACCGAAACTATGCGGCTATAGTGATCAGTCGGTCAAATGGCCACTTGCTGATTTTATGCTTTCTTGCTTGCAAAACACCACCTTCTCACTCCTCCGTTCGACGCTGGCTTCCACGCTTAAAGCTCTGCCCAATCTCGACGGCTCATGAGCTGAAGTAACCATTCCTGACCATACAAAATCGCACTTTGTTCGGTTGATCCTACTGGTGTGCCATTCAAGTAGGTAAAGTCCTATACCAACTCATTTTCTAGCTAGCTTGCTACAATATGACCCTGCTTCTATGCTGAAGCTGAAATTCTTGCGTGGCATTACACGATTATGGGTAGCGAGAAGAATTGCGCCACTTCCATTCTTCCCGTCAGGCTGTAGATTCATTGGTAGCATGTATAGCCGAACAGAAGGGTGGGAAGTCGCGACATTCACACTCATTGGCTATCCTCCACTAGCATAGGACATACCGTAAAATCACTGAGGATCATGTTAGCCAACATAATTCATATATAATTTTACGGACAAAACAGCCCTGGTCTTCCATGCCTATTTACAGCTGTCACATTGGCGGGTGCCCTGCGGTCGGTGACACTCATTGCCTCACCAGCCCCCTGTATTTCCAGAATTATAGGAAAACTTACAGCAAAGATAGGCTTCGTTGCTCACTGTGACACAGCATAAACACCCCCAGTACATTAAAGTTATTTTATTATCCTATTCTCAGCGGTTTAAATGAACGGAATTCGACTTTTTGTGTTCTCGCATGGGATATACTTATTTTTCCTGCGCTATTGATAGCGTAGTCAATGCCTATGAACACAGATACTGATGCCACTAGGATCCTGCATCCGGGCTCGCACTACACATCCAGCTTGAATACTAGGGTTTTCGCACAGAACCTCCAGCGTAGCTCTCATCCGATGCCATACTGAGACCATCATCGTCCACATTTCTAAGCATAAGAATGGCATTCATTTGTCGCGCAATCGCTCATACGTTGGCCAAGTAAGGTTGCACGGAGGCCTATGCTTGTTACGAGGGTGACCATGATGCTTATCCGGCTCAACTCATGAGGAACAGGGTCTAGAGTCTTTGTGCTTTCATTTACCATAGCGTGGTGACTATCAGGGGCGCTTGCAGGTATACCCCTAAAGCTTTGCGTAGTATGCCTCGTGTTCAGAGCCCATTGATCTTTCTACGGTCAGAGGTAATCCAATATCTCCGGAGTTAGAACCAATGTACTCTGTATAGATCAACGTGAAGTGTAGTGCCTTGCGTCATCAAGGTAGTAGCACATCCAAAAGTTGACGCAGGATTAACAGCCCCAGGTTGAAATCGGTTAATTATTTCATTTCGGTCTTTTTTTTTACTATCATCTTTTCGCCGACAGCTTTTTTTAGGTTCAACTAGGATCCCGGGCTCGATTCCCGAGGGTTGACACCAGATCTAATAATTATCTGTGCGATCGACGCATGCACGCTTGTGGTTTCCTAAACATATTGTCGAGCATGTAAAAGTTCATGACCATGTGAAGTCAAAAGAAAAACCGTATGTGGCCAGATACCACTGTCAATTTCGTAAGGGTGCGTTTTTAAAACAGAACTGGGAACTATCTGTGGAAAATTCGCCCATCGCACCATTAGGGAAACGTCAATGTACCCACTAATCACCGCATTTGAGACTTGCGGTCCAAATCCCGAGATTATTTGGCCCCGCATTGTGTTCAAGCCAAGCTACATCACTAAGCACTTCACTACTAATGATATCCACGGACCACTTAGTATTAGATTCGGCCAGTCATTTCAGCCACTGAGGTATGAGTATTGGTCATTTTTTTACGACAAGGTTATACCCACACATGTCCTTCATGTCTGGAGAGGCATGCCTTTCGGCGACACGCCAGCAACAAGCATGTCAGCCCAATTACCCCATCTCAGAGGAGTGGAACTTGATAGGTTGAAAACTAGTCGGACCGTATCTCTTGGCATGCTACCATACCCCCGCGACCCGTCCACCCCATGGGAGCGGATGAATCAGCCCAGGGGCTAGCGTAAAACGGAATGCGATAAGATACTGAGCAATCTGGAGTCATTAATTGTTGCGCCTTCATGTCACGCCTACCTGAAACCCGGGCTGTTGAAATCTGGATCTGGTACTTGGACAGAATAGGTCTTAGCCTCGGATACTTCCCGGTTTCTCACGATAGTCGGTGTATACTTCAAAGACGCGGGGCAAGCTCAATGTTGCAGTAATCCGAAAGCAGCCGCCCCGGTGGGGTACAAATAAACTTAGCAGTCCCTAGGCAGAAGGGAGAAAGTTCCCACACGCAGTCTTCTCCGACTATGAGTACAATTGATATAGCCAGGAGGCCTGCTGCCGAAGTCACACTTCATGAGAGGTCGGACATGAAACACAATCTTCAAGTCGATATGCAACCTCAGACAAGTCATACGGAAGTTGTCGAGAAATCTTTCAACTCGACAGGAGCACTTCATGAACATGACACGGCTATGGCTCTATTCGACTCAACGGATGACCTTCACCAGGAACTCCACCATCAAGAGATACGGCGACTTCGTCGAAAAGTTGACTTGCTCATCATGCCTTGCCTGTTGATTTGCTTCGCATTCTTTTATATCGATAAGGTGGGCGCCAAAGTTTGCCTTGATATTCAGGGACCTATGTCAGCGTTCTAACAATGTTATTAGACCACTTTAAGTTACGCAGCAATTTTTGGCATCATCGAAGATCTCGACCTGCGAGGTACCCAATATAATTGGCTCAGCAGCTTTTTCTACGTTGGATTCATAGCATGGGCCATTCCTACGAATTTCTTACTGCAACGACTACCCCTAGGTATGTTAGTGTGGAATCTTATGCATTGACAAAAATTCTAAACACAGAGATTGTAGCGAGATACCTCGGCATCAGCATCTTCCTGTGGTAGGTAAAATTCGGTTTCCCTTCACCGCCAAATCCTTACTGACATTTTGTTATAAGGGGTGCCTTGCTGATGATACAGGCCACTTGTCATAATTTTGCCACTCTTGTAGTGCTTCGTGCTATAGGCGGCGCTCTGGAAGGCTGTGCTGATCCTGCATTCCTCTTGATCACTAGTATGTGGTATACAAGGAAAGAGCAGCCTATTCGCATCGGTGTCTGGCACTCGGGCTATGGGGTAGGAGTCGCACTCGGAGGTCTGCTTGGGTATACTATTGGACACATCAAAGGTGCTCTACCTTCGTGGAAGTATGAGTTCTTGGTCATGTAAGCCCCCTCGTTAACCATCAAAATCAAACACGTGGGCTAAGAATTTCGACGTCTAATAGTGGCGCTCTCTGTGCTTTTTGGGGTATCGCTATGTTCATTTTCCTTCCAAACTCTCCTGTGGATGCACGTATCTTTACGAAAAAAGAACGACGAATGATCGTTGAAAGGATGCGGAATGACCAAACTGGGATCGAAAACAAAAATTTAAAGTGGTATCAGGTGAAGGAAGCACTAGTAGATTACAAGTTTTACATCTTCTTCTGCCAAGGGGCTTTGTGTATGACTGACATACTGCTGAGCTATGGAATTTGGACACGAAGTGAAAGCTAATCATATTTTGGTTAGACAATATTCCCAATGGAGGTTTCAGCAATTTCGGCACAATTATTATCAGGGGATTCGGCTTTTCAACGCTGGGGACGACACTTTTGCAAGTATGCTATTTCCCACCCAATATTAATTCTGCTCTATGAACTTCGCTCCATTCTCACCCCTTTGATCAGATTCCATATGGCGTGGGTATTTGCCTTGCTCAGCTTAGCTGCGTGTTCCTCAACTCGAAATTCCAAAATCGAAGGGTCTTCTTTGTCATAATTTATCTTATCCCGACCCTTGCGGCAGGCTTTGGGATGCGCTACATTCCTAAAGATCAGAAGGCTGGTCGCCTGATGTGTTATTACCTAACTGCCTTCTACCCAGGTGCATGGGTCCTTGTGCTTAGCATGGTTATTGCCAATGTTTCAGGTAATCTCGATCTCGTACCTATCCTGCTTTGCATGGCACAACGTATCCTAACTCCACCAGGTCACACCAAGAAAATAGTCATGAACATTGCCTTCTTTTTGGGGTACAGTTCCGGAAACCTTGCGGGTCCTTTCTTCTATAGGTCACAAGATGAGTAAGTGCTTAATTTTTGCGATTTTCATTCATTGTTCAACTTGACCAATGTGTGAATCCAGGCCATCTTACCCCCTTGGCATGTGGTCCATGATCGTCTGTAGCTTGGTCGGTATTGTCTTAACTGCCTTGTTGGGGTTCCTCCTTCGACGGGAAAACAAGAGTCGGGACCACATCCAATCTCAGAATGAGGGTGGTCTAGATGCCAGAGACTTGGCTGCCACTGCCTTCTTGGATATGACAGACAAAGAGAATCTCAAGTAAGTGTCCCAAACATTGAGCACACTAGCAACTTGAGCCTAATTTCTGGAAGCTTCCGATACATCTATTAAGGCCAATGAAAGTGGTTGTTTGACTGCGTGCAAAGAATTTCCTGTTCTAGTACGATGCTACGTATTTTCGAATAAACGATGCATTGCATGTGGAAAGCCTCGGGTTGATCAAATCTTTTCTGCAGATGATGTGAGCAGAGTATCGAGAATATGAAGTAACGAAAAGTTGGATAAAGATACAATCCGACTCGGACCTGTCTTTGAGAGAGGGCCTCGGCAAATAATTTCCCCCACAGAACATATTGAGATGAGGGATAGGATCTAGGAGGAGCGATAGCAAAATGGCAGCTATTGGGTAATATTGAAGATGTTTAAGATTAAGATAACCCTGAGCGGGAGTGTGTTGTTCACGATACCGTATAAGGTTGGTGAGCACCAGGGAGGCAAACCTACTATCTAGTAAGGCCTCAGCGGTATTAGAGACTGCTGAAACCTCAATAGAATGAATGTCACCAACGAAAGAGCCTACACATAATAGATGTAGAAACTAATCAGGTTGTATTATTCCCGTAATATTTTCGACATAGTACTCGGATAGATCTTACACTCTAGCCGAAGGTCGGAACAATTCTTGGTTGTACTTCGACTAAATACAGAGTGTAGGCCAGGACAAACCATACCGAGACAGACTGGATTGCGCAAGTGAATCCATCCCCATATATCATCCTTTCCGATGTTTTGCGCCACAGCTCCCTTTGCTCCTTGGGACTATGAGCACCAGAACCCTAGCGAGGACCCTAGGCTCCAAACCTGGCAGGACCATGGAGCCCACGAACCTTTTAGTAGTCCAGAAAATTCCCTCCATTTCCCTCTAATCCTTTGGCACGAGCACTCAGTCCGTTATACATCCCCACTTAGCCGGGCTCTCTAGTAATACTTATGGTGCTCGTCCTCACCCCAGCTTGACTTCTGCTCGTTGGTGACATTCTTTCACGAATCAGTTGTGAGGATGCAGACTGAAAGACTACAATCCTCTATTCCAAAAATTGCTACGCTGGCACAAACGGAAGGAAACAACAAATTTTTGGTCCAAAGGGGGCACCTGCGCTTTGAACCCTGGTGATGCAGGCCTCATTGATGAAGGGCTATTGCGCTGTGAGTTCTGCAGGCGCGCCCCTGTGCACTCTGGATATATTGGGAGGAAAAATAGCTATGCGGAAGCATATGTGGTATATACAGGAGTGGTTTATACCTGAGATTTCCACGGTGGGAGGAAAGAAAACCGTCGCGGAGAGAGCCCTGCTTTCCCTCGAAATGCCGATGTTTCTTTCGAGGAGGGGGTAAGCCGTGCGATATTTGCGTGCGATATTCTGCAAGGATTATCGTGGCCCTGGCGCAAACGACTCTCAAGCAACTGTCCCGAATAAAACCTTTCATTTCGTATAAAAGCAGCTCTCAGTTTTGTTCGCCATTTAAATGACCGTCCTGTTTTTACCATATGCTATCTACGGATCATACCAACTCCTTAAATCGATTTCATCGAAGTGGACATCACTAATCACATGCGGTCTGGACGCGACATTGATAATTGCGCTTAGGAAGAAGACGGGCGTAATCACTTCTCAGTTGAGTCACGCTTGGTTGCTTTGTTGCTTGGCCAGGGGCCGAACGTATTTCCAATTCCTAATCCTATGCTTTGATTTCTACTACATCTCAACGCGCTTGCCAGTGATCTTCCCGAGTATTTGACCTAGCCCGTGACCCTGTTCACCAAAGCAGCACCACAAAGATATAATGACTAGTCATTGTTTGTATCTCAGACAAGTGTGAATTGTGGAACTCATAACCAAGCTAGCCCCTGGGTAGCTCGGAAGCAGACAGAAGTCGTGATCCAAAACCACCGGAAATCGCAAGCAAAATCAGGGGGACGGGTGGAAGCCGGCAAGAATGTCGTGTAATGCTATACTTGACTGTACTTCAGACCCAAATATATCGATCAAGGGAAAGAATTGGCGAATCATCTCGGTGTGCGCGGGGCTGTTCGCCCAGGCCAGCAAGTTCTCGAGAGAGTCATATCTACCATAAATTTAGTTGGGCTTAGTGACTTCCCGAATGAAACCAACCTACCTCTCCACAAAAACATATTCTTCTTTGCCAGTGATCTTGAAACCGTAGGCGGAGAGTACGCCTGCCTGATTTTTATGGATATAGTCGGCAGCATTGTTCATAAAAGTAAGTAGCTGAGTTGGGTAAGCCTTACATGCGCCAAACACATCGGGGGTTGTCATATGTAGGGTGGAGCTCGCCGTTGGGTACTTACTTCTGGTCCTTTGCCTTGACGGGCCTTGAATGATAGAACTAGGCTCCCGTCAGTGGGCGCAGTCCCTGGGGAGGGTGCAGCGTCTGCCAGATGCCCTGACCCTGACAGAAGTGTAAGTAGCCCCATCAGGGCAGTGGTACCAATCGACAAATATTTCATGCCTTTGATCTTATAAGCTTATGGTGAATAATCCTGAGGGTCGAATTTACCCTCTGTCTGTGGTTAGGTTCCGGCTGTTATACAAACGCCCAACTTCTGGTAAAGCTATGCGATACCTTGGAAAAAAACGCCACAAATTGTCATGACAGTTCTCAAAATTGAGCAGATGCGACGAGAATTATCCCTGACTCCTTTTTTTCAGGACTTGCTGGTCAGCTGTTAGAATTGGTTTGCTCCAGATCTAGATTTTTCCCGGTATGCATCCAATTTTCGGTTCGCCAAGCGCCCAGCATATTGCAGTCCGAACTTTGGAGTATCCCAAATTTTAACTCAATAAACTACCCGTCCTGAAAAATCTGGGAAATTTTATTAGTTCCCGGGGCTGAATATTGAGATTGTTTACGGTGGCCTTAGTTGGCAAGGGTGTCAATGCCGAGGGGCATCCTGGAGCAGTCTATAAATCAAGCCATCCAGCGTCCCAAGCGTTGTCCATTACACAACACAAGATCTGCTGCCACTATCAAGCAATGAAGGTCTTCCAAATAGCTGTCATCGCACTGGCGAGCGTTCCGAACCTTGCCTCTGCCGCTCCTGCGGCTCCCTCTGATTCCTCCCCGAAAACCGCGGTTCTGTCATTCGAACCAGCTTGGGCAAAGGCTGATCAGGTAAAAGTCGGTTGAAAGTTTAATGGTGCTGATTCTAATGGCATCCTAGCTGGAGGCCTATGTCAAAAAGGGACAAGGCTATATCCGCGCAAACGTTCCCGCCTGTCTTGATATCTGGTATTTCTGGAACGGCGCCAAGAAAGACCGTATGGTTATTGGTGAAAGGCAAGTTGGCACCCAGGCGCGGGCAAGTTACTGTGACACTAACCCAGAGGATAGATACACAAACCAATCCGCACTCTGGGAGTGGGTCCGCAGTGACGAACATACCAACATTGCGAAGGACCTTCCCGGCCTCATCGATATTTTTTCGGCTACACTACAAACTGACATTTCTATTGACATCAAAGATTTGTTCGGCTGAAAGCAACTTGCTTCATTGAGTTGGACAGAACGTTCGGTGCTACTATGTGCTGTTGGATGTGGAATTGGCTTTTATGAAGGGTAGTGCTAGAACCACACCCCCTCGGTCTGTGGCGACACCCCTATGCCTGAGAGATCAGGCGGGATTGCCTTTTTCGGCTTAGCGTAAGGCATAATGTTATGCCTTAGGCATCAATTAATTGAGTCTTACTACCTTCCTGACCGCTTTTCTAAGCATCCATCAACTGCCTACTAAAATGTACTTACCGCCTACTTAATTAATTTATACCTCCCTTAGCATAAGGAGCTTTCCCCTCTATAATTTCCCTCTCTACACCTTTCTCTTCTCTATAGAATCTATTAATTTATCGCTTAATTTATCGCTTAATATAGTAGGCCTAGGCCTAGAGCTATATTACTCCTCTAAAGAGGATATCCCTAGCGGTGCGGCTACCTATAGTAACCTACCTACTAAGATTCCTACTAAGGATTCCCCTATAGAGATCCTTACTAAAGATCCCCTAGCCGCTAAACTAATTACGCGTATTACCTTGCCTCTTCTACCTCTCGATTGCTATTATACTTCTATAGAGTAAGCTCTTAAGGCTATTAATAATTTTGTACTTAAGTATAGTTATACTATAGTAAAGCGTAGAAGCAAGATAATAAAGAGTAAAAATAACCCTATACTAAAGAAGATATAGCTTAACTATAACTATAGTAGAATCTATAAGCCTAGAATCGCTAATAGAGACTATAAGCAAAAGACCTCTATAATATTAGTGTTACGGAACTCTCACGCAACGGCGCTAATGCGGGGAGAAGGAACACTGATGCCTAATCAACTTGGATCAGTCAGCAGGGAACCAGATTGGATAACGCTACGAGGGGACAATCGTTACGATAGAAAGGTCAATACAGTCACGTGACCAACACTAAGGCCGCTAGACAGCGTTATTACTACCAAATCGAAGCTAAATAGGGACACGTGATAAGACCTTATTAACGATGAGCTCCGACTTATTAGCAATAAGCCTAGACCTATTAGCAATAAGTCCCGGACTTATCGCTAATAGGAGGAACTAGATATATAAGGACGTTCTTTTACTATTATATATTTAGTTCTTCGCGATCAATTGTATATTGTTACTTAGTTACTACTAATAGGACTATACTTTACTATTTACCTTTAAGACAAACTAACCTATAAGTAGGGGATTTACCTTGTAGCAACACTAGGTAATTAACTTACTTAGCGCGTACTTCTAGCACGTTCTATAAGACCCTTAATAGGATCTAACCTATAGTAAGGCCTTACGAGGCAACGGTACGATTAAGAGATACTCTTAGAATACGAGGAAAGGACTAGGTATATATAACCTAATTTATCCTAACCTATAGTAACTAGTTAGCTCTATATAATATATTAATCGCCCTATCTTTAAACCGCGAAGTATAGTTATTATAGTAGGCAACGATAGTACTGTAAGTAACGTTTCGAGTAGGTCGAACCCTACTCTATCTACTAATACTTAACTACTATTAATAGTTAAGCAACTCTAGGAGTAACTCCTTTATAAAAGACGGACGGCTCCGTAGATAGTTAAACTACCTAAGCCTAAGTTCTATTATAGCGAACGAACTAAGCTTCGTTCCTTTTTAACCTAGATAGATATATAACTCTACCTTATTAACTATTAGGAAGAAGCCGACAAAGTTATTTACGCTTCTACCTACCTACGCGGATAAGCCTTTAAATAGTTTAAGCCTTTTATTAGAGAATTTAACGAAAAAGCCTAAAAGGATTAGGGAGATATTACTAAAGATATCTTTATCTCTTATATAGTCTTTAAGAAGAAGCTTAAATTGACCTTTAGTAATATCGACGCCGTAAGAACTATAGAATAGCGATTAGATAGACTACAATAAACTAGATCAGCTAGCGTATATGCTACTAAGTTCTAATAGATTATATTATATCTTAACTTCGATAAAGATACCTATATCTAGCTCTTTAAGCGTAGACTTAAAGACGATATTAAGGACGAACTTATAAGAGTCGACTAACTAGAAGAGCTATATAAGATAATCGAGCTTACAGTTAAGTTTAATAACTAACTTTACGAACGTAAGCTCTAGCAACGAGAGTAGCGTTAGGGAGGTAGCTAGGGGTTAGCGCTATACTATTACTACTACTACGAAGGACGGTAAGGATAATAGCAACAACTAAGGGAGTTATATAGTAACCTCTATAGACTACAACTAATAGAGCTCGACGTAGCGAGACTCCTAGCTAAAGAAGAAAAACGACGAAAGGATAATAACTTATACTTTAAATATAGAAAAGTAGGATATTAGGCGTATAAGTGTAATAGTAAGCGTAATAACGTAAAGCTATAGACGCGTAAGCGTAACGGACGTAATAACGTAAAGCTATAATAGCTATAGGCGATCTACGAGGAGGTCCGGCTATAGTAGCTTCGAGCTACTAATAATAAAGGATAGTTAGTAATTAATAGGTTAGTTATACCTACTAGGAAGGGAAATAGCGAAGGTACCTTTACTAGTAGCTAGGAAGTATAGACCCTAAGCTAGGAATAAATTAAGTTAGCCTATAAAGAACGAGTAGAGTATATATAACGAATTACGGAAGGAATAATACTAGAAACCTTTATAGATAATATCGTATTATACTATAGCCTAAATAGTATAGAGTACGCGATAGATATATTCCTAGATATCGATTAGGAAATAATTAAGAGTTAAGGATAGATCTAGTATAGTCCCTAGAACACTATCGACTTATAGGAACTATCTAACGGATCCTAGGAGTAGGATATAGGCGACTAGAAGATAATAGTTAAGACTCTAGGAACCTAGGAGATTCTAGATACTCTACCCTAGCTCCTAGGGCTAGATACAACTAAATAGCCTTAGAGGAAAATCCTATAATATAGAATTAATAAAAGACGATTTATAGAATTCTAGAGTACGTTCGGACTAGATAAGGATCTAGAACAAATTAAATAGATTTACGATTAAAAAATAATCTAACTTAAGAATATTAGGAATAAACTCTAAAATACGTATTAGCTAGAATACAAGATTAAAGCCCGATAGCTATAAGCGATTAATAAATACCTAGCCTAGATACGCAAATAAATAGATTACGGAGAAATATACGATCGAGTTAAGGTACTATAAAATAAGATAATTGCTAAATTAGGGATCGACCCTATAGTATTTAAATATCTATATAATAGCTCGTAGTATACGTACTAGGGATATACGCAATACCCTAAGTATAACCTTAGAGCTATAATAGGCTATTACGACGATAACTATATAGTATACTACTTAGGGAAAATCGAAAGAAGCCTAGAACTAAAGCTGCTACGCTAGGAAAAGGAACTAAATTAGATACTAGAATACGTAGGGCTCTAGTATAGAAACTAGAGAATAAATACTAAAGGACAATACCTTGTAGCTACTATATAGGGGATATATATAAAAATTACTACTAATATTACGTTTCGACTAACTAGAGTAATAATTAACTTAGGCACGGTAGGGAATTTTATATACCTACAATATAAGGATTAATATAGGATCTAAGGCGTAAAGAAACTACGAGTAATACCTATTATTAGGCTTAATAGAGAAAGCCTAGGACTAGGAATTACGTACGAAAGCGGACCCTTACTAATAGTTATTAGAGACTACTTCGAGATTATTAACTTTAATATAATAAGCCTTAGAGAATACGACGTAATACTTAGCGTACCTTAGTTAAGGAAGTATAACCTAGCTATCGATTAGTAGTATAGACGTATACTATTCGATAGATATAAATATAAATAGACGAGCGAGGTCTAGACTAGAGATAATAAATAACGAATACTAAAGAGACTTAGCTATAGGGAGGTAGGTACTTATAGAAATCTTTACGAAGGAGAACTTAAGAGGAGTTTTTAGCTAGGAGGTAGGCCTAATAATAAGAAGATACTAGATATTAGGAATATTATAGTCGCTAAATAGTAGCTAGATATAACTAATAAGGAACTAGAGGATTATATTCTTATTAGTAGTAATAAGGATATATCCCTTTACGCTATAGGATTATTAAGGATTAGTACCTACTACCGTTAATTAACGAGATTTAAGATATTATTTAAGAAGTAAAGTACTTTAGTAAATACGATATTACTAATATATATAACTAGCTAAGAATTAAGGAAGGGGATAAATAGAAGACTATATTCTAAACTAAGTTTAGATACTTTAAATATATAGTTATACTATTCGGACTTACTAATATACTAGTATCGTTTTAACGTTTTATCTTTTATATATTAAATAGGTATTTAGATAAGTTTATTATTACGTACCTCGACGATATCCTTATATTTTTAAAAATAGAGGTAGAGTATATTAAATATAATAAAAAAGTACTATAACGACTTAGGGAAGCGGAAGTTATACTTAAGCTTAAGAAATACGAATTCTATATCTAGGAAACGAGTTTCCTTAGATATACTATTAGTCCTAACGGACTAGGAATAGAATAAGATAAGGTTAAAAGCATCCTTAAATAGCTAATACTAATATACGTTAAAGATATATAGAGTTTTTTAGGACTAGCTAACTACTACTATAAGTTAGTACCTAATTATAGTTAATATATAGTAGGACTATACTAATTTACTAAGAAAGGGATACTATTCTAATAGGATAAAGAAGTAGAAAAATTATTTACTATACTTAAGGAAATATATAATAAAAAACTAGGAGAGGCAATTATTATAATATTTAATTATAACGTACCTATTATTATAGAAACTAATATATTAGACTTTATACTTAGGGCTTAACTTATATAACTAGGAAAGGACAGTAAGCTTAGACCTATTACTTTCTAGTTACGGAAAATAATACTAGTAGAATTAAATTACGATATCTATAATAAGGAACTATTAGCTATAGTATTAGCGTTTTAGATATAGAGAGCATACTTAGAAGGAGCTAAGTATACTATAATCGTTAGGACTAATTACTATAACCTTACTTACTTTATAATAATAAAGAAGCTTACTAGACGATAAGCTAGATAGGTAGAAATACTAGCTTAGTATAACTTTAAGATTATATACTATAAGGGAACTAAGAACGTAGTCGTAGACGCGCTAAGTTACTACCTAGACTATAAACTTAGAACTAAGAAGGTAGTACCTACTATTCTTACTATAGATAGCAAAGGGTATATTATTTATAATTACTAAATCCTTATAGCTACTAGCGAATTATAGAACGACGAATAGCTAGAGAAGATTCGAGTTAGTATAGAAATAGATAAATTAATTCAGAAGGTTCTAGATAGCAAGACTACGTTAACGTATAATAGTATTATCTATATATATAGCTTAGTATATATTCCTAGGAATCTCTAGACGGAAATTATCTAATAATATTATAATAAACTAATATAAGAATACCTAGGTATTAAAAAGACTATTAAGAAGATTATATAGAATTATTATATCCTAGTATTATATAGAAAAGTAAAAAAATATATTTAGAATTACGATTTATACTAACGAAATAAACTATTATAATATACGCTATATAGAATAATAGAATTAGTAGAAGTACTAAAATAACTATAGGAATAGATTACTATAGACTTTATTACGAAATTACCTATATTAGAAGGAAATAATATAATTATAGTAGTCGTTAACTAACTAACTAAATACGCCTATATAATCCTAATAATAGAAACTATTAATATATAATAGATAGCTAACCTATTACTTAGATATATATTTACTAACTATAGGATACTAAATAAGATTACCTTAGATAGAGATAAGTTATTTATATCTAATATATAGTAATTACTAGTAGATTAACTTAGAATTAAGTATAGACTCTCTACTATATACTATCTATAGACTAACGGATAGACTAAAAGAGTAAATTAGACCTTAGAATAATACCTAAAATACTACGTGAATTACTAGTAGAATAACTAGATAGGATTATTGCTAGTAGTATAATTTATATATAATAATATAATATACTTAATAATAAAGGAAATACCTTTCTTCGCGAATTATAGGTTTAATCCTACTATAATTAGAGAACTAATCGGAAAATAACTACTTATAGAGTTATTACGATAATTAGCGACTAGGTTAAAGTAATTATATCTATAACTCGTAAGAGATATCGAGTTTCTTAATATACGTATAAAAAACTACTATAATTAATTGCGCTAGGAGGCGCTAGATTTTTAAAGAGAGGAGAAAGTTTACCTCTTATAACGTAATATTCGTACTAGACGACCTAGCGCAAAACTCGACTACCTTAAGTTAGGACTATTCAAAATTAAAGAAAAAATAGGACTACTTAATTACTAGCTAAAGCTACTAGAAAGTATATAACGTATCTATATAATATTCTATATCTTGCTATTAGAAAAAGTACCTAGGAACGCTAAAATCGCTACTAATATAGAAATAGAAGAAGAAACGGAAAACGAATATAAAGTTAAATAAATCCTAGATACTAATAAAATTAGTAGAAGACCTTACTACCTAATAAAATAGAAAGGATACGATACCTTAGAAAATATATAGGAACCTATTAAGAACCTAATAGGCTACTACTAGCTAGTTTAATAGTTTTACTAGAAGAGGACCTAGTAGTATTACCTAACTAAGAAGGATCTAGGTCGACCTAGGAAAACGATAGATTATTTAGTAATTAGGTTAGGATAGGATCCTCTAACGTTACTATAAGAACTAGGCTATTAGCTATAGTAGATTAAGGAATACTAGTTGTAGTACGTATACTCTCTATACTATATTTATTTTACTTAGATTTAATATACTCTTTCTTAAGGCGTTTACGCTTTTTAGCCTTACGATATTCGAGCTCTTTAAGCTCAGTAACCTCTTTATAATCCTACGTAATAAAATTACTAGTACGCTTCTATAATAAACGTTTTTGCTTATAAAAGTAAAGAAGTTTAGTAAGGATAGCTTCCTCCTCTACCTTAATTTAGTTCTAAGACTTAACTAGGCAACGCTATTTAGCGTCCGTAAAAGAAGGATTCGATATAGTATACTTAATACTACTACCTCTATAAATATAATTACTATAGTAGTTAGAATAGTTAGCGTAGATATATACTTACTTAAGATAAACGTAATAGTCGTAAAGGACTATAGATTTAAAACCTTCGTCCTTAATATAACGAGTTAAGGCGTTCTTACGAACGGATACTTTAGAAGATATAGTTAGCATAATAGAAGAGTATACTAGGAAAGGGAAACTTACTATAGAAGGAACTAGGGGAAATATACTATTTAAGGAATCTTTAAGGATAAAGACCTACGAAAGGAGGGGATAATATTATAGAACTCTTACGTAATAGCGCTAATATAGGAAGAAGGAACACTAATACCTAATTAACTTAGATTAGTTAGTAGGGAACTAGATTAGATAACGCTATAAGGGGATAATCGTTACGATAGAAAGGTTAATATAGTTATATAACTAATACTAAGGCCGCTAGATAGCGTTATTACTACTAAATCGAAGCTAAATAGGGATACGTAATAAGACCTTATTAACGATAAGCTCTAACTTATTAGCAATAAGCCTAGACGTATTAGCGATAAGTCCCGGACTTATCGCTAATAGGAGGAACTAGATATATAAGGACGTTCTTTTACTATTATGTATTTAGTTCTTCGCGATTAATTGCACATTATTACTTAGTTACTACCAACAGGACTATACTTCACTATTTACCTTTAAGACAAACCAACCTACAAGTAGGGGATTTACCTCGTAGCAATACTAGGTGATTGACTTACTTAGCGCGTACTTCTAGCACGTTCTGCAAGACCCTTAACAGGATCCAACCCGCAGTAAGGCCTTGCGAGGCAACGGTACGATTGAGAGATACTCTTGGAATACGAGGAAAGGACTAGGCACGTATAACCCAATTCATCCTAACCCACAGTGACCAGTTGGCTCCGCGTAACACATATATCGAGAAGATTACTACCCGATTTAATCTTCTAGATTAGAAAGCCCTAAAACTACTACTTCCAGCCACAGTTAAACTAGATCTAATCCTATTAGAGCCGATCGATCTAAAGACGATCAAGCTATATTAGTAGAAGTATAGCTCTACCCTATTCCCTGCCGTATAGACCCGACCTAATATAGCATTCGCTAATCAATTGCTAGCGAAATCGCTTACTCGCTACAACGAGAAGCATTTAGCTATAGTAGATTATCTAATATTATATCTCTATACTACTAGGGACCTTTCGCTTACTTTTAATAGCGAAATAAGAGCTTCTATTTTCACTATAGCGTTAGATACTAGTTTTGCTAATAATCCTAATAGGAAAAGCTCTAAAGGATTTATATTCACCCTATTCGGTAGTCTAATCGAATAGAAGGCACGCAAGCAGAAGACGATTACTACATCGACTATAGAGGCCGAATTACTAGCTATTAGCTACGCAGCTAAGTAGCTATATTAGATCAAGCGCCTATTCGCGTTTATTCAATTTAAGACCGACTAATTAGATTCGATTTAATACGATAATCAACAGACAGTCGATTTACTCACGCGCGAGAAATCATCATTTTAGACTAAGCTTCGCTATATTGATATTTATCAGCTATAGATCCGTTAAGAAATCCTAGCTAAACGCCTACGAATCGAATAGGTCAAATCGGCTAATATAATAGCGGACGGCCTGACGAAGCGATTATCCATAGAGAAGCACAATACCTTTATCCGCTAGCTGAATATAGAGATATTACCGGCCGAACCAATCGAAAGCAAGAATTAGACGCCTTTCGTCTTATTCAGCTCTCTATCTATCGATCATATCTAGAGAGCTAAGGGGGTGTATCAACATAAGAATAAGCATATACCGCCGAATGTGATCGAATGTAGCCGAATGGAAGCTAGTGCGTTACATAATCATATAACCCTATCCCTTACTGATCTTCAATGATCTATTCCATGAATGGAAGAGCTTTAATACTCTATGCATTAGATTGATTCGCATGATTTCTATGGTATTCTACCATGATTCATTCCTTCGATAAATACTGCCTGTTCCCCTATAGCTAGTTCGATCAAGTTCAACCATTGATGATATTCGATAGTGTCCTATCAATCTAAGTCCTTCATCATTCGTTAGCTTCCGATTCATGTGAATCGTATGCCTGAGTCTACCTGATCTGATCGTACACGAACGATCGTGTGCATCACCGTGTATCCTGATTCGATAGTGCATAGAACGATCTGTGCACTCCCGAGGATTTATACCCAACCTATAAATCCGATAACCTCCTTACTATTATTAAGAATTTCTAGATAATATTTAAGCGCTAATACTATAGGAATAGCGCGTAGATTATAGTAGAGAGAGTATAAAGACTAATAAACCTTAACTAGCTCTACTAACTTCTAGTAACCTAAGTATCTAAAAGGGCTATTAAATATATTAAGATAATTCGAAAGAGCTACCTTCCTCTAGTAGATAATAAAATACTAATCCTACTAATCTACGACTATAATTTAAAGGAGACTACTAGATATCTATATATTTATATTATTAAAAAATACCTTAATAAGAAGCGCTAGCTATTATCTTTACTTTTTTACTAATAATAGCTCCTTTATAAGCTTAGTAAGGCCTCTCCTATTAACCCTCGTCTTCTTATCTAGGACCTCCTTCTAGTCTACTAGTATAGGCGTCCTTATAGTATATAGAATAATCTCTAGCCTATTACCTAGGTTCTAGCGACCTAATCCGATACTATAGGAATATAGGTCCCCTCCTCTTAATCTATCGTACCTTTAATATAGTTTACTAATAACGACGAGCCCCTAACTCTATTTAAGCAATCGATCTAGCGCGAGCCCTTAGGGCACAAGATTATTATAGTAGCTATTACTAGCCGAGGACGAGGATATAATTAAGAACGCGGACGAGGCTAAGGAGGGCGTAGAATAGGAGGAATATAAGGAAGTAGTAACAGTAGAGCTCGTTAGCGTAGGCGTAGGCGCGGTAGTTAGGTTACAAGGGAAATCACGGCCGTTACGGCTACCTAGGTTAACTAGCTAGCTTAACAAGAGGACTCGGACGATTTAGAGATAGTAGAGGATATAGAGGATACGGAGGATACGGAGGATATAGAGGATGCAGAGGACCCTACTATAAGGCCTACTAGGAGGTCTACTAGGGCTAGGACTACGCAGCAAGATAAGGGCTAGCTTTACTACTAAAAGGTCGTTAGATTCATATAAATTCAGTGTAGATTTCTCTGTCAAAACGGCGCAGTTTATATAGCAGTTTATGTAGTAGGTTTTACTATATAAATTAGAAAGGGAGACAGCAGAGACCAAGATGGCAGAAAGTGGCAGAAAAAGTTGCAGAAAGGGGGGTGTTGCTATAGGTTTGGCAGAATGCGGGCAGAATATCGAGGCTAAGCCGAAAAAGGCAATCCTGCCTGATTTCTCAGGCATAGGGGTGTCTGTCGGAAATACTGCTTAGTAAATCATACTGGGCCAATAGGGTGTCAATGAGTCTGAATTGCTATAAAGCCCCTAGCTAGCAGTTTATGTAGGCATAATAATAACTAATACATGCGGTCTAATACTATCTCCGTCTTCCGGGTCCACTGCTGCTATCGTTCCGACAGTGTCGCTCTAGCCAAAGGGGTGTCGCCACAGACCGAGGGGTGTGGTTCTAGCACTACCCTTTATGAATAGTTCCTAGTTGAAAGATATTGAAAGAAAATATGCTTGATTCTCTGCTTCTATACGTACAACTCTCCAGTCTTGGTATAGAGAGGTTCAAACTAATGTCTATCCTGCGGACTAGATTCTGGACGACTGAGGCGGCCTAAGCCGCAGCGTTCCGGGTACATCGGCTGTGATTGCTCCTGCGAGACTATCGATACCGTTCACATCGGTACATAAAACGTAGTGAAAGGCGACCCCACCCAGCCATAAACAGCTTTCCAGTGCAAACGTGGCGCCCGATAGCTGTTCATCCTAGGAAGTAATGCCGGCTCCATTTTCCGACACCTTCCTAACATCAAACTTTTGCCCTACCTTTTCCTTGGCTCCTGATTTTATATACTGTCAATAGAATAGTGATATTTCTCCTCTTCCCAAGGCCGCGAACAAAGGTTGTTGTACCTTTAGCACGCCTGGAACCTAAATGCTTCCATCGCTGTCAATAGGCAGGTTGTCAATCGGCATCTTCAGGTCGATGGTAACAACCAGTATAAACGGTCCGTCGCTCAAGAATTTATAAACTGAGATTCTGCCACCGACGACTCAGATGCGTATAGGAACCCTTCATGGACTTGAACCACGCCATTTGCGTAGCGCAGTCCGTTAGTTACGACTAGATGACACTCCCCCAAGCCGAGGTTGCATGCGATGAGATTCCCGTATCCGTAATAGGACTGTAGCTCACAAAGCTAAAGGAAGGCACTATGTCAACCATGGATAATGAGAAATAAGTTCCGAAGCCTCGCCTTTCCCACTGCGTGTTGGTACATGGGTGTCGGCCATCTATTGCTTGGCAAATCGTCTCAAATGCCTGGGAGAAAGTAAATTCAACAGATCAGCAGCCGAGCTCCGGAATACCGACTTGCAATGCATGTGGCTCTTTCCGGGAGAATTGACACAAGTTTGATAATGCTGGGAATACCGATCGGCTTTTCTAGAAGGCAAGGATCCGCGGCCGAGAGTGATGTATGTAGAGAGTAACAATTGCTTTAGCACCACGACAGAGCACCAATATTTCGTCATTCTCATCCCGCGGCAGTTATGGTAGAGAATCCGACGTGCGTTATCACTCTTCGCCCACAAGCGGGCAGGTTTCCCGAGGTACCCAACTATCTCACCATTTATGTGTAGCAGGACTGATGACCTTGCGAAATAGCTGTAGGACTATGTGTTCAAGGCGTTAGGGGAGATACGGGAGAGAATTGCGGGCATACACCACGCATATCCTTTCATCGTGTCCGGCAAGGAAGAAATTATCGTGATCGAGCAGTCAGTGGAAAGCACTCTGGTGTATCATTAACCACATCGGTTCTGACACAATCTAGATTTGTGTCCAGCAAGGCAATGTTCGCCTACTTCAACAGTGAATATCATGCCGAACTAGTAAATTCACTTCTGCCGTTTTCACAAGAGCCAATTGATATCAGGAGCTCGGCCTAACTCAGCGAGTTGCAGGAGTGGAAGGACAACACTCCTGGCCAGTCTACTGTCTAAGCTACCCGACCTATGCTTGTCATTTTGCTTTTTGAAGGAATATGATTCATATCACTCGTTTGGCCTCTATCTGCCTCACTGCGGGACTCGGGGAATATGGAGGGTTAGTGTGGCTCGGCTTTTGCTCGCAAAACTTTTTCTTTCTCCAAGACTCCAATGTGTGCTCGTTTTCCGGTCGCGTGCCTCCAGTGGGATTAGAGTTCGGCGGCTTCGTCGTGTAACTGGATTCCATAATTAGTAAGAGAGAACATCTCGGTTTGGGGGCATATCCAGATATTATTGTTCCTCCGGCCAAGTTCTGCTCCTTCGTCAACCGATAGTCCTCTTACTTCCGTTCTATGGTTCATAGCTCGTATATGCTTTTCGCCGTGTTTTCTGTCGCGTATGGTGAGAACTGAGGATGCAGTATCAGAGCCAGTGAATTGCCGCTCCTTGGTGTTGAGGCTGGCATTCCCCTCGGCGCCTTTGAACATACTATCCGATAAGAAATGGCATATCGAAGACCCAACTAAAACAGACTGTTCTGCACCGCTTGAGGAGTGACTCCCTACCTGCGCAGTGTTAGCAGAATGATTCCTATTGAGGTGTTCTGTTTTGCGTCGGTTATAGGCACCCAATACACAATTGAAACGACTGATCATATTCAACGAAATTAGGTATGAAGGAAAGTGAAAGAGGATGAAAGTGAGGTGTGGGAAGTCTACTTAGTTGGGGAATATTAAAACGTATAATTCAGACGGGCTGAAATCCGAGCTACTGTCTAAGATTATCAAACTGTCACTGTTGCTGTTATAGCGTGGACGAGGTCGGCATCTATCCACTGAAGTGCCAATGTGCTCGGACTCATTTCCTTTTGATTTAGCATCATAATCATTGATTGTGAAGTGTCAATTGCCTGATTGATTCTCATACTATGTTTGCGTCGTCCGTTTTCACAGGCATGATCGTCCTACGCTATCTTATTATGTTTTTCCTCCAGTTATGCTCCATAGGTAACTATGGGCCTGCTCTTAGAAAGCACTGCAAATATGCAGCTCTAGCCCAGGAACTCTTGTGAAGGCTTCAGAATGGTCGTGCAGGACTGAACCCAAATACAGCCGATACTCTTGCTAGAATTTCAAAACGGCAGCGACGATAATCTTAGAAGCATATGTCAAACTATTGACTGGATTTATTAAGTCCCAAGCAATTTCACTCAATAACGCGCATGCTTGCCTCCTGCTATATACAAGACGACGACAATTGGCTCAGCTTGATTTGGGTTGCAAGAATACCAGAAAACTTTGTACATCCCAAGGAGCGGCATCGGACTGAACCTCAACTGTGGAAATATCCAGGAGCTCCGCTATAGGCAAGTATACTTCGATATGGGTTTCGTTGTTTGTCAATTCCAGCGCTCCACATTCACTAACGTCCCTATGATAGGATGGTGAGCATGATCATCCTTCAATGGAGTATATTATATGGTTGGACACATACTGCTCTAGGACAACGAACTTGTCTCTCCCTGTTCGGGCACCAAAGAGCTTGTCCAGCTGGCTTTATCCGGTGGAAGCTCGCGATTCTCCGACTGAGGGACGCATCTGCCTTTCCAAGTTTGGACCGTACAGTGGTGGGGAAGTTAACGTTGGCGAGGGCAAGTGCAGCAACACATGCTAGAATAGCGGCTGGGGCCTTCATCATCGTATCTCAGTGAAAATTCTTGTTGGATAAGGTGCCAGATACTGAGAACAACCAAGCCATTGTGCTATATACTTCTACATGCCGCATTTTTGGACTAAATGTTAGGCTCTGTCTGGCCGAGAGTCAGTCTATGCTTCGGAGAAAAAGGCCCCTATTGGAGGTACCAGGTACATTGAAAGATAAATCAAACAAACTCATTGTTTTGCCTTTTCATGATGTCCATAATTGCCAATGCGGCTCAACGTTAGCAAGAATTGCAAAATTGAGATGATGTCCAATTTTCGAGCTCGTCAAGGTCAACTGCCTCACAGACGCCGAAACACCGAACCTGATGTAGACAAACCTTCGTTGCTCGTTAAGGCTGAACAGGCCAATGAGTCTCGATTAGGACGGTCATGCCTTTCTTGTCTGTCTCCACCTACCTTCTATATTCAGGGCGCTCAGTAGCTTGATAGAAATGGAATATTCACGACTGGTGCCTCAGTGGATCGCATCACTGGTGTGAAGAAAACGTTTCTATCAAGACCCTATGATAGAGGAGCTGCATCAGTCCCATTTCATAGAATGAGACGAGATGGGGCGACATTTACGGATAAACCACGTTAATGTAGAACTCTAGCTTGGCCCGGTCTTATGCCCAATGTCCCTGGCGAGTCCAACTCATGATTCATTGGCGCTGTACAGTAAGGTACAGTCCGCGGCACGGCTTTCGGGCCATAGAGGCTCGAGGTATTCACTATGATCCATTCAGTCGAGACATCCGGGTGCAGGGCTCTGCGGAGGAAGTTCAATACGTCACACACAGTGGCGTTTGTCTTTCCTCCGCTGTATCTTTTCTGGAAAAAGCTCTGCTTTCGGTTAGGGTTATTGGGTTGTATGCAAGTACTCGTTTTCTAGTGACCACCAGCATTGGCCCTTGTGCAATTGTCATACTGCCATGACACATAATGATATGCCGATTTTTATGCTCATTGGTAGAGACTTTCAGCATTAACAAGCCGACCAGTGGCCATAATGAACTATACTGAACGCTACATTGTATAGAATGGTAGCTGTTTACCCCAATCGTATTTCCTTCCCTCCGTGCTATTAGTCTAAGTGTGCATGCAGCAGAAGTTTCCTTCTTGTACTAATATAGTTATCACAACACCGACGGCAATAAACTGGCCGACACCATAAATCCGCCCTGACGGGATGCAGTACGCTCCGAAAAATTTCGGAGCTCAGCTGGGTACGGTAACTGGGTTGGTGGGTACAAATTTCCTAGACCTCGAAACTTTTCGGGTGGGTTTAGATACAGAATACTGCTTCCTAGGACGGAATTAAGGTGTCAGCCAATTTGTTTCCGTCCGATGTCGTGAGGTGATCCTTGCCCCAACCTTGTCTGTAAAATCAATAGTGCATATCTGCCGTTTCGCACCCCAGATATACGCAGGATCAAAACCCCAATTCGAGAAAATGAAAAGGACGTACGAGTCCGTGAGAATCTTCGCCGTCCCTGGTGTAGCTTAAGAGATTGCTGCAAACATTCACTTCACACCAATTTCGACACAAAGAAGGAGTATCCTGCTACGGATCGACCATGGAACAGAATTAAGGCGTCATATACGGCAAAGCGATAAGTGATTCAGTAGTAGCGAATTGTGTTTTTCATCCCAAAAATTCTGCTGGTCTTCACAGGATCAATACATGCGTTTTTGGAAGGGAGTCAATATGAGTGTCCGGCCCTTGCAAGCATTTCAGGGGCTATTCTTTCTGTTCCTTCTGCTGGCTCTGGTGTTGAACGAACATTTAAAATTTCTAAAGATACCTGCTATTAATGGTGACGGTCTCTCAAATTAACAATTATCCAGGACTTTACAATGTCTTCATGTACATCAGAGTTTGACCTTGCGTGTGAGTAGGTTTAACAGTAGCAAAGCCGAGAATTCGGCCTCGGGACCTAATTCGCTCGCATTATTCAAATTACAGAGCGTAATATAACCATGGCGCGCTTCGACTTACCATCTCAATTCAAACTCAGAATTTCAATAAGAGAAGCGTAGCAAACATCCGCTGTCGGATTTCCGAGTTCTATTGTCTCAAGTGTGCTTGGAAGCCGCAGCGCACGATTGATATCTTGCGCGAAGACTCCGGCCATCAGATCATACTGTATCGTATTCGCCTTGTGAATGACTTCTTCTTCGGTTTTGAAAGTATGCACAATCAAAACAAGACCGAAGATCTCCTGTTGATATACTTCGGCATCGTGAGGGACATCGCAAAACAAAGTGGGGCTATGTCCACCCCTGCTCCTAGTTCCGGAGATTTACATCTTCGACAAAGACGGATATACAACTTTGCTCTCCGCTGCTTTAATAGTTTATCACAAGACCGAGTAATTAGCGGATTCTAGTTTGCAAGTTCCTTAGTCCAACTTCTGTCCTATTACACGCTCAACTACAATTTCACACGCATCAATCTCTGGTGGCTCAAACGATACATTCGGTCGATCATCCGTCTATAACAATCCCTGAATGCTTCGCCATCAGACGCGATTGGAGAGAAATCGTGCAACTATGACAATGGTTCACCTTCGCCAGCAAATATGTTCGATAATAATAGGTTCCGCGGCAGTCGTTTGTTCTCTCTATCTATATTCGAAAACTGTATGTTGGTCCGCACCAAAAGGCTGAAAGATACAACCTCGGATGACCCGCCCTTCGCCGAGACACATCCAAGAAATACAGCGGCTGGCTCGATCTCCCTCTCAGACAGCTACTGTGACTTTCCAAGTCGAACTGACGGAATTCCAGTCCGTGGAGGACTCTGTATCAGGAGGCCACCCCACAACTGCGATGCAAAATAACCTCGCTGAGATCCTACTAGGGCTTTTCGTCCCATGGGAGAACCTAGCTTCGGTCATTCGTCAAATCTATCCTGCCACCGAAACGGCACAAGATAATCTTCATCACGTCTGGACGGCTACTGACTCAACGCTTCCAGCATATATCCGCACATTTGCACAGAATATTGAGCTCTTACTAAAATCAAAGAGCGACTGCCAAGCTGGCGCTGTGTTCCAAAAACGTGCTGCCCAACATACCTCCCCGATTGACCATGACCTATCCAATCCTCCATATCTCGGATGATGAGACTCCACATCTTCCACAAGAAATCTAATGATACTCCAAGCAAGGAGTCTCTACTAGCAGCATTTTTTCCATAAGGCAACGTTGGGCTCACAAGGCAAATGATGCCCAACGCGATATCACAGCTCTCGCCTTAACTCCTTTCACCTCGTTATCTCTTCAACCACAAAATCTCTGACCGATCCATATTTCCCACAACATGCTGTACAAATCGTCCGGCCTCAGATTCGTGCCGCGTCCCACCTTGCAAGAATGGAAATCACGTCTGAAAATAATCAAAATGCTCACAGATCCAGCTATTTCTGGCAACGTCTCAGCCCCGCCGGTCTTTGACCTTGATGACTTCAACCTCGTTATCATCGGTGATGTTTTAGTCCCTATGCTAACTCCCTTGGATCCGGTCCATGACCTGCTAGAGCGACGCTCTCGAGTGGGGCAAACCCCCACAGGCGCTTCTCTGACCTCTCTCGCTCGCGAAACTATCCCCTTAAAGGAGGAACAGCGCATTGTCTTGGAGAAAGTTCTATCCGACGTGCTTGTCTGCGCTGCCCACCCGTATGATCATTCCCCACGTAATCAAACTCTCCTTTATATAGGACGTGAAGGTGGCGTTGGCAAAAACCAGATGGTCAAAGCGATCGACGTTGGAATGGATTTAATCCACCACAAAGATAAGCTCATCCTAATGGCACCGACTGGCGCAGCAGCCAACGTTATCGGAGGAAGCACCTATCACACATCTCTTGGCATCTCTCTGAATCGGTATCAACGTACAGGAGTGGGAGCGAGAATTCGCAGGCTGTGGGCTCGGAAACCAATCATGATTATAGACGAGGCGAATTTGATTGATCTTTCTACGTTAAGCCTCATCAACAGGCGTTGTAAGATCACCGATCTCTTCCGTGGCTTACCTGTGGTGATTCTCATGGGAGATTTTCACCAATTTCCTCAGGTCCAAGCCCAGCCCTTGTGGAAACCTCCCAGAAACGAAACTGAGCAGCACGGAAAACTTATTTGGAACCAATTCAAGCAAGTCATCATCCTCCATGAGCAGATGCGACAAGTAGAGGACTTACTATATCGAAATCTGCTTACTCGAGCGAGAACTGGCACACTCTCCCACGACGATATGTTGACCTTGAACTCAAAAGCACTCGCGTCACTTGCGGATAATCTGCAAGACGCAAAAACTGCGGCCAAGCTGAATGCACTTTGAAATTTATAGATCGTTTCCAGGTAGAACGCTTCGCTCGGGCGAGGCAACAAAAGGTCATAATTTTCCCCGCCCTCCACACTCGCTCACAATCCTCCGACACGACCGACCTACAACTTCACGCAGATGACTTCCTCGGTCTTCCAGAACATGGCTCAAGAGTGCCTTACCCAGGACTGATTCTCTACACCTTTTCTATGCCGACCATGGTATTGACAAACACATGCACACCCGCAGGTTTAGTCAACGGTGCGATTGGGGAGGCGGTAGGCATTGTTGCCGATCCAGAAGTAAGTCACCTCGACATATATTCTATGTATCGGCTGTCTAACACCCTCCACACGCGGCTAGCCGACTTCCACGAACTCGAGGATCTATACATTCTCTGTACCAACTTCCCGCCTGTCTACTCTTCAAGCCAAATCGCTCGAAGTCCGTCCCTTCAGTTCACTAGATGAGGACATCCTACCTATCCTTCCGTTTGAGGCGTCTATAACAGTAAAGGGATATTCAGTCTGACGAGAGCAAATCCCCATTTGTCCAGCCTTCTGCCTTACTGACTACAGAATCCAAGGCGCCACATTCACTTCTGCGATTTTGACCAGAAAAATAATAGTGGAAATCGCCGTCGAGACTCACATTGAAAGTATTGCTCTACATACGTACAACTTTCTCGCCTGCGATCATCGACAGGCCCCCATCTTCTATAGCCAATCAATATGAACGACCTCAGACATGGGCCCGATCCCCAGTTACTCATGAGATGCAATGGCTACAGACACTTGAACTTGAAACTCTTCGTACGTGGTAAACTAGCAACTCTGCATAGGTCACCACATCATCCAATCATTTTGCTCCACACCTTCCCATAGACGCAACTAAGTATATCGGGACTTGCTTATACCTTACAAATTTCTACTACGCTTCTTCCTTGGGGGAACGGTCGAAGGCCGTTTGACATATCACATATCATATTTTGGGTTCCTAACCGTCAGTCAGACTGCGCCACGTAACACTCTCTAAGCAAAGACCTTATTAGCCCCATGGAATGTTCTAGCCCACCATAACTCAACCTGCTTTATCCCACAATTTTTAACGACCTAAGGAAGTCGTGTATTCCCCACACTTCCGTTCAATCTCGCATACATAGACGTAACTTATGTTTCAACCCCGTTTATTTTTTATAATGCCTTCCAACACAACTAACCCTGCAGTCATCCATATTCGGGACTTCATCGACCATGCTGAACCAGATCCAACACGCCCGGGTGTTAGCCTGGATATACAATTGCGAGTTTCGCTTAATGTGCCCTGCAAATATATGGTCTGACGACGTTGAGCAAGACGACATTCCCACTGTAATCAGATTCTACAATGAACAAACCCAGCCTGACTTATACCAACAACACGCCTTCGTCTATGTCTCCGGCCTTTTTCTCGCCGACTGCTCGATGAAGAGAATTCTCATATCCTCCTTCACTCTCACACCATTGATCGGTCTGTTCGTGCGCAACCTCTGCAATACTCAAACTGAAAAAATCAGCCATCCTAGTGATCATACAGACACAGACTCAAATTTTCTACACTGCGCCGAGGCAGCACAACCAACCGTAACCTTCGTTGGTATCGTTTCTGAACGCGGTGGTCAACTCAGTAGCGGCTCCACTCTTTTACATTATCGTCTCCTCTCAACGGTTTACAATGCCTCCACTCGAGCTTGTCATACGTTCCCGATCTCGGCTCATTTTAAAAATGGTCAGCGTTGAGTCAACTTCACCCCCTCAACAATATGAACACCTAATGTAGTGGGGATTTTAACGACGGCCATTTGCTAAGATCTGGTTGTTCTCAATTTCATAAGTCCTTTGGGCATGTATGTTTAGTTTGCATGAGGGATCAGGATATCCTTCGTGATTTGAACGAAACCAAGAACAAGCCGAGATCGAACAAGCAAGCAAGCACAGTGAATAGTTCAATTACTACTACACATTCTTTTGACCTCATCACGCACTTATATAAGTCTTTTCTTCTTCAGTCTATCCTTCCTCGATCGGCACACTCTGTGATCGTGATGATATTTGCTTTTCTTTTCTTGTTCATACCTCTTATTTGCGCTTTTAACTCACCAAGTCACAGACCTGTACCACCCCTATGTGTATTGAAATACAGAGTATGGAGTTCAGTGCACCGATCCCTATTCGCGGGGCGATATCGGATGGCACCATATTGTAGCAGTACAAGCCGACGACAGATCCTGGGCCACAAACATTTTCATTGGCGGGTTGCGTTTGCTCAACGTTAAGGTGTTACAGGCAAGTCTTCTCTCCACGCCATACGTTTTATATCCTCATATAGGGTAAGTTTAACTCATGTCCAGTAAAACTCCAAACGTGATCGAAGTAGGGCACCGTTGGGATCGGCATGTAGGATAAGAAACTATGCAAGAGAAAAGTCCAAACACGCTAGACATGGTCCGCGGACTGGGTTTTCAGGTGTGCAGGCATGTGACAGAGGAAGGTGGAGTGCTGCAGGCCCGTCTGGCATTAAGTTGATTGATCCATGTTGCTTATTTCGTTCCCACGTACGAAATGCCAGTATAAATTGATCGCGCTGGGTTAAGCGCGGGATGGCTTGTCGACACAAGGCGAGACCCATCTGATATTGTTCGAACGGACTAACATGTGGCAGGGAACATTGCTGAGGTTCATAGTCGGACGCTCGCTCTTCTGTGCCTTTCCCGCTGGTAGGATTGACTGGGGTGAGGACGTCTTGGGCCGAGCTGCTATTGTAGGAATTGACACTTGGGATGATATTTCCCATGCCGCCGTGGCTAGGGGACACACATGTATGTTGCATGACTGAAAAGTCAGTCTCGCCTATCCCACTGCGTTTTGCATCTGTACTGTTACTCGTCGCATGTAACGAGTCAATTGGATCAACAACTTGGTCCAGATTCGCTAGCATTGTTGCATTCGAGTCGCCGTCGGAGGCCGTCAAGTTGAAAGTAGTAGGAAACTTGGATAGATGTTCGCCTGGTGGGGGCCCTAGGCATGAGGCAAGAAGATAATCATCTATAGCCATATTGAAAGAGCCCGGACAATTTTCGGGAGTGCCGAAGTAATCTAGCAACTGACTAGGAGGAGAAACATCTCGCGATAGAGGCGAAGGTAGTGTGCTGAAACTTTTGGTCGTTGGATCGGTCCATACTAGACGACTATCCGGTTCTTCTGCAAGCTGAACAGACGTTGATAGCTTGTCGTATGCTTTAGGATCGGCTGTCGTTGATTTGCTAGGGCAATGCCTCTTTCGAGAAGGCTTAGTTATATGCCACTTTTTCAGCCGCGCTCGTAGTTGGGCTTCGCTAAATGTGCCGTTAGTACAGCAGCAAACGTAGCAAATGGTCCAAGCCGATCTGGCTCCGTACCTCGGTCGAAAGGCTTCAGTCTGGATTGCTCTAATGACATGTTTGAGCGGCCACTCTTCCTCTTTATAAAGCTTCGTTATCACTGCCCGCTTGCTCTCCCATATATTGGCGGATATGCTGTGTCCCATTATTTAAAAAGCCTAGTCAGCAGTGCATATAGAGGAAGAGCTGACACCGTAGATAAATGAGGCGTTAGTTCTTTTCAATAAAATATTGGCTCGACTGACTGCAGAAGAACATTCAATTAAAGTGGATGCCTCTGACAGAGAAAGGACATGTCCGGCGATCCCTTTGGCTTCCCCGCATACTTGAGTCCACAGGATGAAACAACCCAACAACCCTCAGTTGCAATTTCCCATTAAGGTTCACGTATCAGGGTGCGGGGTGCAGCCCTCCGGCAACCGTTGAAATTCAAACTTGTACCTTTCAGAGATTGACCCCGGTGTCGACGATAGAGGGGAGCCGTCTAGCAAAAGTCATGCGGAATTGCCTTAGATCCCTGAAAGACCATATCCGGAATAAACTTTGATTTGTGCGTACCTAGAAAGTTTTTTTGGGCCTTGTACAGAATAGGCATAAGCGTCAAGGTATTGTCTTACCCACCATCCCTCACGCTATGGACCAGCCCTCGTAAATTCTATTGATCACGATGTCACTTTAATAATATCATGTCAGACCTAATTGCTGCTCAGTTCTGGTCGCCGCACCTGCCTCGGAAGCGGCTGAATTTTAGTTCCTGTAAGTCAAAAGTAACTGGCATGCGCCTCGTTATGGCTCTATTCGGATGAGGCTGGCTAATCGAGCTTTACTTTAACCTGCTAAGGGTATAAAAACTACAGTTATATGCACGAGTTGCCAAGACGGCTGCCAGTAACTAAAGCACATAGCTGAACGGGAGGACATGTGATGCTCGAAGCATGCTGATTTTTGAAGCGGAGTCCATTTCTGGTCAATCTGCGCTCGATTCTAATGAACCAGCTCGCTAGTACCTCCAAGGTCGAAGACTTTTTCTCCTTCAAGTGCATATTGTGACAATCTAGAATATGCAGATTTCCCCTCGCCACATGAGCTGATAGAGCAATGCCCCGAAATCACCCGCAATCCTTGCATCTCTGTGTTATATCCCACATCTAGGTATCTCTAAAGCATCTACTAGTGATCAACAAATATTTATCGGCTTTTGGTGCATACTAACGCAATGACTAGACTAGATGTGGCGCAAAGTCCTTCTTGGACGGGTTGGAAGTTTGCCAAATGGGACAACTTGCCACTGATCTATCGGAGTCCGAAGTTTGTCGGGCACCAAATCGATAGTGAAGTGGATGAGGATTAATTTTAATCAGCAGCTCACCTGCTGACCTGTGATGACCTGAGGCGATAGGCCGAATAGACCATCAGAGATACCAGTCTGCAAGTTATCTCCGTCACTCTCGGTTTATGTGAGACACTCATTTTCCATAGTACGTCCGTAAAATAGCGACGGTATTGTCGAAATAAAGTTTTACGGCGTGTGGTTGTATCGCTCTCTCATCATGGCGATCGTGGACATCCTGCGCTTCCCCGTACCGTCTGCCCCCAACCGAAACCACGCGGCCGTAGTCCTCAGTTGAGCAGGTGAAAGCGTTCAAAGTGCAACTCGCTGGTTGGTATGCTTGCTTGTTTGCGAACCAGGACCTTCTCACTCCTCCTTTTGACGCTGGCGCCCACGCTGAAAGCTCTGGCCGATAGCGACGGGTAGAGCTGAAGTAACCGTTTCTAATTCTCGGAAAATCGCACCTTGCTCTGTTGACGCCTCGTATTCGGTGCCCATTGATCTTTCTACGATCAGAGGTAATTCAATATCCCGGCTTTGGAACCACTCTATCCTGTATAGATGCATCACAAGTGTACTATGTTGCGTCATCAAGCTGGTAGCACATCGAAAAGTTGACGCAGGATTCGCAACCCTTGGTTGAGATCGGGTATTTTACTTCAGGCTTAATTTTAATATTATCTTTTCTCAGTCGGCTTTCTTTAGGTTCAACCAAGATCCTAGGCTCAATTCATTATAATCGGCATCAGATACAAACATTACTTGTACGAATCTATGGGTGTAGGCTTCAGGCTACCTAAATATATAGTGGAGTATGTAAGGTTCATGACCATGTGAAATCATATTACAAATATGTTGAAGTTTCAGCAGTCTTCAATGCCGCGGAGGCTTTACTGGATAGTAGGTCGTCCTCCCTGAGGCACACTAACCTTATACGGTAACGTGGATCTTCGGGAAGTGTGTATAGCACACTTCCACTCAGGGGTTATCTTAGATATCTTCAATATTACTCTTTGGGCTGGCATAAGCTACAGCTCCTCGTATCCTATCTCTCCTCATCTCAACAAATAATCTGTAGCCAGAAACCAATGTCAGAGCTTTTAATAATTTATGAATTACAAAGATTACCGATGTTTTCAGAAATGGAGTGGTGCTTCTGATATTTTAAATAAGAAACCTGTAGATATTAATAACTCCCAAGTCTGCTTTTCGTAAAAGGCTGGGCACACTGTGCGAAAAAATCGCCCATTCCACCATTCGGGAGCGTCAAAGTACCCACTAATCACCGCATTTGAGCCTTGCGGTCCAAATCCCGAGATTATTTGACCCCGCGTTGTACATACCAGTGTTCAGACCACGCCATATCACTAACACCGACGACTCGGTATTGAATTCGGCCAATTGTTTCCGCCACTAAAATATGATGTCGGGGATAGTGGGGTTGTAAAATACGCCGAGAAGAGTTTAGTGTAGAGGCATTCTGCCGTAACTTACGACTTAACGGGGGTTATAACGTAATTCACGCCCGAGCGGATCACACGGCCGAGCGGATCACCCTAAAACACCATACTAAGTGCCATTTTAAATTCACCCATATTTCAACCACCAAAGTTAATTTCAATTAAAAACTTAGAACATGTATTTACTCGATACAGGAAGAGCTTTACTAATATTTTAGCTATATATATAAATGATTTAGATGCGATACCATAAATTACACTGTATTTTTGTCCCTCAAGACTGAAATATATACATCTCCGTCAGTACTTTGATCAGCTATCCTGAAGTACTCCAGTGAGTTGGAGATAGTATTAAGTTTATGAAACCTTAATGTTGAATTATAAATTCATCTGGTTGTTGAGATATGAAGTTGTAACTTACCGCATTTAGTATGGTGTTTTGGGGTGCTCCGCTCGGCCGTTTGATCCCTCTACTGGCCGCCTTCTTAAGATGGACTAGTGCCCGCCTAAAGTAGAAGGGATAGACCACACTATACTACTTAAGGTAGAATCTTTTCTAGTCTAGGAAAGCGGAGACCAAAGCGGTCAACAAAGGGGTCACAGACTTCTGGCGCGCCACTGTACGTCAAATGCCCTACACGTATTAAATAGCAAAGTTTGAGTTTTTTTTGTCGTATTAGTCGTGGTGAAAAATTTAAGGTTTTTTAATTTTTGGTGGAGTCGGTCGGTCAGCTCGGTCGCTCGGGCAATACGTTATCACGTTAGTAGAAAGCTGCTGTGTCTGTAACAATTCCCTGCGGCTAGCAAAACACATGGTGTCCCTAGCAATCCCCACGGGGTAACTACTGTACTAGTCACTTAACTTCATGAGTATATATACCGACGTCATCAGTGTGGCCGTCCTTAATATTTCTTGTCAGCCCTAGCAGGATTCGAACCGCAGGCCAGTAGAATCGAGCAGTAGACCGTTAACGGTTGACATGGCTGGAACCAATGCATATAGTAACAGGACCGAAGGATCGATCATGCGGTGGGGCTTTTACTAGATACCGGACTGTCTTCACAACCCGTCGTCGGCATACTCTCACGGTTCGGATACTTAATCCGTGAAAAACCGAGCATGTCTCTAATATCGCTGGCGCGTCCGAGAGCATCGGCAAGGCAAACCCCCCTAAATGGCACCTATAAGATGTTCTTATTAGGACAAGGATCAGTGACCGTGCGTAATGTAATTAACTTTCATCCTGGCTGGGGTATGTGTCGGCAACATTCGCCTAGCTACGAAACCCGATAGTGTTTACGAAAGCAGCAATGACGACCGGTGGATCAGGCACGCCGCCATATTCATTCTCGGCGACCCTTTAAAAAGCAGCCCAGGCTATCCACCCTCGATACTACAATTATCTACCATCAGATATTGCATCTTCCTGGGCTCGCAATGGCTACTCCATTTACCAAGAAAGTCTTCGCGATAACCGGTGCTGCGTCTGGAATGGGCTTGGCTACGGCGAAGCTACTTCTTTCTCGTGGGGCCTTGCTAGGCCTTACCGACATTAACTCTAAGGGATTGCAGCAATTTGAGGAGTCGCTTGATCCAGCGCAGAGAGCTCGCATTGTGACACAGTCAATTGATATCACTAATAGGGTGGATGTGAAGTCATTTCTAGACAATACAAAAGCAAAATTTGGTCATTTGAACGGCGTTGCCAATGTGGCTGGTACATGCGGCAAATTGATGGGATCCCACCAGATTTGGCAGACTCCCGATGAAGAGTATGATCTAATCATGAACACCAACGTGCGCGGTGTGTTTAATTTCCTTCGCGAAGCTTTGAACCCCGGGTATCTTGAGCCGTCATCCAGCATTGTCAACGTTTCTAGCCTTTATGGTCTCAAGGGTGCTCCTATGTCAGGACCATATTGTACAAGCAAGCACGCTATTATTGGCTTGACAAAAGCTGCTGCTCAGGAGGCGGGAAAAGATGGTATCCGTGTTAACGCGGTGTGTCCGTGAGTAAACCTCGGTTGAATCCTTATATAGCATCAAGCTCGCCGGAATGAAACTGATTCGGCTTTTGCATGTAGGGGTGCCGTGCTCACACCACTTATGCAATCGACAGCAGAGCGATTCGGCGGCAATCCAGTCGTTAATACTCCAATACCCCGTGTGGGCGAACCTTCCGAGGTCGCATCGACTGTGGCATTCTTGTTAGGCCCGGAGAGTACGTTTGTGACTGGGGCGATCTGGGCTGTGGATGGCGGAGCGAGCGCTTAAGGTTTGGATTTTATTAATTGATTGCATTCTTATTGCATAGTAGATGATGGAGCCGACGACATTATACATAACCATCGAATTCTGCTTTATGTTTTCTTCTTTAAATTATTTGTGCTAAGCGTCAATTTGCAGTATCATTCAATGATCTTCCACACATTCAACAGCAGGTTCAGCATAAAAATTGATGGATTCCCGATAAGCTAGTAGGAATGTTAGCACTACTGCATTCCAAATGTGTATTGATCGAATCTTACTGTTGATCAACACCCTGCCATTCACTGCTAAGCGTTATATTTCTAGGATACAGCCCGTACGGATACTTACTTATATTTTTACGTGATCAGCTAGTTTTTAACACACCGGTACTAGTGAACGGACTACGCATTATAATAAGACACTTCCGTGGCTTTGCCTTGCTAATTAAACCTAATTCTTGATGTAGAGTGCAACCTAGCATAGCGGATGCAGCAAGACCAACCGGGAAAGTGTAGCCACTCCGGCAAGCTAATCATTGTCCATAGGCCGATTGGTTCCTGAAACGCCCCTCTTTAGACTTACATCGCATACAACAAGAGGTAGAAATGACTCTTCTCGGTTGTAGATCTAACAGTGACAAATTCTTTGTGTTGAATCTAGGCTATGGCCCTTCTGAATGGCAACGTCCTGGCAACTCATAGATGGCGGCATTGAAATTTATACATATCCTGCCTGAGACCATTGATGATCCTCCAGAGGTATGTTGCCGAGTGATTTTTGACTAGAGTATGACCCATATCGATATACGCGCGCTGATGGCGGTTGTTTTTGACTCGTCCTTCTGCGGGTCCGTTCTCATAGACACGACTGGCTTATTAAATAATATTTAGCACCTTTTCATGTAGCCTCCCGCACTGGAGGACCTGGCAGTGTGCCCTCTGCAACAGCCTGAGGCTTTATTGACTGTTGCTGAGAGAGTGCTGCATATTTGCAATGTTCCCGCACTGGAGGACCGTACTTGTAGGATAAGAATAGGAGAGGCATGCATAGAAGGAAGATGAATGCCGGTATTGAACCGGCCCAGTGTATTCCCAACCCTTCATACATGTATGTCCAAACAGCGAGAGACCGGGAGTTGCAACAGCGTCGTTGACATGAAATTCTTTAATGACACTGCGGATGCTCCTAATATAGGCAGAAGGGAATAGGGAGACTATCCGTGTTGCAAAAGCCGTCGATAGAATAATTATAAACTTCCGGCAAATTAGGAAATTTATAGGATTGCGGGCATTGCAGTTAAGCCAGCGAACAATTTAAGGATCACTCTCTGTTCCCGAACCTGCGTAGTCGTGGTTTAACACCTCCTAAGTATTTGTATTGCGGTCCAACAGGAGGCGCCAAAACGACAAGTCTTTAGGGACCCGTTCATGAGCCATGAGCATATAGGATCTGGTCAGAAGTGTGAGGAGAGTTCGAACAAAATTCTGATTGGATGGGAAATAGCATACTTGTGAAAAAGTCGTCCCTATCGTTGAAAAGCTAAGTCCCTTGATAATAGTTGTGCTGAAGTTGCTGAAACTACTATTAGGAATGTTGTCTGACCGGAATATAATTAGCTTTCACTTTATGCCTATACTTTGTGGCTTAGTAGCAATCTAGATATATTTAGAACTCCTTAGCAAAAAAGGATTTAAAGCTTGTAATCTAGGAGTGCTTCCTTTACCTAATACTACCTTAATTGCTTCTTTTCGATTCTATTTTAGTTATTCTACATCCTTTTAATAATTATCTGTCGTTCTTTTTTAGCGAAGATATGTATATCCACAGGAGAGTTTAGAAGGAAAATAAATATAGCGATTCCTCACGAAGCACAGAGAGCGCTACTATTAGATGTCAATCTCCTTGGCGCCTACGTGCGACACGTGATAGTTACTTAAGAGACTTACATCACCAAAAACTCATACTTCCATGAAGGTAGACCACCTTTGATGTGTCCAGGTGGATATAGGTGTAGAAAGCCTTCCCTGTCAACATGGTTATTGCCGTCAGCCATCATCTCCTCAGTCAATTTTCCGTACGCGCGTTTAAGCGGTCCAAAAACACCAACATCTAGCAGTTGAAGAAGATGAGAAGTATGGGGAGGCATGCAGAGGCAGATTATTGTATTCTCTTTGCAAAAATCAGGAAATTCTGCTGTCAGATGGCTAGAATGGCCATCAAGAATAAGTAACCTCTTCGCACTAGTTGATATGGTTCGAGCATCTCCTTTAGCCAGCCAAAGCCAATTTCATCCGTTGTCCAGCCATAATGGCCTCTAACAAGGGCATATCCCTTATTGAAAAGAGAAGGCTCCTGATATCAAGTAGCTTGGTGAGATTCAGCGTTTAGGATAATCCATGGCGGTATAGAAATCCCTTTAGAGCTCACGCATTCGATGATTGTGACCCATTCGCGATTCCCCGGAATAACACTGCGAGGCCTTTCACTGCGCTCCATTGCGGTAATAACCTTAGGGGTAGAGCACAGCCCCATCGCATGCCAGTTTCATCAAAGTTTCAGATATCACCCTCGTGGATTGTAGAACCTATCATCTATATATTCTACCCATAATTACAACAAGTCCGAAGGGCAACCGCTAGACATCCTCGAATATTCCTTCGAATCACCAAAATTTTGGACCATTGGTTATCGCTTAGTGTGACGCTGGGAACAGTGTGTAGATAGAGTAGTTTTGGGCGAACTGGTAAGAAGTGAACGAGTGATATGAAGGCAGGACGTCGGTTCCAGCACTTCTTCCTTCTCTCTTCTCTCCAGTCTCAGTATTCGCTGCAGAATGCACTCTTTTTCCAAAGGCTAGGCTCGTGTCACACTAAGCCCAATATTATTCCATACTACATGAGAGGATTTCATTTCCGAACAGCCGTAAATACCAGGAATCTCGAGAGATGAGCCATCCAATTTATGCGTCCCTTTTATGGAAAGTCGCCAAGAATCATGCATTTGAGGGTCAGGTCCAGGTTCCTGATCTTAGACCCAAGTGAGGGTCATGCCGAGGTCTACGTAACCATGACCCCTTTCTCAATTTATTAAATGCAACCAAGTCCCCCACTACAATATCTACATGAATCAATTGACTCTTGCTTTGGAAGTATAACCACTGTCCACTTAACTGTACACAGAACCTAGCTAGTGATACCAACATCATTATACGGTTCACATGAGACCATCTCGTCTGATTTAAATGCCTGTGTGACAAGAGCCCACTCTTTGAAAAAAGAAGTGCATTCTGCAGCGAATACTGAGACTGGAGAGAAGAGAGAAGAAGGAAGTGCTGGAACCGACGTCCTGCCTTCATATCACTCGTTCTCCTTTGACCAGTTCGCCCAAAACGACTCTATCTACATACTGTATCCTGCATCCCATTGTTTCCCAGCGTCACAACCTGCATGCTATACTGTATACTCTGTGGTCTAGTGTAGTGTATATATGGTGTCCATGCTATAAATAACGGATGACGAATGTTGTAAGTACACTGAAAGCTAGACAAACTCCTATTCCACAATCTCAAACTCCACCCGCGCGTCAATGCCAAACACTTCCCTCCAGTCTGACCATAACTGCTTCAACTCCCGCACATACTGAGCATGTATCTCAGTAATATATTTCTCGTCAGGGTTAAACCGTCGCTGCAACACTGGAATCGGCTTCCCAACAACCACATTTAGCGGCTTTCGATACGGACAAAAGATATTGAACCTGCCTGTCGCGAACGCCACCTTATGGCCGACCACCCACTCCCAAATGCGTGCTCCCAATCCAACGAGCGACATTGATTGGACATCTACGCGATCAAAGAGCTCGTTTTCACCAAAAGCAATGACGGGAACGAGCTCTGCGCCAGTCTCGACCGCCACCCGAACGAATCCCTTGCGGATCTCAACGACAACGCCCATCGTGTTTGGCTTCGCGATGTTATATTCGCGGCTCCCGCCCACGCTGATCGTGATTGCACGTCCCATGCCGTTGCCATCCGGGCCTCCGCTGGTCAGGTGTCTAATGCATGAAGCGCGGGAGACGCTGGCGATTCCGCAGGCGAAGATATATTCTCGCAGAATAGGTTGTTTGCAGAACCAGTCTTTCATCAACAACGTGTTGGTGATACCAGGGAACAGCTTAGAGAATCCCGTATCTACACCGAAGGCACCGAAGGCACCGCGGAGCGCTACGCCGTGGGGATGATAGCCGAATATATATTTCTTTCGTGGTGAGAGCGGTGCGGAACGATGCAATGCAAGGGGGAAGTATCTTGCGTATGTGTTCCAGATCCACGATGATCGGAAACGGTCACTACGACGGGATGGCCTGCCTTTTTTGTGCGCATTGGACACGAATCGGATGTAGAGTATATAGAGGAGCGCGAAACCACGCAGGCGAGGCACTAGGAGGAGCGAGTACCCTGCTACCGGAAGGAAGAACCAGGTATTGCAGAATACAATCATCAAGAAGGTCTCATAGAGATCTTTTAAGAAGGGTCTCGGGTAATGTGAGCATTCAAGAAATATATCAGGAGCGGCCAACTTACTTAGGACTGTTCTCTTCCACTCTTGGTTCCTGTGTTGTTTGAAGAACCATTCCCGCTCGGTTCCGTATCTCATATAATTTGCACTTAGGATCTTGCAGATCAACATCAGGCAGATTTAAGAACATTTTGTCCGGATTTTGTGCAATCTCCACGATCTTCTCTGCACCAGCGACGCGACCACCCTTCGTATGGCACAGCCGCGACAACTCCACAGACTTATCCTTGTATGACTTGTTGTTCATGACCTTAAGCAAGGCTTTACTTAGTTCTTCAGCGCTTATGTTCGGTGCTCTGGTTTTGTTGCCGTAAACGCCGATGCCGAGCCACTCTGCCCGAGCAGCATTTTCGTAGCAATCTTGCCAGGCGGGCAAAATGACCTGGGGGACACCATTTCTTCACGATGTCAGATCCCCTTGTGAACATGCGACAGGGACAAGAGATACTTACTGAATTGCCTCATACCATGAGTTTGCCCCTCCATGGTGCACAGAACAGGCGATTTGCCCGGTTTCCAAAATTGCGAGAGGTTCGACCACGAGCCATGGGCAGACGCGGACATTGTCTGATCGTATTTCGTGTTCAAGAGGCTTGACAGCCTCATCGTATACATTGTCAGCGTCACTGGGATGTTTTGGAAGCTTCCATAGAATTTGAACCTTTCTCCCTTTCCAGGCGACGAGGAACATCCTCAGCCCCGTTGCGATACTTTGAGCAACTTCAGGGTCTGGCGCGTACAATGTACCCAAGTTGACCAAGATAGTCGGAACCTGTTGCAACCACTCGGCCATCTCTGGGTCCTGCTTCCGCACGGAAGCCGTAGGAAGAAGGATAGGGCCACATGGGAGGATATTTTCTGGGACTTGAAATGGCCAGTCCAACTCCTTCAATGCAGGAGTCAGGTGGAAACGATCAGGCCTCCAGGTGTCTGCAAATGGAAAGCGACCATTGATCTTATGTCGGATCCGCCATTCACGGATTTCTCGTCGCCGCCCACTTCCATGGTAAATTTTGGCTATTTTGAGGACGGCCAAGATGTTCAACGGGATTGAATGCCATGGAAGGGGGTAAGGGAAACCGGTTCCTGGTCTGGGACCTGTTAGTTTGACCAACAGATTAATGCGCTTCGGCCTTCACTGACAATGGATATTTCCACAGCGAAGAAGAATTCGGCTGCAGTCCCAGGACAATATGACTCAGCGACGTGGTGTTGATGAGAATAGCGGTATATCCCATATTGTAGGCGGCGTCTCTTCCCTGTAGAAAGAAAAAGTCGGCTGCAATCACAGCCGGTGTGACGGCTTTGACGATCTCAATACAGCTGTTGTAAATATCCACATACTCTCTTTCAGTCCACCCCCAGATATCCTCGCAAAGGGATTGAAAGCCCAACACTGCGCCGTGATATCCTGGAGGGTGGAAGGCACCTCTTTTCCCCGTCCGAATGAAGACTTCCGTGTTCGATGGCCCGCGAATGGGATGGAAGTGAATGCGCTCTCGGAAGGATTCATTGTAGCAGGAAGCATTGTCAATGAGAAGCTTTTCAATACGTCTCTCCAACGCCAGGAATGAGCCAATGTGCACGTCAATATCGCCCCTTATGAGCAGCTCATGTGTGAATGCAAGAATAATATTTGTCTGCCCGTGTTCACTGTTTGCCAGGAACAGGACCCGAGTGGGTTGACCAGCAGCCATGATACTAGGCTGGGACCCTGAACATTCTGCCTCGCAATCCTTGGTGCCGACGCTAAGATTCATGATAATAGTTCGTATTATAAGGGTAAACTATGGATTCCACCTAAGCCATCCAGCATGACACTCAAGCAATTTAAGTCCGCGGAATCATATCCAGAGCTCGCATAAATGGGTCAGGCCAAGAAATTGACTCGGCAGAACTCATTTCTAGGATGGCAGACTACCTGAAACGGTTCGTAAAATCTTGATTCGGACCGACGCAATGCTGTCCATGGTGCAGGCCTCCAAAATAAGCACTACCGTGAATGAATTCGACATTCAACCGGACGATGGATGCAGTTAGCAGGGTTTTAATCCTTAGAGTGGCGTTGGTAATTTAAGGGACGAGACCAAGCAGGACTAGGTTCGGACTCCGCTAGCCATGACTCATTGGATAGGCAAGACGAGCGCAATCGCATGCTGGTGCTAAGAACGAAGGCCAAGGAATTCTCGTCTGTAACATTCGCCCCCCATTTTGAGATTCTGAACTCTAGCATTCGCCCATTTTTGGTTCTATTTTGTGACCTTGCCCATTTTTGGGTCTTTTTTGTGACCTTTGCCTGATTTTGGTTCTATTTTGTGACCGTCGCCCATTTTTGTGAATACCCTAGAAAGATTCCGTGAGGAAAATGTGGCAAAGGGGGTGCCCATTGTGGTATCAAATACATTGATGATCTCCTGAGTATGAGTATTTCACTTATCACTACACCCGCGTTTCTTTTGCTGTGATTCCATACTGACCATATTTTATTGCCCGAATGCAGCATGCTGTCCTTTGTAGTTGACCTTTCTTTGCGACCCTTGGCTGAATTAAAAAATGCAGCTCTGGAATTTTCCACCTTTGTTGCGATACTGGTGCGTGGTGCTCAATCTAAATGATGGATACGGCACAGCTAACAAGACAGGTCGCATGTCTTCTCATTCTTTATGTCCAACTTTCGTCCAAGGTCCCCATCATCAACGGGGTACCGGGAGCGTACTTGGACCTTTTGCTGGGAGGAGTGAGTTTATTCCCAGCTATTTGCATCTGTACACATTAACCCGGCCCATCAGGTGTCTACAAAGATCGCTTTTCTATGCGGGCGTAGTGCCCATCGCTTTCACGAATTGCATCAGTTATATGGTACGCAAATACTGCTTTCTTATCACTCATTTTCCTTCTAAGACTATGTAGGACAAATCGTACGTTTCTCACCTGGGCAAGCCACGACAAATACTATCCGTGCCATGCGCAATATCTATGGTGCAAGATCTGAGAAAGGCACAGCGTTCTTGAAGACTAGCTTCTACAAGAACATCTCTCGGCAAAATATCTTCACTGCATCGGATCCGCTCTATCACGCCTCCGTGTGTAAGCTATTCGGGCCCTCCTTCACTCCTGGCAAGCTGCGAGCGCATTGTGGAGTGATCCGCGAGAGTGTCTCCCGCCTACATCGAACAGTGCATCTGCAGCTGGAAACACAAGACACGCTGAGGCTCAATGATCTTTTGTACTGTCACTCGGTCGACACGGTGTCGGAAGTACTTCTTGGGAAGCCGCTGGGTTGTTTGAAACGGGGCAAACCCTATTTTTGGACCGAAATCCTACCACGGATCTTCTACTGGGCCACCATCTTGGAGCAGTTCCAGGGCTCCGGAGTCCCGACTACGATCCGCTGGATGCTCCGACACTTCCTCCGAAAAGGTGTTCGCGCAAAAAACGAGGAGGCCAGGATGCGACTGATCCGTGAGCAGATGCACGCACCGCACGATCGTCGGGACATCATGGTGGAGGTGATGGAAAAAGCAGCCGATATGGATCTGCCCCTGGCCGAGATCGCGGAGAATTTCTCAGCAATTATGCTGGCGGGTTTCCATACAACACAAAACGCGCTATGTGCAACGATCTACTTTGTGCTGACACGTGAAGAAGTGCATCGGAAGCTTGTGCAGGAGCTGCAGGCCACCTTCCCATCAGCCGAACACATTTCAGGGGAATCCGTACAGCAATTACCCTATCTCAATGCTGTAATTAATGAATCCTTGCGTCTATATCCACCTGTGCCAATAGGGCCACCACGAATCTCCCCGGGCGCGTGGGTAGACGACGTGTACATTCCTGCTGGAGTATGTCCGGTTGATTCCCGTTTGCGTTGATTTCTCACTAGCAATAAGCTTACCCTTGCAGACTGAAATTTGCACGTCAATTTACGCGTTACATCGGAACCCCGACTACTTCGTCCGACCGGACGAGTTCGCCCCTGAACGTTGGATAGATCCCGAATCGACCGATAAAAGAGAAGCGTTTCAGCCCTTCCTTGTTGGCAGCCGCTCCTGCATCGCCAAGTACTTCGCCAAGCAAATGCTACAGCTTACCCTAGCTGGGTTCTTCCTTGAGTTTGATGCTGAGTATGTGGGGCGAATGAAGGATTGGGAGCAGGAAAGTCGATGCTATGCTTTCTGGGACATGCCGGATCTGACGCTGAACCTTCGCAAAAGGATTCAACCTGACAAGAAGCAAATTAATAGGGTGTGATTGTATGTAACGTTGATTGCTTAGCTGGTTAGTACCTCGGTGGTTGGTCCTCGCCAATTTTTGGCCGAATAGCCGTGCTAGATCGCAACGACTAGGCTTAAACTCTGACTTGATGCTAGTGGCAGCTCTACCATCACTCAGGTCATGGTTTCAAGCCCATATATTTTTGACCTCCTGTGCTGACGGATGGTGTGAAAACAAGTCCAATCCCTTGGGAATCTCCTGAATTTCCGTCCCCGCTTTTTCCCCTGTACAACCCTCATCCTCCTGATAGACAACACCAAGCCCAGGCCTTTCTTGCACTAAATCCCCGGACTAGGCGCTATGAACCTGTCTCTGGAGTTACTGGTGTTAGTGGAGTCTGTTTCTTGCAGCCTCATTGTGCCATTGGCACCCTAATCATACTTTGTCTGACCCGCGCGAGGGGCCTCGAATAGTGCAACCCGCGTTGATCCCGCCCATGTCCAACTGGCAGCAGCACCAACGTGGGCAGATATCTTGCACTCAGATAGGCCAAGTGGTGATCATTCAGGAACACAACGTGCATAATGTATCTCTTATGTCTGAGATTACCTTCCGCATGAAGGGCTTATTAGCAATACCATGCCACCATGGCGAATTCAAAGCTGAGCAGGGAGTGACTTTGCGCTTACTTCGGATTTTGTATTCAATTACCGGGGGTTTGGAACGAGGGGGCCGGATAGGACGGGTCTATGTTACATGCTCGTGTTTGTTCACTTCGTCTAGTTTCGGGGTTTGATAAGCATCTCAAGGAATGCCAATGAAAAAGATCGAACCACATAAGGCGTTTAAAGCTGCTGATTATTCTGGTTATGATATTGCTGTTTGCCATTCCCTATCTGATTTATGCTGCCAGGGACAGTGTTTTCCCAGGAATCTTTGACCTTTCTTTCATAGCCAATGGTAAAATTATTCACATATGATGCCCGGGAATGATTATATTACATTGGAGTCGCTCCAGCAACTTAATCAAGCGATCCCTAGGAAAACGACAGCTTTTGTGGGTCCCTTCGGGGTTCGGCAAAAGTACGCTCATCGCGCTGGTAGTCACTATATTCGTAGGCGAGTACAATATCCAGGCCTCTAGTTTGCACTGGCGTCGAGAATAAGACTCGTTTGCGTCGCAGTGGCGAAAACTGCTCGCGGCGACAATATCTGGTTGGAAGTCATCGGTTCAGAATTCGAAGATGGACCGGGAATGGAATCCTTGAGAGAGTTGAAGACCCAGCTCAAATGTTGTACATTTATGACTTTATCATGGCTCTACCAGATGGATACGACACCAAATTGGTGCCTTAACCTATTCTAGAGACCAGAGACAGTGTATTGCTACTTACCACGCATTACTAAAAAAACCCAAAGATTCTGCTCGTCGATAAGGTGACTTCTGTTCTTAAAGCAAAGTCCAAGGGACTGGTGCAGGCGTTGAATAAGGCATCCTGGGACGGGACGACCGTTGTGATTGCGCATGTCTTGTCGAATATGAAGGAATCGGATACTACTGTTGTTCTTGCAGCTGGTCGAAATTAGCAGGGTGTGTATGAAGTTATTATGGAGCGTGAGGGCGAGTAGTGCGATATAATTGAAGCGCAGCAAATTGCATTAAGAAAGCGAAACAGAGATCCAGAATGGAAGCTGGTATTGTCTTCCTTGACCATGACCAGTACAGGGATATTTCTTCAGACTACAGGGGTCTAAAAAATGAAGAATCGGCCCCAGACCTGGAAGTTCCATTCTAGGTACGCCTATAACACAGGTCCAGAATGTCGAAGATGCTACTGCTACTTCCTGTTCGTGTCATCCAAAAAACGATACGCATCATCCACTGTGGTCATTTTTCGAATTTTTCGCCTGATTGAACTGCCTAGAATGGCTTCATAGGGACTGGGCCAATTGTCTCCATTTATTGCCGATGGGATTCAGCGTTCCCTGGCTGTGATATTCTGCAAGGGCATACCCACCCTCGGCCTTCCACCATTCCAGTACGATAAACACCGCCATGACCACAATACTTGGTGTTCCATATTCGTGATGATCTATAAAAGCCTTCTAATTCTTATACAGCATTTGGGGAGCAGACTTGGCGTGTTTCTGAGAAGCTGATTATACCACGCTCAAGGCCAGGCCTTCGGCGTTATGCTCCACGAGAGCATCTGCCTCTTCGTCTAAGAGGAGTTACACCAGGGACACTACAGTTGACAGTATCCACCGTGGGAAAGAAGCTCGCCGGCGTTACATAATGTGCTCTGCGCACACTCTTCGTGCTCGTCAACATCATCGCCTCAATGGGGGTCACTGTCTTCAAAAGCTGAAAACGAGGCCTGGCCCACACATCTGGTCCCCATGCTTCTGCTCTGTGGCTTCATGCACGCTGATTCTTGGATAAGCTCCAAAGCCATGCGAAAATGGTGTATCAAAAACCTGCCAGGTCAGCCTGTGGGGCTACCTTCGCTATCCGCACCATCGTCTCCCTGATAAATGGAGCGGGTCGCGCTGGGCCTTTACGAGTCACATGCAACGTGCTGGTTTTATCTACGCTCTGGACGATGCAAAAGTTTTTAGGCGGCGTAATCATTGGGGTTTGATATCGAGACGAGGGAAATATAATGAGTTGGTGAATTTGCATAATCTGGCATAAACCCTAGTAGATGTGGGATACTCCGGTTTTAAGCCCAGCTTATATATCCAGGCGATGTCGCATATACTGTAAATGCAATGTCACTCATTTGCCAAAAAGGTTGCATGTATACGGCTCAGCTAAGCAGTCACTGCAAAGCAAAACCATCAATGACCAGTATATTATCATGATACGGTTATTTTATTTCCAGATTACAGACTGATATATAGGTTTTAGTCTTTTTCTTCCGTGAGCCGTGATTTCCCTGCTCAGAAGAAAGAACTTTCATATTTTCAAGCTGCATATGATAGTAAGTCCTCTTCTAAACACAGTACTAACTATAATGGTCAAATCACTTCGTCGATAGATGATTTGATAATCTAGAACCCAGTATCTTCAATATCACATTAGTGGGGTGTGTCTATGACCTTCAATCACCTTGTGCTGCGATTCTATATTTATCCTAAAAGTGACTGTTGGTTGGAACTTGGAGGCTTCTAATGGCGTACACCCCAAAAGCAAACGTACACCCCAAAAGGACCGGTCCCAGTATATAACCTCCATGGAAAAATCTATCCTCCCAGATAGTATCTAAAGTGGCCAGAGGCAATATCGCAATAAAAAGCGCTTGGTGAAATTGTTTGGCTTCCATCATTGACGAATATCGCATATCAACAGAACGCTTGAAGAACGACATGTCTTTTCATTACATGATTGATTCCGTAACCCCAACATCTCCTCGCGCCGGCTGACGAAAATGATTTTACCCTTCAGGTGAACGTGTCTTTCAGTCTCTTTTCCGGGTTTCTCAAAATGGACCGCGAGTGGAGCTTCTTAACGTATGTGGTTTTGTAGGTCTTCGAATAAAATGACGAAAATAGCACGAGATAGGAGCTAATTATGGCGACTCCAAAGAAGGCTGCATATTCCTCACCTTGGCAGGATCCCATGTTGGGTGCCCAAGGGAAGTATGTTGAGGTGAAATATGTATACGATGCGAAGTAGATAAATCCTGGAAAATAAGCACGTGCGTATATTCTCTGCAGACAAATCATCATCATACCGATGTCAATAACAAATTGAGCAATCTGAAAGATGGTGATGTATTGCTTCCACCAAATGCGGACACCCCGAGCGCTTTGGAAGTAGTACCAGTACATTACCACGTGCACACCGAGGTTGAGGGTGATGGGAACCCAGGACACGGATGTTTTCCCCATGAGCTCTGTATAGCAGAGAAGAACCGTTGCACCATGATGATATGTATGAAGAAATGTCAGCGGTTTCTTCTTCAAGACTAGAAACACCGTGTCCAGTAGCTCAAGGTATTTTGTCAAGTAGTTCATCTGAATTGTATGTCAGTAGGGATTCATCAGTGTGTAGGGCATGATAACATACATAGTATAGCAAAACTAGTTTAGAAGTCCAACCTCCTCTTGCATCACAGATTGAAAAGAACACTCCTTCGTAGTAAATCGTGGGCACAATCTGCTCAATGAAAAGTAACAATAAGCCGGTACTGATGACAGAAAGATAAAAGTTGTGGATGATGAAGGCTGTCTGCAATTGGAACGCAGGAAGTCCTTTCATCAACTGTTGACCTCCGAAGATAACGATATAGTAAGTAGTCAAAGCAAGAGAAGTCTCACTCAATGTGGTCATTGGTATCTTCCCAGGAATTATCCTGAAGTTGGCAGCAGGCTCCCCAATGGTCACAACATATGCGTTGTCCAGTAAGGTCCATAGGAGAGTCCCAAAGGGGCGGTCAATCGTTGTGAACCCCATTTCAGTATGACGAGTCTTCTCTGGTAGTTTCTCACATGTACCAAGTCGTGATGTTGGATAATACCAGAAACCAAAGATGTAAGGCTGCCACTTTTATATCTACAATCCAGCGAGAAAATGGACGTGATCGATAAATCAGCGTCAATTGTTTTGATCGCGGTAGCTTCCACTGATAGTGAATCCTTAATCTGTCGGCCAGGGTTCACAATCTCAACGTCAGTCCCGACTTCAAGTTGCCCAAAGATTGGGTTCATAGTGGCAAAGACTAAATATGAGTTCGACACAAACGTGGTAAATCATGGCTTGGCCCCAACAAAGACCGTGAACTCCCTGACATGACGAATAGACTTTACAAGGCCGAGAATATCAATCCTTCAGCCAGGGGAACGTCCATGCTGAAAATTGGAGGGAGCCTTAAGGGCGAGTGTAATGTTAGCCACATATCGATTATTGCTTATTGTCATCGCCCTATTAATCTGTCGATTTAGTCTCTTCGGAGGCTGGAAACCCACAAGGAACTTGGATACTTCATGCGGGAAATTAAGCGGAGAATTTGAATCTCCTTGGCATGACGTTCCTTGTGCTGCGGAAAACAGACTTCCCGGTATAAACCGAAGAACCCTAGCAATCTTTATTCCACAAGGATGGGAACACCGCGAGTCTTTTGAGTGCAACTTCACAGCGAGGGACCAAAGAAAGCTCGCTCTGCAGTATTAGCAAATAGGCTTGACTAAAAGTGTTACCCAAGATTTAATGTGGTTCCACTGTATGTCTCTTCAGCCATACTAACCATTTTTCTGCGCTCTAGAGATGCTATCAACACACCCATGCTCGGTATACGATCTAGATAGGGCGACCAATTCATGAGTGCGATATCCTTTGTAAGGTGGACCTGTCTGCAGCAATGTTCGATGCTATTCGTGCTCTTGCTTGTACTTGTTACGTAAGGACTTCCAGATTGAGGGGGATTGGCGTGTATATCTCCATCTATGTATCCCGAGCGGAAGGCCGATATTTCGATAAGCCGAGAGGCTCGGTACTAGAGATGTTTTGGGGTTCAAGAGAGTATTGTAAAGGGGCGGGATTCCAAGAACAGCTAGAGCAATTGCCTGCCAAGCCTTTAATTTGGACCAAAGCCAATAGTTCATAGTCTATATAGAAGGCTTCAGGGCCACTGAAAGTATTGGTCGTTGTGAGAGAATACGGGCATCCGTGTTCAATGTTGAAGTCAGTAGTGTCTAGACCTAAGAATATGAGGCCAAAGCAAGACGTGTTCGTCCCAGAAGGCACATGTATAGAATTGGTACAGGCGTTTTCAAAAACAGAATCCCCCACAAGAGACAGTTCCCGGAGCCCATTGACGGTCTAGGTCTCGAATGCCGAACTTGAAATGGCCCATGTAGCCAATCACCCACCCAGGCTCTGCTCAAAGAGGCCTAGCCTTTAACACATCCGGCTTAGAGCCACCAGAGTGGGACGTTGGGAAAGAAAGCGTGTGTCTCTGGAGAGGAAACTGTTCTCGAATTTCTCTGTATTATAGAAGCATCACAGAGTACATTTTGATATCAGCAATACCTCTCTGCTCTTTCCGTGAGCGTATAGAGCAGGATAGTTCCGCTTATTATGCAAAAAATGCCAAAAGCCGGGGCATATCCAGTCACACTCTTCCAACGTCTTTGAATGTGGCCACTGTGCCGATGGGCACCCGACCTGGGAGTGCCCCTCGACACGGGAGCAGGCGATTCCAGTCAAGTGCGCTAACTGTGGCGGCGGGCATCGCCCTGTGAGCCGAGATTTTTCAGTGAAAATCACGGCGATGAAAGACGCAAAACAGGCGTTGGCTGACTGTCCTACATATCATCGTGTCCCGTTGCACTTCTGTGTCGCGAATAACAGAGACGAAGCGATACCACCGCCTAGGTACGACCTTGTTTAAATGGACGACCTGCATGCATCTATACATGCACTAGATATGCCTTAAGGGCCGGAACCTGCTCAGCCCCCTCTACTGACTATAATCGATCTAGAACTCGAACAAAGAGGGATACAGAGAGATCCTTTAGAGCCGATTGAGCAAACGAAGCCGAAAAGAGGCCCTGGTTACCCGAAGGGTTCCAGAACAAGACCTAAGGAACAAGCACATCTGTCTGTGAGGATGTTAGCAAGCCGACGGCTAACAAGATCCTAGGCTGCTTCTTGGAGAGTCGAGCAAGACAACACTGTATCAAAAAAACGCCAAGTAGTAGAGCTAGAGGACACCATGGATGAACAACCGGACGACAGCAACTGATTCGATATCCCGCTTACACGGAATGTCTTGCCAATCCCTCAACATGATAATTTTGAAGACAAGCTCACCCAGTTTACCAACGAGGTCAAAGCGAGCAACAACATTGACATCGCACCAGAGCCCGGACTGGAGAATCTAGACCTAGAGAGCCCTGAATCCCAAAAATTCATCACCTTCAAGTATAACCGACAGCGGAAGGCACCCGTGGGATCCTCTCCTCCTACGATCATGACCGATGCTCCCACAATTGAAGACCCGAATGACGGAATATGGCACGAGACCAGCGAGCGGAGTGATGACGAACAACTTCACTAAGGAAGTCATTTGAAATACTCCAATATAACGTGCACAAAGCATGGACTGTGATGGTCACATTTCTCAGGGACAAGAAGGTCCTAGCGGCGGACGTCATAGCGGTACTGGAGCCATGGAAGAATGAGAAACATGACCCATCAACCAGCAACTGCGACATTCCAGCTACTCTATCCAGCGAGACAGACCCCACGGGACTGGTGTCATCAAGCCATTCAATTCCGCTGCTGACCTGTTCCTTTTGCTAAGTCCAGCGTGGCGGGGTTGAGACTAGTGTCACTGAATTTGCCCCCCTAGGAACAATGGCTAGAGGATTCGCCCCAGGTACAAGGGACTGCCGCTTGACGATAGCCACAGCGATGGGACTCTGGATAGCTAACGAACTAGGATCCTAGCGCTACCAAGTCCCGAGAGCCCAGCGTGAGCTGGCCGCTCCCGCTATGATCTCTCGATAGAGGCGGCGCTTTCGACTATCGCATTTCGCGTTAGGCCAAGTTCGGGAATTGACAGATGATTCTGAGTGATCCCGCATTATATGACTTTGGAGACGACTGGCACCGAATTTCCACCGGATCCCACAGCTCTTAGAGGTGCCTGGTTCCGCTGTAGAATACTACGAGGAAATGCAGGAGACGCTATATCTAGAGACCGAGTGTAAGAATATACTCTATAAATCAGGATAGAGGCCTGTCAATCAGGTAGGAGAAATGGACTAAGTGTATTATGCAAACTGGTCAAAGACTGTTTCTTGAGGAATCGGATGTCCCCTCAATCATGGATCAATTTATATACAGTCCCATCGTTCAAAACAGGAAGGAGGATCATCCTTACTTAGGGAGGAGGGGCATTATGAATACGAAGTGTTGTGTAACCGTCCGGCAGGGATCTCGACAAGGGAAAGCCGCACGATCCTCCATCGAAAGGCCACCGATCGGCAGCCTAGATCCTCAGGCACCAAAGTATGAATAACCTCATCCAAGGTCTATCGTTACAATAGCCTACTACCTATAAACTAATAGGTAAATAGAATAAGTTAATTGGATACTAGAATAATATCTATAATACTATATAAACTACTAGTAGAATAACTAGATAGGATTACTACTAATAGCTTAGTTTATATATAATAATACTATATACTCTACTACTAAGGAAATACTATTTTTTATAAATTATAGATTTAATCCTATAATTATTAGAGAACTAATTAGAAAATAATTACTTATAGAGTCGTCTTAACTACTAGGAACTAGATTAAAGTAACTATACTTATAGTTATCTAGAGATATTAAGTTTTTTAATATATATATAAAATTCTACTATAACTAATCGTATTAGAAGGCGCTAGACTTTTAAAGAAGAAAGAAAGTTTACCTACTATAATATAATATTTAACTAGACGACTTAGTATAAAACTTAACTACCTTAAATTAGGACTATTTAAAATTAAAGAAAAAATAGGACTACTTAATTATTAACTAAAACTACCTAAGAGTATATAATATATCTATATAATATTTTATATCTTATTATTAGAAAAAGTATCTAAGAACGCTAAAGTTACTACTAATATTAAAATTAAGAAAGAAATAGAAAATAAATATAAGATTAAAGAAATTCTAGAAATAAATAAAGTTAGTAGAAGACCTTACTACTTTATAAAATAGAAAGAATATAATATTTTAGAAAATATATAGGAATCTATTAAGAACCTAATAGGCTACTACTAGCTTATTTAGTAGTTCTACTAATATTACTAGATATAGAAAAGAATAGATTACTCTAGAAGAATAGTAATAAAAGATTTATCTTAAATATCTAAATTAGAGTAGAATTCTCTAATATAGTAGTAAGCGCGTAAATATTATCTTTATTAGTAAGATAATCTAGTTCTATAAGATCTTTAGTACTAAGAGGATTTTAGTATCTAACTACTCTATTATTTTAGTATTATAATTTAATATCTAATTATTATAAGTCTATAAGAACTATTACTATTTATAGAGATAGATAACTTTTATTATTATTTCTATCTACTATTACTTAGTCTAAGTAAGCTTATTATTAATTTTCTTCTATTCTTAAAGAATCTTCTACTACTTAGACTTACTATAGAACTTTTTTATATACTTATTACTATAATAGGTATACTTAGTATAGTTATAATACCTTAAGTCTATTATATAATTAATACTATAGGAGAAGTAATATTTATAAGATAATATCGGATTTATGGGGTGGGTATAAATCCTTGGGAGTGCACAGATCGTTCTATGCACTATCGAATCAGGACACACGGTGATGTACACGGATCGTTCGTGTACGATCAGATCAGATAGACTCAGGCATACGATTCACATGAATCGGAAGCTAACGAATGATGAAGAACTCAGATTGATAGGACACTATCGAATATCATCAATGGTTGAACTTGATCGAAGTAGCTATGGGGGAACAGGCAGTATTTATCGAAGGAATGAATCATGGTAGAATACCATAGAAATCATGCGAATCAATCTAATGCATAGAGTGTTGAAGCTCTTCCATTCATGGATTAGATCGTTGAAGATCATCAAGGGATAGGGTCATGTGATCATATGACACACTAGCTTCCATTCGGCCACATTCGATCACATTCGGCGGCATATGCTCATTCTCATGTTGACAGATAATTTAGAAATAGATCTATTAGTTAGAATAGATTAATATTAAATAAGCCTATTTTATTTACGAGTTTTATTATTAATAGATATAGTATAAAAGGTATATAGCTAATAATAGAAAATTAGAAAAGGAAGAAAAATATATACTTACTTAAGAGGAAGAACTAACGTTTAAATCTTCTAAGAATGAAGAATAGAAAGAAGGAGAATAATATTATAAATCTTAAGAGAAGTAGTTAGACTATAGGAAGCTAGGAAGTAACTATAGACTAATTGTCAACATGAGAATGAGCATATGCCGCCGAATGTGATCGAATGTGGCCGAATGGAAGCTAGTGTGTCACATGATCACATAACCCCATCCCTTGATGATCTTCAACGATCTATTCCATGAATAGAAGAGCTTCAACATTCTATGCATTAGATTGATTCGCATGATTTCTACGGTATTCTACCATGATTCATTCCTTCGATATCCATAAGGATAAATACTACATATTCCCTATAGCTAGTTCGATCAAGTTTAACCATTGATAATATTCGATAGTGTCCTATCAATCTGAGTCCTTCATTATTCGTTGCCTTCCGATTCATGTTGAATCGTATGCCTAAGTCTACCTGATCCGATCGTACACGAACGATCCGTGTGCATCATTGCGTATCCTGATTCGATAGTGTATAGAACGATCTGTGCACTCCCGAGGATTTATATCCACCCCATAAATCCGATACTAATTATTCTATAGACGCTAGTACTTAGCGTTCTTATATATATTTTAGTATATTTAGGTATACTCTAAAAGTTCCTAGAAGAATATTTTAGAATAAGAGCTAGAAATAGCCAAAATTAACTATTATAAGTAATATCTACTTACGTAATAAGATAGTTAGTATAACGTAGGAAATAGCTACTATTTTACTTATACCTAGATTATATCCTAAATATAAGAGATTAGTAAAACTAGTACGTTATCCTAAAGATATAATCCTAGTATAACTCTAAGGAATAGGTATAGGAGTATATAGCTACTCTAGATCTACCTCTTAGGAGTAGGCTTAGGAATAGGAAGGACTAAATATATAAGGATACTTATTTAGTACTATATATTTAGTTCTTCGCGATTAATTACTTAGTTTACTAGGACCCTATTATATATTATTACTTAGTTACTACCTTTCGTACTTTATACTTTATAGTTTACCTTAAGACAACCTAACCTATAAGTAGGGAATTTACTTAGTAGTAATACTTAGTAATTAACTTACTTAGCGCGTACTTCTAGCACGATCTATAAGATACTATCGGATTTATGGGGTGGGTATAAATCCTTGGGAGTGCACAGATCGTTCTATGCACTATCAAATAAAGATACACAATGATGCACACGGATCGTTCGTGTACGATCGGATCAGGTAGACTTAGGCATACGATTCACATGAATCGGAAGCTAACGAATGATGAAGGACTCAGATTGATAGGAAGCTATCGAACATCATCAATGGTTAAACTTGATCGAACTAGCTATAGGGGAACAGGCAGTATTTATCGAAGGAATGAATCATGGTAGAATACCATAGAAATCATGCGAATCAATCTAATGCATAGAGTGTTGAAGCTCTTCCATTCATGGATTAGATCGTTGAAGATCATCAAGGGATAGGGTCATGTGATCATGTGACACACTAGCTTCCATTCGGCCACATTCGATCACATTCGGCGGCATATGCTCATTCTCATGTTGACAGATACTTAATAGGACCTAAACCTAACGTAAGGCTTTACGAAGTAATAGTATAGTTACGAGATACTCTTAGAATCCGTAGTTAGAACTAGGCAAGTATAACCCGTGGACATTCTAACTCATAGTGACCAGTCGGCACTGCGTAACAGTATCTAAGTAAGTATAAGCTAGAAAGTTAAGGAATATCTAAGAGATATATCTAAGGGATATCTAAGAGATATCTAAGAGATATCTAAGAGATATCTAAAGGATATCTATATATATAGGTCTTTTAGTGTACTAGATTATCCTTAAGAAATAGTATATTATACTAAATCCTCTAAATTGATACCTATATAGTCTTATTAATAGCTATATATATTATTAACTAGATTAATAGATAGGTATATTAATATATAAATATCCTAGAGTAATTATATCTTAAATAGAAAAATTCGGGCTAAGAAAAGAGTTATTAATATATAGTCTATTTATATAGACTTAGTAGCAGGAATATTATATCTAAGAGAATCGTTAGATATCTATTAGATATCTAATAGCTTACTATTATTAATATTAATACTCATATCTACTTATATATTCTACCTCCTATAGAAACTATATAGGTATATCTATTATTATTAGTTTTAGAATACTCTAGTAGATTATAGATATAATTAATCTCTATTATACTTAGATAATAACGCTTACTCTCTATAAGCTAAATTAGCCTAAGTTAAGGTAGTATCTATTAATAGAAGTTATTTAGAGACTAGATATCTATTTATCTTACCTAAGTAGCGTATTCCCTCTCTTCTTGCTCTCTAATTAGTTAGCCTTTTTCCTTATTAAGCGCACTTAATTAGCTATATATAGAAGCTATTTTTACTATATAATTAGTACTATATAAATTTAGTGTATTTAATAAGAAGGAGGAATTTTACTAAAGGTATTCGTCTATTTAATACATTTCGCTAAGCCTATTTTAGAAGCTAACCTCGACTATTAGTTCTTAAAGCGGCCTAGCGCGTTTTTCCAATAGTCGATGGTGGGTCATTCAATAATAGATACCAGCTATACACTCCGCGTAGTACGTGTCCAAATGGCGCTCGGCCTATGGGTAAGCCGAAAATGTTGCATCACGTCACTTCATTAAAAGGGTATCTTTGACATAACCAGGACAAGCAAGTTTGCCGGTTTCTCATTCAAAGTGGTCATTTGCCTAGCTCCTTCAGATTCCCCTCTTCAGATCGAGGAAAGTAGTCGCCATGTCCCTTCCAAAGGCATTCGCAGAGGGCCTTCAAGCGGCCCTCGAAAAGCGCCAAGCTATCGGACAGACATTTTCCCTGGCACCTGCGGTGGACAAATCTATCACCGTCGATTTTGCCTCCAATGATACCCTTTCTATGGTGTCTTCGGGTTCACTTCGAGAGGAAGTTTTTCGCGAACTTGATAGAAACTCTGGATTCGAAATTGGAGCCTGTGGCAGTCGCGTCAATGAGGGAACACCATACGTCGCCGAGCTTGAGAAGTACCTTGCTCGTGTCCACGGGGCGGAAGATGGTTTGTTTTTTGTCTCTGGCTACACAGCAAATAGCGCGATCTTTGGCACCCTTCCGCGACAAGGCGATGCAATTATCTATGACTCCCTTGTTCACGCTAGCATTCACGATGGGATCAAGTTGACGCGGGCTTCGATTCTCAAGCCATTTGCCCACAACGACCCTAATTCCCTGCAAAGGAAGCATCTCCTCTCATCAATTCTGGCGACCGCACCGTTTTCGTTGCTATTGAGTCGATTTATGGCATGGATGGTGACATTGCTCCAGCACGTGAGATTATCGATGTGACTAAGAAAGCCTTGCCACTTGGGAACTATGTGATGATCATTGATGAAGCTCATTCAAATGGGCTTTTGGGTCCTCAGGGGGCCGGTTTTGTATCTGAATTGGGTCTCGAGAAAGAATTTGCCATCCGACTTCAAGTGTGCGGAAAAGCTCATGGAGCATCCGGAGGTAAGTCTTATCTTTTGAGAATCTGTGCGTAGTATTCATGATCGATCCTCTAATTTGTGCACTCATTATCCAGCAATTGTGCTTTGCCACCCGTTGGTGAAGCAGATAGTGATCAACTACGCACGAATGTTCATTTTCACAGCTGCTCCAGGATTCCTGTTGGCAGCAACTGTCAAAGCTGCTTATAACGTTCTGACAGGCGCAGAGGGAGATGCTGTGAGTGAAAAACACAGCCCTGAAGGAAAATCTATTCTGACACCGATTTTTCAAGCGACGACGCAAGCTACAGGAAAACGTTCGTTTCTTCTACGTTCAGTTAGAGAAGAAGCCCCAATGGCATGAAATCAAGCAACGAGGTGTTCTCAGAACGACATGTGGAGGGAGCTGGGAGAATGACGCTTTTCGCGCCCCTATTATCCCGTTCGTGACTCAGGTTGGAAAATGTATGGATCTTCGCGATTCGCTGCGTCAAAATGGGTTTCTGGTGCACGCAGCAAAATTCCCCGCCGTGCCTAAAGACAGTGAGAGAGTTCGTATTGTGATTCATGAAGGCAACACCCAGGATCAAATGATCGCCCTAGTGGATGCCATCATTGATTGGGCGTCTCAACAAATGGCAAGAGACTCTTCTACTTCTCTCAGCATCTCGCGACCACGTCTGTGACAATTGCCCGCACTTACAGGCTTTCTCTGGGTGTAAGTCATGGAACTCGGCTTATCAAGGATTGAGTTACATATGAGTTTTGGTAAATCAATAATCATCTTTTGCCATTCTTATATCCAGGCTCAGCTCTCCACACTATACGAAACATATATTGCATACGGCTTCTGAGTACGTAGATATTTGGCACGACCTACCGAATCACTTGGCTATTTGTTAGCAACTCCACTGCAGATTTAAGATGCATGAATGATACTGCACTGTACATCGGTTAAGGTCATGCAAAGATTATATTTCAGTCTGTATGCTTGCGTGGCTGTATGCGACACACTTGAATGTCCTTGGCTGTTTATTTATCCGCTGAAGTGGAATTGCCCGCGGTTGAACCGCTGTGCATGATTGTAACATGTAACGAACGATAGGCTAAACTTACCCTCGTCGTCATTTACCGAACCATACTCGTTCGTATCAATATCCTTAAAATGAACATAGAATCAGCATATAGTGGCTGAGTCAATTCTTGTATTAAACCCGTAATTGCATTATATCTAACAAGGGCTAAACCTATGTTCTACAGATTAGTACAAAAAATAAACGTAAGAAAGTCAATTTGTGTTATGATTCTAGTAGGGTTGTGGTCATTGTCGTGTCTATGAGTCTGAATCTCGGCACTCGCTGATATTTGGACTGGCTCGTTAATTATTAGTCACTTAGGCCTGTCCAAAGCGATAGCAGGACAATCACAAGGTAACGAAGGGCCGAATGAAAAGCATAAAGAAGCGAATTCCGAGCAGTGAGAACACATGGTAACTAGAAAAAGAAATTTTTATGATTAAACGGGCTGCTTCTTCAAAGGCAAGACTAGAATGAGAGGCACATATAGCCTCTATGGCAACGCCTGGAAGTGTCCTTGCTGTAAGACCTATATACCTGACATCTCAATGACTGAATAAGCTGCAAATAGGAAAAAAAACTAGAGCAGTTGCAAATGACCATTTGAAATAATTATTCTTGATTCCCTTCGCTTCAGCAAATTGTCTGACAGGAGGCTTTCCCTTTTGTTTAGTTTATATCCTGCAGTCTTTAGGAGCACACCGGTGCAGTAGCAAATCCATCAGTTGATATACTATGTTCGTTCATCATTTATTTCTATACACTTCAATTTGTCTAAATTATATTATACTATACTATATTAAACTAATTTATAATAGTTTATTTAAAATGAGTTTTCGGAGCTGGGTAAGAACTATCTTCATTACTTGTATAAGAGAATTTACAATCCAAAGAAAGGATAACGGCTAGGAGTTTATATACCAAATATAAGTTAATACCTAGAAAATAGTAGTAGACCGTCTATAGGAAATTGTGACGATATGCCTTGTATGAGGTTATTCCCACTTGGATGCCTTAGGATTCAGGCCGATAGCAGGTGGCCTTCCGATGGGGAACCGGGGGCTTTCTACTTTAGAAGCCAGATCCACGTATAGGCATTCATACAGGAAGGTTACACAACACCTCGTGTTTATAGTGTCCCGTCCCCGCTATGTAGGAATATTCCCCTTCCAGTTGTACATGATGAGGCTTTATATAAATCGACCTATGACTGAGGGATCTTCTATTTCTCTAAAAACAGTCTTCGACTCCGCAGCAAACTTGATTTGGTTCATTTCTCCTACCTGATTTACAGGCCTCTATCCTGACTTATAGAGTAAATTATTACACCTATATAATCCCTATAGGATTGCAGACCCTTAATTCGATTATACACGAACGATTCAAGTGCATCAGACCTGATCCGATCATGTTTGAATGATTCATTCACACCTCAGGCATTTATGATAAGACCCGACCTGATTAACAGGCCTCTATCCTGACTTATAGAGTATTCTTGTAATTCAGTTAAGACTCCGTAGGGATTAATTATTTAAGTAGTTTACGCTACCCTATAAAGCAAAATTAGTAGAAACATAGTTACTGTAATTAATATATACCGCTATAGACTTAGCGACTAAAGGATCCCAGCGTCATACTATAGCAGTAGGTATTTTGAAGATAGTAACCTAGTAGTTTATAGTGAGGAAGGAAATGAAGGTCTTTATTAGTATTGAGAAAGGGGATAGAAAGATATGGAAAAGGTAAAAGGGAGGAGAAGTGACTTAAATAAGAAGAGTTGAATAGAAGAAGAATTAAACTTAAACAGGCTCCATAACCTAATAGTGCCTACAGCACTATTACCGTAGGAAGCGAAGAAGAAAATAGGGGGACTAAGTCAATTGATCTATCCCGATCAAGACGATGAGGATTACTGAAGAAAAAGCAACAAGAAAGAAGGCCTCTATAGGCCTTGTTAAAGGGAAAACAAATAAGCCTGGTCCGAGTTGGAATTCACCGGCCAGTATCATGTACGTATGGTCTCGAGGACGAAAAATCGAGTGGCCAAGTCTTATGTCGAGCCTTGGTCTTGAACAAGAGGCCATAGAATAGCACTGGATTCACAACGGAAGTAACGGGACTGTCTCGACCGAGCTTGACAGGTTCAAACCACAACGCTCTCGTATAACGGCTCCTTCCTCAGAAGATTGCTAAGCCTTGGGATCGCTGACCCACGCCCAACATGCCCAGCTCATAATGTTGGATCTGGCGGCCCTGAAAAGTGTCGAATACCGTAATTGCGGCGACCGTAGTACCATTTCCGGGGGAAAGAGCGTAGACAAAGCGGTCGACAATTTGGAGATCAACGAGCCCAGGGTCGCCGTTCTTCAAGTCCACAATTTTCACGGTCGTCGAACCATCCTTGCTCACTTCAACCAGTCTGTTGAGCGCTGCATCGGTTACAAAGATGCTCTCTCGTGCCCGAGAATAGGCAGCCCAACATGTAGCCTTCTGGTTCTTGATAACTATCTTCTGCTTGAGAGAGATCTCATTGGTGATGTCGTTTAGTTTTAAGACAGTGGCTCCAAAGGACGCGTCCGTAACCAATATGTTAGACGTGCCTGGAATCTCAACACCGCCAAAGAGCACTGCCGTACCGGGTGGTGAGGTTCGAATGTCATGGTTTTCAAATATCGAGGAAATCGGATCCTTGAATGGTAGGACAGAAACAAATCCTGTTTTACCAGAAGATGGGTCCCCCTTCACTGTTGTGATTAGACGTGTGTCGTCTGCAGCAAAGAAAACTTGTGCGACTGTGTTTGTTGGCCCAACAGGAGGCGTGGTTTGGTTAAGATTCAACTGCAGTACTTCTTCCATCCGCTGCAGACCGTCTGCTGTGAATTGAGTACAAGAAACGCCGGCTTTGGCTCCAGTGTACCCCACGCACACCGTTCGTCGCTTCGTCGAAGCTGTAACAGTCACGGGAAATTCACCCGGAATCTCCACTGGTTCCCCCGTCATTGTTACTTTTGTAGGATCGAATCTATTGACCTTGAACATGCTCAAGGTATTAGATCCGGCATTCACAACGAAGACGAACTGCAAAGTATGTGTGAGCCTGAGATAGCACGAAAGAAACCACGATAGAACTCACACCATCAATGGTAAAAACGGAGCCTTGAGATGACAGAGCATCAGGGCCAGCAGGCATATTCGTCATGCCGTTGATACTATCACCGCCTTGGCCGCCTGTCGGGGTAGAAATGCCACCATAGAGCATACCATCCTTTCCAATGGGAACAGAAATCAAAGAGTTTTGTTGTTCATTTGTTTGGAGATAGAGGGCTTTTCCAGCGGGACCACTAGGACATGCAATTGCACTGGCATGGATACGGCTTGCAAGAAGCGCTATTTCTATGCTGACTAGAATCGAGAAATGCATCCTGCTGTGACAGGCAGACTAGGGGCGCTGAAAGGGTACGGACAGGAAGAAGAGGCTGAGCTGATCAATGTTGGAACATTTACTGCTCCCGGCCTCATTTTAAATCATTGCTCAAAGATACTATTACAACGCCTGCAGGGGAAGACGAACACATCTTACCGATTTAGGGAATCCTGTTCAGGTCAACATTGTGCCCCCTTAGGGGAGGCTCCACACAGCGACATTTTGGATTTCAAATCACCCGGACTAGCCCGAAGAGCAGGAATGCGTAAGCCAACACTTGATACATGCCCATAGTGTGCCGGTCTCCCATGAAGATCGAAGCATTTAAGACACGGCTAGAGGATAATACGGCTAGAGGATATTTAGTTACAACTACCGCGGATTACTACCCGTTATCGAAATAAAAAAAAATGGATCTGGTTGTTTAGAGTTTGGACTAGGCCAAAATAGGTAAAAATGATTCTGTCAACAGTCTGCTGCTAGCCATTTGTGGTTACGGAAAAAGCAATCTTCCGAAATTCCCCCAGCAGGAATGCAACTCAAGTTCATTAATCGCTGGAGTCATATTAAAGCAGGAAATTCATCTTCTCTTCATCCACGCTCGGGCTTCATAGTGATTCCTTAGAAAACAATATCCTCTGCACCGACTTGATTGAATTAGGTGACGTGATGTCAAAGGTCCACTAAGACTTCCCTCTATCCTCATTACACCCAAAATGAAAAAGGCATTTACTTTCCTTCCTGGCCTTCGACCAGATCCGCAAGATTCTCAGTCAGGTGAGCAAGAAACTCACTCCCTCTGGAATGATTGATGCTTGCCCATACTGATACCAGCTCAGCTCTCAAAAGAAGGAAAGAACAACTCCGCAAAGCTCAGCAGTAAGAATGCATCACAGTCCCTTACAGTAGACAATAGTATTTCAAACGCTAACAGTGTAGAAGGACTCATCGACAGCGCAAGAATCAATATTTCAAGTCTCTCGAGAGCGAAATTTTGCGTTTACGCGCAAGTGAAGCCAGCTTGACCCTTGAAATCCAAACCCTTCGAAATCAATTGGAAACGCTCCAGGCGCCTCCCGACGTGCAAGAATTGTCTTGCTTCGATATTCCGAATGCTCGTTCCAGAGTATCTGGATTTGACGGACATGTTACTTGCTTGAATCTGCACCACAGGGATTCACCAACGCATCAGGCGAGCTGGAATACTGACATCGATATATTGTCTATTCGATCGTCGAGACGCCATAATGATGAGTCTGGTTCCATGGCAACTCATCACCCAGCCCCATTTTCCTATACTCCCGCATTCTTGAACCTTTCGAATGTAACCTGCGACAAGACAAGACGTCTAGATATGATTGGTGCAGGCATGGAGTTTGTTCTAGCGTATGTGTCACTCCCGATGCAGCTAATCACTACTTTTCATGATGCTAAGATACGTTTGATTAGGCTTGAGGGTCCATGCCTCTCACATTTGAACCTGTTCACAGATAGACCAAACGGACATTCCCTGCTAGCATCCTCAGCTCTACTTTCTCCCCATCACCACCATCAATGCATCCCGCCAATACTGGAGAATAATGCGTGCTTGTCTGAAAACTCGGCCCTGATATTCTCGAGACTTTTAGCATTATCTGAACAACTTATTTGTACAGACGAAATTAGCCCGACTCAGGCTTGGTGTTATATACTTCAACAACCGTGGGCAGATAGATTGGAGCAAGGTAAGCTGGGAGAGATGAAGGCATCGCTCTTGAAAATTATCAAATGCTACGGGTATGTTTATCCTATCGAATGGTACAGTGGCTGCATTGATAACAAGGTGATGGGAATGTCTAGATTCGGCGCTGTGATGAGAAAAGACTCTTTTGAGGCTATAATTTTCCATTTTGTTTCGGACTTGATCGGAAATTAGGGATTTCGAGCGAACGTTATGCCGGGGAAGAGGGGGGGGGGGATGTTGGGCTTGCCCCGCATTGAGCCAACCCACCCCCCGGCTTGCCAAGAAAAAAATTTTGGGGAATACCTCTCTCCTGTTGGGCCCGAATATCTTGAGGAGGGCAAGATTTAATGAGCCCTTAAGGATATCAAAGATGGTCGAATCAAATCTTTAAATGATGCGACGAAGCTCTACGATATACGCTGCCCTGCATGCGCGCTCAACCAGAATAACCACACGCATCGATTCACGATGGCATCGTCATATGGTGGATTATCTCTATAGGCACGCGAAGAGTAGCCCCTAGGCCACTGGTATTGGCGAGATGGCTAACATAAAGTAGTACCTAAGCTTGGCGCAGCAGAAACATAATTTCGATATCTTTGGGGGATTACTAAATTACCCCCCTCCCCCCCCCCGTCATATTTTGACCCCCTCCTGCCTGAAAATGCCCGTTCCCCCAGGCACCAAGGCACGAAGGCCGTAAACTTTTGATAATGTAATCAAGGAACATTGTTTCAAAAGGCTTCTTCTTTCACCGCCCTCACCACTTTCTAAATCTCCCTCACCGCCTGTACCGCTTTCTTCACCGCTTGCTGAGCAGGAAATCTTGCGCCATGGCTAGTAGGAGATCCAATAGGACTCGAAATTCTAGGCCAGAGGATGAGGACTGGCTTTATTAATACGAAAGCAGTCAAATTTACGCGAATTCATGTAGATTTCTCTGTCAAAAAGCTGCAGTTTATGTGGTGGATTTTGCATGTAAACCAGAATGGTAGACTGTAGAGACCAAAATGGCAGGTTGATGGTCGGTAAGGATGGCAGAAAACTGGCAGAACCTAGGCGGAGAGACAAACCTAGCAGAAAATTTGGCAGAATAAAAGTTTATGGCCTTTGTGCCTTAGTGCCTGGGGGATCGGGCATTTTCAGGCAGGGGGGGGTCAAAATATGACCGGGGGGGGGAGGGGGGCAATTTAGTAATCCCCTATCTTTGAACGTTGACCTAGGGGTTTTCCGGAAATGCTTTCTTTACTGTCGAAAAATTCGATCTAACTGGAAATTTTGAGCAAAAGTAGACTTCACAGCAGCCTTCGCCCCTCATACAAGTCATGGAAAAATCCAAAAACCACCATCAAGACTATGGGGTGTAACGAAACTCTGAATGCAGATACCTCCACCTGGCTTGCCCCGGTCACTCGATAATCCCTCTCCATATTGCAACCCACCACTCCAAACAGAATACAAGCCGCTCCAAAATTCATTTAGTGGCCCGCAATATAGTATGGAGCCTGGGCAGGAAGGTAAGTCCAGGTCGCGATGATCGAGCCTAGGTTCGCAATCCCCACCGCGTAGCCTGGCACGGACCGCAGGGCCTGCTGCGTTGCCACTCACCCAGGCGAGCAGTGTAGAGGAGCATGTGAATACAACAGTGGCGGCGAGGAAGAGGGCGAATTATCGCACGCACGACGATTTGATCGTGGCTAGAATGGTGGATCCGGTGGTCGTGATTGGGTTCATCCCAATTAGTGTGGGCTTCCAGCTCGACATCCCATGCTGACACTGATATTTCATTAACCATATCACTCTACATCGCCACGATCGATCGTTCTAAGATGCGATTAACAATTCTGACCCCCAGCCTTCCGAACCTGAAGGATGCTCAATTTCTCCATGAAATTACATGTCGTCCACGCCTAGAAAACCAACTTCATCACCCGAAATCTGGGCATCATCTACGAATATGAGCAAAATCTAGCTCTGGAAACCCTAGAAAGCCTTTATTAGCCAAAGATACAGCAGGCTGTTCTCCTTCTCATTGAAGCACTCTATTTTTAGTCCTTTGCCCGGCTGACTTGGCCTAGCCTAGAGGCCATGGATGGATCCTTCGCGCAACCCTTTCGGACATTCTTGACTCAGCCGCTCGGGCACGAAGGTGCCGGGAATATGGCGATAGTAGTTCGCAGCAGCGAGGGCGACATCATTCGAGTTATTGTGCCTATATAACCTCATCTCGCTAACGGAGTCAACAATGCCCTGCATTTCGATGAGCAGTGGGAAAAAATAAAGTTTTTTGTATGCTCCACTCGACAGGCGTAGCGTATACCCGATATGGACGTTTACAACTTGCACCACATCGACTGGCTAAACAGAGATTCGAACAAACGCAATTCAATTATAGGCTTGTGATGATCCAGTGAGGATACAAGGAATTCGCAATCGGGTGACGCATGGCTGCGGAGAAATTTTCAAACAATATGCCCGGGAAATCCAAACCTTCTACTAGCAGCTCCTGAATACAGCACAATTGGAAGTATTGGTGTTCAGCTGTGTGACGCAGTTTTCACCACAGGAAAGAAACTGGTGGCAGGTTTGTGTGGGACTAGTAGTCAGAGCGCTTTGAGGATGAAGCTTCTGCTAGGTAGATAGATAGACTCTCTAAGTCTGTGAGATTTCAATTAAATTGGAATGGCATCATTTTTTGTTACAATCTCATTTCAGTCAGCTAGCCTAGTCAGAGAGATAGATAAATGCAGCTTCCAAGCTGTCCAGAATCGTTGCATTAGTCCTCTAGGTTGTTGATTGATTAATTGATTGCCAACAAGCGCAGATAAAGAGGATCAGGTCTGGGCCTTCCTAGATATGGTGTATCAATATTGTGTGCTGTTAGAGAGAAAACTGCCAAGTCGTTTGTTGGCAATGCATCGAGTCTCCACACTTCCTCTCTTCATGCACCTTGTGACGATCTCGAAAGACCAATTGTAGAGGAGGCACAGACAGAGTAACCGTATCTTTCACCAGTCGATCAAACGCCTCACCATTCTGCCCTGGTGCAAGCTCTAAATCAAAATGTCGAGCGATACTAGACAGCACAACTTGCATTTCGATCATTGCAAGTCGCTTCCCAACGCAAGATAATGGACCTGAGATATGAGACAAATAACCTCATCAACAACAGGGAGGTTACTTACCAATCCCGAAAGGGAAGAATGCATCCTCCAACGCCATAGCCAGTCCAGTCTCCATCCACCGTTCAGGTAAGAATTCATTAGCGCGAGTAAAGTAGCGCTCATCGCGCTGAATGGTATGCTGAGGGACCGTGACGGTAACATCTCCCGGGATCCAGACCTCGTCGACCCACAGGCCCTCCGGTGGAGTTTGGCGGGGCTGACCGCTCGGAGACGCAGGCTTGAGCCGCATGGTTTCTTTGATAACTGCATCTAGATACAGTATTCGTGAGACCTCGTTGGCATTGAAAGCTTTGCAAGAAGAGTGGATTTTGCAGTAAGAAGGGGTTAACTTGTCGATATGGAGCTGCAACTCCCGGTATGCCGATGGATGCGATGCCAAGTAATACAGCGCGTTGGATAGGGTACTGGTAACAGTATCGCTGATGCTTATTAGTTGACCGCCCGCCTATTTTCGGCTAGATCTCAGCGCGATGATATCTAGATCGTACCTCCCTGCAATTACCATCAACCGACCATCTTCATGTAGTGCCTGAGTCCCCGGTGGGGCTGACGCATCATCATCATCGATGGCTTTGAGCAACCATGAGACAATATCGGTAGGTCGGGCGCGCGATTCAGAATTCCAACGCTGCATGTGAACAATTAATATACGGCAATGATTGGCAGTCTTCTAATTACCTTTCTTCTTTCTTCAACCTGATCCGTACAATAATCAATGAATTCAGAATAACTTCCCATCATGAACGGAATAGAGCTTATCAGTCCAAGCATCCAGGGAAGCGGAGAAATCCTAGCCACTATATCGAGCGAGGAGTGTAAACGCTGAATAGCAGGATGCTCGACCGCACTTTCGATCTGGTGGAAGTCCTTTCCGAAACCTATCAATCCCATGAGATCAAATGAGAAAAAGGACATCCACCGAGTTACTTCTACAGATCCACTTTGGCCCATGTGACGTTGGATCTGGGCCAGCAGCATGTCGGCTTTGGCAGTTATAAGCGGCTCATATGATAGTACGGCTGAGAGAAGTTCATCAGCGCTCTAAGCTTGCTGCACAGCAGACGTTTAGCGGGAGCACGATCTGGCTTACATTTTGTGCTAAATCCCCGATCCCACGCCCGCCGACGAAGCCGATGTACCTCTAGATCTCTCGTCATGTGTATGGAAACATTTTTCACATTGTTCGACACATGGGCGTACCATGTGGCTTTGACGCACGGCGATGTGCGGCCATGGACGGCTCGCACTGCGGAAACCCTGCTGATGCTTATTTCCCGGGGACCTATAGAATTCAGCTCATTAGCACCGAGACCGTTGATCAAGATGAATCCAATCGTGACAGATGAAATACCAGTTCGAACAAAATCTCCATATTGTCGATGCCAGTCGTCCAAGACGAAATGATACTGCAGCGAGTGGAAGATTCGTGCAGCGAGGTAAAAGCGACTCACTTTGGCGCCCCAGGGCCCAGGAAATGAATGCAGCCGATGAAAGAAGAGCCTATATGTGACTATACTAATTGCCAATCCAAAGCTGAAACTTGTCGCATTGGAAGTTGATTTAATCATTGCGGGAAAGAAACCGAAAGGAGTGAAGGCAAAGTATGAAGCCACTGAAATGGCCCAGCTTAAAGCACATCCGGCAATGAATAAATGGACGTGGAAGTCGAGGGTGATTTTCTGAATCAGAAAATGAAAGAAAAGACCCAAGACCGCGTAAATTGTCACCATACTGTTTGGAAGCACGAGACCGCTCATGAGGTACGTGAGTAGAAGCGTCATGTTGAAGGTATAGCGTTCGCTAAACAGGGAACGGGGTATGTGCAGCAATAAATATTCAGCTGCAATCCTTCTTCTGATTTCTTCGCCCCGAGAGGCTTCCGTAATTCCACCTCGAATCAATTTATTGCCTCGGCCCTTTGCATTTCTTAAATCTTGATTACATCCAAGATTGCATGGAGATACTTCGACGAATAAGCTATCTGCAAGTCTCACCGCTACGTTGACAGGGCTAATTGTGTGTACTGAGTAATTGTACTGAAACATGCAGACATCTTGTCAACCTAAATACCTTGCTGCTATTGCTGCGCTTTTCTACCTCATTTTCTAGGTAGACTCGGCGCCTCCTTGACATTTGTGGTACTGAAAAGACTGTGGAAAACTGAGATCCCGTCATCATTTTCCCGAAGATAATATGTGGGATCAGCGAATGAATTGAGCTCTATCTGACTCAATCCATTTCCCAGATATTCGAAACGGTTTTGACCGACATAGGTGACATGATAGTCGTCGTACCGTGGTGATGCCAGAACTTCCATACAATGCAGTGGACTTCCAGGCCATAGACCTATGATCTGGCCCTTAGCCGACTTGTGCCACGAGCGACAGGCTGTCGTCCAGACTGTATTTTGCATGACGCGGTCTTTGTACTCGATGAAATCATCCACAGCATCTTTCTTAGGCTCAAACGTGCAGATTCCCTCTTTCTGCCAGCGATTGAGGATCTCCATCATGTATGAACCCTGTAGCTCGATAATGAACATGATTGATCCACCAGCGAAGAAAGAATTTGGACCGAGGAACGTGAAGAAATTTGGATACTTGTTCACGGCCACACCAAGATAAGATCTCGGTTCATCAATCCATTCCTCGGCTAGGTTGGTGTAATCGCGACCGATGACTGGAAATCGTGGTTGGAAAGAGGTGTCAAAACCTGTCGCGCAGATAAGCACGTCGAGCGGGTGCTCAACACCATCTACGACGCATCCAGATGCTGTTACTTGTGATATCTCTCCAATCAATGCTGTGACGTTCGGCTGACGCAGTGCCTCAAGATACCCAGGTCCAGGCTAGAGATAAGAAGTCTCAGTCAGCTTGTCTAGACGCGATCTTCATTCTCTGGAAGCTCACTGTTATGCGGCGGCATCCGAGTGGATAATTCGGAATCAGTGTACGAGCAAGCCTTTCGTCGGCGATTCGTTGTTCCATCTGTTCACGAGCTAGACGACATGTCTCGGTTTGGGCTACCGAGTCTCTGATCATAAGTGGAAAAAGACTGTCAAGCGCGGCGCCAACTTGTTTACGCATCGAGAGTAGTAAGCCAGGAGTATCTCGGAATGCCTGCTGTTCTTCCGCACTATAAGATCGATATTCTGTGCCAGGCATCTCACACACCCAAGATGCTTGACGGAAGAAGGTGGTGACATGCTCTGCCCGACTTCCAATTGTAAAATCGAGTCAGGAATACTTTCACCATTTCAGACCCTTCACACATACATAGAAGCTTGTACTCACCGCTGGATTTGGGGCAAAATTTGAACTGCCGACGAGCTGATTTATTGCATATCAGATTCCGCTCAAAAAAGTCTCATGCGGCAGAAAGTTTTACTTACCCGTTCCCGATGATTCCCACTCGCTTTCCGGTGAGCTCAATGTCGCTGTTCCAGCGGGCACTGTGAACCAGTTTACCTTTAAAGGCCTCTAGACCTGGGATATCTGGCCAATGCCAGGCGTTGAGGATGCCAGTTGCACCAATCAAAAAGTCACATCGCCGCACAATGATACTCTGGCTAGCTGTTTGGACTTGCACTACCCACTCAGTCTGTAATTCATCCCAATGGGCACCGACAACCTTATGCTGGCAGTGAATGTACGAACGAAGATCGTACTTATCCACGAAGTCCGACAAATAATCACATATCTCTGCGGCCGATGCGTAGGTGGACGACCAGTTCCATTTGGGCTCGAACGAAAAGGTGTAGTTGTGTCTATCGACCATCATCTCTGGGTTAGCTTTCTTTTCCACGCACCGGGCTCATGTAGCCACTTACGCTGGAACATCACAGGCACCTAACAGCAATCAGCGAATCTGCAACTGATGAATCATATGGTGCAGCTTACATCCTGGGTATCGATTTTCCCACCAAGTGCCTCCTATGCCAGAGTTCTTTTCATACACGGTCAGCGTGTAATCAGTGAACAATTTCTTCAATCGATAGGCTAGGTAAATTCCTGAAGCCCCGGCCCCGATGCAGACCACGCGTAAATGCCGGTTCGCGTGAAGGGGCCGGTCACTGGAAGTTACCGAGGCTGGCGGATCGTGGTCCATTCTTTCAATTTGGGATCAATATGACTGCTTGACAGTCAGTCAATTTATAGGCTGCCGAGAAGGGCCGATCTGATGATCTTGAATCTTATCCCGCAGCTGATCAGTCCCCTGCATGATTCTCATTTGTGACCTGTTGACCTGTCACCGCTTCTTGATCGAAAGGATTTGTTGAACTTTATCTTCAACTTGTCGGACAAGATCCGAGAGATGATTTCGCGGTGAGGTCAAGGGGATATAAAAATTCACGTGCCATCGTCGACAAGAACACCCCCATCTATGCTGCGAGCATGGCATCTTCACAGGTATGTCTCGTTCAGGATCCAGATGGCCCCAGCCAACTGAGTCTTTCGCACGCCATTCCCGCCCCATTTATCCAACACCCTCATGAAGTACTCGTTCGCGTTTCCGCCGTGGCACTCAACCCGATCGACTGGAAGGTTCCCCATTACTTTCCGACGCCAGGCTCTGTGGTAGGCTGTGATTTTAGTGGAATAATCATTGCTAGAGGTGATGAAGTGACGGATTTTGCCGTCGGGCAACGCGTCTGCGGTGCGATCATCTCCTCACCGACCCCTGAAAGACAGTCGACCGGTGCATTTGCACGATTTCTCGTCGCAGACGCTCGTGCGTTGATTGCCGTACCCCCAAATTGGTCTGATCTACAAGCTGCCGCATTGGGCGGCGTGGGCTGGTACACCGCTGGCCTTACCCTGTATGATCAGGACATGCTACAGCTAACCGGTCGACCTTCGCATCCTGCTCCACTACGTGCCGATGGAACACGGGTCCCAGTATTGGTTTATGGTGGCGCCACGGCCACTGGAACGATGATGTGTCAATGGCTTTCGCGGTAAGTTCCAACCCTTGCTGTGGTGGTGCATGTATTGATTTACTGACTCTATATGTCGGGCAGGTCCGGCTACGCGGTAATTGCCACCACGTCTGTTGCATCATCGGCAATGGTCAAGACCTACGGAGCTATCGAGACGATTGACTACGCGTCTCCGGACTGCGTAGCACGGATTCGTCGCGCCACCGGTGGCCAACTACGCCATGTCATTGACTGTGTCACTACTAAAACAACTATGTCAATCTGCATGGAGGCAATCTGCCGCGTTGGTGGTCGATATATCTGCCTGGAAGATTTCCAGACGGACTGGATTTCTCGCAAGGCCGTCCGAGTTAGTCTGGTGGTTGGGGCGGAGGCGCTTGGTCAAGGCCTTACGTTGCAAGGACCATATGCGAGAGATCCTGATCCGTGCAAACTGGAGATCACAATGCAAATGCGATGCGAGATGCAAAAGCTGATTGACACGGCGCAAATTCACCCACATCCTGTACGGGAACTCGTCGGTGGGTGGGATGCCATTCGCCAGGGCTTGCAGATGCTCCGCGAAGGTAGTGTTCGAGGAGTGAAGCTGGCGGTGAAGATACCGCAGGTCGAGCTTGAGTCGAGCTAGGTTCAATAGCGGACGGATATCGTAGACAGTTTAAGGAAATGCGATTGTTGTTGCCATCCCTGATCTCGGGTCCTTGCGTGGGTGATCCTCAAGTAGTGACGCCTATACGCAATGCTCACAGGTATATATTAGCTTGAATGCGACAGAAAATAGATCTTGTTTGATAATCAAAAATACCACAGAAGTATATTTCGGTCTTTTGCTGTATTCATCGAGGATGTCCAATGCCCCCTCAAGCCCTCGGGAGCCAATCGCCATCATCGGCAGTGGCTGTCGATTTCCCGGAAATGTGAACTCGCCATCGCAGTTATGGGAGCTACTTCAAGATCCTACTGACCTGCGTGACAACATTCCAGCAGAGCGATTCACCGCGGATACTTTCTATCACCCCGATCCTGAATTTCACGGTCATTACAATGTGAAAAAGGCATATCCACTATCAGAAGATGTCGGGTACTTTGATGCCGGCTTTTTTGGGGTGAAGCCTGTCGAGGCTGCATCGATAGATCCCCAACAGCGCCTATTGATGGAAGTCGTCTACGAAGGCCTAGAATCTGCAGGGCTGACCATCGGTGATCTAGCTGGATCAAAGACGGGACTATATGTCGGAATGATGTACGACGACTACCAGACTATGCTCTATCATGACCATCAGCAGATTCCGACATACACGGCCACGGGCGTGGCCCGCAGCATCGCAGCAAACCGGATTTCGCACTTTTTTGACTGGCGTGGCCCGTCAATTTTGATTGACACTGCTTGCTCATCCAGTCTTGTTGCTGTCCACCTCGCCGTTCAAGCATTACGTGCTGGAGACTGCTCTGTCGCTTTTGCCGCTGGTACAAACCTGCTCTTGGGACCAGAGGTTTTCATTGCGGAGAGTAAACTCAACATGCTATCTGCACAAGGGCAGTCTCGCATGTGGAATGAGGCTGCCGACGGATATGCGCGAGGCGAGGGAGTGGCTACTGTGGTGCTTAAGAAACTGAGCAAAGCTGTCGAAGACGGAGACCACATTGAATGCATCGTCCGCGAAATTGATATCAACCAAGATGGTAGAACCCCGGGCCTGACAATTCCCAGCAGTGAGGCGCAGACAACTTTGATCAGAGAAGTTTATCATAAAGCTGGCCTCGACGCCCGTCGGCCGCGTGATCGTTGCCAGTACTTCGAAGCGCACGGTACTGGCACGCAAGCAGGAGACCCAGTCGAGGCCAAGGCTATATTTGACGCATTCTATGGATCTGAGGAAAATGAGAACCTTACAATTCAGAATGACAAGCTCTGTGTCGGGTCCATTAAGACTGTTGTAGGTCATACCGAGGGTGCAGCTGGACTGGCTGGCATATTAAAGACATCCCTTGCGTTGCAAAACGGAATGATCCCCCGGAACCTGCTGTTCGGAAATGTGAATCCTGCGATTACACCGTACGCAAAAAGGCTCGAGATTCCTACTCACAATAGAGCATGGCCTGAAATGCCACCGGGACAGCCCCGGCGCGCTAGTGTCAATTCCTTCGGCTTCGGGGGCACCAATTGCCATGTAATTTTGGAAAGCGCACCCCCAATAGCGAAATCACTTACGGCACGCAATTTGAGTATTTCCTTTACTCCGTTCGTCTTCTCGGCGCAATCAAATGCTTCATTGCTACGCAACCTGGCAACGTACGAGACATACTTAGAGAATCACCCGGATTTAGATCCGGCTGATCTGGCTTGGACATTGCGATCTCGCCGATCTTTGCTCCAATATCGTGTCTCGTTTGCCGCTTCACCTGTCCACGTACTTCGGGCCAATATAAGCAAGTTTCTATTGAAGGGGCAATCAGAGCAGAATGCCACTATTCGCGCTGTGACCGCCGTCTCTACAAGCATGCCCGTACAACATAGTCGAATACTCGGAGTATTCACTGGACAAGGCGCCCAGTACCCTCGGATGGCAGCCGAGCTGATTGAAAACGTCCCGTACTGTGCAGAAATTATCGATACGCTAGAACGCTCTCTCCTCTCTCTACCACTTGAAGACCGACCATCCTGGTCGTTGAGAGACGAGCTTCTCAAAGATGCAGACTCGACCCAGATTCATGAGGCCTCTCTATCTCAACCACTGTGTGCTGCAGTTCAGATTCTTCTAGTGATCACCCTCCAACTTGCAGGCATACAGTTTGCGGCTGTTGTGGGCCATTCCTCGGGTGAAATCGGTGCGGCATTTGCAGCGGGTGTCTTGTCTGCTCGCGATGCGATACGCATTGCTTACTATCGTGGCCTCTATACAAGTCTCGCGGGGGGTCCAAAAGGCAAGCGAGGTGGCATGCTTGCTGTCGGTACCTCTTGGGAAGACGCCCAAGAGCTCTGCAGCTGGGAGGAATTTGCAGGAAAAGTGGTAGTGGCTGCGTCCAACTCTCCTGCAAGCGTGACGCTGTCAGGAGACGAAGATTGTCTTGAACAAATCGAGCTGATTTTGGACGATGAAAAGAAATTCAGGCGCCGGCTCAAAGTTGATAAGGCGTACCACTCACCACACATGCTGCCGTGTTCGAGCCCCTATTTGCGTGCACTACAACGTTGCGCTATCCAGCCTTTGCCTCCCCGGACGAATTGCCTATGGGTTTCTAGCGTTAAACCAGGATTCGAGGGGAGTCTTGTCCCTGGTGTTGAAGGTCCATATTGGAACGAAAACATGGTACAGCCTGTCCGATTCATGCACGCTATTCAATCTGCACTATCGGGAGCCGGACCATTCGATCTCATTCTGGAGGTTGGACCACATCATACGCTGAAAGGTCCTGTCATGGATACTGTACAGAAGGCTCTATCAAAAGAATTGCCATACAGCGGCATTCTCAGTCGTGGGATGTCTGCACTGACAGCACTGTCAGAAACTGTACAGTTCTTGCATTCAAATCTCATCGAAGGTGAACTGGATTATGACAAGTTGGAGGAATATCTGAGCGGCAAAAGAATGTTTAGTTATATCCCAAACTTGCCGGTACATCAATGGAACCACGATCGGAAGTACTGGCACGAATCGCCTTATCTTCGGAGATTGTTTCGCAAAAAGCATCCAGGGCATCCAATTCTTGGTGATATTTCGCCCGAGAGTTCACCACATCAGCGACGTTGGCGAAATCTGCTTCGCCCAGCGGAGATTCCATGGGTCCTTGAGCACCGTCTTCAAGACCAGCCTGTCTTTCCTGCAGCTGGATACATAGTTGCCGCGTTGGATGCGGCCATGGCTTTTGCTATCGATTATGAACGATCTGTGCAGATTGTCGAAATCGAAAACATGACCATTCATAAGGCACTTACATTTTCTAGTGACAACGACCCGGGGGTAGAGATTATTTTTAGCATTGATGAGATCTACAACGACTATAGTGGAGGCTGTATCTCAGCCCGTTTTGTTGGTTCAAGCTCCTTTCATGATCATGAGACGTTGCAGCCTATGGTCAGTGCAACCATAAAGATCATACTAGGAACACCAGAGATAAGCATCTTACCAAGTCCGAAAGGGGGCCTTCTTCGAACGAATGAGGTATCGACTGATCAGTTCTACGAGTCTCTCGAGAAGGCTGGCTATCACTATTCGGGCTGTTTCCGAGCCAGCACTAGTTTACAGCGGGGACTAGGGCTCGCATCAGGCTTGGTAACTGTGCCAAAGCCAGGGGACTACGAAATTAAAAACTTGTCCATTCATCCTGCAGTGCTGGACATGGGTATTCAGACAATGTTATTGGCATACAGCCACCCCAACGATGGCCGATTACGATCATTATTTGTACCCACAAAGATCGATACGATTCGAATCAACCCTTCTAGCTTGCAAGGCGTCGCTAATGGACACCAAGAGCTGTCTGTGATTGCCACACTGGAAGAGTCGCACAATCAGTCGACGGCCATCCTCGGTGATGTGGATATCATAGATCCCGTTTCAGGCCATGTGGCTGTGCAGCTGCAGGCAGTCTGCGCCATACCATTTGCAGCTCCTACATCTGCAAATGACCGTCAAATGTTTGGTACAATGCGCTGGATCTGTGCCGTTTTGGATGCTGGAGCAGCGACAGCTGACATCTCTCCCAGCTCAGATGATTGTAAGCTGGCAGAGATTTTGGAGCGAGCATCATGTTTTTATTTACGTCAATCCTTGCAGCAAAGCTCAGGAACAGATCTTGGTACAGTTCCTAGCGGACTCGTCACATCCTACTTGAAATTTGCAGAATTTGTCACTTCGTTGGTCGCTGAAGGTCGACATCCGTATGCAAGTCTCGAATGGGTGGATGATCGGTTGGAAGATATTTTGGCTTTGACTGCCCCGTGAGTTCCTCTCACTGACCAAATACGTCTCGTGTAACTCTTTGGGACCCCGATAGACTAATAAATTCAGGTTCTCCGATACACTCGATGTACAGATGACCCACCTCGTTGGTAAAAATCTGCCGCATTTCATAAATGGAGAGGTCAACATGCTTGAGCATCTGGCAAATGATGGCCGTCTTGATGCATACTACACTGAGGCTCTGGGTCCGAGAGAAGCCGTATCGTGGACCGGAAATATTGTCAAGCAAATAGTACTGCAACATCCACGACTTGACATCTTAGAAATTGGTAAGCTATTGGCCTGTTATATGCTCTACGAGCTGGTTCCATTTTGAACACTTCAAATGAAAGACTGACTAAGCCTTCATAAGGAGCCGGAACTGGAAGTGCCACCAAGGGGATACTAGGTCTGATCGATTCACAGTTCTCATCATATACATTCACCGACATTTCACCCTCATTACTCTTCAAAGCAGAGGAGACATTTCGATCCTACAGTGATCAAATGACATATCGGGTCCTTGATATCACACGTGATGTCACCGAACAGGGTTTTGAAGCAAACTCGTACGACATGGTTGTGGCATCCCTGGTGATACATGCCACCGCCTCAATCGAGAACGCATTGCGCAATGTCCGCTCTCTGCTGAAGCCTGGTGGATTCCTGGTTTTGTGTGAGATAATGGAAAACATACCTGTTCGTGCAGGCTTCATATTTGGCACGCTTCCTGGCTGGTGGGAGGGTGCTGATGAGGGTCGAGTATTCGGCCCAGCAGCACCCGCAGCAAAATGGGCTCACTATTTGCGCAAGACTGGCTTTTCGGGCATTGACAGTATGACGAACCATGGCTATCCCCTCCTCTATCCTCCTAATGTCATCGTGTCTCAAGCGCTCGACAATTGGGTTGATTTCCTTCGTCATCCCCTCTGGCCATCGCCTTTGCTTGTGGATAAAGGCCCGCTCAATATGGAATTGGTCATACTCGGAGGTACCACCCTTCATCTTGGATCGCTAGTAGTCCAGATATCACGGATTCTGGGACCGTACTGTCGAAAGATTTCAGAATTCGAAAAATTAGACGACGTGGCCAAAGGCAGCATATCAGCTAATGCTACCGTGTTATCCCTGCTCGATTTGGATCAACCGGTCTTTGAGAAACTGAGTGCAGCCGCCTTTTCGGGGCTCAAAGAATTGTTCAGCACAGAAAAGACCATTCTTTGGGTGACCCACGACCGCGGAAATCGTAGCCCGTGGTCAAACATGACGGCTGGCTTCTCACGGTCTGTTAAGTGGGAGGTGCCTGAGCTTCACGTTCAGTTTCTTGATTTGGAAGATGCCTGTCTCATTGATCCCACTTTGCTGGCTACTTATCTGTTAAGGCATCACGCCTCTAGAGACCGGGCAAACGCCCAACAAGCTGACCGCTACCTCTCATTCTCTGAGAGAGACATCCATCTCGACCAGCATATGAAAGAGTGGGTTCTCCGATGGGAGCCCGTAAATGAGGCTAATGATCGGTTCAATTCAACACGCAGGCCAATTACATCCGAGGCCTTTCCTCAAGCTGCTCGTGTTTTGGTAGAAAAAGACCAAACAAATTGGGTCATTCGACGCGGCTCCACAATTGATATGATGCGGTCAACGACCTTACCGTCTACCATTGTTGTGCAGGTAAGCCACTCCACGCTATTTGCAGTGAGAGTCGGCCGAGTGCAACAAGTTCTTGCTCTCGGTGTCTCAAAGGAAGACCAACAGCAAAGAATAGCCTTAACTTCCTCCAACGGATCGATAGTGCGTATAGTGGAGGGGAAAGCGCCTGCCGTTTCAGTTTCGCACGGACATGAGGGAGCTTTCGTCGCACTTGTTGCTGCGAATCTTTTGTTCATGTCTTTCATGAGAAGGCTTCATCGAGGCCAGACGCTTCTTCTTCACGATCCCCCGGAGCTTTTAGGCTTGGTCGCAGCGCAGCATTCTCAACATACTGGGGTTCACGTTGTCATCACCACCGTCAAACCCGACCCGGGAAGCCCGTGGATTTATCTCAACCCATTCCTGAGCCGGCTGCGGCTGCGAGAATTGCTGCCACGGCACGTAGACTTGGTCGTGGATGCCACAGATCCAGAAAGAGCGGTTGCTAGTCATCTTGCACTGAGTGTATTAATTCGGTCTTGCCTACCCGCCCCATGTCGCCACAAACGGCTCGGCGATATCATGACCTCGCAGTCCGATGTTTTTTCGTCTGCTCAAGATGACGAAGCAATCAAAGCATTGAAAATTGGGATCGAGCTTGCTCTGCAGCAGTTGGCAATCATACCTTTCCGAGCGACGGAGATGATGGTTCCAATTCATCAGCTCAACCGTACATGGAACGACCAGAGCCGCGATCTATTTCGGGTTCTTGACTGGACAGCAGATACTGCAGTCCCTATTCGGCTCTTCCCCGCCGATACTGGTCTCTCATTCCCTTCGGATAAGACATATTGGTTTGTTGGACTTTCGGGTAGTGTTGGCTTATCGTTGTGTGACTGGATGATAGACCACGGAGCGCGCCATATTGTCATCAGCAGTCGCAATCCATGTGTGGAAGATCTCTGGCTAGAGAAAGCCCGACAACGAGGAGTCGATGTCAAGGTTGCACGGAATGATATTACCGATGAGACGTCACTACGTGTTCTTTACGATGAAATCTGCCAAGAACTTCCACCTCTGGCGGGTGTTATTCAAGGGGCCATGGTTCTGCGCGACTCGCCGTTACGTGAGATGACTTATGATATGATGATGGAAGCGTTAGCTCCAAAGGTTCATGGTAGTATTAATCTTGACCGCATCTTCCAGGACACGACTCTTGACTTCTTCATACTCATGTCATCGCTCACCAGCATCATTGGAAACGCCGGTCAGGCCAACTACAGTGCCGCCAACCAGTTTCTATGCAGCCTGGCGAGGCAGCGACGACAGCGCGGTCTCAATACTGCGGTCATCAATCTCGGTCTTATCATAGGGCTTGGAATGACGATGACCGATCTCACTTTTGCCCAGCAAGCTTCATTGACAGATCGATGGTTTCTCCCCGTGTCGGAATCTGATCTTCACCAAGTATTTGCTGAGGCCATCTTAGCCTGTACTTCAGAGTCGCCTTTTGATGGAAATATTCTGACCGAATTGCCCGCCGTGCCTTCCGATTCATCATCCGCGTTTCGACCCATATGGGCGGATGACCCTGCGTTCGGCAGGTTGGTGACCGTGAACCGCAACGGCATCACCCGTCAGTTACGTGAGCAGAGTAGACGGGCCACAATCTCGGAGAGTCTACAGAAAGTCCGATCAATGAAGCAGTTGATACAGCTAGTCACAGGTGAGACCGCCTAAGAACAGGATTCCATTCGGGCCTGGGGATTTGTGTCGAAAGACAGACGCTGATCAGTTCCACTGTGATTTTCTACAGAGGCATTTTTTTCACACCTGCGCTCTGTCCTCGACCTCGATGAGGACTACACAATTCATCTGTCTCTCAGGACGGACGAGATTGGCGTGGACTCACTCATTGCGGTGGGAATTCGCTCGTGGTTCTTAAAACACTTCCAGGCGAATATTGCTGTGCTTCATATTCTATCTGGCGTCAATTTGTCGGATCTTATTGACAAGGCTTGCGGTGATATCCCCCCAGAACTACTGCCAGCAATGAGATCCTCAGAAGTCCAAGCCTGGCAACTTGAAAAAACATGCTCAGTCGCCACAGAATCCACGCCAGAGGACCCGAGCTGCTCTGGAGGTGAAGTTGATGCATTGTTACCGTCCTCGCCAACTTCACTTTCCTTGCCTACACCTGTTGAACCAGCGAATGCCACAATTTCACTTGACCGGTCAATCAAACAAGATGTGCCGATCACAAATCATGACGAGGTTGTAGCTGCGAGACCCATGAGAGCAGGGCGAGCGTCATTCTCTCAGTCAATGTTTTGGTTTGTTGATGCACTAATGGAAGAAAAAACAACCACGAATCACACACTTCTCTATAAAATTTCAGGAAATTTGCGCTCCGGGTACTTGGATTGCGCTGTCCAGATGTTGAGCGAACGGCATGAAATTTTGAGAACGAGATTTTGTGTTGACAAGACCACCGGCTGTCTTCTTCAAGAAGTGCTCAATGAGAGTTCCTTAACGCTGGAAAACTATCCAGCTTCCAGTATCGAAGAGATCCACTCCGTTTTTCGGGAACTGACACATCACGTCTATGACCTCCAATCAGGCAAGACTGTCCGGATAATACTGCTTTCTATTCAATCTCATAAACAGTTCTTGCTTATCGGTTACCACCATATCGTCACAGATGGCCCAAGTCATTTCGTCATGATGAGAGATCTGCGGATTTTGTACAATCAAGATGCATTTGACAGTGGCCCTCCACTCCAATTTCTTGACTATTCCGAAGATGAGCAAAAAAAGGCAACCTCAAAATCTTGGGAGATTGAGATCCAGTATTGGAAATCTGTCCTCACTCCTTTGCCTGAACCACTTCCAATCCATCGCAGCAGTGTCAGCACACGTTGTCCTGTACATCAGCACAAGGTTCATCTGTCCGAGTTCGAGATTGGTACGAATCTTAATCTACAGATCCGAAGACTGTCTCGAACATACCACGCAACTGCGTTCCACGTTTATCTCGCTGCCTTCAAAGTAATACTCTACCGATATCTTGGCGTTGAAGATTTATGCATTGGAATCAGCAACTCCAACCGATGGGAAGAAAGCATGCAGAATAGTGTTGGCCCTTACATGAACCTTCTCCCCATACGATTGACGGCGAGGAGGGACGAGGCTTTTCACGCCGCCATTCAAGACTGCCGCTCTGTTAGCTACAAAGCCATGGCCCATTCTAATCTGCCATTTGAGGTTCTTTTGAATGAGCTGCGTGTCGCACGCTCAGCCACCCATAGTCCAATCTTCCAGGCCTTTATGGACTACCGCCAGGAAGCCCGACGGACTGAATCGTTTGGAGACTTTGAGATGGAACTAGTCAAATGGGAGGTAGGCAAGCTGCCATACGACATCTTTGTTGACGTGAATCCATCTCCCAGCGGCGAAGTCACAGTCCAGTTCATGCTCCAGTCCTGTTTGTACACCCAAGAGGACGCAATCTTCCTATCTCAGGGATATGAAGATATCCTCAAGGAAATGGTTGCCAACCCAACAAACGCAATTGGAGAAGAGTGGATATATCGTCAAGAGGGAATTGACCGGGCTGTAAAACTAGGCACAGGTCAGCGCATACTACAGTGAAAAAGTCTACTTGGGAGCTAATATCATTAAATATTTGTGAAAAGGTCCAATTTGTGATTCTGAGTGGCCAGCAACCCTTCTACATCAGTTTGAGGTAGTGGTTGCTGCTAATTGTCACAAGACGGCGGTGAAAGACGGCCATGGTGTTACGCTGTCTTATTTGGAGCTCATGCGGAAAGTCGACAACATTGGAAATTCTCTGCTGAAACACGGTTTACAGCGTCAGTCACACATTGCCGTCTATCAAGAGCCATCAGTTGACTGGCTCTGCTCCTTGTTGGCAATTATGAAGCTTGGCGGCGTCTTTGTTCCTTTGGATGTGTCAATGCCTGTGACACGGCTAGCACTCATTGTGGAGAACATTCAACCAAAGGCCGCCCTCTTCCATAACGCCACGGCAGAATCATTCGGTCATTTGGGTTTCCATCAAACGAGCTTGTCAATCAATGTGTCCGGAATTGACGGCTCCTCTGCTCTGGCAATCCCGACTTGCGCTGCGGCAAATCGCCCAGCCGTCATCCTCCACACCAGTGGGTCGACTGCAATACCCAAAGCAGTCATCATCAATCATTCTAGCCTCAAGAACACTATTGAACATTCAATTCAGCTGTGGGGACTCAGCTCCAATGACGTTGTTCTCCAACAAAGTGCGTCGACGTTCGATCTTTCTCTGGGGCAGGTTTTCCAGGCCTTGAGCGTGGGAGCGACATTATGCATTGCCTCCCAGTCCATGCGAATGGACAGCCGTGCAATTGTAGATTACATCATTCGAGAGTCTGTTTCTCTGACTCTCGCAACGCCTACAGAATACAAAAGCTGGCTACAACAGGGTCAGGACCAGCAACTGACAAGATCTTCATGGAGAATTGCATTGACCGCGGGCGAGTCCGTCACGGAGGCCCTCCTAGGGCCCTTCCGGGGATTGGAAAAAGCTGATTTGCAGCTTTTTAATCTATATGGGCCGACTGAGACAACCCTGTGGTCAACTCAAATCAAGCTAAACTATCACTCCACGGATGCCTACCCAGCCGGTGTTCCAGTGGGCTCTGTCTGTCCCAATGAGTACATCTACATTCTTGATGAAAAGTTTCGCCTTCTGCCTGCCGGAATCTTTGGTGAAATATTCATCGGTGGACAAGGGGTTGCAGCAGGCTACCTAAATGTTGATGAACAGACCGGAAGATCCTTCGAACCGGATCTGATTATGCCGCAGTCCAAGCGCATGTACCGTACCGGAGATCGAGGGCGATGGCTTCCCAACGGAGAACTTCTGCTTTCAGGGCGCTTGGATGGTGATACTGAAGTCAAAATACATGGCATTCGAATCGATCTTCGAGAAATAGAGCAGACCATACTGCGGGCTGGCCAAGGCGCTCTAATTGACGTGGCCGTTTCGCCAAGATCCTCGTCAAGTGGCACACATCATTTTTTAGTGGCCCATGTGGTGCTTGCTAGTACGGATCGAGATACAACGAACGATACACCCTTATTGGCTTCAATCCGCGCTCATCTTCCTTTGCCTGCAGTTATGTGTCCATCTGTCATAGTTCCTGTCTATAATTTGCCTCGGACTACCTCGGCCAAACTAGACCGCAAGGCTCTAAAGAGTTTGGCGGTTCCCTCCCAATGTTTTGAAACAAGGCACTCTGAAAATATTCCAAATGCGGCGCTGGAGATGAAGTCGCTATGGTATAGTGTTATTCCAAACGACATCTCAGTTCACCACCAGGTCCATGAAGGCTCTGACTTCTTCCACGTGGGAGGCAATTCCATGATGTTAATCGATCTGCACGCTCGAATTTGCGAGAAATATGATGTTTCCATCAGCCTATTCCAACTCTTTCAATGCAGCACTTTGCAAGCCATGACTCAGCTTGTTCATAGTGTCAGCATCACTGGTGAAGGAAAGACAAACCCTCACATTGACTGGGATGTTGAAACCACCCCATCTCCCAGCCTTTCGGTCAAATTTTCCATTGTGCCCTCACATCCAGTGCAATCACCACCGCGAATTATCATCCTGACGGGTGCGACTGGCTTCCTCGGTCAGTACCTCCTGCGCACTCTCACTGCACATCCCCAGGTCGACAAGATCATCTGTCTGGCGGTCCGCAATCTTGACCGAATGGGGAAAGAGCTTCTTCAATCACCCAACAAGGTTGAGATTGTCAAAGGAGATCTCACCCAGCCCAACTTCGGTATCGCTGAGAATGCTCTCGATCATGCTTTCGGACAAGCAGATGCAGTCATTCACAACGCCGCGGATATATCCCAGGCTAAAACCTATCAGAGTCTACGCCCGGCTAATCTCTTATCCACTCGATCCATTGTTGACTTTTGTGCTCCACGCCGGATTCCAATACATTACATCTCCACCTCAGCGGTCTCCGTGCTCTCCACTCAAGAAGTTTTTCCAGAAGCCACGGTCCGTACTTCAATTCCACCAATCGACGGATCAATGGGATACATAGCATCTAAATGGGCCAGCGAAAGATACCTCGAACGTGTCTATAACGATCATTCAGAATTACCCATCTCCATCTATCGTCCTTCCAGCATCATGCGTTCAGCCGATGACCATACATCAGGTGCAGATTTCACACACGATCTGATTACTTATTCACGTCGCCTACGAGCAATTCCAGATCTGAAAAATATCGGTGGTATTCTGGACTTTGTCTTCGTGGAAACTGTCGTCGCCGGTATCTTGCGTGTACTATTCATCGACCGAGATCTCGCACAAGGGCCGGCATATCACCATTTAACAGGTGATTCGGAGCTACCTTTGGATCAGCTACGTGAACTACTGACTGTTGAGGTTGGGCGCGCGGTCGAAAATCTTCCTCTGCCTGATTGGATTGCGAAAGCGAAGGACATTGGCTTGTCTGACGGAATGATAGCAGTCTTCGAAGGACTAGGGCAGTCAGTGTTACGACTCCCTCGTTTAGAAGCAAGTAAAGTGTTGATGCAAGCGAACGCTGTTGATCATGTAGTCAGCCGCTGATTGGTCGGTGATCGGGTTGAGTTCATATGTGCCATAGATGTTAAAGGTTTTTACTCCGTGATACATAAACAGCTTCATGTGGAGATGCAATTAGAGTACATATATCTTACAAAAGTACTAGGAATTACTTTCAGCTAACTCGATGTAATATGTTATATCCGAATATAAAGACAAGAGTTGACAGGCTGCAAATTGTGCCTCATCCCCCTTTTATGGCATCATGTACTTTCCCAGCTTTGGTTCCGGGTTTCAAAGTCTGAATTTTTCTCCCTTTAGGATCGTGTTACCTCTCAACTATCCGTTGCCCCTTGCTTCGTTTACAAAGTAGCGGTCAAGCTCTTGGACTTTGCGCCTGATATATCTATAAATCCCGCTTCTCACTACCCCCATTTGTTTACAGGGAAGATTCTTACACTGAAAATCAAGAGAACTTTGGGGACCAAATGACACTTCTTCTCTTATGTCGTTCAAGACTTTCGCAAGCTCGGTTTGTCTATCGAACTGGAAATTCTGGTATTAAACGGCGAGATTCAATAACCACACAAGCCTCCTCATGGAGAAGGATCGGGCCTCACCAATACATGCGGCCGTTGGATGCAATCGAGCGCAGCTTAAACCAAGTGTATGGAGATTTTTCGTCTCCGGAATTGCGCTCGCAAGATATCTTAACTACGGCGCAAATCGAGGTGGACTCCATCAAAAGCACTAACCCAGCTTCCCTTGAGGCTTTGGCAAGACGAGCTTGGGCCCAAATTTCTCGTCTTCATCCGGCTGTTGCATCCTCTTTCCATGATGATCGATTTGTGTATACTGTGCCCAAGAGCGAGAATGCGATACAAGAATGGGTGACTAGAAGTTTCGTGGCCAAAGATCAGTTCTTTGACGACTTCGGCAGCACGTCAACCTCGTCATCGGCTTCATATCAGGATCTGGGGGTCGTCCCACCCGGACCACAACCTATATTGTACTACTTTCGCCGTGAGAAGGTTTTTGCTTTGCGCTGTCCTCATATCTACACAGATGGAACCGGCACCCTTTATCTCCTTGAGGATTTTCTCACCGAACTATCCTCTCTACTGGAAGGTAGCAACGGAATTACCCAGGCTCAGCTCATGGACTCAGAAATCATTCAGAATCTCCCTCAGAGCACTGTAGACGCTGCAAAAATTGCCACTGTCAGCAAGGCAGAGATGCAATCTTTGCTTCCCCGTCTAGATCGCTATCTCGACCAAGAGGCGATTCAACTTCCAAGAGTCGAACGCAGCTCGTCGGTGGTCTCTGGTTCCGGCAGACTCCAAAGTTTCCGACTCTCAGCAGAGGATACAGCAAATATTGTCCGCACTGGGAAAATAAAGGGTGTGGGATTCACATCACTTGTTCAGGCGGCCATTCTACATGCGGGTCGAAATTTGAGCGAGTCGCAGCCTACCGCAGTCAAAACCCATACTACCGTCACAGGATTCAAAATTCGAGACCGTTGTGACCGACAGCCGCCAAATGCAGGGCAAAGGGCTTTCATCACACGCGCCAGCTTATGGCCGTTTCATGTGGAACTGGGTGACGAGATCTTGGATACGGCTCGAAATTTGAAAGCAGAATATGCGACACTAGCGACTAATAAGGATGCAATTCTCGCTGCTAGTTTGCCCTTTATGCAAGAATCGCTTCCTGGTTTAGCGGAAAAGATGGATGCTTCCTTTTTTGCGGCTTTCCCGGGAGATCTCACGACTGTCATTCCTAGAGATTATGGACGCGTGCGATTGCGAAGATTAGGACTGTGTCTTATCACCACGACTCCTATGATGCTGGTGGTTGTGCAGACTTTCGAAGGGCGGATGGAGGTGAGACTTACTTATAGTCCTGTTTCTCGTAAAGATGATGAGGTGGATCGCTTCTTGCAATACGTTAAATCGGCGCTGGTCTCTCTTAGGGCTCAAATGTTCGTTAATTAAATAGTTCGACAATCGAAATGCGGAGACAGTAGTCTAGTTCGCTTTGAAGACGTAAGGCCTTATGATGAGTATTCTGCTCTACGGTCCTATTTGGCTTTCTCCAAAACTAGCGCCTTTCCGTTTTTTTGCTATTCTTTCAGAGATGTGACCTTATGTTGAATTGGCCGTTTGACTAAGATTCCTTCCTTTTTCAGTGACTGGAGAGCATTTTTCAAATGGTCAATGGCTGTATAGTCATCTCCTGTCTTCCTGTTTTTCTACTGGCCGTGAGAATTTCCCAGATCTGGATATTGACAAGTTTTTCCTTCTAGCTCCAGTGTTCTTCAGGCCACCTTGCGTATAGATCTCCCTCGGAAGGTTTTTTAACTCTCCGCTATCTGGTTGTGTTGTGTCGGGCACATTTGCATTTCCTGATCTCGAAGGTCTTATGCCAATTACTACATTAGCACGGTAATCATCTAAATTTGTTGCTGGAGTAATTTTCCATTTCATTACAATCGCTGTCCGTAACAGCAGATACAGACTTTTGATCAGCGAAGGTGATAATTATCAAAGGACATTTTTTCTACGCATTTTCCCCCAGTTGCCTTTTCGCATAATAGGAATGATTGACTCGGTTGGCCAATAAGCCAAATTATCCCAACTACGAGAACTAATAAATTCCCGAGCCGACCCGTTCCTCAGTTCCTCGCCGCTAGCATCAACACTGACTTAGCAATTATCTAGTAGAATGACATAAGACTTGCTGTTGGCAGGGAAGAGCAGTTCAAGGTCTTGTAGTTACGGAGTCGGTCCGCCGGCAGGCCCCGATTTTTGAGCCACAATCATAACCCTCACCCACCTTTTTTATTATTTATATAAGCTTAAGATAATTATGTGATCCCGGATGGATCATATAGTATATAGACTGCGAATTAAGACCTCTGAGTATTCAAAACTCTTGGTGAACCTTATGATTGGGAGATGTCTACCCATCTTATGCTGATTCCATGTCTATATATCCCTGCAATGTCGCGGACTGCGGGATTACAATTATAATAGAGCTTCGGATACACTACTCTTAATTTAAAGAACTTGTATTCGCATGAGGATCTCAGTCAATTCTTCATAGTAGAATTGGCCATTTCTTTACGACACATGCCCGGGTCACACGATCATACACTTAGGCTAAAAAGACCAGTATATCCGCGATCAGCGGACATGACCCAGGAGCCAAGCGCACTGTAATAATGTTGCGTAACAGGAATACATAACGTAGAACTGATTCCTCGATTTCGCTAGATAGAATGCAGACAGTCTATGCAGACGGGCCAAGTAGATCGTCCATAGCAGATCGTCCATAGCAGATCGTCCATATCAGATCGTCCATAGCAGATCGTCTATGCCATACAGACCATATTGGACGGCCCAAAGTGCACGGCTCATGATGAACGGCCTATACTTGATTACACATAGTTGATGGCTCCTGCTTGAAGGGTACATCCTCCGATGGATGGCTCCTACTAGTGGTTTCCACATGTGGTCAAGTACGTTGGCTGATAAACGACGAAGTCAGGCCTTCGTAGCCTGATTTCTGAGGCCGCAAACCGCGATCTTGGGTCAGGCAGAAAGTTGGCCGAATCGGGTATGGACCCTGGCCTTCGCGATCCCGCGATTAAGCTAGCCCTGAACTGGGTACGGGTTACTGAATAACCGCCACGTGGACTGTGGCCATGTAGTGGAAAACAAAAACCTCCTAAGGCTTATATCATCTCATGTCCGAAATGACAAGGCTCACCAACACCGGCCATGGTCCACTGCAGGTCCCTGGATTCGGGGGCATTCCCCTGAACTTTGAGCTCCCTCCGGAGAACCGGTTTGCGCATGGACTAGTAGATTATCGCCACTCACCTCGCTTAACTAAGCGTGAGATGGCTATGCTACGACTGATGCAACATATCACTGAGACACCCCGGTGGGATTGCTCAATCCTAGATCCAGACGAGGAACAACTTAACAAGTGGCACAGAGAGGCAGTGGAAGGCCCCGAAGGGTTTCTTATCAGCGATCTCGCGTGGGATTGGTGCATCTCTGAATTACGTGATAAGGCGAAGCTCTGGCGGATTACGGGACATCTGTTGGTTTTCGATAGCTCTTCGGCTGTGTGTCAAGCGGACGTGTCGGGAGTGTCCTGGGAAGACTTTCGAAGACAAGTGGCTCATTTAGGGCCACAGGCAGATCAAGAATCTCCGCTGGTGGATCCATTCCTATATCCCCTTGTTTATGCTCGGTCGCCTGTCTTATCTCAAGGAGGGCACGTCACTTTGCGTGAATTATGGTGTTTGACCGGGCAAGTTGACAAAGAGCCCCCTCCACATCCATTCGATCAACTTGGTCGACGACCAATCGATCTTTCTCGCAGGGTAGGATACGGTGGCCCCGAGAGCTGCTACTCGAATCGCTTTCAATGGCTACCATGCGAGGTAGAATTCTTGTCTGAGAAGTCTCTAGACGTTCAAATTACCTCCTACGTTAATAATTTGAATCCCAAAAGTCACCGAAACCTCTATTGTCATCTTGAACATCTTATTACGTCCTCGATACCGTCATGGAACGAGATTCTGTTCCAAGGCAATGAGCGTGGCCGTCGTCCACCGCGAATACTAACATACGGTTGCTATATCCATAATTACCTAGAGGACCGCCAAATCTTCTGCGATATCAACCCAATGCTCCACTGGAGTGCGCTCTGCGAAACACATGAAGAGTGGCAAGAGCGATGTGAAGATGCTCGGAAGTACATTTCTGGCCCCGAGCCACCAAAGTGGCGCCAGGCGGGACGCTGGCGACACCTTCCGGCTAATTTACTTGATGCAATCAAACCTGACCAGTGGGAGATTCCGAAGTTTGTGAGTCGCCTGATAAGGGCCAAGCGTGATCGTCGGTCTTGGTTCAATCACCCCGAGCCAGGTGTTTCTTTTTCATATGAGCAATGGAAGGAAAATCAGTATACTGTATACCTCAGCGAGTTGGCAAATTCCCAGACCCGCTTCATCATGAACGAGCCCCTGTTCAGCTTCAGGAACAATTTCGCAAAGACGGTCTTCAGGTGGTAATCGAAATCTCTCGCGTTGAACTTACACCGGATAAACCGAATTATGCCGGCGATGCTCATTTTCACACCGAGGGTCTACGTAACGACCGCATTGCAGCTACGAGTCTGTTTGTGGTGGAGGCAAAAAACATCACCACACCTCGCATCACATTCGACCACGAGGATAAAATACACGCAATAGAGTTCGAGTGCAAGGTGCCGGACACTATGGGGAAAGTGCTAGACGTGGGACCTTTTAAGATCTTTGAAGAGAAAGCACCAGAAGCACTACATACCTTCGGTTCTCTTCCACCACAAGAAGGTCGTCTGCTGAGCTGGCCTGCCACTTTTCGGTCGAAGCGAGAGCCATTTATGTTGGCGGATCCCACAGAGCCCGGACATTTAACAGTGGTCAAGCTCCGCTTAGTCGATCCGCACTATCGAGTCTGCTCCACACGGAATGTACCAGCCCAGCAGCATGACTGGTGGGCCTCTGAAGCGCGGCAGACTGCTGGGTTAGACAAACGCTTGCCCGCGGAACTAGTGCAGCTGGTTATGGAGCAAACAGATTGGTGGCCTATATCGAGGAAAGAGGCAGAGCGCATGCGCGAAGAGCTCCGTCGCGATCATGAGCGGAAACGTAAAGCCGTTACTGACTGCGTGGGCCACCATCTCGTGAGCTTCCTTCCATACGACATTCATCAAGCCCGGGATGCGACAGACGCATCCGGAGTCGGGTATGAGTCTCCGTGAATTTTCTTATAGAGTTACAAAAGCAGGAAATATTTCAGTCCTAGACTTGGAGAACGTGAGTTCGAGAGTCGAACCGCGCTGAGCCTAAAAAGGTTCAGCAGCTAACTCTAGCAAACCCACTATGAAGACTTTGGCATACAGACCCATATATATCTTTTCTTCCTCCACATTCCACCTTCCCCCTCCCCCTTCTGCTATCGAACCACGGTATGTTTCATTTCCTGAATCCCTAAATTTTATAGAATATCTATTAGATATCATATAGAAACCAATCTGTTGAATATATAATTCAATGAAGTAGATTTGGTCAAGTTTTCGGCTTATAGTAAGTGATTATTGTTGCGAAGCTATCAAGCACAACAGACTCATACGCAGGAAGGAAACGCTAATACCTAATTAACCTAGACCAGTCGGCAAGGTATGTTTAGACTAAGTTTACGGAAAGGAATTTACATATTATTAGGACTAAAGGAATCACGCATGATAGAATACGAACGCATTCAATTCATCAATCTGATTTAACTTATTAGAACTAGCTATAGAAAACAGACAGCTTTTATCTGCATCAAAATAAGGGGTCTACATCATAACGAAATCATAATGAATCGAACATTATTCAATGATAAATCGTCATGCGAATCTGTATGAATCATATAATGTTGAATTTCTTATGTATGCAGATCAATCTTTGAGGATTACTCTTACGTGTGCATATAACAGGTCTGGTCAGATTATTGATGTCATGAACATTTTCATGTTGACATATACTATAGCTTATCGGCCCTCGCCCTACAGACTCTGATTAGCCTTTGAATATATAAATCAGCTTCCAAGCTTACTAAGCAGTGTCAGGTCGATTGTATCGATTAAACTATCTAGCTCTTAAATATACACAGGGGTATTTTGATGAATTGTGTTGTATGTTCTAGTATATAAAGCGGACTGATTTCGAGATATTCTTTTCTAATATCTGTAAAGACTTCTTAAATATTATGACTCGTCTGACTCTCACACATTCCGAGTATTTTAAGGGCTTAAGACTTTGATATTATCAATTCAACATCCAAATATCTAGATTTGCTAATTAGAAAGGTAATAATTTTCCGTATTATGCGTTGCAAAGGTTACGAATATGTTCGCTTTGTTGAGGAAGAAATTACTTAGATCTAAAAATGCAACTTTCAATGCCGTTAAAGCCTTCATAATACACAGTCCGATCCTCATATTCACTATACCAGCCTCCGACCTTACTTTTGGACACTCTCAGATCAATCCAAGGCCTGTATTCCCGGAGGACGAGCATAATACATATCCCAGTCATCCATGTCGCGCATTGTCAAGGCTCCAAACGCCTGTACCTCATCGTGTGGCACCTTCATCCAACCAACATCTTTCTGTGTGCATTCCTCCAGGAGCTCAAACTCCTCACCCGAATCGACTGACTCATTGCCATCTTCATTTACCTCCGGCTCCCATTCCCCATAAACCAGACGAACAAACCCGGTTCGCCTTATGGCATCTGGGTCACACTTCAAGACGGACTCTAGCGCCTCCTGGTCCACCATGATAGAAAATCTATAGCGACCCGAACGTCCGAAAGTATCGACACCCTGTTCCTGGAGCGGTGCAGCCGTAGCCCACTTCCTAAAATGGGTGCGAAGTAGAGCGGTGGTCGCTTCATCAAATGAGGGGTCTTCAAAGACCGTTGCAGTACACCCTTCTAACATATCTAGACCCTTGCTGTACTCAAGGAATTCTGTGACGGGCTGGAGGAAGCGAGCCATGAATTGTTCCCAGTCTTCTTGGCTTTGGTATGTGCAACGATAGATGACGAGGCCCCACTACGTGAATCTATCTTTTTGAAGAAGCCGTTCTAGGTTGTCTGCACCGTTTAAGTGTGTTTCTATGGTGGGATCCCGTTTTGATGGTTGTTCGATTTCATGATCGGGGATGCGTGAGGAACTCATTGTTTTTGAGAATGATTTGGCGACCTGGGAAAGGCTAATTCTAGTGGGGAAGCGGATGAGAAGAGAGGAAAGGTTTGTACGCCTTAATAATTGCGTCCGAACAATTGTTCGGAACATTTAGTGGAAAGCAGATAGAGAAGTTTTGGAAGCAGTCAAGTTGGGCCCAGGTTACGGAGTGGACTAAGCCGGAGACAGGTTTCTGTCCGCAGTTCCTAAGAATTCAGGCGGTGAATCTACCCGATCACCGGTTCATCATTACCTGTCGTACCCGCAGACACTGCCTAGATGGACCCAGAATCCCCTCAGGAGTAACTCTGTTTAAATACTATCCTTAGCCAGAAGGTGCTCGGAAAAAAAAAATGTTATCCATCGTTGCCACATTAATTCTCCGTTATTTTCTAGGTCCTATCGACCCACGGAGAAGATACAGGAACAGCCTAGGGTCTCTTGACGAATGAAAGTGCTGGACGATTGGGTTCTAGTGGACCAAGCGAATAGTAGACGGCTTCTCAGTGGTTGCGAATCGCGCTTGTCAGGCGTGACCCTCTCTTCAGGTTGGAAGAGAATCATCATATTGAATATTGCTCGCAGGATTCGGCTAGTTTGTAGGATAACATGTCGTGTAATAATCAACCCGATTTTCGAAAAGATACAATCATTCACTATCACTGTACTTCACGATAACAAAGAGCAAGCTTTCATAGCTTCGACCTGGTTTGAGATTACCCTTTCAAGTGCTCTATCCATAGTGTGCCACCCATTTTTTCTCTTTAACTCTCCAAGGATAGGGATATTTCCACTCATCAGTCTCTCGCCTTTTTCTTGAGTTCAGTTTATCTTGATCTATTCTTTGTTTGCAACTCTTTGTATCCTACTCTGTATTGAGGGTTTAATTTGAAGAGAACGCCCGCCATAGGCAGAAACCTTTTGTGGTAAAACATTCATTTCTTGAGGTTACATTGATGTATGCCTTGATAATTCGTAGTGTGATAGTACATAGTCTGCTAGCCTGGGCACCGGGAGACTGCAATGCGTTCCCTACGGCAAGTTTATTTCTATCAAATGCAGTATTTCCTGTAATAGCGCAAGTATTTTCCTCGCATTTCAAAGTAGTTATTTTACGTCAGAATGTTGGGCATAATTCTCAAGCCGCGTCGCACGATAAGTTGATTCACTTAAAGTGCTTTCAAACAACATCAGTCAGGCATGTTTGGAGACAGCAATAGCAATAGCATCCATTTTCTACATGAATCCGCAATAAAGTAAATTACGTTATGACCTGGAATGCATTTTGATAGCGAACCCATAGTTTCGCGGAGTCCCAGCGCCACTCCGCGACGGTTGGTCTACCGAGATTGGCCATAGGCGGGAGAAGTCCAGGACTCCGCGATACACACAAGTCGAGCTGCCGAGCTTGACCTCAGTGAGCCACGGCAACAAGAGTGGCGTATAAAGAGTGGCATAGATATGGTGAGTTCGATCCGGAATGCAACTAGAATGGCTTCCGATTACACCAGGCCCTCTCTGCATTTCACGGCTGACTTCTGGATCAACGATCCTTGTGCGCCTGGGTATGATCCGGCTACGGGCCTATACCATGTCTTCTATCAATGTAGGTCTTTCTGGCACCGTAAGTGGCTTCCACTGACAATTCTCCAGGCAATCCACATAGCACTGAATGGGGCTCCATGTCTTGGGGCCATCTCATCAGCAAAGACCTGGTTTCCTGGACACCCTCCACCACACCCGCTTTGATTCCCGACCAGCCTTATGATAGTGGTGGGGTCTTTACCGGTTGCATGATACCGCCCACAAACTCCAAAGATTCTCTCAAGGTTATTTACTCGTCAGTTAGCCGTTTGCCTTTTCACTGGAGCACACCGCCATATCCCCGCAACGCTGCTGGATTAGCAATCGCCGAATCTCATGATAATGGGGCAACCTGGACGAAATATTCTGGAAATCCTATCTTAATGGGCGAGCCCAGAGAGGTTCAAGTAACTGGCTTCCGTGACCCCTACATATCGGAATGGCATGCTTTGGACCAACTTCGTGGACAGAAGTCTCTCTATGGCCTTGTCTCGGGCGGGATCGACGGTCATGGACCGACGGCCTTCTTATATTCTGTACCACAAGAGAACGTATCCGATTGGCACTATTTGTGTCCGTTGGTCGATATGTGTGCAAGATTTCAACCCTCGCAGAAGTGGTCGGGGAATTTCGGCGTTAACTGGGAATGCGCAAATTTCCTGACGCTTAGATCCGATAGTACGAGCCGCGTGTGTCTCATTCTTGGTGCGGAAGGAGACGTGGAACGAGAACACATCCAGCGTTTCAAAAACCACCCACACGTTCCTCCAAGAACTGTTCGTTCTCTTCTGTGGATGTTTGGGGATCTGCGGGCCGTGAGAGACTCCGCTCGTGTTGACTTCACTTATGGCGGCTATTTGGACTGCGGGTCATTGTATGCGGCGAATTCTTTTTTCGACGTGTTATCAGGGAGGCATATAATGCACGCATGGATTCCTGAAGAGGATATCACAGCGTGTTACGCCAAAAGCAAAGGGTGGAATGGTGCGTTGGCTATTGCCCGCGAACTCTTTCTCCTTGCCATACCAAGTGTCACTCGAGCTCTTCACAGTCCTTTATCAGAGATAGCGTCAGTTGAGAAAGTTCCAGACGGAGAAGGTTCTGTCACAATATATACTCTTGGTGTTCGGCCAGTCAAAGAGATTACTCAACTCCGCGGGCACTGCAATAATGTCTGTGAACGCCGCCATATTTCACTACCATCTTCGGCAGGCCAAGCAACAGAAACGCTCTGCTCCACATTGCTCACGACCTGGGAGCTCGAGGCAATTATTACGATTGACCCAAGTTGCTGCCTTGAGGTAGGCTTCTCTATCAGTCACAATGGCAACCCGTCCATACGTACTGCCATCACCTTTTCGCTTCAGGAAGAGACGATCAGCGTCAACAAGAAGAGTCCAGCAATGAACCACAACATACGTAATTGCCCAGAGCAAGGCCCCTTCACGCTTTTTCATAGGACCAATTATCAAGCAGTTGAATCCAAAGACAAACTAGAGGACTTGCGCATTCGCATCATTGCAGATGCGGACGTCTTGGAGATCTTTGCAAATGATCGCTTCGCTCTTGCAACGATGGTCTATTCTTCGGGTGGTATTGGACCTGCCGCCGTATCAGCATTTGCTGAAGGGAGGCCAGGGAGCGCGTTGATCAAGGATGTCACTATTTGGAACGGTTTATCGAGCACTCGGAAAGAAGATGTAAATAAGCACGTGTAAGGAGTCATCAATGTTATTCACTCATTAAAAGGCAATTCCATTAATTGTTGCGTTTTCCATACAAACTAGCCGCTGCAAGACGCTCTTCTAGTACGTCCTGCAACATCATCAAAGATGGGCTCTGCTGCAATATCGTCTTGTCGACACGACCTGATGCTTGGATACATTGATGGAACTGGGGTGAACAAATCTCGCTTAAACACGGAGTATTCCCTGCGGTCATGGCGGCTACGGAAGTGATGAAAATACTATCAACCAGTCTTGATAAGCTACGTCCTCCAAATCTTGGAGAGATTCCAAACTAACCTGACAAATAATGTCCAGCTGTTCACCCGACAGTTATCAAACGCTGCAACAATACTCGGCGTTAACATCATGTAGGAATCGAAGAACCTGCGGCAATGATCCAGAAGATGGTCGGAAACGGCTCCCTCCTGTATCGCCTGATAAACGGCTGGCCAGTATATGGAAAGTTTGCAGCAGTAGTACTGGACCCGCAGAAAGTTCGACAGAGGGCAGGGCGGAATTTCGATCAATTCCAAAGATTGGGACACGTCGCCCTTTTCAAAACGGATGATTTCGGGTAGGCAACAATACCACTCTTCCAGCTGGTGTTCCAGCTCCAGTGCGATACTCGGCGCATAAACGTACTCTCCTGTGGATGTCGCCCGAACAGCCGTGTTGCATCGATGTAGCATACGCCTCATGGCAACCTCCGCCAGGAAATAGGACCGCGTATTTTCTTCATCTGAGAGAGTGGACGGTGCTATACCCGGTGACGCAGGTGCAGTTTCAGCTAGTGACGTGTTCCCTGGCTGAAATTGCCATGTCTGCTGACATAGTGGCAGTGGGACATGTTCATCCAGGCACCATATGCCACTCTTGGGGACATCTAATTGGCCAGCAATTTCGCTTCAATTAAAGTCAGCGATGAACCATAATTAGCAGGGATATGCCGCCTACTTCTCGAGTAGTAGTGCACCCCAGTATGCACGCCGAGTCAGGTCAATAGTATCTGGATCATCACCTTCCAGCCCACTAGGTTCGATGTATCAGCAATAATTCAATTCAGCCAAGGTGGACCCATCACCTTTTGATGATATTCTGGATCTTGGAAGACGCAATCAAGCAATAGTCGTGTGCCTGGCAAGGCTTCAGCAGACAGCAGTAGTACAAACTGATTAACACTAAGCATTGAACACTGCGCACACTGCTCTCCGAGACAATAATCGGCAGCAATGTGAGAGCGGTTTGAAAATACGGGATATCTAGGACTGCTTCGTCTCTCTTGACAACAAGACCGACGGCGACCACAAGAAGGGAAAGGCAAGTTTCTGAAGACGGAGGCAAGGATCCAGAGAGTACGCGAAAGTACTGTTCTGTAAATCCCGATGGGAGAATGGGATACCAGATGTGGACGTGTGCGGAGAATGCAGCCAAGGCGCTAATACGGTAATTAGTTGTACCATCGTAGATACCCGATTGGCATGTAGCTCGACCTACCTCACTATATGCCGATGACGAACAACAAGCATTCGTGTACCTGTGTGCGCGTTGGCCTCACATGAGGTAGTACGTTCCTCCCGTAGCAGGAGCTGTGCAAAATCTGCTTCTAAACCTAGCACATGCATAAGAGATGAGTTACTCAGGAGCTTGGAAGGCAAGTCAAATGGCGAATCTTCTTGGCTTGCTAGGATATCATATTCCGACCGGGACCCGCCAACATGAACGTTGGGGGAGACGGGCTGTGTGGGAAGCATCAAGCTGACAAGTAAATCGAGACGCTTGTTCATGGCACTCAATTCTTCCTCGACACTGTCCCGAATGTTAGCACAGCCCTCCGTTGAGTGCGCGGCTTTTCATGGAGCGGAGAGAGTGGTCGCCTACCGATCGGGGGCCTCCGCTGGCGGCTCTTGGTAGATGCAGCGCACGCCGCGAGTTTGGCAATAGTGGCACGATGGTCTCTGCGAATCGCATTTGGTTCTCCGTGAGCGACATACATCGCATGCCAGAGTCGTGCGTTTTCTCTTGTTTGGGCGGCGTTCTTCCATATTCAATGGCACGGGTGTGGAAGCGTTGACGAAGTCGCTCGGTATATATCGCGGAGGGGGACGTAGCTTCCGCTTGTTGTACGCTCAGTACCCCAGTACCCCGCACTTGACTCATCATTTGACATCGGTGGAGAACCTGCGATAGGTGCTCCACGGATCAAACTCTATGCTTGAAGTTTGAGTGGGTTGATAGTCTCAGGTATCATCTGGCTTTGATACTATTTGTCGAATATTTCGCACCGGGCTCGAGCTGCTTCTGCGTACGTAGATGGGCCACCCAAGGGCAACCACCTTCCCAGAACACTGCGTTTTCCACCGATCGACAGGTAGCTCTTGCTAAGATGCATCTATCATATCAGCAACGCCACACTCCGCGAGAAAAGATGAGACATATAGTGACATTCATGTACACGCATGCGCTCAATTGCGGCTAATTACATATTGTGTGATATAAAACCCATTCCGCGCTTCAGAATTCACCAAGACATCTCGACCACGCTGACCTTCCTTAGTGCCGGTCAAGACACGGAGAACATTCGACATTAACATGAGTAAAGCCTTAGTGTCGTTGCCTTCAAAAAAAAATTGAATTTATATAACAATAGTCTTTCTCTTCCATGGTTGTGTCATCACAAGCACCTGCATACACCATTATAGTCAATTTACAGCCAGGGGTCAATGACGGTTTTTAGAATACAATCTTACACCGGACTCGAGCCTTTGTCCTTGTCAAGGCCAATTATTTTTCAATGTCATCTGATGATCAATACAATGGCTGAGACTGATTTCAGGTACGTGGAAATAAGTTTAGGTTTATAAGATTCTAGCGCGAAACCTGTATTGCTGCATTTTTCTCGCTACATGCCCAAGCCCTCCAAGAAGCGTTGCCGGATGTCCTTGCAAATCTCCACATTGGCACGTGCACGTTCTTGAGAATCGCGTGCCCTCCGTGCCAGCCACTCGTTTCGGTCCTGAACAAATGCCTCCATTCGCTCATCGCGCTGCTTTACCAGAGCCTGCTTCTCGGCACTCATGCTGCTCACATCCGGCTCAGGTACGCCATCCGCGGGCGGGACCTGAGGCTTGCGCGGAATGCGCTTCTCCATGGGTAGGATATCGAGCTTTGGACCGGGCAGTGTCTGGTACCAGTATGCGGTAGTACTCCAGTCATCTCGCAGATGGTTCGCATGTCCAGACTCCAGAGTCACCCTGATCCTTTTGTTGAAACGCACAGGGTCTGTCAGGTGCCAGCGGTAACTGACCTGGTAGTTGGGTACGTCTTCTTCATGGATGATGGTGCCGCAAAAAGGGTACGCGTTCTTCTGCATGCCCCATCCCTGCGTAAAATAGTCTTCCCCACCAGTGCCATGCATGCTCGGTGGCCAGGTGTCGTCGTCAATGAAGATCATATCGTCGCCCTCACCCCACCAGGTTCCCTGGAAGTGTGCGACGGAGTGATTGCAGCCAATGTATTGCCCACTGCCTTCGGTTTCCAAAATGACGTAATTGTCCTTTCCATCTAGGTTCGGCACTTGCGTCTCGAGGCTATTGGTCTGGATGCGAGAAGGTGCCCAGCCATTAGTGGGGTTCATGCGGCGCCAATGAGCGTGGAAGTAAAGCGTATCCGCTGGCAGCGGCTCTGGGTACAGTTCGTAGTCGATGTAGAAGTACTGGAAATACGCCTCATCATTTTGGTTCTCGATCTCAATGCGCGCGCGCTTGTTGAACGGCATGGTGAGGTAGCAATTGAACGCCGCAGCGCCGCCGAATTTCTTCTCCTCAGATGGCTTGACCGACACCGTAAAGGGGAGAGACTGAAAATTGGCAGCCATGGAATGGCCGAGACAGAAAAAATCGCCGATGGGCGCGATCACGTTTGGGGTCTCGGAATTATCCCAGTACATCTTGATAAGCACCTTGCGGTAGTAGTCCGGGTCGCTGATTTCGTAGTTGAGTCCAAGGGCGTTGTGTATCTCCATCATGGCGACCCCGGATTTGGAGTAGGGAATCAATCCCGGGCCTAGGATTTTGCGGCAGGTCTGAACAAACCACAAGTGCGTTATGGCACCGGGTCCTTCAAGATCGGCCAGCACAATGGATTCGCCGGGTAGCACGACAAAGGCGTCTTCATTGAGGCCTGTATGGTCCCAGCTAGCCACTCGAGCAGTGCGAGCGACTTTCCTCCTCGCCAGGCTGGCTAAAAGATCACTTCCAATAGGCATTCTGCGAGATAGCACGGTTTTATCGAACGATGGATTTGATGCAACCGGGATCTAGGACGACCTCCTTGCATTCCTTTATACCCTTAAGCTGTGCTGCTAAGCTATTGGGTGGGCACCTTCCTTGGCTCGATTGTTGATCCCGCAACGCGGAACAGAGTAAGGCCTCCGCGACGAAGAGTGTCTGTCTCTACATCTGTCTACGCGGAGTAAGGCTTGGGGTCTGAATCACTGCTTGGCCAAATGCCTCACCAAGGCTTCGAGCATCGGCTTATCGCGATCGAGACATGCCTGCTCGAGCTCAAGGAGAGGATTCCCTTCGGTCACCGCGGTAAGCCATCTTGAGCCGCGAAGAACGCCAGCATACGCCGGAGTCCACTCACGTTAGATACACGGAAGGGGGTTTGGTGCTGCGGAGCATCGTTGGTTCTCCGCGGAGTCAAAGCGCGCAGTACTGACAAGAAGCGGAGGCCATGTCCCCCTCCGCAGTTCACAATGAGACTGCTCCTGACTATGAAAGAACGCCACCAAAATAGGATCAGAAGCAAGACTTTACTAGAATGTGACTCCTGTTGCACACGAAGGATCAAGTGCAATCCAGAGTACCCGTCATGTCGCTATTGTCAGACCCACGGTCTGTGCTGCATCTGTCAGGCGCCCGCCCGCGAAAACCCCCACGCTGACGACTCTCTCCACACCACGCAGACCGGGCTACACTTTCGGCACGTCGCCTCCGAGTGTGGGCTCGTAGTGGTCGGGGCTCACTGTTGGTCAGTGTTCAATATTGCTGTTTCTCAAAGCCTTGCATTCAGGTAAGCAGAAGATTCTCAGTTACATATTCATTGTAGGCACATTGAGCGGGACTTGAAAACTGGAATGGCTCTGATGTGTCGCGGAGCTCCCCCAGTGCTCCGCGCCGAAGCCCGGGGGCGAATAAGATCCATCCAGGCCCGACCCATCCAATGTAAACTCAAGGCAGTTCCCCCGATCTGTCAAGACACCTGTATTCTTCCCCGTATTGCATCCCCATAACTTGGCACTTGTTTTCGAAATTTTAAATCAAACCCCCAGGACCGTCTTCAATAAAGCCATCCTGAGATGTCTATAAAGCCCTCTGAGGACTCCGGGGAAATCCTTAGGTCGCTCAACGCCAAGACCACTTCCCTTTCAATCAGCTTTTCTCCAACGAGCAAGACTCTGAGGCGGCCATGTATGAATTCCCACAATACAATTCAGCCCGTCCACTAGGTTGTTTTGACTACTAGGCTAATGGCTCTCATCCGGCAGGGTAGACTACTCGGTCATCGACCCCGCCAACAAGTGGCGCATGCTGAGAGAACAATGGCGCTTCGCGTTATGGTGTACGTGCCCTCGCGCCTGATGCCCCATCATACGGTGATCGCTGATTGGCTTATAATAGCTCTCTGGATATCCAGCGGCGTGGTCATGCAGGGCTACGATCTTGTCGGTGGCGGTCAGCTAGCTGCCCTACCCCAGTTCCGAAAGAAATTTGGCATTCCGGAGGCGGACGGCGGTTACTTGATTCCAGCGCATTATCTTTCCGCGTGGAGCTCTATCGCTCCAGCTTGCGAGATCGTCGCAACATTTATCTTCGCGCCACTGCTCGAGAAATTTGGGCGGAAGCCTGGGATTCTGGTTGCTGCCTTCATCTCTGCCGGAGGGATCCTGCTCCAGCAATTGGCAGGTAATTGGCGAGTCCACCTTGCCGGCCGTGGCATCAATGGTACATCCTTCGATCTCTCGCCCTCTTACACTGAGCGCTGCTGACCCTCAAACAGGTATTGCTATCGGGATGATGTTCACAATCTCTCCTCTCTGGATTGGAGAGACATGTCGGCCCGAACTTCGGGGATTCTTCCTCTGCTTCTTCAATACCAGTATCGTCTTTGGGCAATTTGCAATGTGAGCAACCATCCTGGATGTGGCGATGGATCCTAACTCATTACGTTATTGTTTTATGTAGTGTGGCTGTATCGAAAGGAAGCAGCTATCTGACAACCACGTGGTAAGATAAAGGTCCGCCGTTGATTTTCCGGGCCCATACTAAGATCTACATGTAGGCAATGGTGGTTACCCGTTGTCTCCATGTACATTTTCCCTCGTGAGCACTCTACCTCCACGTAATTCCTGGATATTCGTCTCCCTAATCAGTTTCTTAGTGATTCTCATATCCGGGTGGCTATTCTTCCCAGAATCGCCATACTGGCTCATCCGCCAAGGCAAGACCGACCAGGGCCGGAAATCTCTCAAGGTTGTTTACGGGTTCAAGGATGAATCATTTTATGACGTTGAAATCCATCGTATGGAAGCGGAGATCCGCGTGACAAAGGAACTTCAAGGTGATATTGATGCGAGACACGGTGGCCGAATATGTGGCATCAACTTCTCGGCCGAGGCCGAGTGCTTCCGAGGCGCCAACCTCAAACGGACACTGACGGCCATCTTCGCAGCGAGCGCCCAACAGATGATCGGTGCAACTTTTGTCATAGGCTACGCGACATACTTTCTTGAGCTCATCGGCGTCAATGATTACTTCAACGCGTCTGTGGCTCTGTATGTTGTCATGCTTCTCGCGAGTATGGCTGCTTTTCCACTCACGGAGATTGTCGGCCGCCGGACTTTGATCGTCGGGCCTCAATTTGCCCTTTGCGCTATGCTTCTGCTCATTGGGATCATGGGGTGCATTCCCGATCGTGCCAAATCGAGTTGGGGGATCGTGGCTTTCATATACGTCTGGGCCATCATTTATCAGCTTTCCATTGGGGCTACAGGATTTGTACTTGCATCAGAGCTTGCGACCATGCGCCTCCGTGGCGCCACTCAAGGCCTGGTTACCATTTCGAACGCTATTTGGGGTCTTATTATGCAGTTCACGATTCCGTACATGGTATGTCTCTATTCCTTGCTACACTATTCAAGATGCCCCGTCGGCCCCCACCCCTGTTGACATTTTTTCGTGAAGATCAACCCTGATGCTGGAAACCTCGGAGGTAAAACGGGATTTATTTTCCTGGGCACTGGTTTAGTTGCTGCTGTTGGGGGATTCTTCCTGTATCCAGAGACCAAGGTAAGTCTAGGCTCTACTTTGCAGCGAATGTATGCTAATGGCCTGTTCAGGGGATCCCATTCGAGAAACTTGACGAACTGTTTGCCCTCAAGGTGAAACCACGGCACTTCAAGCAAAAGGCAAAGGAAAACGTACCTCTTGTGGTGGGCGAAGTAAAGCTGGATACCCAAAGTGTCCATGTTGAGCAAATTTAGATTTGATGCTACAAGAAGGCGGCAACAGGCTGGTCCATTCATGATTTTGCGCCATATCTTCGAGGCCTACTATGATTGTCAAATATGTAAATTACGCAGTCACAGCCTCCGCAGTCCGGTCAAGTTGCTGGTAAATCCTGAATGTGAGTTCTGTCACCTGTACGGAGAAAATTTCAGATGACTAGATTATCACCACAACAAAACAATTGCCCTGCTAGCAATGTTCATGTGTGATAAGTAATTCATCCATTCCTTGCCTATTCAGAAAATGAGGCGACGCACTCGGATACTTATTTTGATCTCGTTTGTGTACTTGCACTCAACGTATTGGCATAATAACAATAACCGAAATTCACATATACTGACTGGTGTCACCTTCCTTCAGATATACTATATGTGAGGTACCAGAATTACACGAATTATTCGGTGGCCTTTAGAGGAACTTGTTGAATAAGTGTGCGTGTAATACCTTGCATTTGGCCACCGATACATTCACAGTCTCTGACTCCGTGATGGTCCCGATGTTGCCTACCTCAATGACCTACTACATGGATGGCATTCGGGCCAAACCCCCTTTTTCACTCTTATTCATGTCTGTACCTAGATATACCTGCTCTCTTTAATATGGCTATACCGCTCTGTAAAGTTCAAATCCATCGGGATTGAAAACATCCAAGTCTCCTGTAATAATGCCACGCCAATTAATCGTCCCACGCCGATGAAATCTCGTTGATGCTAAGTCGGACATTGTGGGTGCTTCCTCCCGTGGAAGAGATCTGAGCATGGGTTGCACTATCGCTTGGGAATATTTGGGCAGTCACTGTAGTCTCACCCTCGCCTCCGAATACTTCAACACTAGACCAGTCCACATAAATCCGCAAATTGATTTGACCTTTGGCGTCAGCAGCCAGCGGAGCGTAATAGATGGCGGGAAAAGTGCTATCAAATGAAACGTTACCGGATTGGCTCCGATCGACAAAGATTTCCTTAGTTGAGAAGTCATAGCCAATACGCGTCTGTTGTTTGAGGTCTGGGGTAGCCCGAACGACGATTCCGAATTGAGAGGCTTCGGCGGCAGCTGGTTCTCGGTCAGAGAAACTGACTTCAATTTGCAATGCCTTTCCAACGGAGCCCAGAGACTTTGTGCCCTGATTAAAGGAAGACCACGACCGATCGAGGCCCTGGCGTCTCACGATGGAGCCCCATTTCTCCGTGGGGACCTGCACCAGGGTAGCCTTTCCACCGATCGTCTTAAGTGAGAACTCTCGAGGGATTGACATTGCACTGCGCCATGGGCTAGTAGGGATTAGCCCACCGTATTTCCAATTGTTCATCCAGCCAATAGCGATGTGCTTGTTTGAGGGTAGTCCATTATAGCTCTGTGCCGCGTAGAAATCCGGGCCCCAGTCTACCCAGTTAGCCACTTGGCTTCGCGCCATGGAGTCCGAGAAGGAAATTTCGTCAACATTGATATGGCCCCAGCCGCCAGTTGCGGTGTCAACAATCTGAATCAGTGCAGTCCGATTCAACAGCGAGCCGACATCCCAACTCTGCCAGGCAAGGCTCTCGCTGTTCGTGCCCGTCGCAGAACGCACTATTTGGCCATCGACCTTCAAGTACACGGCTGTATTATTGAAATCATGGCCGCCGCCTATGAGGAAATTGATATATCTCTTAGATATTGTGAAGGATTTGGAAGTGAGTGTTCCAGTTGTGGCATCTCCATCTAGGAATGTATTGACGAGACGCTTGCCTAAATACCCAGTTACCGGGTTCTGTCCAGGCAGAGTGCCAGTGACTGGTGACTGGCCGATAAAGTCTCCAGTAGGGGTCCAACCAAGGTCGGAAAAGTCCCCTGTACCTTCGAAATCAGCAAATATTATACTGTCGGTCGGAGGAGGGGTGGTCCCCGAATATAAACTGTCGGTATCGGCGATGAACCTAGTTCCGTCGAAATTTCCAACCACATATTGAGTGCCCGAGCCGATAGTTCCGGGGGGCCCGCCAGGGTTGAGTCCGATCATTGCAACCCATTTCACGTTGTCATCGTTACCGTCGACAGAAAGCGGGAAGAGATTTGGACACTCCCATACCCCGCCGACAGCATTCACGGGCCCGAATTCACTGGCAAGAGTCCAGTTCTTCAGATCTTGAGATGTATAGATAAGAAGCTTATGAAGCTCTGCCAACGAGAGGACAGCAATCCACTTCTTTGTCGGCTTATGCCAGAAGATATTGGGATCACGGAAGTTGAGCAGCTGATCGGAATACGGAGCAGGTGGATCCAAAATCACCGGGTTCGCGGCATCATACGTGGTCCAAGTCATGCCATTGTCCAGACTATAGGCAATAGACTGGGCTTGCTGGTTTGCTTGGACTTTCTTCCCGCTTGGCAAGGTTTCTGCGTAAGGATACTAAAGGATGGGCATCAGCCGGTCCTGCGCAAATTATCATAATTAGGTTGAAGAACCCACGTAAGAAGTATACATGGCAACCAAAGGTGTCCGGCCACTGCGGCCGAAACCGCTTGTATTGTCAACGTCGACCACGGCAGATCCAGAGAAAAACATCTCCGTGATGTTGGTAGGGTAGCCACGGGCGAGCAAGGCGATAGGTTGTTGTTCCCAATGAGTCAAATCCCGACTAGTTGCATGGCCCCATGACATGGCACCCCAGGTCGTTCCACCGGGGTTATACTGATAGAAAAGGTGGTAGATGCCTTCATTATACAAGAGGCCATTGGGGTCGTTCATCCAGTTCTTGGGAGGAGTGAAGTGAAACTGAGGACGGTAGAGCTCAGTATAGCTAGGCTTTCCTGCAGACACAGCCTGGAATGCGCTGAGCCCTAGAAGAAGGGCTTTACGCATAGAAACCATGGCGAAGCCCTGAGATCAGCCAAGATGCTTGTGGGTAAGATGATTTGAAAATGCAAGGTTGAATTCAGGGATAGTGAACGCGGGTATGGTGCTGTTTATATATGTCGACCTGCTTGTTCTATCCATTTCTTTCCTCGAAGATCCATGCACCCCCAACATGTCTTTCGAGCACTGGATGTATTTGATGTCGTATGGCGGAGACATCGGAGGTACTAGTCAGTACCGAAGTGACAGCTTGTTTTGGTGATGGATAGACCGAAGGTGGAAACAACCTTGTAAGCAGTTGCAGAAATCTTGCAGATGGGGACAATTATTCCGAGGTTACTCCGAAGTAAACAAGTGACACGTCTGTGCAGAACTCACTCCCGATTGATTTTGCTAATTTGGGAAAGTCAAAAGTTCATTTCAACGGAAACTTCTCGGGAAAATTTTTTAAGGGTCCCTGGAAGTCCCCGCCTTTTGCAGCCGAGGTTGCCTGAAGGAACTTGGGGTTCGAGAGAACCCTTGAATTGCGGGGTACCCTCTTAAGCGTACATGGGCTGGATCGTATTTTCCCCGAACTTACCCCGCGAAATATTTGAAGTACGGGTGTGGAGTGTCTGTTACGGGCGCCGCAGTCCTGTAAAGGCATCGCGGAAGGGGTCCAAATCTCCGCGACTTTTTTTCCCTTTTCCTTCTCTTCTCTCAATTGCTCATTATTTTTCTGTTTGACCATGAATGATGGTCTCAGACTGGCCGAATCTTATTCGAAGAAGCTCTTTGGAGAAACACATTGTTATTTATCGACTCATATGACTTAAGATGCGTTTCAAAAAATTTTATTAGGTATATTATCTGTGACAATCGCTCAATTGATAGGACTTCAGAGTGCGAGTCTTGAATGGCGACACTCAAAATGAAACAGAGATCTTGTCTGGCTTTATGTCTCTGGCAATACTAGATCTCGAATCCGTTTGCTTGAAGTGTGATAGTGCTTCGCTGTCTCTTTGCTAAGTTAAATGAGGTGGAGAGTCTGAAAATGAAATCCCACTCGCTAGGGAAGATGGAGTAGCTTCGGTTGTAAGACCACAATGAGAGGATTTGTTGTCGATCTGACACTCATGGTGATCAAAGAAATTTCCCCGCAGCTCAACTTCTGCTGTGCAATACAGACGAGAACTTCGGTGATTCTATTGCGGCACCATCATGAATATATCTTGCTACCTGCTGACATCAGGGATGACGCAAAGGACGTATTAAGTCCATAATTAATATGATGGAATGATTCATGCGAGTTAACTGCTGGTTGCTCCATAAGTCAGGACTCACAACGGCATTGCCTGATTATCAATATATGTAATTTTGGGCGGAAGTTTGGATATCGAAAGCGGAGACAGGACCATCTCAGATCCTCGTTGAATGTGATGGTCTGATACTTTCTTGAGACGTCGAAGGCTTGTCAGTGATTCCGCAGGGGGGCTTGAAAAAGAAGATACTAGCCTGGTCCGTATCGTGCGAGTAATCCAGCTAGACACGAGTGCTAAAAAACAGGTTTCTTGAGGATCGTGTTATCTCCCTGGTTTAGTTTGATTTCTCAGGGAAGGCTCGTGTAAACCACAATTCTAGTCATTTGTAAGGACTTGGGCTTACCAATCTTCAGAAATTATCAGGGCTTCAAACCTGCTCGTTTCGTTGTCCCATTGGAGCCATTGTGCAACTTAACGTCTAAATTTTGCGCTTCATCAAAGGGATAGAGAACATTTTCTGAGACCTGAAATTTGTGGAGTAGCCCTGAAGGTGGTCGGCAGTCACGGGCAATTTGTCTTCGCCATCATGCCCACATACTACCGGAAGGACTCTATATAAAGTGTAGCGCAACGAGCTGCCCCAATGATCTTGCAATGGAGGCAAAAGAGCAGACCAGTAACGCTCACTGACAGAATTGTCACCTGATCAATCGCCTCGCTCAGCCGCGGGCCTCAGTCTCTCAGGAATCTCCACGCGCCATTCGCTCCACTGACAGCCACACTGGACATTGATGGTTGACGGTGGCGTGCAACGGCAAAATCACGATTAAAAACTTTCTAGAACAGTCGACTTTGTTAGCATGGTGGAGATTCAAGAGAATGTGAAGAGCAAAAGATGGAACCCTCATGTTCTTGCAGATAACCCCTCAAATGGAACGGGGCTGAAATTTTGTGTGAAGAATGCCACATCCTCGTCGAATATCGATGTCGCGTGACCGGCCCCTTCCAAAAATTACTATCTCCCTGGACCCTCGCGTACCATAAGGGGCCGGTTAGCCACCATGGTCGAGTTTATGGACCTTTACTGAACCAAGGTTGAATCTTTGCAGTTTGCCGACTTTTTGTAGTCAGTCAAGACATCTATTGAATATTCTAGAAAGTAGCTGAAAGAGCTCACCGACCTTTCCTTAACTTTTATGATGTAGTGTTGTATGAGCCCTTGTGTATCCCCGTAGCTGTCGCTACTTTCTGTGGTGCTAGGCGTTCCACATATTCCCTAAATTACGTGATTTTTTTTCTCGAGGGAGACTATGTCGTTACAATCTTTCCGCCACTAGAACCGACATAAAGAGCAAGTGTAGATGCTCTAGACGATTATGATTCTTTATCAAATCCTCTTCGGTCAGCGTGCTGAACGTAATACCGTCAAAGTGGTGTTCTACATCGGCGCTTTTCCTTGCGGCATACGCGCAATTTTCCTTCTAGAGAATGGCTGTTGACTGACCTTGTTGAACAGACAAGCTGCTGACACGTACAATATTTCTGAGTACGCTGTCCCATGTCTCAGGGCAGAACGTGACTTATTCTGCGGCTTGGAATTCGCGAGAACGCATTTGCTTGTCGCATTGTATGTTTTATTCGCCATCTGCGAACCGATGATGAGGCTGCCGTAATTTGTCATGCGTCGTGGCGGAGAAGCTTGACTAGTCTGTGTATTATGTCTGAGGGCGCGAGTGGTCTGTCAGAGGACAGACCATCGTGGGCCGTGGTCGTAGCGCTATCGAAATAGACGACAATTGGTCTGCAGCCACGCTTCGGTTGTAGGAGGCGCATAGGCGTAAGCGTGAGTAGAGGCGTGGGTATCAGCGACGAGTCATATCTGCGGATGTAATTACCTGGCCTACTTCCCCACCTCATTGGCAAGGGTCAGGATTCCGCCAATGTGTGCCGTGCTGCACATATTAGCGAGCCCAACCTAACTGTAGCTGCAAACATTGCGGGAGGGTGAGACAGTCACAGGAGGGATTTTGATTCGGGAATATCGTGCATTTTATCCAAGCTAAACTCGCGTGCGGTCCGCATGATAGTCAACATCGACCTTGCCCGTGTCAAGGAGCATCTTGACCACCGCCTCCTAGCCACGCTCAGCGGCCCACAATAGCGGTGTCCCCGCGGCTTAATCTTTCGAGTCAACATCGGCCTTGCCTGTGTCCAACCTCATAAAAGCAAGTCTTAGCGCCTATTCTCGCTCAGCTCACTGCACTGATAGCCATATTTACTCGGAGGATTTGAGAACTCGTCAAATCGCCCGCGAGGGTCGCGGCATGCATCTGCCTACCAGGAAATTATGCAAGAGTGCTCATTCAGTTGTTAATGATAATTAGGTCGAAATGAGGCCAAAGCGATCTAGATTGATAGTTTTCTGATCATACAGTGGATAAATTGATCTTCTTTGGCCCTACGCAGAGAAAGGCCACATTTAGAACGTCGCTGGAAGATTGTCTCGGAATTATTGCAGATTCGCAGTCTGCTAGGCAGCTTCGATGAAGTGAAGGAACTACAATAATTCTCAATCATCTCAATCACCTGAGCATCATTCTAAGCAATCATGACGGATCTGAAGTTCCCTGTGAATCAGCCTCATATTCCTCATTCACACACAGCGCACTATACCCATATTGCGTTCACACTAATTCCTTGTCGTATATTTTAGAAACGGGGCTTTTTTCTAAAAATGAGATTACTAACAGAACAAAATAAAACAAAAGAAACTACTATAAAATTCCAGAATTGAATTAAGGTTCTTATTAGGGTTCATTATTTTGAGCCTCCAAAGATGACCACGGGTTTATGTAATTTTAGCTCAACTATGACTGCCAACTAAAATTGACAGGTACTATAGGCGGCCCAAGATCAATGATTCCGAAGCTAATATACATCCCTCATTTCCAGGGCCCTGCATTTCAAGAGGAAGCCCCTCCGCAGACAATAAAATCCGCTGAAAGGTGCGGAAGATTGAATGATCGAGCGGGTTGTGGATAAAGTGAAGGCTTACTGCCTAATTCCGAAGATGCACAAGGCGGGGACGGTCGGCCGGAGGGTTTCCCGACAAATCGCTCGTTTAGGCATGGTTTGCATGGCCCCGCCCGAGCGGGGACGCTTGCAAATTCTTATTGGCGGTCGTGACTCTATTAGCACTTCTGCCCCTCCCCTACATTCCTTTCTCCTGATCTGAAACCATCCCATATTATCGCTTTAAAAGGCTTGAGCTCCAAGCTTGAACCAGGAAGTTCGGATTGCGAATGGGGCTGTGGAGATTACCACTGGTCTCCTCTACTATCGCTTGAACTCTTATCGCCTATCGACCCACCCTTATATAAGCACGAAATATCACGAGCACCGAAAGGCCATGCACTTCGAAGACACGCCTGAAGGCGAGATTCCCACGCCTGTATGTGTGCATGTATCCAAGATAAGCCCATTCTCTCATATTTTCTTCGCAGGAATCATCGAGCCCGATAGATGACGGGACCCAGCGCCCCATACCTCGTCCGGGGCATCGTGGGTTTATGTTTGTGAATACCCAGGATGGTGTTTCGCCATTTACCAGTATGAGAAAGGAAATCAAGTCATTTGTTGCAAGAAAGGCCGATCAGCGAAGGAAGAAAGAGGCCATTGATCGATTAAAATCGTTCCAGTCATTCAGCGCCCACACGCTACAGCGAGAAGAGAAAGAGACAGAAGACGTTCACGGAAAGAAGACAAAGATTCCTCATCCGACGTACAGCAATAGTATATTGCCATTTAGAGCATCCACCGTTATCAGCCAGAACCATGCAGACCCTTTCCACGCCTACCCTGTGCGAATGAGCAACGCTATGCATGTATATCTTCGTCATTGTAGGTTGTTTGCTTACCACTGACTTTCTCATATTTGCCCCGAGCGCTCAAAATTTTCTCAGACAGATTCTACGTCATTCCCAAATCTTATCCGTTCAATGTTGACCGGATGAACACCTGGTGGACTGAAAGGTCGCTTATTTCTCCGGCGCTCCTCCACACCAAACTTTGTATCGGGGCTGGACACAAGGCAGCTCTTGAATCTCGCACTGGTGTTTCTTCTGCAGCAAGCCAAAAGACACTTAGAGATTCCATCAAATCTCGAACAAATGCTATCAGGGCCTTGAACGATCTACTACAGGATCCCGTAACTGCAGTAGCAGAGTCTACAGTGTTAACTGTTGGTTCAATTGTGACAATCGAGGTATGAGGTTCCGAATAATTGATCGACTAATTGATAAGTTATATTTAAGGCTTCATCGGTTGCTAACGAGTCTGCTTAGACTATGAATGCCGAATTTGTGGCTCTACAGACGCATATGAAAGGCCTAGCTACGCTCATAAAACTAGCCGGCGGTCTTGATGTATTCGAGTACATGACACTTTCTAGTGTATACCAGTATGAATCCCCCAATAATATCTTTTATGTTCGTGGCTAATACGACTAGCGCTGTTTCGGGGTATGCTGCCCTAACTAACGAACCGCCGATCATCCCAATGTCGGCGAGGTTTCGCAGCGAGGTACTTCACGAGCCCGCCATTTTCCATCCAAGCCCGGACGACGATTACGCAATCGGCTTCGTGATCCCATCCTATATAGCTACTCTCGGCTCTCGCTTTGCTGCTAGCTCCTCCTGGTTCAAAGAGGTTTCTCCATCTCTAAGGGAATTTCTCGCGATATTCACAAGGCTCATACAGCATTTCGAGCTTGGCAAAACATATCCCGAGATTGTCGGGCCAACCGATAATGATCTTTTCCCAATTTTTCAACACGACTTCTTATCCGCTATTCCAGCCAACAATCCAGCATCACGCAAGATGAATGATTATATCAACCTGCCTCTTCGCTACTCTATTATCATATACTTATGGGCGTGTGTCTCCCATCTCCAATCTCTGCCTATCGTACGCCACATGGTGGAAACCTACAAGCAAATTCTTGCACCCCATATTCCTTACCTCCTGGTGGCTGCGCCTGACTTGCTATTCTGGATGCTTTGTTTAGGAGTTTTAGCGTCTACTGGTAACAAAACCAATCACTCATGGTTTGTTCTTCAATCTGCGTATGTGGCGCGGCGTATTGGCCTTAGCGACAGGAATCAGGCACGACGCCTGCTTGGGGAATTCTTTTATACCGATCAGCCTGGGGATATGGGGGAAGGTTTGTTGTGGATGGAGGAAGTGGTGCCTTCGAGTGCACGTGTATGTAGTGACGACAATTCCTGTCCAATTTCAACTTAATAGTTGAGATTCTTGAGATGACCAAATCATTTGCTGTCCGCATGTTGCTTTCGCAAAATGCGATATTCAAACAAGCCTCGCCGTTGATTTAGCCAATCCACGATTGAAATCCGATGTAAGGTGCATGTACCAAGAGAAGCGTTTTCAGCCAGAGTGACTTAAACTAGTAGCGCGGAATCTGCGCTCATGTGTGAGGGTCAGTGCGTTGGGCTTACTGCCCGGGGGATCGCGAGAAGGTAGGTTTTTCTGCTGCATGCTTCTATTGCGCGACCTTCGGGTGATAGAGACCTAGTTCGGATGCGTATTTTGTGCGGCCTACCAACACCAAGACTCATTTTATATCCCCACTCTGCCTGAAAGTCTCATCGCCGCGTGGGTTACCATTTCAGATTCCACCGAGGATAACGGCTGGCTCTGGTCCCGTGCTGGCTCACAAGTCGAGCCGATTTATCTATACCCACGGAAAACGTTCACGCAGGCCGCTAGTGCCTTAAACGGTGTCCTCCAGAATTTCAAGGCATCCATTCTCGATCCCACAGACAATCAACTTACGGCAGTCGCCGAACGATATCCTGAGATTGCATGCCCTGCCGAACCCGGTGATGTCTTTCTCTTCCGGAAATTTGGATTGCACCGCTCTCGCGTCAATAAAAGCTCTGCGCCTTGGCGCGCCTTCGTTGCGTATTACTGTGACGCAAGGAGCTTCGTGCCATAGAACATTGGACGTGCCTGGGAAGGTATGGGCCAAGGAAAATGTGCGAATGGCTATCATTTCCTGGCCAGAGGCAATGGTAAAATTCCTTTCGCTCAGCCCCGCTTTGGTACATATTGTGCAGCGGCATCAGTGAAGGTCTAACGAGTACCAAGGGTACTCAACTGTACGGTGTGGGAAAAACAGGCAAAGACTTTTTTTTGCGCGCGATGGATGTGAGATTGAACAGTGGAGGATTTTTCGGGCTAAGAGGCAATTTTTACCAGACTGTAGGAAGGCTCTTTAAGTCTATATTTCACCACTGAAAACAGACTAAGTTGTGCTGATGACGAGCAAGCTCATCTTAGAATACTCGCTTTGTCACACACAAAACTAAACTTAACTAAGACCCTGAGACACTTTTAACAGTGATCTCCAGAACACCCTTTAATCAATTGATTCAATAGTCCTTATATCCTCGGGTAGAAAGTAGAATAGGCGTCGATCCAATCTTTCTGTGCAGTATAATCTGTCGGACCAGTGGCAGCAGTGGTGGTCGTAAGAAGGAGATATACTTAAGCATGATTCTCTTCTTACTCTAGATTATCCCTTCATGAGAGGTCCGACATCCTCTTTTTGTATTATCCCAAAGAATTCGTGACACTTGTATCGCGGAAGAAACGAAGTGAGTGTATCGGCAATTTTTCAATCCGTTAGAAATTGTTCAATACTAATTCTACCTTAAGTGATCTCTTTCATTAGCTAGGACTTGGATGCAGAAGAAGGGTTCATGATGATTGAGTGATGATATTAAAACGCGATGGCCATTTTAGTCGTACGTTTGTGTGCCGCGGCTCCAAACTGGTTTAGTTTATATACGGAGTTCATTCATCGTCGGGACTAGATATAAAACCACAATCCCATCTTCTTCCTCACAGGAACCACCGAAACTCCGGCGACGCAGGACCATCTCGCATGCGTTCTGTGGGAATATCTCGCGCTCTTATCGTCCTTCCATCCATACGATCTCGTCGTTTATTATCCCACCACATATACAGGCCCAATAGTCCCGCCAGACACGCACCCGTAGCTCCGAAGGCAGATACGGTAATCAGTGCTGGCATGTACTTGGGTGCATCCTTCTCCAGAAACACATTACTGCTGACCAGGCCCATCAGGTTGGCCAACGGCACGCCGATACTGGTCAATAGGACACGACGACCCTCGTGAGCAATGTTGTTGTTATACCAGGTACTGAGCATCACCGAAGGGGCCGAGGTACCCCAGGTCATCATAAAGGTCGCAAAATATGCTACCTGAATCTGCTTGTGGACGTCATCGATGGATGCATAAATCATGAAGCCCGTAAAGGTGAATAAAAATCCCAAGGCAATGAACGGAGACCGAAGTCGGGTATAGTCCGAGCAGAATGCGAGGACCAGGAGCATTACGGCGCCTGTCACGTTGGGCGCTACCGTGTAGAGATTGGTTTTGACGGTCGGATAACCGAGACGAGCCACGATCTGGGGCATGAAGAGCGCTACTCCTTGCAGAGGCACACCTAGGCAGATTTCAATGCAAAGGAAGACGTAAGTAGTGGGGTGTTTGAAAATGCCTATTGCTTCACGGAAACGGAACTTCTCGTTAACCACCGCGCTTGAATCAACCTGGATGCGGTGGAAAGCTAGCGCTTTCTCCTCCTCTGACAAGAAACTGGCCTCGGCGGCGCTCTTGGGTAGGTAGAAGAATGCGAATACGGCAAAAATTACCGTTACGCCTCCCTCAATAATGAACAGATAGCGCCAATTAGGCAAACTCGATCCTTTGATTTGAAACACACCAAAGGCAATTAATCCGGAAAAGGCATTGGCAATGTTGGACGCCGCGTAGAAAATGGCCAACCGACGAGCCAGCTCGCCTCGGCGGTAGAAAGTGGTCAGGTAGTAGATGACCAGAGGGAAGAACGCAGCTTCGGACATGCCTAAAAACCAGCGAAGGGCAAAGAGGCCACCGAAGTTCTTAGCGGCGGCTGAGAGCAAGGTGAAAGAGCCAAATGAGAACATTAAGACCGGTAGGACACGAGCTGGGCTGAATTTCTTTCCCAGCATAGAGAAGGGCGGTGCGAACACCACAAATGGTACGAAGAAAATTGATAGTAGCAGATTATACTGGTTCGGCTTAAAATGGAGGTCTGGAGCAATTGGGAGAAGGAATCAGCATCACATGTGGGGGTATTACCAGGGTGGAGAGCAATCGAGATACCTTCGGTCATATGGTCCGTCTTCGCATTGCCTAGATTTCCCTTGTCGAGGGCATTGAAAAGATCTGTCTTTAATTAATTCCAATTCTGCCGAATTTCTGCCATCCCCCAAAATAGGGTGAGTGCCCAGTCGAACTTGGCTACTTACACATGATCGCCAGAATTGGTAACAAACGAATGTCGAATCGCCGGCAGAGGCGTCGCTCGGCCTTGTGGTCAACCACTCGGGTGACATCGTCAATCACGCCAGAGGCTGAAGCATAACCTTGCAGCTTATTGGGCTCGTCAATGGACCCCATGGTCCCCGACTTGATATTATCGCCCGGCGACGATTGATGTTTGTGTCCCGAATCCATCTTAGCAGGGGAGAGTTTAGATGGAAGGGAGAGAGAAGAGGAAGCAGGTCAAGGAAGGGGCACGAGGAGGCGGGGACAGGAGAATGCGGCACGACTAGCAGAGATTCACAGGTCGCCATGACACCTGGTTACTCCGCATCAAATTCTGTCGCAAAGCAACCGAAGACGGCCGAGTGCCGCAGCGACAACCACTGCTTATCAACTCGCTGTAACGTAGGCATCCCTTGCCCACCCGAACCGCCCAGTAGTGGGCGGATTGGATAAGAAGAATGTTGCATCACAATTGCCGATGTCACCCCCACGCTTCTTCTCCGCAAAGACGGAACAGCTAGTAGCCACTAGGTGGACGCGACGGAGAATACGGACCTCAGTTAAGTAGGAGGATAAGATGGTGGTGGTGGATCATCAGTTGGGGTAATTTCGGGGAAGAACGACAAAGAAGAGGGGGTGTTGCCGATCGCGGGACGGTTGCATCCAAAGTTGGGGGGATTCACTTGGGAGATAGTCGCAGCAGACAGGGTAAAATATTAATGGATGATTGAGAAGGTAGAGAGATCCAGTAACGAAAGAATATGAAAAGCATTTTGTTGAGGCTCTTTATCAGATACTAACAAAGTATAAACTAGCCACGGATTGATATTACCCACGCTTGTGTCATTATCCGAATCTACCAGCCGCATTCCTCTAGACATGCACGCTGAATGCCGATCGTAATTCAAGCACCCTTATATCCTTCATCGGTACGAAAGAATGTTCCAAAATTTCGGCATCTGTTCTAGATTGCGCTTTAAATGCTAATTTGAAGGAAAAGAGAATCGATCGCCTGGGACGGCAAGGCTTGCCAAATGCGGCAACCCGGTTTACAAGGCTTAGAAGCCTGAGGTTGCATTCTCACCCTCGAAAGCTATCACATCGCGTTGGTTGAGAGAACAATGAACTGCTGGCAGGAAAACAGTGTTCATGATATTACATGTACACAAGAGCACCCAGCAGGGCATTAATGCGTGGGACAAAATTACCAAGCTTCTTTCCAATTATGGACTCGTTATCCTACTGCAAATGATACCATGGTTAGCAAAGGCACGAACACTTTTCGACTGAAGGAAACGTGTGGAAATCAATCGCTCGTTCAGACATATTTAGAATCACTTCCCCGCCGGCCTTGAGCATTTCAGCAGGGTCATTTCGGCGAGTGATAAGTGTCATCATTGAGCAGAGCCTTCCAAAACGTGTACAACTTACTTACTGACTAAGAGGTGATGGACGAAAGAAACTGAATGAATGAGCAGTAAGGGTGATTTTTTTCTACTTTGCTTTTTGTCATAGATGCCTCTTTATACCCATTGTTGCCTCGGATGCCCCCGGCCTGGCACTATACCCCTGGCGATGAATACACATTCAAGGACTATTATGGACACCGAATACTACGCTTGGACAAATCACAGAGATTGAGAGGAGAGTGCTTAATACGCAGTGACTCATGAGCTTACAGGCCTGGTCGGGTTTTCGTATTCGTCTACCCATAGTGAGAAAACAGACCCTGTCGATTTCCTAATTGGGTGCCCGCTCCAAAATCGATGTGAGTCAAACTACCAGACACTTCCTACATGCCAAAAATCTCAAATCCAAGGAGAATCTATGAATGGTAAAAGCGCGCGAACGCTGTATTCAAGCTCATATTCCTCATGTAGCGTTATTGACGTATAGACCAAGGCCATGATCGCTACACCTATACGATGAAGACATTTAATTCTGGCTTGGCAATATTTCTCCATTTGTGGCAGTCTACATTTTAGGTACCTCGAGTCTTGGCATCAGCCTGAATAGCCTCTTCCGCACGAGCCTTCCACTTCGTATCCCATCGAGAAAGGGCCGGCCGCCCTTCAATCACATCATCACTGGCCCATTTCATACGCGCCTGATCCAAGGCCGGAGTCGTCTCCCCATCCGGACAAATAATGTAAAAGGACCCAGCTCCCAACCCTTTCAGCAGTTCTTCCGCCACCTGACTGGGCCACCATGCCCCCGCGGGCTTCTTAGCCTCTGTCTCGTCGGTAGGACCGACGTTACCCATCAACCCGGTCCATGTCCACCCAGGAATCAACAGATGGACTGAGATATGGGAGGTAGCTGGGTCAGAGCCTAGATCGTGGGCGAGATGTTCGGTCAAACTTTTGATGGCAGCTTTAGAAGCGTTGTAGGCTGGATTTCCTCCACCGGGGGGGTTGGTGATGCCTTGCTTTGACCCTGTGATAACGATTGATTTCGGGTCTGATGATTCGGATGAGCAAATCAAGGGGAGAATCGCTTCGAGTCCATTTAGTGGGCCACGGACATTGGTGTCGAATGTCTTTAGTAGCTGTTAGTGTGTGTCCAGTAACGACAACATATCGATCTTGAAAAGAGACAATGAATGGAAGGGAAAGTGGCCAGTTATACCTTTTGCCAGTAATCACCATCCAACCAGGGGTTTAAGCGACCGGGATTTTGTCCCTGGGCCTGATATCCTTTACCGGCATTGAGCACTACGAGGTCGATGGAACCGAAGAGCTTAGCAATTTGTTGGGCAGCGACCTTCCAGATCTCAATGTCGGCCACGTCAATCACATAGGCCTCTGTGAGAAGGCTTGGGTTGAGGTCGTGTAAAGCAGCCTTTGCCTTGACCAGATTCGTCTGGTCGATATCAAGCAAGGCCAGGTGCATCCCTTTGCTGCGACAGAGCTTCGCAATGGCAAATCCTATTCCGGATGCAGCGCCGGTGATAAGAGCGACCTTGTCCTCTTGAATTACGGTGCCCATTATGAACTCAAATTCCTCCAAACTGCTGTTATCCGGAAATTGCTGATGTTTGGGACAAGAGAAGGGATATCTGGAGGTCTGGTGAGGGGGCTTCTGGAGATTTGCGGATCGATCGCCCTCAGGGTCACCCCCGATGTCATCACGGAGTTAATCGGAGATAGTGTGCATAGTGTGCATAAATACACAAATGATGATTCGCCGTTTTGTTATCTATCCATTGTTAACCTGTGTCTTCTCCACGGTTGTTGTAGTCTTTAATTCTAAACTGCCTTTCCGTCAGCTATCAACTCCAAGACTGAAGAGGATTTTTTTTTTCTGGTTATTCATCCTCGAGATTTCAGTCTCCTCACACTTGGTCTTCAATGTGTTCAAGTAGCCAGTTTCACCCTAGACAGGACGGGCGTGTACGATAAAAATTGGGTAATAGAAACAAGTTGGGGGTGCATTTAAAATTCCGATATATTTGAACTTTTTGTTCTTGTTTTAATTGCTACAAAGTTACATACTTCGGGCTCGGGCACCCGAATCGCTAGTGTACATCGAAGCCTAATCAACAAAGTGACAACGACGCACTAAGCAATAAAATCGCTTAGAGTCGGCGTCTGAGACGGCTCTCCAAGCTGCGCTTTTTATAAGCACCGCTCTCCTCCAAAGCCTGAGCCTTTCCGGGACCAAAATCAGGCTGACCACCCAAGGTACCGAAGATATCGCCAATGTAATTCTTGGGCTTGACTCCGTTGGCAAACTTCTTGTCCCAGCCACTGAGAATACCCTGCACGACTTCAATGCCGGCACGGTAGATGTTCTCCAAGGCAATCTCGAAACCACCCTGGTCAGAGTAGAGCAGGTTGTAGGTCGCCGAGACGCCGGGGTAGGGCCGGTCAAAGTCAGACGCAGTACGCATGACGATGATACGGGCGAAGTCGGTCAGCTTGTGGACGGATGAACGGAGGAGAACCTCGAGGGTGGCGTTATCCTCCTGCGCGGTCGAGCAGTAGTCGCCGGTTCCGTTGGTGAACAGCTTGGTAGTGTTCTCGAAAGCGGTTCCCAGGATGTTACCGCTGTAGTAGACATCCGAGGTCGCAGCATCACACTCGACGACGCTAGGAGCCAGAGTAGCAGCCTTGTACTCTGCGCTCGCGTTGGCGTAGTGGGCGCGATAGGCCTTTGCAGTAGCCGAGTCTGAAAGGTTGGCACGGCGGGCAAAGTCGGCAGCGATGGTGCGGAGCTCAGCGTTGACCTCGAACACCTCGGTTCCGTAGATGCTGGTTGGGTACTGGTTGGGGAAGTCGGCGCCCAGGGGGATATAACCAGTGTTGTAGGCATCAGACAGCTCCCGAATGTCAATCTCATACTGCAGAGCCACCTGCACTGCGTACCGAGCAAAGGTTGCAGAGCCAGTGGTGGCTCGCTTGGGGTTGATACCGGCAATTCCGGCCACGAAGAAGTAGGTTTTGGTCAGGTCGAAGATGGGCGAGAAAGCAACTGCGCTGACAGTAGTCGCGGCATTGATCTCGGACTCGCCGGTAATCATTTGACAGACCTCGAAGTCTTCGGTGCAGTGAACATCCGGGTAGAGAGGGGAAAGACCAGGGATGGTGATATTGTGTGACAACAGGTCGAATTCGGGGATGTTCCACCATGCCTGAGCTTCCGGCTCGAACTGCATGAGTCAAATATATCAGCCAAGCTTCTTGGAAGTCTTTCATTCAGCCCGGCGATTCGCACAGAACACATACCATTGAGATAATGAACACCTTGGGAGCAATTCCGGTGTCATGCTGGGACGAAGTCTTCGCCGCAACCTGCGCGCTGAGAGTGCTTCCAGCAAGCAGCAGCGAAGTGACCAAACTCGTCAGGAACGGCATTTTGAGGAACAAGGGGAAAGCTCAGTTCTGTGCTGACTGGTTGACTTTCGAGAACTCCCAGCCTGATCACTGGCCGATATTTAAACAATTCCCCGGAGTCCATACTGCGAGAAAAAAAAATTACGTCGCGTCAGGTACACTATTACCATTCACATTTAGTAAATTCCTCAAGTGGATCTAAACGCGCCCGATGCAGGAGCGATCGGCGGAGTGTTCCTGACGAGATTTGGTTGAGGATCGCAATAGCCTGGTTGATTGGCGTCTTGTCGGACCAGCTCCATCAACTCGACCCCTTCTTGTTCGAGATAGGCCATTGACGAGCAGTTCAACGTTCTGATTGCGCTTTTTCTAGCCAATCGGAAACGGGAAGCGGACCTTATTATCTCTCAGGATGGCTGTTATCGCACTCCGTTATCTCTGATTAAGCCTCGAAGCCTCGGAGCGAGCCAGTGGGTCCACTTGCGAAGAGAAATTTGCTGTTTTTCCGTCGGGGAAAAAGGCTTGACTCTGCTTCTATCAAGACGTGGAGATTTACCGATAGTATCTGTTTATCGGCTGATTTTCGGGGTAGTCATATATTTAATGACCTTGGCTGTTCCGATATGATAGCCTGCCCCAACGGACCGTTGAGTAGTACGTTAATATAGATGTGTGCCAGAAGCGATTCAGATCATCAAGCAGGAGACGAGACATTTATAAAATGTTGAAGTCAAGACCGTTGCCAGTGCAACGAGCCATGCGTGCTAGCGCTGCACTTAATACATGGGGGATTTACGGAGTACAAGATGTCCACCGACACCCAGCCAGCCCAATCATTCAAACGAGGGAAACGTATTGACCAAGTCTTCCTTCCAATCAAGATAGACCTATGGGCGTGCCAGAATGGCACTTCGTGAGACTAAGTCGGCCGTTGTACTGAGTCATGGTCCTGCTCCTACTCTAACTCATTATTCATTCACTCGGTAATGAGTTGAAGGTTTGACCTACCTGCGGTGCCATATGAATCAAGCGTTGAATATTCACGATGCATACTAGAATTGTTTGGCAGCAGGCTTTCCTTTTTTCCGGTGTTCCTTTTCACGCGGTCAACCATACTTCTCGCAGTGTGTCATCCGTGGACGATGATATGCTACCAAACACAGCCATCACTCCTTCCCACCCAAGTGAAGACCGACCGACGCCTTATGACGCGCGGGGCTCAAGCCACCATAGCTCCTGGCCCGGACGTTGGCGTGGGGCATGACGCATGTCAAGATGGCTATTTTAGGGGGAATTAAGGATTCTTGTGACAGGATTAGATGCCAATCATCGGGGATTTTGGCAGTTGGGGGAGCCTTCCAACGTCATTTTTGTGACGTCATTTTAATATATCCAATGGGCTGCACCACAATGGCCAGACCAGCCGTTAAAACCACAGTGCCTCCCCCCGCTTGACCATCATATTCCCCTGAATCCGACCTGACTGTGTTGTTGCTCTCTGGAAAGTTGTGTTCTCGGTGAGTTTGCTCGGTCGGAGGCGAGAGAAATGAGTATCTGGTTTCGTAGGCTAACTTGCAGTCTTTTTTGTTTAGTCTCGCTCTCCGCGTCACCAACCTTACTCGACCGACCTTCTCGACTTTGTTGACTCGACCATCATGCCGTCCATGTACGATCGCATCCGTGAGGACCTCCTCAACAAAGAGCAGGCACTATGGACCGCTCTCACCTCCGCCGATCCCGCACCCGCGGTGAAGAAACTGTGCAACCCCGAAGGCAATCTCATGTTCCCCCAAATGCCGAATGTCTTGACTCTCGAAGACGAAAACCAGTTCCACGAAGCCTTGAAGCCACCATTCCACCGATTTGATGGGTATCAGCTGGACGACGTCCGAGTCATCATTATCGATCTTATGGCGGGCGCTGTGACGTATAAGGTCCGCGCAGTGAGGGGAAAGAAGGAGTACCGGGCGACATGCTCGTCCACATGGGGCCAAGGGTCAGATGGAGAGTGGACTCTCTTCTCCCACTCGGAAACACTGCAGTAACCGTCAAGGTCAATCGGCAAGGAAGATGAAGAACTTGGGTTGCGGGCAATCGAGCGTCTTATACTGGGGAATGGTAATATGATGTCATGCGTCACGAAAATATGAACCACTTCATGTCTTTCTGCATTGCTGGAGCTTAGAGTGTCAATTGAGACGGATTCAGCCTACACACCGTCTTTTCCGCCCTACAACCGAATAAAGTGGCAATTGGGCACTAGATTTCTATGGATTCAACCCGATCGCCAGTGCATACCCCTCGGCGATCGGCAATTCAACAGCGCCCGAGTGTTATCATCGCTGATTGGCTATCGCAGTTGGTGCCACATATCCTTCCAATCATAATGCTCCTCGCGAGGTGCTCTCAGTAGTCGGAGAAGTGAACAATCAGCGGATTTTCCTTTGATGATCTATCAAGTGTGAGATGTAAGGGGTCAGCTTTTTGCAAATAGCGATAACAGTGAAATTTCAAGATCTGCTCGCAGATCAGTTTTCATGATTCTCTTTCCATTGATGATCTCGTACTACATTTTGCTACTCTCGCAATGCGTACCTCTCGACCCTTAATTGAACCATGGCCTGAAAGTCTATCTAGTCCCGAATGGTCTAGATCCTCTAGGTCATCTGCGGTTGAACCATCAAGTTAGTAACCCCGGAGTATTTGATTCGAAGGTGGGGAATCCAGTAGGAGGGCGAGTGTTTTCCGAATTCCGACCGAGTTTTTCCTTCTGCCTGTGTAACCATCGAAGGTTCGTTCCCTGCAGTCTTCTTCTGGCTGGCTCAATCGAGCAGACGTGTATCAAGTGGCTGTAATTGCTCTTGCATTTCCTGCGTGCTCGAGACTCGATGCGGGCGTAATTCGCTCTAAATGATTCAGAATGATCGTGGATACCAGTAATGGCTTTGCAACTGCCTGCACGCACGAGATGCATGCTCCATGGACGTTGATCGTTGATCCCTTGTACATAATTTAAGGACAGTGCAGAGGGTTGAGTGAATAAGCTATCTTCTTGAGATTTTTCTTCTTGCCAAATCGTCCCTGTGATTTTATGACAAGAACGCCTTTTCAAGATCTTAGATGATGGCATTAGTTCGCGGCTCAGGTTTCCCATGGGGTTACAAATGGAGATCATCTGAACTCTTCATAACCACCGCAACTGCGACCGCTTTGCTGACCGGTATGGGCGTGTTATGACCGGCAACATCTGATGTCCTAGCTGACTAGCCTGGGTAGATATGTTCCTGCACCAGTTTCTGGTCTCGATCTTGCCATATGTTCTGGAGTACCGACTTGGCCTTGATCCTTTACTCATCCAGGATGTTAGTACTGCCTTACTAGCAGGAACCGCTCTGGTATCGCTTCTTATGACCCCTTTGATCCATCGCTTTGCCGATTGCTTGGGTGCCCGAACTTGGCTTGTGGTTGGTCTGCTAGGACAAATGGGCGGCTCTATGATAATCGCTTCGGCTCATTCGTGTAATTTTCTCGGCGACTGCCACGACCCATCTGTTGCGACCGCGCGCAGTCATTGGTGTTTCGCTGACTTTAATGCCATAGTACCCATGTTATTTTCCGGACGATTTCTTCAGGCAGTAGCGAACACGATCGTGGGTGTTCTTGGGCCGAGCCAGCTGCCGAATGTAGCATCACCAAATCGAATGGAGAAAATTTATGGACTTCTCACCATATCCATGGCTGCAGGCTCATCTGGCGGGCCATTGATGGCTGGGGCGGTATTCGAACTAGCCGGATATTGGACTGCGTGGACGAGTGCATTCGGCGCATGTCTGGTTGGCATACTTCTGCAGAGTCTGATGCTGGTGCCACCAGCAGAAACTGATAGCGACAACGCTTCTGCGAAAGTACAGACGCTTATCCAAGAAAATTCTAACGAAGAGAGTCCACTGCTCGTGCCCTCGAAGGTATCTAGTCTCGCTCAATTACCTGAACGCTTAAGAGACGTAAAACGCAACTTCCAGTTTTATGCTTGCCTTCTCACAAATCGCCGCTATATTGGCGGGATCCTCAGTTCCATCTGCTATGCGATAGTGTCCGTGAGCTTCGACACAACGCTACCACTCCATGTTCTTGAGGTGTTCAACTGGGGCAGTCTTCACACTGGAATACTCCTCGGAATCTTACAAGGACCAAATGCCTTCTTCAGCGTCCCTGTGAGATGGCTGAAAGATCGAGTAGGGTCACGGTACCCTACATCTGTTGGGTTTCTGGGGCTTGCAGTGCTTCTCTGGCTGGCGGGTACTCCTGGAAATGACCAATTCCCATGGGCGAATCTTGGATATCGAGGTCCCATCATTTACGTGACTGCTATCGCTGCCATCGGAATTTTCATGACTTTATTGCATGGGACTGCAATGATGGAGGCTGCTAGTAAGAGATCGTTGAGTGTGAACAAGAGACGTGGTGCTGATTACTTCCTGACAGACGCCGTTCGTGAAATCGAAATCGGACAGCCTGAAAAATTTACTGCTGACGCATACTCCCAAGCCTTATTGATCAGTCGATTAAGCTGGACATTTGGCCTGTTCCTGGGGCCTATTATGTCAGGACAACTCACGGAAAAAATGGGATACTATGAGATGAACAGTGTACTCGGTAAGTCTATGAGTCCCTTTATTCAATTGAGCTCATGATTCACCTCCGTGGGGAGACTTACTCGCGTGAACGCTAATTATTCTCTAGCCAAAATGTGTCTGCTCTGTGCAGTATTCGCTATTTGGAATTTGAGATCGTAGTCCTCTCGCCTATGAGAGAACCGAGACTAGATGATGCACAGGTGGAGAGATGCAAAGTGGACATTACAATACCGCCATGTTCGACATCAACCTGCGGCAGACTAGTGCTTAGTCTGATCCTCAGAGGGGCTCCTTTCTCCATCACGCGAGATAGAAGATCGGCTTTCGTCAAGAAAATTATCCTAGTATTTGCCGCACTGCCAGATCCACCTGTTCAAGCCACATTGGGAGACCGAGGTGATACCGATCGGGTGCCGTTCATCGCGGCATTTTCGGGGCCCTATACTGCTTTTTAATTCACATATAGATAGCTTGAGTCTCGTTGGCCACACATTTAAGAATTGAAATGGGAAGCATCAAAATGGTGGCATGCTCTCCCTTTTCTGCATTGTCTTTCGACAGCTGCACAAGCACGAGGGAAGACCCTGCCCACTCGCCCTAGAAGAGAAGCGTGCATGCATCCGTCGCGAACTTAGCGCTGTTTCAATCCTGCAGAACGGTATCGAAAAATCATTTCGAGCTCCGCCTACTTCCGGTGGAGAATGTCAATTTAACAAAGAGGGAACTGACGTGGATCGAGAAATGAATTATTTTGATGAAAATTACCCTGTAGCTCATGTGTGGCCACGAAGAGGATGGTCCGCCCAGGCTTTCATGTGCGCAAGACCTGCGTAAGTGGCATCAATCCTATCTTTTACCGCGAGTAGAGCTGAGCGAAAATTGCGGGGCATACCAATGCAAGAAAGGATACGTACGGAGTACAGTAGTCTAGTTGGACCTGATGGACTTCTATCACGGACAGTGATACTCAGACAGGCAAGAGGCACGGTCGGTGTGGAACCGACTAGTGGAACTCGACGGGATCTGACTAGTCAACTCAGTCAATCTAACACACCAAATTGTTGAATTATGGACATTGCTGAACCTGTCATACTACTGGCGGAATCAATTGGCTTGGCCTGTCTTGGTCTAGTCATGGCCATCAGCCTCGGATAGTCCATCCGGTCGTCAACGGTTGTCAACGGTCGTTCAAGGTGTCATTTTGGAGTTTTCGTCACTTATGCAACAGAGAACAAGAGCTGCCCAAAAAATTCCTTGTCGTGTGCCGCCATTGAACCATTCCCCTCGCTTTGAATCACCATCCACTGGTAAAGGGTGACAGGCGTTCTCATGTACTTTTGTTCTTGTGACAGATCATGAAATCTTTAGGCTTCGAGACTTTTTCTCGACCCGACCGTGCGTTTGATTCCTCCGGACTTGCGCGCTCGGGGAGATCCACCACGGTTCCACGGTTGATGTTTGTGGGTGCAAAATGCCGAACGATCGCCTCTTCCGGCCGAGGAAACCTTGATTTTCAAGCGGTCGCTGGTTGATTGGCAAAGATTGATCGAGGAGTCGGTTCTAGGGGAACGACCGAGACCTACAAAGAGTTGCCTGTGCCGATTATGTCAAGTGTTTTGGATCTCTGAAATTTGCAACTGACCCCCCGCCTCACTTTTTTTTATATCAAATCCACGTCCACTCCTACTGAGAACATCGACGGACCAGAGCCATCAAGTGGACAAACTTGACAAAACAGATTCCAACGATACATTAACAGGAAGGAAGCTGTCTCTGACTTGACCCTTGTCGGTCTCTCTAGTTCCGGCAATTTTCGCTAGGCACTTCCACATTGCCCTGTCTTTGAATCACGAAACAAAACCAGCAGAGAAAGAATATAATGGACCTCCCCACTCCTCCACGCGACATCGCCATCGTTGGCGCAGGTATTGCCGGCATTACTTGTGCGCTTGCTCTCTCACGAGAGCTGACCCCTTTTGTGCCCGATCTCAACATCACAATCTACGAGCGACATGACATATTATCAACCTCAGGCGGTGCCATTAATTTAACTCCCGTTGCACAACGACACCTAGCAAAGCTAGGAGTGCTGGACGAGTTAGACCGCATGGGCTCCGAAGGTGGGGCAGAGGTGGATGCTATTGAACTTTTTTCAATGCGCTCTGGTCGCTCAATTGGGTCAATAGATTTTGTTGATCATAATGGTAATGGCTTTGGCGGATATAAGGGTCGTCGTGTTATGCGAATCGTTCTCTCCGTGGCCATGATGACAGTAGTTGAGAGGACTCCAAATGTCAAGATCGTCTTTGGCAAAAAATTCATTGGCGGGGAAGAAATAAGCGACAAGGCCGTCATTCATTTCAGTGATCAATCCGAAGTCATCGCGGATCTTGTCATTGGTTGTGACGGTGTTCATTCCCCCGTTCGCACCCGCTGGGTTGATCCGGATAGCGTCTCTCAATATACAGGCATGTCTTTCTTGCAAGCAACGATCCCGGCGGACACCCTCTCGACACCCCCGCATTTTCAGTCATCGGCATTGAACATTTCGCGTCATGGCTCGATGGTGACGAGCTTCTGCGATCGTGATCGCGAGCAAATTTTCGCAGCCGCGATCGTGCAGTTTGACCAAGCGAATCTGAGTGATCATCGCCTCGAGCCAGGTCAAGAATGGGCGACCAAAGATCGAATTCGTCGAGATTTACGCTTCGAGGTACGAAAACGGTTCTCGAAATCCGCGTTACCCTATATTCGAGAGATAGTGGCGAGCAAAGCGGACTGGATGCTTTACCCGGTGTATCAAGTTCGGCCTGGGGGTCAGTGGTGTCTGAACCGAGTTATCCTACTGGGCGATGCAGCACATGCGGTATGTCTGTCCCTAGAAAAGGCAATATGCGAGCCCCAGCTCAGATACTAATCATGCATGTTAGATGCCACCTCGGGACGAATCAGCAGCATATGCTCTGGACGATGCTATTCTATTCGCTCGGATCTTGGCACGCTACCACCAAGAGCCTCTGACCGAGGTTTTCGATGCGTACGAGCGACTTCGAAGAGACACGATCAGCCATGCCTTCAAAGAATCCTGCCGAATGTGGGATAGAAATCGCGACACGGGTATTCTGGAAGGGCGACTAAAAGAGTGGATGGTGCCCTTTCATATCCGAAGTGCTCGCGATGAACGAGAGAGTGCCTGGGAGTTTGACGCCACCCAGATTTTGCTTCCGACACCGACACCAAGCGAGGATTTGGTGTCGCTGAGTTCGATCCTAAAAGATGATTCAGTATAAGTGAGAACTTTGCGGAGAGTTGTAATTTTATTTGGGTCGATTGGGGGTGTTTGGAGGATTACATGGGTGGTGTACTGGTTTGAATTTGTGGTGTGATACCCTAGGCAAATTGTTTTCAGTGTTATCTCCAATTTATTAAGCCGGCCTTTTGCTTGTTAGCTGTCAAAATAGCTCAAGATTGCTCTCAGAACATAACATTCTCGGGCGGCTTAGTTGCTATGCCGAGTTGAGCGAGTTGGGTGAGCCGATTAGTTTTCGCTCCTGCGTTTGAACTACGAAGGCAGCCTGCCAACTGGTGACTAGCCATCTAATTAACCTTCACTTGTAGCTTGCATAACAAAGGGCCTCTTCTCCAGCTTTACTTACCAATCTACCAGCGTGTCTCACTGAAGGTTCCACATTCCCATCCGAATAATCTGGACTCAATGGACTGTCGGTCACGTCGCAATAGATACTGCTGTGTTCCTTGACAAGGGAGCTTCCCACCCCAGGCGGGGATTACGATGTTGACCAAATTTCCAGGAAAAATATAATCAGGATATAGATTAAATCAATTTCAAAATACATGTCTCTCCGTCTTAGCTCTGATATCAAATTATTTCCACACTCTCATGTTTCTGCACGACCTAGGGGCGACTCAATTCAAGCCCTTAGAAGCTCAGGGTCTGGCCAGCAGTGCCGACAACAGCGCTCTTGACACTTCCGGATCCAACAAGAGTATAGGAGTAGGGCACAGAGGTCAGAGTTCCTGCCTCGGCAGTGTTCGCAGCCCCACCGAAGTCATTGTCTCTGGCAACAGCATAGCCATCATCGGTCGAGTAAAGGGGCTTGCTGGATCCAACAAAAGTGTTAGACTCGACAAGGACCTGAGCACCGTCACGGGTGTTGATGCCGTCGCTGACGGTATCGAAGTAGCTGTTGTAGATGTGGCCAGTGCCGAAGCGGATCGATGGAGTGCGGGAGTTGATATTGTACCAGTAGTTGTTGTTTTGGGTTACGTGAAGATGACCGGTGTCCTCGGCACCATTGCTGTCAGAGTGGCCGATCAACGAGGCCTTCCAGTGGTCGTGGATGTAAGTATTAGAGACCGTGATGTAGTCAGATGCGTGGGTGATCTGAAATTCTGTCAGTATTTCTTGTTCATACGGCATCTCTGGCACAATACTGCTCACGTCGATAAGACCATCGTAGTAGTCTTTGTCATGATCTCTGTCAGAGGAAACGTCGCAGTGGTCCACCCAGACATTGTTTGAGTACTCTAGACGATATTAGAGTCAAATACTTCTGGAGGGTTTTGCGATCATGACCTACGAATGCCGATGGCATCTCCGTTGCTAGCCAAAACCTTGGAGACGCCCAGGTTGCGGATGATGACGTTAGACGCTTTCTTAACAAGACTAGAGATTCTGTCAGTTTATCGTCTACTGTCCAAATGATGGAGTGTCATTGCTACTTACAGGCCGAAGTTAACCAGCTTTGCACTCGAGTTCTTGCCAATGATACTAGTGTTGCTGCCAACGTGAACTTGATCGGCAGTCTTGGTGATGGTGCCACTGACAACCACAACCTTCTTGGCATCTCCAGAGACTGCCGCAGTGAAGGCTGCGTAGGAGGAGACAGTGGTGGTAGTACCACCAGCACCACCGGTAGTGCCTCCGTTCTGGCTTGCGAAACCGGAGGCCGCCTAGTATTCAAAATTCCATGAGTCAATGTAATGAAGAGGCAAAGTCGGGGCATCTCGAGGAAAATGTATCTCACATCATTGATGCTTGCACGCTTCACAATCAAGTTGTCAGTAGTCGCAGTGGGAGCTGCAAGGACGGAGGCAGAAAGGCAGCCTGCCAGCACAGCGGTGATCCATTGGGTTGGAGCCATTGTATCAGAGTTGGCAGAGATAGGCTAATAGCTTGTGTTTGATATATTGTGTCTGAAATGATTGTTTTGATCTTGAAAAGGAGGCCTGTGATGGATTATATATTGTTTGAAGTTCTCTGGGCTTCTCCATTCAAATTGAGCTCCATCGGTTTTCTTATCGCCGAGTGGATGGAATATCTTCTCGGCGTGAATCCCTCTGGGGCTAGCTCAAACAATGAAGGATACAGGTGGACTAGCTTTTCATGTTTCTCCGACAAAAATTGTATGATCTTTATATTGCCCAGAAATACGCAACACTGCAGGGGGCCCCTTGGTATCTTTCTGAGGCACCTGAACCTTGGCATCAAAAACTCTGATGTGTTGGCCCTTCCGCAAACAAAATATGTGGAGAAACAATTCACCATGTTACATATCATACGAGCTTAATTTTACCGTACTATGGTCAAATGACAGTTGAAGATAGTTCAAAGTAAAAATCGAACTTCCACAAATGATTCCCCAGAAGCTCTCACTTCTGGGGTACATGCATATGCGGCCGTGCCAAGACTGCTGGGGTTTCATCACGTCGCGGAAGATCTTGGCACCGGAAGATCAATAGGGGGGTCCGTGAAGAGCTATTTCCATCAATCGATATTTGAGACTGATATGCTCCTTGATTAAACTGGAAGAGAAGTTGGCTTCCAGGAGAGTGTGGAGTGGTTCCACTGGTGGCATATTTCCAAGACTTCAGAAACTTGACAACAAATTTTGGTTCACAACAGATTATGGCAACCATCTGATACTAAATGACAGGATGAAAAGCGGGTAGAAAGGATCTGGCGTCAGGATCCGGCATATTGAACTTTTTCTGTACTCGTGCCCTTCTATACTCGTGGCTCAGGCGAGGGCGAGATGACAGAGACACATGACCCAATGTGATGCTTCTCGCCTTTGTGCTTATTGGTAAACAAAAAATAAATATGTAGTCATTGCATCATGACGTACGGATCTTTCTATAGATTCAAGAATGAATTGGTCTTCGAGTACCTGACAAACAACTCTGGTGTAGTTAGTTAGCTCAAGTTGCTCAATGTGGCTGAGTAATGCGGGGATTGTGGGGATACGATCACGACATCCCCTCATCTTCTGGGCTCTGCGGAAAGTTCCCAAGTGCACATGCAAAGCTCTTCTTGCAACAGCACTTCTTCAAAGCAAATTCAATAGTCTAGAACGACCGCCGAGCACAATTCCTTCTACAGGTATAAGCTCATTACTTGGCAACACTCGGTCGATTCAGGCATATTGTGTCGCGGGATAAGTAAAGAAAAAATGTCGGAGACATTCTCATCGGTACCCGAAGTCGATTATTCTCGACTGAACGACCCTCTCACGAGAAATGATGAGTTGGGTAAGCTGCGAGATGCAATTTTCGTTGTCGGGTTTTTATACTTGACAAATACAGGTTTGGAGGTTGGAACTTTTCTCTCGGTCGAAGTTGATGAACGGTTGCTGATTCAGGCACAGGGTCTGATACGCCATACGCATGAAGAGATCCCGCGGCTATTTGATCTATCCGATGAAGTCAAGGAAAGATGCAACATGATTCACTCGCCATCCTTTTTGGGATACACTCGTCTTGGGGCTGAGATCACCGCCGCCAAAACTGATATAAGGGAAGTACGTAACCAGTTTACGCTGGGTGGCTTGGCTCTTTCCCACTCTCCATTTATTTCCTATACGTAAAAACTGACTAAATTTATAAGCAATATGACTTTGGAACCCCTGAAATGAAGGAATGGACGAATCAGGATCCGTTCTGGCAACGCCTTGAAGGTCCCAACCAGGTATATTTTCCAATCCCGCTTGATTCCGGATCATGATCCGGGGTTTTCATCAATTGACTGGCAAGATAGTATCCCGAATATCCTGGCGCACAAGCACTAGTGGAGAATTACATTGCCAGAATTGATGAGCTGGCCCAGGGCTTTGTTCATCTCGTTGCAGAATGTTTGGCCCTTCCAAAGGATACCTTCGATGACTTCAAGGGCCAAATGAGCCGCCTGAAGTTTGTCAAATATCCTCGGTCAGTGCCGAACTCGCAAGGCGTTGGCCCGCATAAGGACTCTGCGGGTCTATTTACGTTCCTCTCTCAGGACGACACTGGCGGTCTGCAAGTCTTGAATAAGAAGGGGGAATGGATCGATGTTCCCCCTATCGAGGGCAGCCTGGTGATCAATATCCAGCAGGGCTTTGAGGCCATTACTGGTGGTGTCTGTGCTGCCACCACTCATCGTGTCATTGTAAACGAGTTCTATTTTTCCGGACAATGTGAAATGCCAACTAACGATCTCATCTCTCAGGCGCCAACCTCCCAAACGCGATATAGCATTCCCTATTTCCTGGGCGTTCGCTTGGACTTGACATTGAATAAACTTAAAGAGTCTGCTGCCCACATTGTGCATCGAATCCCATCATCTGATGACCGGAAGAAGCGAGCAGTCGACGTTCCCAGTGAATTCCTGTCCCCTCTATATTCCTGTGTAAGTAAAAAGAACTTTCATCACTCTCTGGTCTCAAGCTGAACATGCGCACTTTGATCTAGTTTGGCGAGGCCCATTTGCGAAATCGTATCCTGAGCCACCCTGATGTGGGCCGACGTTGGTATCCTGATTTGTACGCGAAGTACTCGCAGCAGAGTTTGGAGTAGGCTAAAATACTACGAGATTGATTGCTCTGGTTCCTCTGAGCATTGTAGGTGCATCAGGGAAAAATGAATTCTGTCAAATATTCCAGGGAAATTCCAAAGCAGAAACAATTCCCAGGTCATGTTGTTTCCACATTAGTATATACACCTGAACTTGCTGGGTATTCGGCCGGCCGTATGTATCTATACAAAGAGAGCAATACCATGTGCATGCTACCACGTCATACAGTACGCAATGCAAATCAGATCCATCGTCCACTTCTTACCCTCGAAGTTACTCTTTCTTCTTTAAAACTGCAATGACACACCATCGCTGCCGATTCCCAGGGCCCTCGCCCTCCCGGAAGGGAACCCATTCTCGCCGAATCTCCCCGTCATCCTCATCTCTCGAGACCAGATCCCTCTCGAAAATTCGCTCGATCTCAAACCCGTTTTGACGTGCAGTCTCAAAGAAGTCCGCCACGATGGCCCGGCCCGTATGGAACCCAGAAACACACCAGACTCTGCCTCCCGGGGCAAGGAACCACTGCATCGTTCGGGCGAGATTCTCATGCTGCGCGCGCATCCAGTAGCAGTCGGCAGCAATAATGCGGGTGAATTTCCCCTTGTGGGTTTGTGAGAAGGAGTCGGTGAGGGTTCCCCATTCGTGGGGCTGGATAGAGACGGAGGTCACTTGTGGGCTTCGCCGTTTGAGGAGATTTTGTCTCACGTTGAACTCGATTGCTCCAGTCAGAGCTGGCGAGGAAGGATGGTCTGTTGCGACGACCAGCGAAGCATTGGCGAGGGCGCAGATAAGGGAGGGCAGAGCGGCGCCTAGGTGGTAGATATCAGTGAGCTGAAATTTCATCTCATATTTATCTGGAGAATTTACCGGCTCCGAGTTCCATCACCGTTTCCCCATCCACAGACCAGATCTCACGAGCCTCTCTCTGCGCGGCAGAGTCGTTCTCAGAAGCCGGACAACTCGCATTCTCAACACCTTCCGCCACAACCATTCCCGCACTCCACAAGAAATGCGCAAACAGCCGTCTCCCGTCTTCAGCCTGATTGGAACCCTCCTTCTTCTCCGATCCGATCGCGCCTTCTTCCGACTTACTGCCAGTCTGGCCTGGATAGGATGGAATCATGATTTCTAGCTCGCCATAGCGTGGGGACGAGTAGAGGAGGCACTGGCCAGGGTCGCCATGGAACGAAGGTGCATCATCGGGAAAGAGATGAGGCAGGAAAGCACCAAAGAGATCCTCTGGAGACTCTTCGATATCCGGGCTCCCGTCGGCATCGTGAAAGTCTGGCGCTGGGGCCGCGGGCGTGAGGGTTGTGGAAGGGTTGCGGCGGGGAGCTGGCCGCAGACGCGAATGTAGCATAGTTGGCCCAGCTCCCCTCAAGAATGGCTATGAAAGGCTATACCTTGATATGTTTGGCTGTCCGCTATATGACGGGCGGCGAGAGGGCGTGCCGATAACGCGTTTTCAGTGCGGTAAAGGTAGAAGTATATTTATTTGCATGAGGGTGTAATTGGCTGGATAAAAGAGAGGCGGTTACGCTGCGGGGTAGACACAGACTGGTTGGGCACATCTATGTTTGTATTGTTTGGCTGCAGCGAGATAGGTGATCTTGATTCATGCCCGATGTTCCCTGTGTGAACGGTCATGTGATCTCATGCCTCGGGCAGTTCTACATACTTACATGGAGCAATTCCGACCATCGCTCTCATGGAAGCTTCAGGCAACTTATCGTAGGAAAGTCGAGATGAGGGCCATCGAATTCCAATGAAAAGTCTTTTAATGCATAGTTCATACGGACATATTTTGGCTGGAGTTGGCAACACCGTTACCGTGCAACCATAGCATATTTGCAGAAACTCGTTCTGCAGAGTGAACACGTATTTGGATCTGTGTAATCTCGGGCAAAGTCACTTTTGACGATCATATTTTATCATTGCTATTCTTGGTCTCATCAAGCAACCGTCTACGATCAAAGTAATACTCCTCACTATATCTACCCTCGATGACAGACAGTGCTGGAGCTAAATAGGTTATCAGCTAATAGAGCTCAGCTTTATATCTGCTATCATTCTTACTTGTACAAATTAATCATTCAATGGTATTGACAATTTGCGTCGTGATATATCTCATTACATAGTCAACTCATCTCAAAAGTACCTAGGCGTCAAGGTCGGCACCGGTGTCGCGAGGCAAAGCCCACGGCATGTCTCCGTCTGTGTACAAGTTTGGCCAGTGGGGCACGCATCAAATGCACCTAGGATGCATTGAACACTCGGTAAGTTTGTTGGAGTCGCGATACAAAGGCCGCCGCAAGCTGCTGGTTTGGAACAGGCCATCGTGGGGGTACAGGTCGAGCCCGTCGGACAGACGCCGCCCATTGTGCACGGTGCCAGCAGGGTTGAAGTAGGCACAAGAATACAGGCGCCGCGACAGGAGCCTCCACTTGTCGAAGGGCAGCTCATAGTTGGAGTGCAAGTTGAGCCTATTGAACAGCCCGTCGAGGCACCAACAGTACATGGAACCAGAGGAGGGGGAGTGGTCACTGAAAGACAGAGCCCGTGGCAGGTCATTGTCTGTGTGCATTGGGAGCCAGTTGGACAAGGCGATCCCCCAACGATACATTGAACAGACGAGGTGGGGGTGGATGTGCTTGTTACAGGTTGGCAGTGGCCGCGGTCGTGGTCATGATCACGGTCACGATCATGGTCATTCTTGGCGAACGTGACCGAAAGAATAACGCAAAGTGTCAAGAAGAATCGTCCAAGAACCATTTTATTCAATAGAACTGTGCCTTCAGGTGTGACTAGGCTAGTGATTATTGAACCATATCCATTCCTTCCATAGCGAGAGGCGTGAGACTCCTATTTATAACAAAACCAAGGGATATCCACCACGTTTTAGTCTAAGCCAGCAAAGAATCGGGAGTCCAAAGATCAGCTGGTCAAATGAAAGAGACAAGTATGATAAGCCATGCTATGGTTATAATGAGACCGACATGAGTAAGTGCCAATTAGAAAGAAATTGTCTCAACTTCAACACAACCAAGATGAATTACAAAAGGCATCATGCGGCTGCTGAATCCAGATTCACACTGGCAATCAGTTGGTCTAGTAATATTCCCCCAATGACAAAGAATCTATTTATAAGGGGATTGATGAATTGAGCTTATAGTTGATTCAGCGAGGGCCCAAGAAGTGAGACATCAAATACGTGGCTAGCAGGTGTCAAAACGCCATCTCGTATCTAGCTCGTGTTGGTTGTAGAAAGAAGCTTGTCCAAAGTGGGACTACTTGCGAAGAGATCGATTGAGGAACAAGAGCGATCGAGAAAAGGTTCTAAAGCCTTGATTTTCATAAGATGACCCGTCAATAAGGTAAATCTTTAGATCTGACGTTAATAGAAGATACAAACCCCAACCTGAGTGAAATAATTAACAAGCGCACCGAATGTTCACTCTGACGCGGGGCGTGCACTCCTAGCCTGAACTTAAATCCATGTGCGCGTGTATGTAGCAGCGTCAAGCCATAGCATACTTCCAAGACTTTTTCGATGAATCGCGTATAATGATAGCAACAATCTAGCCCAGTGGCGACCGTGGAAATGTCTCAGCATAGTAAACCTTAACCTAGTTTCGCTTCATACCTCGAGTGAAACTCAGAAATTGGATAGGTCGGCTTTCTTACTGCAGCTAGTAAACTAAGGATAGGGAAAGTGATTGGACAGTCGCAGAAGGCAGCGAGGCAATTAGAGAGAACGAAATTTGTTGGCGCCTTCAATTTTGCCACGGCGTATGGTAGCTTGATGCTGGAGGGAAAATATCATGGCTTTCAAGTGCTCGTAGCGAGCATGAGCGCTCTCGTTATCGAGTAGTTATATGATGGCCCTAACTCCTTGGTGAAGCTACAGACCAGAGTCATGGGTCATATAGTAGCGTAAGAAAGATTTGCTTTCAACTAAAAAATGGCAAGGAAACAAATACCAGTCAAAATTGGATTCATTGCTCATCGTCCTTCAAGACCAGATCAATTTGTGTAATTGGATATTAGAAATTAGTCACCACAGCGCTTGAGAATAGCATGTATTAGCTTGAAAAAGTTTAATGCGGATGATATACTAGCTAATTAGGGTAAGAGCCGACAGTCGAGATAGTCATAGAGATATAATTCGGCCTCTCCAGCCGCAAAGACGTTTAAGCCACTTAACATTTATGCCATGCCTGGCCATGTTTTCTATGACCAGATCTGGCATCGGCAGCAATATTGAACCTCTCAAATTAGTTTAGGTTAAAACATGAAAGGTGAAACCACGTCCAGAAAAGATGAGAAACAAGAGTAAAATTTGAAGGTGGGTGGGTGTCAATGGAGAAAGTGCTTTATCTACGTGACAGGATGGGCACTGGGGGGTAAAAGGCCAGGACATTGAGTCAGTCAAATACATTTTCCGTCTCAGGCTCTAAAATTAAACGAAGAGAGATTGCAGTTATCTGTTCTCCAACAGGAAACTTCTCTTGTTCAAGTCTGTCTTTAATTAACTCGTAGATCAAAAAAAAGAGGGAAATTGAACCAAGAGTGTTGATGTCAAGAATGCCCTTAATATCTGACCCCGTTGCCATCCAGACAGAAAGCCTAATGATCAAACAAGAAGTCAAGTCTCTTATTTCCTTTATCGGTAGTTGTCTCCAGATAGACAGCCCTTTCCTCGGGGCTCATCTTTTCCCAGCAAGCCTTTTTCCATTGATTTCTGCGCACGTAGTACACTTTTGCGAGAGCATATAGCACGATCGTAGCAATGTTGATAGCAATCAGCTGCTTATTACCGCGTCGATAGAGCGGCTTATCATCTTGACGATAGATATTCGATGATGCGATGCCGGAAAGTTGAATGGTAATGTTGTACAACGCAGCACTTACTGTCCGAGTTCGAACTGTATTGCTCAAACGGGAGCACCACCCAACATGAGCTGCGTGTGGTGACGGCCAGCCCAGTAGAACAAATGTCACCGCGTAGAGACCCCAATGAGACAAACTTCCGGCAGATGTATAAAGGACGATGAGCAGGGGAAGACTCCATAACTGGGTCAAGAGACCTATTAGAGAAATTTGATGGAAACGTTCTGTTAACTCCGTAACAAGGAGAAGATTGATGGATGCAAACACAGTCACTGGGATTGATAACAAAGTGGTATGGAATGTACTGAACCCAATGGCCTTGAGCGAGAGCGTAAGGTAGGTCTTCGGTGGCGCTGTTGGAATTTCAAACATTATACCGATTGCATATATGGGCCAAAGATCGTAGTCTTTTATGCTCTGCCAGAGCATCCTCAGTGAAAGCCCTTGGCGGTTATGCATATCTCCCTTGGATGGGTCATCTCTGAGCACACGGTTGACAATGATCTTCTCCTCCCTCTCTGAAAAGTATCCCTTGGGATTCCACCAGGTCCGAGTCTGTGTGGGCCCGGGGACGAGGAAGAGGAAGCTCAGGAAGCCGATCACAAGACTGATAAGTGCCTCAAGGAGGAAAAGCCATCTCCAACCTTCACGGCCCGCAACGCCTCGCATGTGCAGAACACCGTACGCGATAAAAGACGCGATGACCCCAGACATTGAATCCACGAACCAGAACAATGCCAGACGAAATGGCATCTCTGATTTGGTATAGAAATAAGACAGATACAAGATCGAATCAGGAATGAAGCCGCCCATGAACAGACCAATGAAGAAGCGGCATGCAAAGAATCCAGCTCGATTGTGCATGAAGAATTGACCACCGGATGCCAAGCTCCACAAGATGATCTGAATGGGGATCCACCGATCGGGGCCGAGTCTTTTGCCGATCATCTGAGACGGAATTTCGGCGATGAGGAAGCCGACACGATACATGTTTTGCGCGTTGTTGTAGTCATTTGTGGTCAGATGCAAATCATCGAGAAGATTGTCTGCAGCAGCGTTGGACAAGTTTCCCCGATCAAGGTTCAGCCCAAAGAACATCACCAGGATCCACAGAAGGACCGTCCAATCGGTTTTCCACCGAACTGCAGACTCCTCGCGATAAGTCCACCTTGCGCTGGGGTCGAAGTGACTAATGTTCTCATAGTCGGGATGCGGTTGGTAATATTTTGCGAGCAACGGATCGTCAAAAACGCTTCGAACGGTCGCGATCGCATCAGGATTGTTGGTCCTCCGTGAAGGAACGAGGAGACTTCGCAGCAATGATGTCGGCTCTTGCTTCTCAGCTGGGTCCACCAGGTGATCGACATCTTTCTTGTCGGCTGGTGGTTCGCCAGCCACGGTGACTTCTGCCGCCTTGGCTATGGTGCTCATCTTCAGAGTTTGGTGAAAGGTGGACCTTTTGCCCCGTTGAATCCACGAGTTGAAGTACTGATATATGTGCCAGCGACTGCTATCAAGAAGCTACGTGACCAGGGAGGAATGCCTTAATCTAAATTCGTGCTCTGGAGACTGTATGATACCATTCATGCGAACATAGAAAACTATCTTTCCAAGATCCACTAATTGGCTTCAAGATTGATTGATGGCGCAAGATTCGGTCCTCGTCTTCTTGCGAGGCCAATTCTTTTGCTAATCGAGTGCTCTGTTTGATTCCTGGGGACTAGTTCCAGTCACACTTTCGCCATATAAGGGCGTATTGCATCAGGCTGCTCAGTAACAACTGAACATCCACAGGGGGATTTGCTAAAGTGAAGACACATTTTATCCGCCCCAGTCGTCGTTCCACAGGAACAAACCTCTGTAATTGGTGGACAATTCTGTTCTTTGCAGGCATGCAGCCTTATGCTCGGGTAATTTATGGCCGAATCTTATCTTCCTTGCGGTTGTGTCATTTAAGGAGATTATGAGTGATAGATAAAGATTCCTGTGGGGAGTATCGACCTTCTACCACGTAGTTTCCTCCGGGGTATTTTGTATTACCTGGCAATGCTGCTCTATCTCACATTATTGTACGGGATAAGTTTCTCTGTTCCAGACTTGTGAAAAAGGAATGAAGGGGGCCCTTCACTTCAAGTTCTACGAGTCTCGTCATCCCAGTTAGAATTAATCAAGTAGGACTACGAGTATTACAGACGGTGAAGATCAGCTTTTCTCAGCACATCATGCTAAATCGCACTTGATTTCGGTCTCTATGGTTGGACTAGACTAAACCATTATCTCGTCACTAATAACTCAGGAGGGTTCAACCTGTCGGACTAAAAGGTTCCCCAGTAGTGCAATTCATAATCAACAGTTCCCGGGCGCCAAAGTGGGGCAGGCTCATAGACAGGGATAGGGGTCGAAGCTACGGTCGGTTAGAAGTTTTCGCGACTGCTAGGTGGATTTGAAACTTACTACCATAGCCTGTGCTAGGCGCGGCCCACGTGGGGGTGCTTGGTGCCTGCCAAGATGTGGGTGTTGCCGTCACAGTATAAGTGCTGGTATACGTGTAGGGGGACTGAGTACCACTGAGAGTATGTATGCCGTTATTCAAACCATAGCTATTATCACCAATGCCAAACACATTGTTGATTTTGTTCACGATCACACTCCCAGTATCAGTCCATAAGGCAAAGTCCTCGACAGTGACATTGATCGCAAAGGTCAAATCATTCGCGATCAAGTTGAGTGGTGCTCTTTTTGTGCCATCGGCGACAGATCCTAAATTATTTGTTAGAACTTCTGACACTCTGGTGTAGTAGTAAAATACATAACGAACCTGTGAAATTGCGGAATAAAAGGTTGCTCAGTGAGACAGAACCAGTATCTGGGGAAAATGTATTCTGCCAGTACTGATTGATATCAAGCCCATACAGGCTTGAAAGAGAGCGGAAGTTGGAGAAGGTCACATTTGTCACATAGCCTGATCCTCCGGGGTATGTCTTGATGAAAGCAATATTGTTGCCCTGGATAATGCTGATATTTCGAGCTTCCTGTTCGAACGGTGAGTATATTAACTTGTTTTTGTGATATTGTGGAATGACTCGTACGATATTTGATATCTCTGCTGACACATTCAAGCTTCCAATAGAGACGCCCGATCCCGCTTGATTGCAGATAAGATTCTCTATCAATGCAAAGTGCGATGGACTTTTAACTGAGACACATTCATCTCGATTGGTCACCTATTAAGCCGAACCTCAAGTCAGCAGGGAAGCAATCACCAAGCATTCCGGCTCACGGGGACGCTGTCTTTTAGAGATGCAGTAATAAGATTACAAACCTCATTATCGTGAATATAGTAATTAGTTCCGATTGCATCAATACCGTCGTAGCTACCCAAATTCGCTCCGCGGATGGTCAAGTGATATACTTCGACGTTCAAGACGAAATCGAGCACAATGTGAAATTTCGGACTATCAACCAGGATCAAGTCATGGACAGAAGTATTGGTCGGTGAAATCAGTCTAACTAAGCGCGGGCGCTCAGTACTGGATGATTGGTATAGTCAATATTGGAAAAATCAAATTTCGAGATCGGAAATTACCGACTTATTGGCGTTCCGATAGAGATATCCTTGTCCTTGGATGGCGCCCTTTCCTGTCAACGAATAGAACTCGAAGTCGACAGCTATTTAAGAACACAATCTGGATAAGCAATTGTATATCAAATAGAATTGTCAACATCATTATAACCACACTTACCGTTGACAATGACCAGAACATTAAGCAGGAATTTCCCGTCACCTTCACCATTGATTGTTGAATTAATCAAGCCGATGCCACCGGAACCTTGGAGTATCAAACCTCGATCCACAGTCCAATTTCCGTTGTAAGCTGCGGTGATCAAGCCATCCAATTGAAATGCCCAATTTGTACCATTACTGAGGACGACACTCTTGGTCAGCAGATAATTGCCCTGCGGTATAATCAATCGACTTCCTGCATGCTTGCGAACACAATCCGTGAAAGTCTTCTCGATCGCATAAGATATATCACTCGAGTTGTCCGCAACTGCACCGTAATTTAACACATTGCACTCGATTGTCTTCTCGTCCAGTGGTGTGGTTGGTCCAACCGGTCCAATGAGCTGACCAGCGGTTACCCCGAAAATAGCCAAAAGCGTGAAAAATCGCATAGTGCTAATTACGGCTGACTAGTAAACAAATGTCCTCGAAACTTACGTTCTTTATTAATTGTAGAGGAAGAACTCATTATATGCATTTAGGCCATGAATTATGATCACCATGGCACCCTGGCAGCCTTTTACACCGTGTCATCATCCTCAGCGTTGCTCATAATCCACACTATAGTCGCCATCATCTTTCAACCTGACAGTGCGCTAGAACTAGCGCAATTCAGATGGAGTTGACGGGAAAATGATCTTAATTCAATGAAGCTTGAAGCTGAGAAAAGGCGGATCCCTTAATTTTACCGAGATCGGTTATTAAAATCAAAGTGGCTGAATCTGGTAGAATGTATAGGCATCCAAGTAACGGGATTTCCCTCTTGGGGCTCGGGGCTTAGCGCCCTTCTCCCTCCGAGCCGGTTCACCGGCACATCACATCATTCTGTCTATCAATTACGCCAAGCTACCATACGAAAGTTTTGACGGCGGCTCAGTCATGTCTAAATTTGCTATCTTTCGTGCGATTGCGCCATCGTGAAACCGTATATTCATTGGTGGGAATTTTTGGACGCGCCAATGCGAGAGAAACGACTCATGTAATCTCACTTGATTAATTCAATCGCATAGTCGGTTGCATTAAGGTCTGCTCTTCTGGCAAACATTGAGCTTTGATTTTCGAACAAAATCAAGGATCGCCTTCAAGTTCTATAACATGGCGCCACAGAAACAGAGGAACGTCCTGTTGATGATCGCAGACGACCTTGGGAAGCAATTGAGCTGTTACGGTGCAAGAGGAATAAAGACGCCTAATATCGACACCCTTGCTGCTCAAGGGACTCGTTTTGAACGTGCATTTGCCAGTACCGCTTCTTGTAGTGGTAGTCGATCTGTTGTCTACACTGGTCTTCATACCCATCAAAATGGTCAATATGGCCTAGCAAGCCATCGTCATCATTTTGTGACCTTTGACCATGTTGAGACCGCTCCTCTTCTCTTGAATCAGACTGGACACAAGACCGGAATTATTGGCAAGATTCACGTGGGCCCAGTATCATTGTATCCTTGGGAGATCAAGGAAGAAAGTGACACGCGTGACGTCGCAGTGGTTGCCGATCAAGCGCGATCCTTTTTCCAAAAATGCAAAGAAGATGATAGTCACTTCTTTTTGACTATTGGTTTTATCGATCCTCATCGCGATCGAACAAGGGGAGGATTTGGAAACCCGCACCGATATGATGCCCGAATCACCGAAGGCACCTATGGTACAGAGGACGTGGAGATTCCTGGATTCTTGAACGACTCGCCAGGTGCCCGAATGGAGCTAGCGGAGTACTACAACTCGATTCATCGTCTTGACCAGGGAGTAGGCTTTGTTCTAAAGGCCCTCGCCGACTCTGGCCTTGCAAGTTCGACTCTCGTTATCTTCTTGAGTGACAATGGTCCACCGTTCATGAATTCAAAAACCACTCTCTATGACTCTGGAGTCCAGTTACCGCTGATCATTAAACACCCAGAAAGAGATCCGGGAGTGAGTTCGGCCATGGTCTCTTATATCGATATTCTTCCAACGATCCTCGATTTCGTAGATCATCCAGCAAAAGTGGACCCATCACAAAAACGTATCGGTCGATCTCTCCTTGAGACTCTGGGCTCTTCATCAGTTGATACAAAGTTCGAACGGGTCTTCGGGTCTCATACATTTCATGAAGTGACCAATTACTGGCCGACTCGGTTTCTTCGTGACAGGCGATATAAATATCACCGGAATCTGGCATGGCGATTGGACTTTCCCTTTGCCTCTGACATTTACGGATCTCTGTCTTGGGAGGATGTTCGGAATTCCAGCGATACGGAAATCTTTATTGGGAAGCGAAAGCTGAAAGATTACTTTTTTCGTGGGCCTGAAGAGCTATATGACCTCGAAAATGATCCGTGGGAGGTCAATAACCTTGCTGGGGATCCACAGCACCAAGCCCTGCTGGAAAGGATGAGGGCCACATTGGAGGAATGGCAGCGAAGAACTGAAGATCCATGGTTGTATCGGGACGGTGTATCCGTTTGGTTTAACAGATATCATTTCCCTGCCGGATTGAGGATTCCCGACCGGCTGGATTTTGATGTGGACCGACCAGGTAACGCGGATCTGAAGGCCTTTGATGGTCAAGTGACATGGGGCACCGAGGCGAAGTCTGATTGATATCAGCGGTGGCTCAACTCCGTTCTGCTCCTTGTTTTTGAATTCATTATCGAATCAATATCTAAATTTAAATGAACTTGTGAAATGTGATGGGCGTTTTGACGAGAGATTCCGTTCGTCTACGTGTCTGTTATGCAATCGCCAGCAAGTCAGTCACCGGGTAGATTATGACTAGATATTCATGCTCTCGATCCCGTTGTGTTCGTCCTTCTCTCCTCCAACAGCCTGCTCTTCATGACCCCTAGCAAAATAATTCTTCCGGTCTCTGTATGCAGATCTCCAACTGTTGCCCCGAGGATCTTCTCTATACTTCAAGAAGCAGGTTATAGTTAACAACACACTTTGTGCCCCAACAAGACGTATTAATATCTCTTCCGTCCTTGGGTATTGAAATAGTCCTGACAATATAGCTGATTGGTAAATATCCTGTTTCTTCCAAACGAGCAACTCGAAGAAGCATGATGCCTTCTAAACTCAACCCCTAAATTGTCAAAATTGATGGGAACTTCACTAGATAAATCTCCAAGATTTGGGAAATTCGGAGTCAAACTTCATCAATTTCAAAGGCACATGATCATACATTAGCATAGCCACCGGTAGAGGAACCAAGGAACAAGGCATTAAAGAGAATCGGATCCAAACTTTCGCTAGGAAACCCTGCGTTCAGACCACTGTTGATCTCCATGTGAGCCAGCCTCCCTGCACTGGTATCATTATCGCCCGAGGTTTCTTTTGGTAAAGAGCCGAAGTTGTCAGAAGAACTGACAGGGGAGTCGTAGCACATAGTTTTCTTGCCATTCAAGCTGATCTCTAAATCCAAGAAGTCAAGGTTCACGGCACTTGTCATGGGCCCACATGATTCTTCTAGGTTATGTGTCACTGGTCCAACTCTCGGCTGATGAAGGTCATTGATATGCGCGTGATTCTCGTCCCATTCTTTTTCTTCGTATATTTTGGTATTTTTGTCAGTCATGTCATGATGCATTGTCCTTGTTTCTTGCGCTTGCTTTTTATCACCGGGAGTGCCTTTCCTTGAGCCCACAGATCTCTCCTGAGGAGGCAAAGGGCCTGAAACACCGCCTCTATTCTCATAAAGAGGAATGCCACCGGTCAAACTCGTGTCGATGGCCCAAGGGAGCCTCATTATCGAACCCATTGCTGGGATGTCGCGAACTAGAGCTGGCAGAGATGTTTCATAGGGAAGACGACCCACTGACAGACTGTAATCCACGGACGTCGATATCAATAGATATGCGCGGGGGTACCGGAAAAAAGCATCAAGCCAGCTTTTGGCGCGAACGGGAGTTGACTCTCCAAGCCTGGTCAAATTTTGCTCTTGTTTCTCGGTCAGGTGGTTTTCCTCTCCGACAGTTATCGTTCTAGGCAAAGGCCCGCTCGGAAGAAAGAAGTTTTGTGTAGTCACATAAGCCAATTGGAGTATGTGATTGGCCCCAGCTGCGACAAAATCTGTGACATCGTAGAGAGATTCAGAAAGACGAATGATTCTACTCAAGGAATTCAGGCGTTTCTGTCGGATTTTCGTTTCATCATATGATGGTGAAAGCTTCAAATCAATCGCTGCCAGAATGAGAGGCATCCCAACATACCCTAGGCTGCAGATAACATCAATCCCTCTGTCGAGATGAAGGTCTACTTCATACGTAAAGTGTAGTGAAAAGTTATAGACGCAAGGAGAGACAGATAAAACCTACACGCTCAAAGGCAGATTTTCCACTTGACCGCTACGGCTGAAGTATTCCATGACAGCAGTCAGGCCTTCAATACCGGCACTCAAGTCTTTCCCAATTCCAAGTACCGCTTCTCGATAGAAATTCGGTGTCAGAGCAAGGTGCTCCTCAATGACAAGGGCTGTGTATTGCGCTAGATCGACGCGGGCTGCACTAAATGGAAAAAAGAATCAGGGATTAAATCACTCAAGAAAGACGTTCAATATTCATGGTTTCTTACTGATAGTACATGAATGTCAAGTTCTTTGTGGTCAAAGAAGGGTCATGGCGACATGCTCTGCCGTCTAGATTGTGCGGTGCAAGTGCTTGTACTTCCCAAGAGAGGAGTGCCTTTTTGATTTCCTCAATTGTGCACATCAGGGCTCGAAACGCATCTCTTGAGTACGAAGCTGCTGTTGTCACTCGAGGGGTAAAAATCAAGGAAACAAGATCAGTGAGAAGGACAGCCAATCGACATTGATCCTGCAGTGCCACAAACAGAGCTTTCTTCGATTCATAATCGTAGACCGGCGAACCATGCATCTCTTGTTCAAATTCCTCCTCTTTCAACCAGTCGCGACAACCGTGGAGATTGTGGGATGCGATCTGAGGTTGACGCCGGAGACCGATGCAAAGACTACGATCTCGAAGTAGCATAGACCACCACAGCCTTTTTTTTACCGGGCTTGAGACATTCTCTATGGTCACCGATGGCTTCGTGTCAATCAGTGTTGCATTATTGATTGCACGCATCAACCAGAGGCTGCCCGCCTGCGGTGCCTCTGCCGATGTGTGGTGAGTGAGAAGTAGTGCCCCCTGAGCTCTTGCTGATAGTTTCGTCTCAACCATTAGGTCGTAAAGAAGCTATAAATGGGGTTTTAGGGCTTTCCTTTTGTAGACTTCAGTTTTCACGTGCAATTACCTTAGATCGGTTGTACAACTTCTTCCGCGCATCTCGCTTGTCTGCAAATCCACATCGCTGTAGCGTCTCCAACGGAACGAACTGCCGTTATCATGATAAGCGAGTTCCAATGGATTTCAATCCTCAGAGTGTCAAGGTACTCACTGGACAACTTGCAAAAAGAAGAGCTTGAAATACAAAAAGTGAGATTTTCTCTGTACCATCCCCCTCGAAGGCACGCCAAAATTGTATCTCATCTAATACCGGAAGGATCGGATGAATTCGAAGGAAGTATTTTGTGACGAACTCTTTCGCGTATGCCCGGTCGGGGATGCTCAAGGAGCCTTTAGAACCGAGAAATGCGAGGTCTTCGGGCGCGAGTGATGTCAGCCCATCCGACAACAAAAATGGATAATTCCCAAGTTGAGACGATTGAGTTTCCGTTGCTGTCGCGTTTGATTCATCATATACATCTCTGAAGTCAGTTGAATGATATGAGCGGTCCGGCCTTATCGGCTTGTTTCGGGAAACTCCCTCATCGTGAGAAATGTCAAGTGGCGAACGAATATGGCTGGGAAGATCCTTTGATCTTTGAGCCAGTGTTAGTCGAGGTAACTATTCACTCTGTGGAACACAGGGACACATGCTGTTTTGGTGGCTTCCTCCTGAGAACACAATCGCTGCGACCGTCCTGGCGGCATCGCGTGCACGGGCAGCCTAAGATCGAGGCATCACATCTCACCTTGCGGTGATGGCACCATAAGCAAGCCGTTGATGCTCTTCTGGTTCTTCGTAACATAGGCACAACTCTCACTAGGTGTCTTTCTTGAAGTAACTTGGAGTTGAAAGCAGATAGGTTGGACAGGGATAACCGTGGAGAATGACACCCCCAACCAACCGGTTATATGCAGCTGGAGCTAAATGACCGAGCGAGCAGCCTAGCTGGCGTAGCCAACAGACTTTGCTCACTCAAGATTGGGCCCCAGAATACTGTGGCTTATGTTGGGGAAGTGGGCCTCAGAATTATGCAGAGGCGGGGTAAGCTCATCATCTCCACAAGATATCGTGCAGATGGTTTGTGCAGGATCTGATAATGACTATGTTGGACTTGAAAAATCTCATACGGTACTAGAAGTCAGCTCTACATGGTCACTTAGCTTTTCTCTTGTGCTACCCTCTCATTTCAGGGCTGTGCTCGGCTTTTCACTTCTCGAAGAGAAGAGCAGGTTTAGACTTGCCCCAGTCCCCCTTGTTTTGTATCGCAAGTTAGCTCTTTAAATATCTTCTTCGGGTTTCTCAATATCAAAATTTCGCGAAAGTGACAGATTGAGGGTTAATCATCCAAATACGTACTATTCACATACGGTGGCGACCGTCATTGCCTCCAATGTCGGGAAAGACAGACGCCCTCCTTCAAACCCCACACACGTGATGCACTAACCTAAATATGGAAAGGAGTAAATAACAAGTTTTGTATGTACGCGGTAAAAGTACAAAAGTTTCCCAAGTTTCGGCAGGAATGATATAATGTCCTAGAAGTAAGTAACTAGTTGGGCGAGTTGACTGATTACTTATTTTGAGGCCCTGATAAGTAAAGCATAGACGGTATCTTTCAAACTGAGCAAAGTAAGCTGCCATTGACAAGCAAGCAACTCCTCTATTTTACGATTGCTTCACCGCAAAAGACCTGACGCTTCCCTGGATGTCCACCTCCAGACAAGGTGATAAGCATAGCTCGACAGTAAAATCTGGCTCACGGTTTTCACCATTTTCACCTTGTCAGCATACTGTGTTTTTTTGCTACCTGCAATAGATTACCGTTGATTGACACAACATCAATGCCATATTGGCCTCCCGTTTAGTGGTCCTTGGTCATATAGTGCCCTCAGGGCGACATACCATGCATTTATAGGGCTATTCAGCCAAGAGGATCGAATCCAATTAATCTGATATTACTTAATTCAGAGAGAATTAAAGGGTGTGCAAAGCGTTTAGCATGTTCGATACCTGCGATCATGTTAAGTGGCGCTGGGCTCGGGAGGAACTCTAAAGCTTTACTGGAAACCCCCGCAGTTGAAAAAGCAAAGAAGAAGAGTGATAGATGTGAAGTTTAAGGACTGAACTTGTCTAATCAGGTATGGAAAACAATCCATCCATTAAACGCTTGAGGAATTTAGAAACCAATCAAGTTAGACTACCTTAGATTGATTGAGATAAAGCAAACAGTGTATCAAACAGATTTTTCTTTCTGTAGCTATAGATTACTGAAGAGGATCGGGAGACTGCTGGGACACTCCGAGTAAATTGGTCCTAGATTCCGCATATTCACAGAAATACATACAAAAACCAATGAATCGTAGGTTATAAGAACAACAAGATGAGATCGCAAGTAGCGTCCTACTTCCGATAGTTCATAAAACCAGCCGAGTTGCACGAGGGACTCCGATGAATAATCCTATTGCTAGTCGTATGATGACCGTTGTTCAGTTCGACACATCCGATACTCATACCCTAGTTTCCTTGATTGTTGAAACTGACGGACTATGTTGCTGGTATAATCCCTTGAGGGCGGATGTTTGGTGAAGGATTGCCAAGATTCTTAGGTAGTGTAGGCGGCTATAGCAGTAGTAAAGCCACCGTCGATCTCAGTTTTGACTGCGAGACTCCCGGCTTTCAGTAAAAGGGGTTCAGCCGCTGTAACGGCATTCATAAAATTGTCCATGGCTGCGTTCAGAGACCGGAGATCGCTAAGGACCAGTTGTTTGCCCCCTTGAATATCTTCCCAAGAAGGTTCTTGAAGTCCAAGATCAACTAATGTTTCCAAAAGCTTAGGGACCAGTGTTTGGAGGTTGGCAAAAATAGTAGTTCCAGATACAGTGCCAAAGGAGCCGGTGCTCTTGATATCGCGAATCGTACTATCCACGGTGGTAACAAGATGCTCAAAATCGCTGTGGATAGCATTTGCACCAGTTGAACCACTAGCGGGGAAACCTCTCACGTCGTTGTTCAGGGTTGTAAGTTGAGGCCCAATCTTTTGTGTAATGTCGTTCTGAACAGTAGTGGCATCGCGGCGAAGGATTGGTGTGGCGGCAGCGGTTAATGCCAGAACGAGAAGCTTAGCAAGGAGGACCATCTTGTTTGGTTTTGGTAAAGGAAGTAGAATATGATAATGATGACTTTGAGAGAATTCAGAGAGTTCTTCTTGAGCTCTATTTATACTGCGATGGATCGAGTTAAAATGACACTAGTATGTAAAAAGATTGCCTAATATCACTGATTACGGCGCCACCATTTTCACAAGCTATACCTGATTCCTGAAGTGGAGGCAGAGTGAGAAGACGTTCTCCACCTGATCCTTCTGCCTAGACTCAGATATAATATACGGTTATACTGTATTGGTCAAGCCTTCGTGAACTGCTCCAGAGAGTGCGCTAGCGAAACTAAATTCTGATAGCTTTACTTGCCTAATGCGCCGGCACAACCAAGTACTAAAATTTAGCTTCACTAGCACCATAGATCGGGTATTCTGTATACCATTGTTTTCAACTCGACCATCCTCACGAACTGTACCCCCTGCCCTAAGAGGTAGAAAATCCAATCAGAGCTTTTGTGCCTAGTGAAATAGGTACCAGGGAGCAGCACTAGTGGATTGATGATTCCGACGATCGACAGTAAATAATGTGGGTCTTAAGCCCTTTTTACCTGTAGAGTGCGTGCCCTTCGATCGCACCTACTTCACTTTGAGTAATGAGATAAGCTCTCTTTAAGATAACTAATGAATCTCGTGAATGTCGGGGAGATTATAGGTAGATCCCAATTTTCCTTCCCCGAATAACTCCGTTCCTTGATTCTTGCCACATCGAAGTAGACGATCCTTGCTAGATTGATATAGGGGATGATCGTAGATCGCCCCACTCCATGGCAACCCACTTCCCAAGGAAATTTACTAGTTACAAGCAGACCGCTACTTACTGTGTGGGAAAAAATTTAGAAGAGAACATTTCTATCGCAAATACCAAAACCTAGACAGTCTTTCATCTATATTCAGGTGCTGTGAGTTCTTGTATCGTGTCTATCTGCTCTAGGGCCATGAGGTTGTTCCTACTTCTATTTCACGGACACCAGATCGAGGGAGGATCGGCTACCCGGCGGGCCCCTCAACTGCGGGACCAGCCCGTCTGTACTCCGTATCCCCACAAGCTATTGTTCCCTTGTGTTCCACAATCTACATTTTGCTTTTTCTAGATTTCAGCTCGTACTATTCAACTAGAGTGGGGATGGCCATAGCGCGGGTTTAACTCCCTTAGATCGAATAATTTCCTTTAGAATTTATGAGAAACAAGTCTTGAGGCAATACACACTACTGCCCTCCTCTTTGCCTGACCAACGGGGGTGTCTCTCGGTCTGTGCACTTTCATCAATAGTGCAAACACTCAATCATCATTTTCATTCAAGCTCATCATTTTCATTCAAGCAAACATGCTGGCATGTGTCCCATTACTCGTGGTTAGCTTCCGATCCGTGTTCATTGCCAATATTTCGTGGTTATAATGTGAAATCTATTCGAACATTCTTGTCAAGAGCGCTGGGCGATTATACCAGCCTCGAAAATCCAAGGATTTGCGAGTGTGATCCCGGATGGATCAAGTAGCACATACCGCGAATCAAGACTTTCGATCATTCAGAAGTCTTGGTGGACCTTTTAGTTAGAAGATTTCTTCCAGTCTTACGCTGATTGGTCAATGTATCTCTTCGTTGTTGCGGCCTGTAAGATCTTGTAAGCAAGGTTAGTACGCCCTCCTCGGCCTTGTCGCAACTAGAGCTCATGGGACATACGTAGGGACTCTAGTAGGCCCGTGGAGGAAGGTGAAAGGTAGCGGGCGACGAATTGGTGGACGTGATTATACTCGGACCCGTAAAAATGCCCTGAAACGAACGTAGTGAGAGGAAGGGAACTAATCAACGTGCTTGTCCGTGCGTGTCCGCAGGATCACAGAGGGTTTGTACGTTGGAACCCTTCTACCACGCGCGCTCCTCATTCGCCCCTTGATTTCTGCTTTAGGTCTGGTCTCCTTTCACATTTAGAGTTCCAGGACTTTTTCTGCACCTATCTGTATGTTCAGCCTTGCTGATTGCTCCACATACAGCTCATCGAAGCCGGTTTTATGTTGATGCCCTAGAACGTACTAACACGCGATACTTCTCTGCCCAGCTTGCGATCTACCATCTCACTTCTCTCTTCTGTTTTAAAGGTTTTCGACCGGCTTTCTAGTATTCAATGTTCAATACTAACGCGTCGTGCGGCTTTTAATCTCGATTCTACCTCCGTATCACCCTAACTGTAGCTTTGCATATTTACTACCCTAGGTCCTCTCCGTAAGAAGTTGTCCGGAATTTCCTTCCTACCTTTGAAGCTTTGGTATAGCGGAGACTATTATCGCCTTCCATGTCCGGTCTATGAGAGACACTCTTTAAACCCTGATCACATGATATAAATGGTCCTTTGTGGCTAGTGTACAATCACGTCGTTTGTACATAACCGTGGGTGCCCTAGGCGGGATGGTCAAGCAGTGACGCACAAACCCAGCGGCAGTACGGCTATTAAGCCCTAGAAACCAAGGCAGACAATATGAGCGGTCATTTTTGCTGAATGTGGTTTCCATGCAAGGTCATAGGAAATTACGAACAGAAAAAACTCCAACACGAACAGTACCTAGCGCTGTAAGCGTGCAAATGAACCTATGAGCGTCACTCATGCAATAGGGATTGCAGTCCTGATAAGCTTGGAAATACGTTAGCACCGTAAAGCTCTATGACCTCCCTGGTTGACCGCTAATAGCACTGACTTCCTATCATGGCTTACCAAACCCCCATAAACACGTATAACGGAGTCGTATATCGCGTTGTAGACAATATTCTGATCATCAACCACAAAGATACACCTCACACAAGGGTTAGCTCACTTAATATTAGTCACTAATACAATTTTATTGTGTATATCAGAGGTTTTGGTGTGGTAGAATTCGTAGCAGAAAAGGGCCATCAGCAAGGGGGTCACAGACTTTCGCGGCGCCACTATATATACCGGATCAAGCTATAACAGTATGGGTTAGTAATTCTCTCGGACGAATCAAGACAAGGTTGAGGTCAGACGGAACCAATTCAAGATTTTTGAGTTGATTGATTGAAAGAAGGATGATTATCATGGGGCAGCTTGAAATACCCGATAGACGGCTGGGTACACGTCACGATGTTATGATAATCGTAATGCCTAGAATACGAAATCACTACGCAAAAGCCAAAGTAAAGTGGGTCATTGAGTATATTCCATGTCTTAGCGATAAGTCACCGCTCATGCTTGACAATATATAATGGAGTAGTTGAACTTCAACGACTTGTTTCTGCATAAATTGCGATAAAGTTCTCTTCCACTCATCAAACATTATTTCCGTCATGATTCCCTACGCCTTCTTCAAGGAAGGGACATCACATTTCAAATTCTCGTTCCGCAAATTGAAGCGCGAACTCGTCTTGACGTATTTATTGATGAAAAGTAACCTCGATACTGCATTCTTTCCAGTCCTCTTGTTTACCCTGGCGTCGTTGATCTGCCGAGGGGCACAAAGCATTGAAGTACTGCATGCCATGTCTTGTATAGCTATTCTCCCATTCCGAATTTCAAAGTGATGGCTAACAATGACAGTAGGCGCGATTATCTGGGGCTTCCTCTACGCGTACAACATTGATGTGGCAAACAATATTGCCGGCGGATTGGAGGATAAGATCAACAAGCCAGACCGCCCTATAGCATCTGGAGAAATGTCCTTGACTGGCGCAAAAGTTCGCTATGTTCTTTCAACAACCGTATTCCTGGGGTATAGTTATGTCTTGAAAGTTCATACGTGGGCTCTTGTTTGGATACTTGATATATTCAGCGCATATTTTTTTCATCTCGGCGATTACGGCCCTGGGAAAGACTCCTTCAATGCAATTGGAACCATTGCGCAGTTGATGGTATCCTGGAGGATCGGAGGGTCTAGTATTGGCCTCATTCAGAGTTGGATCGCAATGATTGGCACCTGGACTCTGTTCACCGTTCCGATTCAGGATTTGCGTGACATTCCTGGTGATGCAGCAGTTGGTCGTCGAACCACTCCTATTCTCATCGGAGATTTAGCAGGTATGGTCTTCCCTATTCACCAAGCTCTTCACGTTTACAAGAATGCTAGCCCGGATTTACATAAGTTTGAGCCTCACCCTGTGCCAAGTAAGTGTTCCAAACTATGAAAGGGGTTTATTTAGAGCCTAACAATAGCAGTACCTACTCGTATTTCATTACGTGTTAAAGCACACGTGTGACAAATACACAATTGCTGTGTCTGTTGGCTCTGCGTTCTTAGTTCTGGCAATCATTACTAGAATGCTTGCCTTCCGGAACATTCAAAGCGATAGAATTTTGTACAGATGGTACACAGCCCTGTACAACGTTCATTTAATATCTGCATGCATTTCATTGAGAGGGTATTCGGGGAGTACTGAGAGGCTATGAGGTATGCTTTTTGTCCTTTCCACGGTAAAATTTTACGTGGAAACAAGCTAATATACTACCTCAACCAAGCGTTCTCAGCTATCTTTCATCGTCTTGACTCACTAAAAATTGCAATACGATCATATTGATTCAGACCTTCTCTAAGCTCTTTCCAAACAAGGTTGTCATATTTTCACATGATGCTTCGGCACAAAATAGACGCGTAGCGTTCTGATGTGCAGCATCCAGTCCTTTCAATTTTTTGACCATTGAAAATTCATGCGGGCTAAATCAATGGAAAACATATGTGTCTGAGGGGGAAGGGGGCAAAACCCAGCAATGAAGCTAATGAAAAAGGTCTCGCTTTTTCGGTAACGGTCCAAACCCCTATAAAGAGACAAGATTGCAGAAACCGCCGATTAGAAAGCACAAAGCTTCTGGGCAACATTCTCTCCGCAGTGCCTGTGGGTTTTCCTGGCACATTTCTCCTCGTTATCCTGGCACATTTCTCCTCGTTATCCTGAGCCGCTCGAGGACGGACGGTGTAGCTCCGTGACTGACCGGTGTGAGTTTCATACAAGAGGAAAGAGTTTTCATGGATCAAGACATGCAAGGGAAACTGACGAATTCTTATGAGAGGACAAATTTGACTGCAATTTCCAGCGAATCCTTAACTTCACTTGGTATTTGCAATATCCGAAGAGAACGCATTCGTTCGTTTTGGTTCAGTTCCAGGACAGGCCCTGTAGGATGGTGTAAAGTGGAAAGAATCCGTTACCTGTTCCTAAGGTAAAAGCGGCTCAGCCCAACCATACGTGTCCTACGACAGTCCTTTTGCTGGGTACCCCATTTTTTTGAGTTCATAGATTGCTGCCGAGCTTCCCTCCCTTCCAGCGTGCTAATAGTTCAATATATGAAGCTGAAGTCGGACAACATACATATGCAAAGGCATGCATACACAGAACAGCGAATAGATGACGGCGTATGGGGCACTTACATCAGGGCTATTTTTCTAACACTAGGGTTCAAAAGGAAATACCCAGTGAGCAACGCCGAAATCACCGGAGCTAACCCTGATATTGAAAGTTGCAGAACTGCAAACAGAAGAGGACGTGGTCCGAAGCAGCCAATAAGACGAAATTTGTAGACAAGACAGGCGAATTAGAAGACAGAATCTGGGTAACAACAACGTCATAGATAATGTTTTGACAACATGGATATTCCCTGGGCACGAAGGTAAACCCTTCTTCTCACTTCGTTCGTCTCAAAGCGCTCCGCAACAAGCGGTGTGAAGAGTTTTGAGCAATGATTTCGTATCCATTGTCAATCTTACTTTTCTTACTTTAGGCGTCTAAATATATGGAGGAAATGGCTAAACCGTATGTATATGGTTTTGAAAACTTGAAGCGCCTTTGAAATGGGGACGAATCTGAATACTCTCAATAGATGCCTGACCGAATAGTGGTATAATAAGAGAAAGACGAATTGATAGCGAAGTATTACCAGAAGAATGTAAAATAATTCGCTGCCGCAGCATTGATTAGACCTGCTGCTGAGAGCTGTGGAATGATACCTAATATCCTTGCTGGGTACATTAGGTAAGGAATTCACCCCTCCACTGCAGCAATAAGCTGTTATTTTGACAACTAACCCCGATAACTTGGACGGTGCAAAGGGTGATACCGTTGCAGCAGTGTTGAGAATTCCCGCTAGCACTGCATTATCCGTAGGTGGCTCCGACGGCAAAACCAAAGATCGAAGTAGGAAATAGGATAAGAACGATTTTTGACAAACGAGACCAAAGTGAGTATCAACTGGTGAACGAAATTAACTAGTTGGAATCTGGGTTTGGAGGAAAATAGCTAAGGATTCGAATAAACAATGTCTCCGCTACATGTCCCATGAAGGCTTCCCCAGAACATTTTGCTTAGAGGTAATTACACCTCTAATTGCGGCGTACGACTTTGGCAACGCACTAGCTGCCTAGCCTCCAATAGCTATCATTTAGTCCTGTTCACTCTTCTAGTCTCTTTCGTCGTCCTCGTGTTTAGCCAGCGGTTAAGGTATGAACGAGGAAATCCTATCGATGCCGAATCGCCACTAGGCATTCGGGCCCACCGAAAGGTGTCCAACATGCACTGAAGCTACCTGCCGCCGAGGTTCCCTTGGTTCAAGGTTCTCGAATCGATAGCGTTTAGGACTTTACTTAAATGCAAGAGTACCCTAGCACCCAATAGACACTATGTCTAGTTTTAATACAAATCTAGTCCTCGCGCTTAGGGAATTCTTTCCTTCTTCGCCCTAACTTTTACAGGGGGAAACCGAGTACACCTTCAAGTGCAGTAGCTTCTGAAGGACCCCCTAGAGGCCCTCTCGGAGTCTTAAGACTCCGGAGCAGAGTTAGCGTGCGACAGATCGAGTTGTTGTTATGCAACAATACTACAGTGCGCTACTACATAGATTGGCTCCTGGGTCATACCCGCGATCAGCGGATTTAGTGGTCTTTATGGCTTTAATGCATGATCATGTGACCCAGGAATGTGTCGTGACATTGTGCTCTCGCTGTGGTACTATAGTATAGAACAAAACCAATTGTTCAAGTTTCATACTATCTTTTGACTACACTTCCCTTTCGACTTGCGTCGTTTCAGGGCCACGGCGTGCAATAGCGCGCGTCACTAGTAATATATTGCTATTAGCCTTGAGCATGTTTACACGGTTTTGTTAATACCATCAAAACAGAGAACAGATACATACGCACACACTTGTCTGTTTGTGGTTGGTGTAAAATGTGATTAGGGCTTGAATAGTATCTCTATGTATCCCGCCATAGAAGTTAGTAATGGTCGCCACTGTGAGAGATGTATCATAACAGTAAGCTTTGATCAAAGGGAAACGCATCGTCTAGACTATAATATCACTCTTCGCAAGGCCATCCCGAAGAAATTTCCATCAATAATACCGCAGTGACCGCCACTGTGCAGGGTTCCCCGCGTCCTCTTCAGGGTTGCCGCGGAACTCGGTTAGAAAGTGCATGCCCCACACGGTCTTTCTCTACACCTGATTCGATCGCAGGAAACCAGCCTCTTCCCCTTGGGAAACAGATATTGATTAGATGTGGACGATATTATCTCAGGGCAAAGCTTTCAATTCAAGTCTACAAAATTAGGCATTGAGGGAAATTGGAATACAATTGGATGGTAGATACATTAGAGACCAAGCAGATAAGAATCTGGATGAATTCCAGTATCTATCAAGTAACCTGTCCTGGGACCACGTGCTTGTCAGCCTTTTAAGGCCATTGGAAGTTGTGATTTGTTGTCTGCGGGACATGATGTGCGTACTTGAAAGCTCAGGCAATAGCTAATTTAGGCCTCATGATGGAGTCGACGCCGCATATCTTTCAAGTAGTAGCGCATTGTTTAGGTCCGAATAGTCTCTGGCAAGCAAGAATGAGTTGCTTTAGTAAGTCCTAGCGTCACGCGGTAGGCATTGCGTCGTAGATTCGTAGACTTCAATCCGTATGCCTCACGAAGTCGCTTCAGCAGCATTTCCGTCGTGGTCAAGCGGACAACAGGAAGAAGCAGCTGGATATGAACCGGCAACTCTTGGATTCAGAGAAGCTCCTGTGCAGCTCTCCGTGCATTTTTAGTGATCCCCATCGACTATGATACCAGTGCTCTCAAAATGCTCTTCTTGATGCCGGCCACATTTCCGGCTTGAAGCGAAGTGATACCTCCAAGACGGAATATTCTCGATAGATGCCTTCAGCTTCCTCCTCTGTCATCTTATCAAACATTTGCTGATATAGTTCGATGCTGACCGCATAAAGAGCAGCGGCAACCCAAAGTCAAAGTTGAGGGTCGTCTGCGAGTATTCCGGCTCCTTGACAACCGCGAGGGCCTGATGAACCATCGATAGGGACCATGAAATCTCATTAATCGACGGTTTTGCTAGGGGTAGCAGGCCAAGACGCAACTAAAAAATTCAAAAAATTCTATCGTCTCGGTATTTTGAACTGGTATAAGGAGCGTCTCCTACTGGTAGATTAGGACAGTCTATTGGGAGGGGCGTGACTTCTCTCAGGTCATCCATAGCCTCAGTATTCAAGATGTCTTGATTCAAATCAGTCACTTCGAATGAGGTGAATAAAGAAACCTTCAGGTTAACATCTAATGAATGATGGGATGATATGGGGCGATACGGTGATGATAAATCAAGTCCTGCTTCTATGGCGGGTTGCTCAGTGGTGTTGCCCGCCATGTTTAAGCAAGGCTCGAGATATGGATTGATCATTCCAAAAAGAAACGGTGGGCTGTTCAACATCAATCAGGGGTGCTTTCCATATAGTTGTAAAGCCATGATGCGAATCCTTCGAGTCTGATCTTCTTTTTAGATAAAATGTCACCGCCAGCTCCCCTATATTCTTGTATACAATGCATACATTATCGAAAAAAGTCAAAAGAGCACACTTGATAGCCAGGAAAAATTTGGGAAGATTTATGTCCATATATAAGTAGGACCACTTCAATTATCTACGCATTCACAGGCGTGGCTTGATCTGTCCAGCCTCAATCTCTCGTTTTGCTTCCTCTCTGATTATCCGCTTTAAGATCTTTCCACTGGGGTTTCGGGCAATCGAGCCAACGAATTTCACACCACCTGCCAGCGCTTTGAACCGCGCAAGTCGTGTTAACACATATTTCTGAACCTCTTCTTCGGTCAGCTTCTGGCCGTCGCTGCCGGGTCGTCGGACAACATATGCACGAGGATACTCTGTGTCCGCTCCTGGGAACGTTATGCCGATCACAGCGGCGTCAACGATCTGTGGGTGAGATAGAAGTACTGCCTCCAGTTCAGGTGGCGCAACTTGGAATCCGCGAACTTTAATCAACTCCTTCTTCCTGTCTACAATATACCACTTTCGTGTGGACTGGTCGCAGTAGGCAATGTCGCCAGTCTTGAACCATCCCTCAGAGTCAAAAGATTGCGCATTGGCCTCGTCGTTCTTGAAGTATCCAGGGGTTACGGTGGGGCCCCGGACGCAGAGTTCTCCACGAACCCCGAATGCCGAGATGTTATTTCCGTCGTCGTCAATCAGCCTACATAGAAATATTTGTGAGTACTCGTTTGGCGCCTCGGGGATCACGAAGAAAGGCACCGTCACTGACTTGGCTTCTAGATTCGGAATCAGCCGTCCCACGGAGCCGGTGTTGTCATGCTCCGGGTACCGGAACATGGTCGCCACACAGGAGGTTTCCGTCATCCCCCAGACCTGATTGAAAGGACTTTCATCTCCCATGAGCGAGCGGAATCGAGCCTGAACGTCCTTGTCCAAGGGAGCGGCACCACATGCTGCAAGACGGACTTTCCGCAAAAACGGCCTTTTTTGGGAAACGGGGGACATCAAGATCGCAATGACAATGGGCGGGACCATGGCCAAGTCAGTAATATCATATTTTTCGACAGTGTTCAGGTACTCCTCCAAATCGAACCGTCGCATCACGTAGGCCGCGTTTCCTGCCTTCAAGGTGGAGATGTGCGTGACTGGGGCAGCGGATGCATGAAAAACTGGGACTGCGATTATGCGCGATATCTATAGAACTGACAGTCAGGTAGGTTCAATTGGGCAACCGGAGGCACGGGCCGCCACGTCGGTACCAGTGGAGAGGTTGACTGACCGTATATGGTCGTGGATCACCTCCCAGCACGAGCTCGTGCTGCGCAATCAGATTGTAGTGGGTGATTATCACGGCCTTGGGAAGACCAGTCGTTCCACTGCTGAAAAGTCTGGCCGCCGTGGTTGTTCTGGCGGTCTCCAGATCATTGAATCTCACCCAATCGGCCTCGCCAAAGTTGAATAGCTCATTCCAGGATTTCTGCCCGGTCGGAAGCGATTGGCCTGCGTTATTGAAGATCCACACGTTTTGTGCGGGTATTCTAGTTTGTTGAGCTGCATCCAAAAGTGACTTGAAAATCTCGGGTTCGGAGACCAAAAACTTGGCCTCGGAGGCTCTGATATGATGGGCAAGCTCCGTCGGGGTGTATGCAGGATTGGAGCCTGTGAAGACTCCGCCAGCACCAATGATGGCAAGTACAAGTATACTGTAGTTTATCTGGATATTTTCATCCCATTTAGTCGGACCCGATGACAATTGTGCTCTCGATTCCACGTACATCGTTGAATGAATGAATCAGGACACAATCCCCTTGGCGAAAACCGGACGCTCTCAGCCCCGCAATGAGCGAACGAATCAATTGGCGGGCTTGATTGCACGAAATCGAGCGATTCGGATCTCGAACATCGATATAGATCTAGAAACAATCAATGCGACGTCAGAGTGCCATTCGGATGAGATCTCGCGCGAGGAAAGTTGATTCCCCACCGGTTTGTCTTGGTCGTAGGGTGGATCATCGAAGATGTACGACAGGAGATCCTTTGTCGGGAGCAGAGTCCTCTCTGCAGGCTCGAAAATCATGGTCGAGGACAGGTGTCGAACTGCGGTCTGAGGGAGCTGGGAGAGAACCGGTCACCAGGAGATCAGTATCCACAGTATGCCGTGAATTTGCTAGTTATAAATCAGTTTCTGTTGCTAACAACTCACAGCCGAGCGGCTATATACACGTCTGGGGGAAGATCCTGGCTGCGAGTATATGATGCGTCATACTTTACAGAGGTGGGGGAGGCGCCGAGCAAGCTCCCCGGTACCCACCGCCCCTCTCCATGTGTAGCTCGGTACTCGGCTGGGCCGCGATTTGATCGACGACCATCAAGCGTTCTGGAGGCCCACCCGCGTGTCTGAGCGGGACGGTTCGCAGAGAAAAAGGGCCGAGGGCTGGAAGCGAGATTTGTGAAGGGGTGCAGGGTGGCGGGGAGAAGATTTATGCTCATAAGATCATCTTGGGACCTGCTGAGGCTGAACAGCCACTGGGATGCAAATCATCCCGTCCTTTCTTGGGTGGACTCGATGGAGATCATCACAGAAAGCTGGGGGATTGGGGGAGGACAAGCGGAGAGAAAACACTCCGCATCGCCGCGTTGCGCTGGTTGAAAATCTCCCCGTGAAACCCCCGCTCAGCCACGCATCCGATCACACGATCCCCCGCGCGACCAATGAATGCATGATGGTGAAGCTGGGAAACCGGATCAAGACTGAGGATCGATTTCAAACATCCAGTCGAGATTGGGCTCCGTCCTTGTCCTTGACTTGTAAGAGAGTCAAGTAACTAACTACGGCCCTCCTTTCGTGCCACGTGACCTTGTCTCGTTCGCATCGTCCTCACATCGTATGCTTGTCTCGTGACCAGAGTCTCTCTGAGAACAGAACTAGAATGAGAGATGAGAATGTCTTGTTTGCAATATCCTGGAATAGTTCGAGCGGCTGACCGTGGCGATATCTTAAACTCAACAACGAAAAGCTCCCGAGAACCCGACAACAGTTCCCATTTGAGATCACCGCGATATTTGCTCTGGAATATACGGCACTTAATACACAGGTAGTATTTGAACATCACATTGTAAATGCCTCATATTTAAACAGTAATGGGTGGAACTCATCTCACCCCAAGTACATCTATAATAGATTCCAATTAAAGGTCATGCCATACCTCCCAGTTTCCTCCATTGGCACGGAGCGACAGTGCGGTGGATTTTGCAGGCTAGTAGGAATAATCCTGAGTTAGCCCTTCCTACAGCAGGATCCAAAGCACATATCTGCTGCTATTCGTCATTGAAAGCCAGTTAGTATTGGTACTCAAAAGCATTGGGGCTTGTAATCATACCATTGAAATTTTCTGCTCCGACATTTCTCGTGACGGCTGGTCTAGGCTCAATTCTATCAAACCAAATCAGTACCTAATTAGGGATTGTTCAGTTGAATTCAGAGTTGCGGTATACATACTGTTGAACCAAGGTGATTTCAGAGTTGCAATCATCCGTAATTGGCCTTCCTTTGGTATTTCGTGAAAAGAGTCCTCGAACTGACCAACGCTTTGCAGTTTCTTCACACCTCCATGCCATTTTAAGAACGACTTTTGTGGTTTTCCAATCCCGACTTCGGGTAAACTCGTGTCAAAGTGGTATGGGTGCGACGCCTTTTGTCGTACAAAGATCCTGTCAATCCCTTTTTTGATTTTGACTTTGCTTTTCTAGTGAACTGTGTAGTAGATTCCACGGATGTTGACTGGATTCCACACCTCCAAAGGAAAGGTGTGGCAGAACTGAAAATATATACATTGCCCAACACTCCCCCAGGTTCAGGGTTCACACCTAGGAATTCGGGCGATGAGGTCAGAGAGATTCATTTGGTGAAAGTTGCCCGAAAGTAAGATGGCTATGGATCTGGTGATCCCCTGCAATGAAGCTTTCATTTGGTCGGTTTTGAATCTCAATAGGTGCGATGCCAGATGGTGGCCGAGTTCGCCGATGACGGCCGAGAGTGGGTCCGCCAATGGCCGATGGTTCCCCGCTGTGAATAATAACCTCTCTCAAGCGATGATTTGCCCAGTTGGTGACGCCATGGGAGCAATTTTACATGTCGCGTCGGAGAGAACCACCTTGCCTGATGAATAACTTGGCCCTCCTTCGGCCTTCGCCGCATCCACTCTGTCCAACTCTTTTCGTTCTCGGCCGTCGCCTCAAGCTGGAGTAAACACCTACTTCGCCGATGCGCCCAATGAACCCTTCTCCACTTCATCGCGCATCTTATAATGCGCATCCGCCTAAATATTAGTTCCCCTTTCGCCGAGTATCTACTGAAGCGAGCCGTCCAGTGCCAGAATGTCCTCTCCACCGTCCGCTCGGCCATATCGATCGAAGCGTCATCGGCCATGCGACCAATGCCGGGCACGGAAGCTGGGCTGCCAGACGGATGATGGCATCCCTTGCCAGCGATGCCGAGCGGCCAAGCTCGAGTGTACGTTTGAGAACCCGCCGCCAAAAAGAGCGCGGATTTCGGAATCCCTCTCGTTTGTCGTTCCAAGTGTGGACGAGCTGCCAGTTACATCGCATGCCGAAGAGAGCATCTTCGGTCGTGGCTTTTCCACAGCGGGGAGCCCACCGGGTAGTGTAGAGCCTCCATACTCGTCTTTGGACTTCGGCCAAGTGGGAGGTCCATCGCCAGATTCTGGGATACTGCTGGCCGCTCGACCGGCCACGCAGTTTGTTCAGAGTATCGATCGGCTTGAGCACGGTCATGCCCAGTTATTTGGAGCATCGTCCGAGTCAGACCCATGGCTTTTGAGACACTGCCGGTTTGATGATGCGGGCATGAAATATTTTTACAAGGTACATTACCGCAATGCTGGCGGAGTGCCCACTGCGCAGCGCATCCCTGTTCATTTTATGGTGTCATCTGAGGAACTGTCAGCCGCAATGAAGCAGGAAACAAGAGCAGGTATCGGTGAGATTACCCGGCAGCATCTTGACGGTCTAGTGCCCCCAGAATATGGTCGAAGACTAGTTGCATTGTAAGTTCATTCTCATGGTTCTGTAATTGGCGAATCGCCTGGCTGACTGACCGACGCGGCCAAGATTTGTCAAGTATGTGTTTCCTGCGTTTCCGGTTATATCACGTTCGCAGCTAGGGTTGACCACAACGTCATTCCAGCTCCCTGAGGTGTCTGCATTAGCAAAGGTGCCTGTTCATCTTCTCGCGGCGGTCTATGCATCGGCGTTTCCATTTGTCATTCACGACGATTATCTCTGTGTCTTGAACACCTACCACAACTCACCAGTGCAGAGGCTCTGGCGCATGGTTTATGAACTGGTGAGCGTAGAGATACATAGTCCTCGTTTGGCAGTTCTTCAAGCAGCGCTGCTATATCTCCACCAGCAACCGATGGACGAGACCTGCTACAGAACCGCCGATACGCCATTCACCTGGTCCTTTGTGGGTCAAATCGTCGGCCTAGCGTGTTCGCTCGGCGTCCACATCGAATGCCGCATGTGGGGCATCCCAGCATGGGAGAAGCGTCTACGACGTCGCCTTTGGTGGGCAGTATATGCCGAAGACAAATGGCGTAGTCTGTTGATGGGCCGACCACCGTATATTCATTCGGCCGAATGGGATGTCAGTGAGTTAGATGAAGGCGATTTTCTCATTGGTCCGCGGCAGAGTTTCTCGACCTGTTCGTGTGATAACGAGATTCCTTTTCGGTACCTGGTGAATCTAGCTCGCATTGCTCAAGATATCCAGGAAACCTTTTAGTACGTTTTCACACTAGTCTGATTCAAATGCTTGAAGACAGCCACTAATGCACAATTCCAGTACACTGAGAGCTGCCCAAGTCCTCAATGCAGACTTTGATTCCTCCGCTGAATTGGGCCAAGGTCTATTGGAGCAGATCAACTCGTGGTACTCTTCTCTGCCGGACACGTTCCGTCTCCCAAACTGGAGCAAGTCTGTGCAAGGTCTCGCGCCGTACCCGACCTCTATTCACTTTGCCTACCTTTTACTCGTGGTTTATGTCTACCGGGCGATGCTCCGACCCATGGCGCGATCCTCAAGTCCCCCCATGATTTTCGATTTGGAGGAAATGCCGATCAATTCTCCACTCCCCGTGGATGATCCCTCTTTGGATCTTCCAGATATTTCAGAAATCGAATATCTACCCGAGATTTCATTATCCGACGAAGGTGGAACTAGTGAAATCGTGCTCCATGGAGCGGAAAAATGTGCGACCATCTTGGTCAATTTCACGCGGCGCCTGACACCCAGCGACTTTACTGGATTTTGGTACTCATGTGAGAAACCCGCCCCGAATGATGGACGTGACAAGACTGTCTAGCTAACCGACGATTCAAGGGTCACGCATCGGATTCGCAACTGTTTCCAACTTTCTCATGCTACTTCTCGTTCAATCTCCGAATATAGCCCATGCAACTCGTGGTAAACAGCTGGTAGACTCATGGCTACAGGTTTTGCGGTGTCAAAGCCAGAGTTTCCCGCTTGTCAAATTGGGACTGGCCCGGCTAGATGCCTTGAATTGGGCTGGCCTCTCAAACACTTTCGTCCTTCCTCCCCATGTACAACAGACAACTACTGCACAACCTCAAACTGACTCATAGCTATAATAATATGTGCAAATAATATATAGATCTAATAGATATTGATGTGCGGAGATGCTGAAACTGGTAATCCGACAACGCTTGTCTACCTTTGACAAGAGCGTTCTGAAGCAACAGAACGGGATTTAAAGAGAGCATGTCCTTCCAGAGTAGAAAAAAAGTTCATGCCTCTTTACGTAGCTTTGATGGTCGAGCGGTAGATACAGCAGAGGCACCCATTGTGGGAATGAGTAAACATCCTGTCCAAAGCAAATGTTTCTACGCTTCTTGTGTACTCTCCTTCGCGCAATATGACACTTCACCACGCGAAGAAATTGATTTGGACCTGTATATAACCACTGGGCATTCAAAGGCATGTCTAGGAGTCCCTGGGACAGATGAATGAAAATTTGTAGTAACGGTGGCGAGCTGAATTATGACGCACCCCTTGTGCATCCTTCGAACATCTAATGCGGGGCTACTTAGACGACCCGATAGCTCGGCAAACCCTCATCTTTACCATTTGCCGCAAACCCCGCCTTACTAGAGGTAATATATGATGACCCGTGCAATTCCTCAATTCCTGCAGAGGCTTACATTGGAAAATATTTTTATTGCTCTGTTTTTGACACAGACATGATGGGAAATCACAAGGAGATCAATATTTCCACAACCGTTCCCGCGACAGGCACCTTTCAAGTGCAAGCTTTAGCCCCGGAGGCCGCCGCCAAGGCTTCCGAGATCCTCCAAAATAACCATAATGATTACCATATTTACATCCATGATCTAGGGCTCCACAGTAAGGAGAAGGTTTTTGCAGGTATTGGTGGTAGAGTATCTGCTAATTGCGACGCTGGTCAGACCATATTCTCCATCATATACTTGCCCTCTACGCTCTTGGAGGAACGCCAGCACAGCTCGAGCAGGCGTATAAGCTCGCAATGACATCACAACGCCCGTCACGGCGTCCCGATATACAACGTGTGTTAGACTTTCAAGATCCAGCCAAATTCAAAGAGTGCCTGGGGCAAGGTACATACTATGATGATTATCTTGCATTTTTCCAGAAAGAAATCGACAAACATGGTGCACCGAATACCGTCAACAAGTTCCTTTTCGGGGGCGATGAAATAGCAGAGGAGATGTTTCGTCGATTCTTCAGTGGTCAGTGAAACCTACTGCCGTCAGAAGCGGCATTATCGGTCTGCATTCCGGCACTAAGCTGAACCGTAGGATTTCTCCACTCGCCAATCCATTTCGGATATGCTATTGAGTTCAACCAGCCGATTATCATGGCTGAAGCATTGGCTCTAACCGCCGTCCATGATTCTCACTTTGGTGAAGTCTTGAAGGACATTGAGGCCGCTGCCCAGGCATCGGATGGAGCCGCGAGCCTCATCAATCTGCAGCAGGAAATATACTCCAATCCCAGAATTCGAGCGACAATGAAGTATGAATATGGCATATTCCAGGTCAGGGATGGACAGTTGGCACATGCAAGGGACGATTTCATGCAAGTGATGGTTCGTTGGAAAGTGACGCCCGAAAATCTGCAAGAGAAGACTGCTGAATGCCTCAATTCAACTGGTATGAACCACCAGCAACTACATATAAAAATGTGCATTGAAAAGACCTCACGCCTGATGAATGAACAGTCTACTGGACATCGCTCGCCCAGCGACCCGCCAAGCAAATTCGATTCGACTTTTTCCTAATGCATTCAGTTACAGCCGGGGCTCTCTGGCCCGCGATCAATAGCGCACCTTGGATTTCCACAAAGACAAAATGCAGGCTCTTGGAATGGAAAGGCCGTGCGGATCTCATTCTCTACTGTCAAACTGGAGCGCCTTGCCCAGAACCCGCAGAGCTAGTCACCTATCAGCCACAGATTCCATCTGGATGGGATGAGGTGTTTCATCGAGCCTGCGAGTATGAAGATGACGGTCATTTGGCTAAACTGATCAGAGGTGTCGCCACAACCGCGCAAGTGAGCAAGGAGTATTCCCACAAAGCAAGCTTCATGCTGAAGAGTGACCGCGAGTTTCTCAAAATTGCCCATATGAGTGAGCTGTCCCTTGCATGTATTAGCCACTTTCTCCAGCTAATTAGCTTGTTTGGCTGTAGTCATCGACTCTGCCGAACAATTCAACCAAGATTCAGCGGATCGTGAGAGGGAGATTATTTGCAAGAAGTACAGTTATGCGCGCGAGATGTCAATTGAGATTCAACGAGTGACTGCGCGTTGGCCTCGACATGTAGGATTTGAGCAGTCTTGGTTCCATGTGCCCCCACGGAAGTCGAGCGGGTCGTCGCACCTTTGACCGAATGATGTGGTGGACTTGAATTAGAACACTGCTACTTTATTGAAAAATCCCAGACAAGTCTAAGCCTAGATAGGAAAAATCTTGGGGGGGGATCGTCATAGTCCGAAGAACAATCAATTTGTCTCGACTTGCTCTTTACGGACATCTCCCCCGCATGGCATCCCACGCTGCTTCTACTCCACTCGACACCGTCGCATGTCCTGTAGATACCCGACCGTCGCGAAGAATGTAACGCTGCCCCCTGGGTATCATGCGTATCTCTGGGGGTTCCTTGAAAGATAAACATACGAAGGGCCCCCAGAGATGCCTTAGATAAATCTTTACAAATTGATGATGAAGTTACCATTGCTTGCTCTTTCGGCGGTCGCTTCCGCCCTGCAGACTTTACCTCCAGTTGAGTGGGCTCAGCAGGACTCATATTCAAACGCAAAACACGGGTTCTCTCTCCAAAAAGCCGACCATATCATCTATCTCCAGGATGATCTTGCTCACTGGCGGGATCAAAAAGGCCTCACTTTGATTCCACCGTCAGGGTTGGAGTTTGCCCACACGCTTGGTAAGGATCTGCAAGAGATCACCAACTCTTCGTGGCAGGTTCGAATAGTCCAACAACCCCCGAAACAAGCATCAGGAATCTTTCTCAGTCGCGCCACGGCACCTTCGGAATTCACATATGAAGATGGAACGGCAACAGAAGAAGGCTATGAACTGATTGTCGAGCACAACCGCGTTTCGATCCAGGGATCGGGCGCGCGAGGAATGTGGTGGGGAACACGCACGCTGTTGCAACAGCTCGCGTTGAGCCCTCATGCCTCTATTCCCGTCAGTCGCGTAAAGGATGCGCCAGCCTATGCGACGAGAGGGTTTATGCTTGATGCAGGACGGAAATGGTACTCCTTAGACTATCTCAAGGAACTCTGTACCTACGCCTCGTTCTTCAAGCTTTCCGAATTCCACTACCACGCGACGGACAATTATCCGCTCAGTCGAGGCCCCAATGTGTCATGGAATGAAGTATACTCGCAATTTTCTCTGCAACCGGAGAACCCAGGTCTTCTGCCTCTTGTACAGCGAGAAAACGAAACTTTGTCGCGTGCCGATTTCGACGATTTTCAAAGTCATTGTGCCGCTCGGGGAGTGACCGTCATCCCAGAGATCGAAAGCCCAGGTCATTGTCTTTCCATTACAAAGTGGAGACCAGACTTGGCTTTGAGGTCGCGCGACCTGCTGAATCTCTCTCACCCGGATACTGTGCCCCTTGTAAAATCCATTTGGTCCGAGTTCCTGCCTTGGTTCCACACGAAAGAGGTGCATATTGGCGCGGATGAATATGATTCGACATTGGCGGACGACTACATTGCATTTGTGAATGAAATGTCTCATTTTGTCCGCGAGACTTCCGGCAAAGGAATCCGCATCTGGGGAACGTATGAGCCGTCTGTCAGACAGTCGATCGATAAGAACATCACCATCCAACACTGGCAGTATGGGCAATCAGACCCCGTGGAGCTAGCCCAGGATGGCTATCAAGTCATCAATTCCGAGGATTGGTGGGCTTACATGTCTTTAAAGAACAATCATGTTCCTATATCTCCAGCGCCTTATCCGCAATTTTTCAACAATGCCCGAGTGTTAAACTTTGCAGACAAAGAGGGGTGGCAGTGGACTCCACAACTGTTCAACCCTGTGAACATAACAGAACAGCCTGAGCAGAAGGCGGTTCGCGGGGCAATCCTGGCTGCTTGGAACGACAACGGACCCGACGGGACTACTCAATTGGAGGCCTATTATGCTATACGAAATGGGATTCCGGTGGTGGCGTCTCGCGCATGGACCGGCAGCCGAGGACCACGACTAGATGAAGCAGGCCTCGAAGACGCAATTCAGATCCTGACTTCCAACGCGGTAGGACAAAATCTTGACCGGAAAATTTTACAAAAGAAGAGCGCACAGGGTCCTTTGATCTCCTGGAACAGACCACGCATACACAGTGCACACGACCAGATTTCCTTGGGATATGGTAGCAAAGGAATGAACTATACTTTGCAACTGAGCGTTGAGGGCCCCTTCTCCCTCGAATCAAACGACACGATTCTCTCCCTTTCTCCGACTGGCAATTTGATCTTCACTGCGGACGGCTGGCCGTATCCCCTTCGTTCCGTTGCCGAAGGAGACGGGTTTGACCCCGCTGCGATCGGAAGAATTTGGGTCAACGCTACAAGTTCGACCCATGAGGTTGTGCAAGTACCCCAGAGATGCGAAATTATTGTCAAGTCAGACGCACTTACTGGGAGTCGGGTCTGGGTCAATGACGAATTTGTGGGTCGATTCGAAGTGTTTGTTTACGGTGGAAAAAATCTGGTGTTCTCCTGGAGCCAGATGGCCTTTGTGGCACCATTGGAAGTTGTGAAAGGGACGGGACTTGAAAGGATAGTTTTATATTGAGTCTTGGATTGTTGTGGAATATGGAGGAGAATCGTCAACGCTCACTTGTATACAAATACGTCCATGCCGGTTTTGTTGCAGGGACGACTGAGCGAGCCATCCATTTTGTGCCTTGAGAGTCTAAAGAGCCTCCAGCCACGGCCTTGAATACTTCATCTAGAAACAATATTTTATTGACAGCAAAAAAAAGCCATTCATTCTTAGCTAACCAGACAGCAGCCAAATATCCAATGAAAGCTCTTTCATTGCAGCTGAGATAAGCGATCTTGCAAGTCGAATAGCTGAGCTTGCAAGCACCGTTTAAAGATGATCCACAGCGATATCTAGTATCGCGATCTCACAGTTCCATAAGATATGCCGTTGAATTCCATTTCAAAGAGCAACGACGCTGACATGGGGGTCAAAACCAGTTGGAAATCGACCCTGTAATATTTTTTGCCCTTCGAATTTTGACACTTCCGGAATAGTTCTTTTGGTATCTTGCTCAGATCGCTCTCCACAACACATAATTTGGATACAGCTAGGTGAAAGGGTAAATCTGCTGTCAGAGTGATGAAGTGGACTTTGAATGGTCGGTTGATTCTTACTTGAGTTTAACGTCTTTGGCGCCTCCGCTGCCAGACAAAAGTGCAGCGTGTCCTCGATTGCCAAACTGTTTTGATCGGTCACAAGACGGTAAAAGTTCAATTTTACCGGTTTTTTTTCTGCAATTGAATCTCCCTGTTTCAAGGTCAGTAGATATTGTCTCCACTCTCTGGACAAAGGGGTTAGAGGGGCGGACCTTATTGATAAACCAGCTCATCTGGTCATGGATCTTCCAAGCTTGCTCCAGCTCACACCACTTAGTCTTCTGATCTGACCCATGAATTTCTGGGTTGTATATTTCGTTGTGTGTGATACCATAATGACATCTGGCCTTTCTATTGTCTACTTGATTGCCTTCCAGGCCTCGATAAACAGCCCCCCTGCCATTCTTAGCCGTTGTGGTTCAATCTAATAGACGGTGATAACATACCGTACCACTGCAGACCAGCTGTTCATGAAAATTTTCATGGGTCAGCCTTTGTGAAAGGATCTCCAGCCTGCAAGCAATAGGGTACTTGGCACTCACGCGTTCCGAGGCTGCATGACTTGGATACCCGGAGACTCCTTCTGCAATGTTTTGCAAAGATACTCAGATGCACCAAGACCTCCAACGAGGAGAATGGCCTGACCATTGTTAGCAAAGACCAAACGTATGCAAAGGCTGGGCTTCATGCCTTGGTTTCATTTCCTGTCTGCTTTACTTTGAGGCGCTGATCTGCAACCAACTCCCCGATCTTTTTCAAGACAGGGTGGAAGATGGCCTCCACTTCATTGCTGTAGTCATGATCAGAGACACCTCTCGGATATATGATTTCTCACTTACCCGTCCACATGGAGAATTCCACCCTGTAGATTGATTTCTAAATTGTCGGCAATTCCAGGAATCGGGATACCATAGCCCACGTCTTCAAAATCCTCAGAGTCCAGAGGTCCTTGATAGTTAGGTTTGATGTAGTCCTGCCAGTGCTTCAGAGCAAAGCCTCGTGCTGTCAGAGGCAGCTTTTTGTATTTCTCTCTCCCAATTCTGACTGCCAGAAACTCCTCAAATCCTTCGTCCAGAATGACTGACCCACAAATTGCTCCTAGCAAGGTCAGTCATTGTAACAAAGGCGTAGGAAATACCCCAACGATACCGGTTCCTTCAGTTACTTCACCCAATCTCAATGGCTCGAGTTGATTGATACGGTAGGTGATGAGGTCCTAGAGGGCGTCAAGTTCTTGTCAAATTTCTCTGAGAAAAGGAAGGTTTCAGGTATACCACAGTGCCTCCTCCAGCGTCACACACGATCACACAATCACCCTCCTGAGTTTGTAGAGCGATGAGAACCTTTTCGGCATAGTTTCTTGGTGAACACTTACAGTCATCGTATTCGGCTGAATTGTCTGAATTGCATATACCGCCGCTGCCTCGGGCTCAGCGACTAGAAAAAGGCTTGCGCTGTGAATGCCTGCCAGTTTTGCTGCCTGCATGGTGGCATCCTTGGCCTTGTCAGACCATACGGCCGGGACCGTCATGATGAATTGAAGGTCCATTGTTTGCAATGCGCTCCCAAATCGTTGCTTCAAAATATTCTTCGCATTTGCTACCAACATTCCCACATACTCACCAGACGCGCTGATTGCCGATTTTTTCTTTTGCTTCAGTAAGCTCTCAGCTTCCTTCGAGGGACCGTAATGGTAAGTTTGCTTCTCATCAAGTAGGAGCTTGACCCCCTTGATCGAGTTCGATGTGTGGTCCAGTTGATAGCCCCATCGAATATTTCCCTTGCAATAATCGAAAACGGTGGGAACCTTCTGCGATGTGTCTTTGTTTTGTTAGCCGCTTGCATTGGATTCGTTGCTGCTGTTGGTGGGTAACTGTACTGTTACCGCTGCCCGGCCATGTCTGGATCACTTCCAGGTCATCAAGGCGGTCTTGAAGCGCCCACGCCACACTGCCATCGTGAGCCCTTTTTCAAATATTCACCCAGGTCATGATGAGATGCATTCGTACCCACTGAAAGTTGTTCCAAAATCTATGCCGATAACGATTCTCGGCATTCCTTTGTACCCCATTTTCGCGCTTGAATTGGAGTCTTCGATGCTGCCGAGTACCCTGAACTTTGAGAGATGGAGAAGGACCCGGAGAGAGATCAACAAGATTAGGAATGATAGTAAGAAGGGAGGTTGCAATGCTCGAAACAGGCTTAGTCGTAACCTGTTTGGGTGACTTTCCACCTCACCGCGTGTCATCGATGCCTCCCCCGAAGCCCAAAAGGTCCCGTGATGACGATCGGTCTTGCTCCTTTCAAAGAACGAACTTCTGATCAAAAATTGTCCATCAACTGTGTCTCTTCTAAAAAGAGTCTTTGAAATCTCATTATTCAGAAATTCTTGACGGATACATTCTTGACGGGCAGGATGGGGTTATTTCAAATGTTGCCCGGCTGGAGCGCTTCACGCCAAGGCCATGATATTACTGACACGGCCCCAGGAACATCAAATGAGCCTTCCTCCGATGGTAATCGGCCCCCGCAGCCCCCAATTTAGATAGATGCTGATGTCTCCAGTCCTAGAAGATCGGACAGGTCTCCTTGCAGAGCTTGAACACCTTCGCGGAATGAACGAAAGCCTACAGAGGAAGTTTGAAAACGCCCATGAAGTTGCAACAATGGCGCGAAGGGCGCAATTAATCGGGGAGGAGAAACTCAGACGCCAGACTGAATTACTGGAAGAGAGTCGTCAAGCCGCTGCCATTGCAGTCAAAGGGCAGTTTCAAGTCATGACCAAGTTGAATGAGGTTCAAAAGTGGACTGATTCCATTGACGACGGCGATGCAGTTCAAGTGATGCGCCGGATTTTCCAACGTGTGGAGGACTGGATCAAGCGATATTGCGGCAAAGAACCCCATACAGCTCATTCTACAAGATGTGATAGCCGGGGCATAGCCTCTCACCCATCGAAAGCATCCTTTTGTAAGATCCAAGCCATGCAAGGGTTCATATCTGAGCAAATCTTCGACGGAATCTTTTCTCGCTTCATGGTTGGCATACCGGACAGAAACTTGGACAACCTTTTCTACCAAATGGACAAAGAAATACAAAAAGCGGGTAAGTAGTCCCAAAATTTGAAGTAAATCCCCCAACCAAGAATTTCGTGCTGACTGCATTAGCTCCACCGCACGTCTGGCAACATTGGCGTTCCTCAACAAGCCTTGCAGCAGCATCTCTCGCAAGGGGCGCGCTTGAAAAGACTTGTGACCAAATTGCAGAGAGAGTAGAGGCGCACGTCTGTTCATACACCCTCACAAACTCGCAGGAAAGAGCACAGCAATTTAGAAGGTTGCTCCAAGAATGTGTGGAGTTCAAATTAAGACTGGAGTGCCAGGGACATGCGTATCGTTTTCACCGGAGTTGCCCGTGGACACTCTTCCACCAAGAGCGAATGCGGAGTCTGAATGGGGTATCGTCCGCAGAGGCCAAGGTTTTCCAAAGCATATGGCCCATGCTTTGGAAGGGGACATACGAGAATCCCATCATAGTGGAGAAAGAAGTCGTGCAACTGATCCAAGAGTCGCCGAACTCTGAGCCTCTCACTGAGACTGAATTCCACTTAGTCGTGTAATCCTCCAGTCTTTTTCTCTGAGTTGGAAGCTAAATGGGTTCAGTGTTCAAAATAGCTTTGAAACTTAATCCTATTCGCTATAGAAAGAAGCCACAGGAAAATGAATACAATCAACAAGTACTGAGTATTTACTAAACTCCATCAACAAAGCCATCCCCTCCAGCCTCGGTATCTACCTTCATAGATTCCATGAGTCCACAAACCTCAAACAACTTACGAGGACTCAGACCCTCAGGAGTACCGACAACCCCGTCGTTCTTCAGACGCTCCAAGGCGGCACGAATACCTAGGTAGGCAGGGGCGATGGAAGCAAATGAGAAAATCATGATTCGGAATCCCATCTCTTCCGCCTCCTTAGTAGTGATAACGGGAGTAGCACCGTTCTCAACCATGTTCAGGAGAAGAGGCCAGGGTGCAAGGTCTTGAACCGCCTGACGGGCCTGTTCCTTTGATGTGAACCCTTCCAAAAGACCTACATCTGCACCAATGTCTCTTGCCGCCTTCAAGCGGGCAATACATTCCTCGTAACCATGTTGTTGGAGGGCATCAGTCCGTGCGATGAGAACGATGTCCGAGTGTAGGCGATCTTTGGTCAGCTTGGCCGCACGAATACGGGTCAAGTACTCTTCTCGGCCCACTACCTTCTTGCCGGCAAGGTGGCCACAACGTTTGTTTTGGATCTGGTCCTCGATATGGAATCCCGCTACACCTGCCTGGATGTATTGCTGAACTGACTTGGAGACCATCAGGGGTCCTGAAAACCAGCGGGTCAGCCATCGCCTTCTCCCCTGCATTCTCGAGACGATTTTCACGTACCTCCATAACCAGTATCCATGTCTGCAATGAGAGGGGGACCAAAGGGATCGAGATTGGCAATCATCTCGGCATTGGTTCGCATGTCATGAAGCTGGGCTAGACCCAGATCTGCCATTCCGAGTCGTGAAGCAGTTGTTCCTGCACCAGTCTGTTGCAATCAGGGATTAGTCATGGTCTAAAGTAAAAGCAAAAAGCAACGAAACCGAGGCATCCAGGTTTAGAGCAAGCATCGAAGTGAAGACATCCAAGTGAAAAGACCCAACCGAATACTATTAAGTTGAGAGCATATAACGCTGTATCACGTACCATGTACATGCCCTTGAAGCCAAGCTCCATGGCAATTCGAGCAGACAGGCCATCATAGACTCCGGGGCAGACGATGAGCTCCTTGGAGTCCTTGAGCATTCGACGCAGCTTAGATGCCGCGGGAATGACATAAAGAGAGACACTGGGCTCATGGCGCATGCCATTGACCTCATAGAAGCCATCCTTCTCGACGGTGATAGTGATGGTCATATTGCCGATGGTTGCACAACGACGGGAAAAGAAAAAGACTTTGAAAAATTGTTATTTGAAAAGGTGATCTGGTTGGAACTGATATGTCTAAGCTCCCTACTTATAGTCCTTGGGACTCCTCTTCGGAGTAACATGATTCAATTCCCCAATGAGATGGAATGAAAACTAACCATTCTGACTCGAAAACTCCGATAATGATCACGAAGAAACTGGCTTGGATCTCCTAGCGATGCAACATCTCATCATGCGCCAAGACAGAATTGATCACTTGCTCGTCCTTGGGTCGTACTGACCTAGATGATGAGGCATCGACAGGCCTCGTAGCCCAGATAATTCCTGCCAGAAATCGGAGGTGCAAAGACCGCCCAAACCATATTAGGCTGATACCTTTTCCAGATAAGGTCAAGCCATTTGCGGCACGGATCGAAGGAGGAGCCGTCTCATCAGCTTCGGACCCTGATAACGGATCTCCCGTCCAATCGGACTAAAGATGAGGCGAGTAGCGCACGCTGGGCAAGTCAGGAAAGAGCCTATTGACACGGAATGCAGACTGCAGAAGCATGTCAATCAACCTGAAGACGCCGGTGACGGTAAATGCATACGCAGCGGCGCATTAGTTGTATACTGACTTGCATCTGCCAAGTTCTGACAGGGGTGGAGGGGGCAGTGCTCAGACGTGATATGAGTCTTGGCCAGCGATTCAATCATTCAACTCTGGGTCGCCAAGCCTCTTCCGCAGTTCCTCTCTCGGGAGATCAGCAGCCACTTTAGCCGTGAGAGGGCAACAGAAGTGGCATCCTCCCTCTAATGTGCAGATTGTATTGGTCGAATCAACGACCGCAAGGTCCTCTGATGAAACATGGTCAACGAACACGAAGCGAATCGCCATGCCTCGAGGTCGGCGGTCCATAGTGGCAGCAGGAAAAACGCAACGAAAGCCATGATTTGCTAATTTCCATCGGTAAGAAGCTGTTGTAGTACACCTCCGCGGTGTGGTGGATATCGGAGCAAGTCCAGACGCGGCGCCAAGCGGCTCGGCGTCACCAACGAATTCCTCCGAGTGTTTCTTGGCACTTCAGGAGCACGTTCATCCGGCATGTAATGGAAAGTCTCCGGTCCTGGCGCCGGGTTAGGAACTCCGTTCACTGCTGACATTGGGGCCGAGAAAGGATTTACCCGAAGGGCACACGGTGATGATGGCTGGTCGGTCGTGCCGATGAGGGAAATTCACGTCCATGCCCAGGCCCTATTCATCTTGGACAGCAAGCAACCGAAGGAAGTTGTTTTGGCTCGCCCCTCTAGCCAAGAACAGACGTGCATACCCGAGCTGAAGAAAGTGGAGTTCCCGAGACAGAGAAAGGGAGATCACCGAAAGGAGGGCGTAATTCACGGACTGACAGGCAAAGGAGGGTCCTCGCTCAGCCTTTCCACACATAACACGGCGAATTTCTGGCCCCGTACGAACAAGAAGAAGCTGTCTCCCATCATCCTCGTGGACTCGGTGTCATTAAACCATTCTATGCTGTGCCACTCGCAACAATGGAACAGCATGAGAAAACGTTCCCTGGATTTTCCAGGTTCTTGCGAAATGAAGTAGATCCACGCCATGCGGAATGGTTACTGTATACCTGCTGCTTGAGTTCAGGTTTGGTGGACAGTACGATATACAAAGGTGCGACCATCGTCTGATCGTCTTGATGTGAAGTTTTGAGACTGACTGATCTGATCTGAACAGCATATAACACTTTTGTGTCGATGCAGACCGGTATGAACTCGAGATCAACCACAATGGCCAACTAACCGTTGATCTCAGTTGGACTTGCTAATATTTTGCGATTCCTCGCATTGTAGGAAACACAATCTTTGTAGGACTAGGAGCCTCCAATCAAAATCCGCGGCCGTACGGGTGGGCGCGGTCGTTGACCTCAATCGGATGTTTTGTGATCGGGTGCTTCCTCTTTGCGCGGCTCAATCGCATTACTGGCGCTCGCCGTCGTGGATCACTGATGCTCTCCTTCTTCATTCAAGCCAGTATCATCATCATCACTGCCGCTCTCGTGCAGGGAGGCGTTGTGTCGAGTGCTCTTGACGACTCATCCCAATCTATCACCCGATGGGATCAAGAAGTGCCGATCGTGCTTCTCAGTCTTCAGTCGGCCGGGCAGATAGTGGCCAGCCGCGCTCTGGGTTTCAACGAGATCCCGACCGTGGTCATCACCAGTCTCCTCTGCGATCTCATGTCGGACCCGAAGCTGTTCCTTCTACGGAACGACAAGCGGGACCGGCGTGTCATTGCATTCGTGTTGACTCTCATTGGCGCCATCATCGGGGGTTGGGTCACCAAGGCCACCGGGGATATCGCCCCAATCCTCTGGCTGTCGGCGGGGATCAAATACATCGTGGCCTTTACCTGGGGATTGTGGAAGACAAAGGCATAGATCACGGCATAGATAACAGCATAGGTATTGGAGTATGTTTTGGGGGGGAGATTGAGATGGAGTAGTCTTATTTGTGAGAGTACAAGTACAGTTGTCGTCAAGGCGTCTTGGTCGTGGGATGTTCATGGTCTGATCTCTCAGGCATATCTATTGCCTGGGTAGCCAGGCACCAACCTCTGACTGGGAAGGGGGAAGACGAGGGTCTTTGCCCGAGTGGATCCTTTTGGTTAGAGACAAGGAACGGACCGGGACAGCTTTGCCCCGCCAATCTTTCATGTACTCCTTCAATCCGGCCCGATCGGAATACTCAGTTGTGCGGAATACCCCCGAACCCCATACAGAGTACTCAATGCGATTTCTCAGTTCGTCGTATATCAACAACCATAATTAGTTTTACTTTATTTGTGTGAGAGGATGGAGCCTCTCGAGCGTAGGAAGTACTATGGATCAGCTGATTTATACAAAAGTTTCTTGTTTCCCCTATCACTATCCGATTAAGTCACGATTATATACTCCATATATACCCCTATTTGCCTATTTGAACGTCTCCGAATATTTGCGCACTTGATATACCTGTGCAGGACGAAGTATTGAGCAGTAAGATACTTCAAGGCTGTACACCAAGCCTTAAGTGTTGACTTAGGAGGCTGCTCATCTTACATGTAAGCTGGTGTATTTTTCCAGTTCCTCGCAAGCAGGGTATAACGATCGGCTTGGAACTACGTTCCTCCGGACGCCGTCCAAGTGGAAGGGAAAGAGGAGGAGACTGGTTGCGTTGTGAATCTTTTGTGATTATGAGACGGATTTGCGGAGTTATACCACTTCCAATGGAGGTCTGTATGTGATTTGTAATACTTGATTTCTCAACGGTATTATCGGTTTGTAACTCGCTGCCGATCATGTCACTGTCATGTCTACCAAGTGTGGGACCAGCTAGATGGATGGGGGTTGGTCTGGTTGGAGCTTAGAGCAAGATGTCCTAGTCAGTTGGTGAGAGTCAGCCGGCACGATGATAATACCTCCGCCAGCTGATTGGGGATGGATGATTTCGCTAATCAGTGAGGGTAAGCATACGGAGACTTGTATATTATTGCATCGTCAGGTCCACATTATTATGGAACTTGCTCCACTAGCTCGGAATGCAGCGCGGAATTATACGCGGGGCCGCTTCAATATCCCCGCTTCGATTCCGATAGCAGGGGGCGATCAGTATTCAAAAAGGAGCCTTGAGAGCCACTGGACTTGAACAAGCGTTGTGGTAATTTTCCTTTGCCCAAGACGACGCTGGAAAATTGGTTTTGCGCTGTTTCATAGAGACTATTTTTTCCGTTCAAAATGTCTTCATCGTTGACCGTTGTTGGAGCGGAGGGCCGCCAAATCACAGGTAATATCTTCCCTTTCTTTCAATGATGCTGACTTTCATCTCGAGTCTCTGGGCTAATATGAAGTTACGCTGCAGTTCCTTCGGGTCTCTTCATTCACAATGAATTTGTCCCGTCCGTGACAGGTCAAACATTGCGAGTGGAGAATCCTTCAACGGGCGAAGAGCTCGGAATTATCTCCGCTGCTGGAAAAGAGGACATTGACAAGGCTGTTGAATCGGCCAAGGCTGGTCTGCAGGCCTGGAAAGCAGTCCCTGGACCTGCTAAGGGGCGCTTCCTTCTGAAATTGGCAGATCTGATTGAGCGTGATGCCCAGGATTTTGCATCCCTGGAGGCTGTAGATGCCGGAGTACTCTACACAGACTCCATGGGAATGAACATTCCACAGACAATCGGCTGTCTCCGCTACTATGCGGGCTGGGCTGATAAGGTTGATGGGAAAGTGCTGGATATGGATGGAGGTATCGCCTACACTCACCGTGAGCCACTGGGTGTCTGTGCCGCTATTGTTCCCTGGAATTCCCCTCTGTAAGTGACTCCCTACAGTCGACCTTGACGTGCTTGGAAAAACCTCATATTAATATGTGCGACGGCTCACAGCATGATCACGATCTGGAAGCTAGCCCCGGCCCTAGCCACGGGCAATACCCTGATCATCAAAAGTTCGGAGGCGTCACCGCTTTATGCCCAGCGACTAGCGCAGCTTGTGAAAGAAGCGGGCATCCCAGCGGGTGTAGTGAATATCGTGACCGGCGAGGGCGCTAGCGCAGGCCAGGCTCTATCCGAACATATGGAGGTGCGCAAGGTCGCGTTCACTGGAAGTACAGTTACGGGTCGCAAGATTCTGCAGGCTGCATCGCGGACCAATTTGAAGAAGGTGAGCTTGGAGTTGGGAGGCAAAGGGCCCTCGATCGTGTTTGATGATTGTGATCTCGAGAATGCGTTGTTCTGGACGCGCATTGGCATTACCGCGCACAACGGACAGATCTGCGCGGCTGGCTCGCGTATTTATGTCCAAGACTCCATTTACGAACGCTTCCTGGAAGCATATCAAAAGGCCGCTGCCAATGCCCCGACTGTCCCCGGCAATCCTCTAGATGCTGCTACTACCAAGGGCCCCGTGGTCAATAGCGCTCAGCATCAAAAGATTTTGGATTACATTCGACAGGGTAAGGAGTCTGGGGCACGGCTGCTGTTTGGAGGTGAACGACTTGGGAACAAGGGATACTTTGTTCAGAACACAGCATTCGCAGACGTGGCGGATGACGCAACGATCATGCGTGAGGAGATCTTCGGCCCTGTTGCTGTAAGTCCCATCCTCCATCGTCATTCTGTCGTGAGAGTCATACTAATGCGACTGAATTACCAGAGCATTGCCAAATTCTCCACCGAGGAAGAAGTCATTGCGAAAGCCAACGACTCTCATCACGGTCTGAGTGCGGCCATTTTCACCAACGACATTAATCGCGCTCATCGTGTCACAAAAGCCATCGAATCTGGTCAAGTAACGGTGAATGCATGGGCGTTGCTCAGCCCCAATGTTCCGTTCGGCGGAGTGAAGGAGAGTGGGTTCGGGCGTGACATGGGCGAAGATGCTTTGGAGGGCTGGACAACGGTTAAAGCAGTAAAGTATTACATCCCTCCTCGCCTGTAAACAGCAGCTTAGGAAACCTAAATTGTCTTCGCCACATCTTGTTGTGATTGAATTAAATTTCATTTCGCTATGACATGTTTCACATACTAAATTTCCCATGCACCGAAAATCATCGACAATAAACTGCATTCCCAGAGCAAGTAAATAGGATCGGCTCTGCTCCCGGCGGTGTTTGAATCTTCAAGTATGGGATTAGCTTCCACATATGAGAACGAGAAGAATACCATGAATGATATGAATGCCAGCTGGTGCATGAGGAAGCTCCAAGTCTTCACTTCTTCAGGGTTTCTCCAGTGGATAATGGGATGGGGTGCATCTTATGGAACACATTGTTCGGGTCGTACTGGGCCTTGACGGCTTGAAGACGGGCCAAATTTTCACCATAGATATTATTCACGACGGAGTCGCCGGCTGGTTTTTATGTCAGTTATGGCTTCGAAGTAATCACTCTCTAGCACAGCAAGATACACTCACGTTCGGCATAGTTGATGTACTGAGGCACATCCTTCCCAGTCGGTAGGTCCTTCGTTTTCGTCTCCAACTCGGCCTTCCATTTTGTCTGCACATCGCGCGCCCAGGTGCGGAGTTCCGAATCCCTCGAGGGGTCGGTCCAGCGCAGGCAGAGAATACCATTTTGAGTGGTATTACGGCTTGCGAATGCAGTGGCAGGCAGGGGCGTTTCGCAGATCTTGCGCATGTCAATAAATTCGAGAATAATAGCGGAAGCCATAAGATCCTTGTCCGTCTGGATCTTGGCCATAAATTCATCGAATACACCTCGGACGAAGTGGGGATCCAGCGGGGGCTCGTAAAAGACTCCCTTGAAGGACTTGCGACCACCATATGTGGCTTGAGGATTTTGCAACGTATTCACGGCTAAGTAAGGGATCATGTCCAAAGTGTTCAAAAAGGGCTCTAAACCCAAGAACCCGGCAAATCTGTCCTGGCCCTCTTCGCGAGTGCCATTGTAGAAACAGATCACCACAATCATGGGGCCTGCTCCACCGGGTCCCTGAGCAAAGATGCATATCGCTCCCGACCGGGCATCAGGATTTGCCAACGTGCCATTCAACAGTTCAATGACTTTCTCCAACTTGTCCGGTGAGTATCCAAGGACTCCCGAATAGACCAATGGGCTCTGATCGTAGGCCTGGTAGGTGAACTCCACCACGACTCCAAAATTGTATCCTGCGCCCCGCAATCCCCAGAACAATTCGGGATGCTCAGTTTCCGAAGCTGTCACCAGGCTACCGTCAGGCAGCACCACTCGAGCCGACCGAAGATTGTCGATTGTGAGTCCATATTGTCCACTCAGCCAGCCATAACCACCGCCGAGGGTCAGGCCACCGATGCCAGTGTGATTCACAGTCCCTCCGACGGTCGCCAGGCCATGAGCTGCACCCGCCTCATCGACTTCCTTCCAGGTTGCACCACCCTGAGCTGTGATGGTTTTGCTGGAGATGTCAACGGAGACTTGCGTCATGCGTGAGAGATCGATGACCAAGCCACCTTCGCTCGAGCTGGTTCCAGCCGTGGAATGCCCGCCTCCCTTCACGGCGAGGTCAATCGAGTGTTCCTGCGCCCAGAGTACAGCAGATTGAATGTCTGCGACATCCACTGGCTGGACCACGACTCCCTGTCTGTTGTTAGTGCATTACATACATTTAATGAGGTCTTCTGCCATACAGCTTGCTTCTTCCCCGTGTCCGACCATCGGATAAGGCTGTCCTGATATCCATCCGAGTCAGGAGTAAGGACCTTTGCGGTTGTCAGTCGACTGCGCAGGTTTTCAATCGCGGAGGGGTTGATTCCCGCCATTTTGGAATACGGTTGGATTGAGTCAGTGAGGAGAATGAGGAAGAATGTGTTTTGAACAACCCCGCCGCCTCGCTGCTTCGGCGTGGTATTTCAAGGCTGGGCGGAAACCTGCATGTGTCCTCCATGTCGGACTGCGATTAGTCCGCTCGCTTCTCTGCCGGGTCTCAGCTTGTCAGCTCGTATAGTTAGTCGACGTAATTCACAGCCGAACCGAAGAGGTCAGACCATAAGATTCATTCTTGATGAATAATCATGCGAAATCGAAGCTATCCTAGGGAGTAATCCCTCAGCCATTTCCACATCCCCACTACGCATCCAGAATATAAGCCCCGGTACAGCGGTTCATAGCAGCCACCAATCAGATGCCTGATTTCGCAGGTAGAGGGAGCGGCAGAATCCTGAAATTGACCAATTCGAATTACTGCAGCGCCCCTGTTCTGGCTTGCTGCCATGAAACATCAACAGGAAGAGAGCTCTAGCATGGTGTGATTCGATAATCTGCAAGAAGCTTCAGACCAGCTTGAGTTGCCCTCCAATAATATGTATATAGGCACTAGGAAGAGGCATTGAAAGAGAGCGGTCTCCTAAGCGGTCAACGTCAATGCTGGGTGGGCACTGTCGACCGCCTTCAGTTACTGAGATGAATGATTTATGATCATCATATTCCTTCTTGCACCAAACCCCACATCAACATTGTAATCATCCTCATTTTCGATGATGCACTTTCCTGACCGCCAATCGATGTGCTGCGCTTGTGGGGTCGGCCCCAAATACAAGCGATGATCGGTTCGAATTGATGATAGACAATCTCCTATTAAAGGAGCCGTAGGACCCAAGGACGGAGGAAAGGCCTCACATTTCTCATTTGGAGCTCAAACACCCCTCTATCCTCCTAGACAACACTGTGAGAATGTCAAGTACCGAACAAATCTCGCCCCTCCCCCCGGTGACCCGGCACATCACCACTCACAACGCCGCGGGCAAAGCAGTGGTCCACTCCGCCACCCCGGCAGAATGGCGCTCCTTCGACAAAAGCACCATGGCCTTCAGCTTGATGTACACGACTTCTCAATTCCCTGCAAACCTCAACGACGACGCCGACCTCAAGGCGCACGTAGACCTCCTCCAAAACAAGACCCTAGGCCTGGTCAACCCGAACGGCACCGTGTGCCGAGTCGTGGACTTTGCGCCGGGAAACCCCTGCGTGGTGCATCGGACGCTGAGTCTGGATTACGGGATTGTCTTGGAGGGGCAAATTGAGATGGTGTTGGAGGAGGGGGAGCCGACGTTGATGAAGAGGGGGGATATTGCGGTGCAGAGGGCTACGATGCACGGATGGCGGAATCCGAGTGAGACGGAGTGGGCGAGGATGGTGTTTGTCTTGCAGGATATTCAGCCCCTGGTTGCTGGGGGAAAGGAGTTGAAGGAGGATTATGGGATTGGGAAGGGGCTTTTGGAGGCTAGTGGCAATGACCATTAAAAAGACCAATAGGTAGTGTAGGATGTGACTGGAAAATAGTTGCTTTCTTTCTATGAGGTGTAAGAGATCTTTTGGTTCCAACTCGTCTCCTCGTCTATACCTTCACCTTGATCACCACTTTACCAAAGTGGCTCCCACTCTCCAGGAACTTGAACGCCTCCTTTGCCTCTGCAAAGGAAAACACCCGGTTGACCACGGGCCGAATCTGCTTCGCTTCATAGAACTGAATCATCTCCTCGAAGCGATCCTTCGGGCCGTTGATGATTCCCTTGAGAGTCACCGTCCGACGCAGAGCCAGAAGATTCACATTCAACCGATCGTCATCGGCGTCCACCTTACCCGAGACGTAGCCAATGCAATCAATGAGACCACCAAACGCAATGCAATCGAAGCTCTTGCGCAGAGTTTGAGCACCGCCGGTTTCGAGGATGATGTCCGCGCCGTGGTTCTGGGTGAACTGCATGACTTTCTCCTCCCAATTGGGGGTGGTGCGGTAGTTGATGGTCAAATCAGCGCCAAGTTCTTTAGCCTGTTCCAGCTTGGCATCAGATGAAGAGGTAATCATGGCTGGCAATCCAACAGTAAGCCCCATCATAAACACGGATCATGGTCTGACATCATCTGCCCGTGAATTCACTCACCTTTAGCACCAGAAGCCTTGGCAATCTGCAATCCCGCAATAGCCACACCACCAGTCCCCTGTAGCAAAATGTACTCATCCCGACCCCCGCTCTGGCCCATTGGCCGCATCCCATTAATAGACATCCAAGCCGTGACAGCCGCAATGGGTAGTGTGCATGCCTCTTCATCCGACATGTAGCTCGGCGCCTGGACGAGAGCATACTCGGGGAAAACCCGATGCGTAGCCAGCACGCCATTCAACGGGAGACCAATACTCCCCGCCAACTCCTTCTCGGTGACCTGGCCGGTCTGATGTTCCGGAAGAAAAGTCGACAGGACTCGATCTCCCACTTTCCAGCGGGAGACACCGGAACCAACCTGCACCACAACACCGCACATATCGGAGCAAGGCACAATCGTGGCCTTTTCCTCGGCAGTTTTGTGATGCTTATATTCTCCCTTGGTCACTGTAGATATCCATCAGCTTGAAATTGATCTCAAGGTGTCCAGGGAAAATTCAACAAACCTTCTACATCCCGATAATTCAGCGACACGGCACGAATCTCTACCAAAACCTCGCCCGACCCTGGCGAGACCATAGGCACCTCCGTCTGTCGGAGACTATCCAGACCCTCGAGGGGCGTGACCCACTGCTGAATTGACATTGTTTCTCGTGGTGTTTGAAAGTTGTGAAGGCGGAAGTTCAAATGATGTCATGGGCTAAATTCCCGGGTGAAGAATTGCTGAGTTGGAGAAAGTTGGAGATGCGGCTGAGTCATCATCTCAGGATGCGGGGCCAGAGCGATAAACACTTGATCATCTTCTCAACATTCATCAGCATCGTCAGTCTTCTTGATCCTGCTGGTGGTGCAGGGCCCATAGATACTGTGTGTGTATGTTTGGTAGCAGAGAGACCGCAAGGTATGCCCCAACTGCATAATAAGCACAAAACGCACGTGGTCCAACCTACCAACAGGACGCGGGCCGCCTAACTCCGGCAAACTCCGTTCGACCAAAGGATAAAAGAGAATCAGCCATCAACTCATCCAGAGCGAAATCTCACCTCTGGATCCTCTCAAATACCTACACGATGCAGGAGCACACACAAATACAGTCCCCTCTCCAGGAGGAGGAACCTGCCTCCAAGAACCCCGCTCCAACAGCAGGTCGGTACTCTCTCATCGCCAGTCTGAACACGGAACACTCCACTAATCTCTCTCAGCACCTTCCTTCTCAGGCCTCCCACAAATCATCTCCCATCGCGGCTACAAGGGCAAATTCCCCGAAAACACCCTCGCCGCCGTCCAAGGCGCTGTGCAGGCTGGTACTCACGCCTTGGAAATCGATCTGCACCTCTCTCGAGATGGAGTACTGGTGCTCTCCCATGTAAGCACTCGTTCGGCACTTGTCCCCGAGAATACGTCAGCATGCATAATCCTAACTCATGCTTCCTAGGACCCAACACTACAGCGATGCTACGGAATCAAGAAGAAGATCGGGGATTGCGACTGGGAATACCTCAAAACCCTACGCACAATACAAGCGCCCCATGAACCCATGCCCCGGTTGGTCGATATCCTGGAACTTCTCCGACAACCGGAACACGAGCATATCTGGGCTTTATTAGATATCAAAGTCAGTGCACCCCAGAATATAAACCCGTGTAGCATCTGAAGGGCTAAGAAACCCCTCCTCCCAATTTATAGGTGACCAATGACCGAGAAACAATAATGTCCCGCATCGCCCAAACCATCAACTCCACTCCCCTGCCCTCCACCTCACAACCCTGGCACAAACGCCTCGTTCTCGGCTGCTGGTCAGCCCACTACCTCCCCCTCCGCGACAAATACCTCCCCGCCCACGAAATGACCTTGATAAGCTTCGACCTTACTTACGCCCGCCAATACCTGCACACTCCCAACATTTCCTTCAATGTCAACCAGCGCATCCTGATGGGCCCGTTTGGCCGGGGTTTCCTCGAAGAAGCGCATGCCGCAAATGCAAAAGTGTATTTGTGGACGGTCAATGCGCCGAATTTGATGCGGTGGGGGATTCGACGGGGTGTGCAGGGGATTATCACGGATGATCCGGCTTTGTACAAGAGGGTTTGTGAGGTTTGGGAGCGGGAAAGGAAGGATGAGATGGTTGATGAACCGGACTTGCAGCGTGATAGGTTGACTGTTGGTCAGAGGGCGCAGATCTGGATGGTGGCTGCCTTGGTGGTGATTTTTGGGTGGTTGCTAAGACGGAAGTTTTTGTCGGGTGGTAAGAGGGTACGGATTGAGGAGAGGAAGACTACTTGATGATTAAACCCTCGACGGAATATCCAAGCGGTTTGCTGGGGTTATTGCTAGATGACGGGGCACAATGAAGCCCCTCATAGAAACAGAAAGATACTATGAAGAGCAAGATCATCATTGAACTAGTGCTAGGAGCTGCAACTGATACCACCAACAGGATGTGCGGCTGAGATGTGGTGTGCCCGGGTCGGCGCGTCGGGAGGGGCTCCTCGTTCGCATCTTTTCTTTGGAAAGAACTTCATAGCTCGGCTAAGATCGAGAGAAAGGATTCTTCGTTCCTTCATTTTAATAAATATTGCCCGCCGCGTCTTCGGAGAAATCTTCGTCGGTGTGCCTCCCAATCTAGAATGATGACAGGAGTGGAAACAGCTGGTCTCGTCCTCGGAGCCATTGCCCTCCTTGTATCTGCACTCGAGAACTTTGACAACATGACAACTCCCACAAAGGCCTTCTTCCCTTGAGAAATGGCACTTGAAAAGATTAGTCTACGAGCTCTGCACAATACACACCTCTTTCGACCAGGCCAAGTCATTCGCTGGTCTTGCAGATCAAATCACGATGATAGATGATCCCGGAACTGAGTTGTGGAAGGAAAGAGACATTGTAGACTGTCTACGTGATCGTTCAAGGTTGGTATATAGCCCATTCATTCTGACTATAGATGAACTGTCAGGGATCCTGGTTGAGTTAGCTACTTGCCTGAATATCCTTGGGTCGTGATATGTTTAGGCACACCTATCCTTGTATAGTAGACTCGGCACGAACTTGGGCGGGTCGTTTCAAGTACCTCTCCTGCCAGTCATCGAGTTCAAGTCGCAGATCGCAAAACTTTGCTCCTTCGCAGGTCTTTATTTTGGGCAATGGATCAAGTTGATAGAGGCAAATTTGGTCAAGGACGCGCTAGAGCATTTGGATTGATGCCTTGGCCTCTGGAGCTGATACGCTGTGGGATGACACACCGCAGAGTGGTTAGAAGTTGGAAGTTTTCTGCATGATTAGGTACTGTCGATGAGAAGGCGACCAAATTACATGGAAACTGGTGTAACGACGGCCCCACTCATACAGCTTGTTTGCTTCAAGAATGACGGGTAACTGGGTCAAAGCAAAGAAAGAGACCTCTGCAAAAAGTAAGCTCGATCTTAGAGGCACAGGCGACCTGTTTTGGGTTGATTATTCGTGGGGATCCCAAGGCGCCTTCTCAGTGGTCCGAGTCTGAAATAAGAATTGCCGAATCTGCATCAAGGTTAACCATTTGTATGACGAACACTCATAAGCCCTGTACAAAGGCTTATCAGCTTCTACCCACCAATGAAGCGGGCCAAGGATCCTCACCAACACATGGGGTATTTACACGAGCATCCCCTAACCTGATCATTGGTGCCTTCTATTCTCCCCTCCAATGCACTTTACAATCTACTATCACTAGCTTGAGTTGCAATCTTTCAAATAAGCAAAATACCAGAGACATTAATATGTTCATTCAACCTTTCCTGAGCAAAAGGAAAGCGAAAGAGAAGCAGAAAGAGGCTACCTAACAACCTAACATGCAATAAATTAACAATCCACCACAGACACCCAGCGGACAAATCACAAAACATACATTGGTAACATGGCGACATGACCATAACTCAAGATATGGGATGGGCAAAGACAGCGAAACACCGAGGCAGATGGTAATTACTTTGAACCCAGTGTCCAGATGTCGCAACTTCAAAAGGGGGCAAAGAGTAGGAAGCAAAATCAGGGAATAAAATGAGTAGGATACAGTAGAGTTGAAGAAAGAAGGTGGCAAGCCCGTGACGCAGAGAAAAGAACGATCAACGCTATCATCGGCGAAAGCTGAACCAAACAGAAAGACGAAGACAAAGACACAAGACATGGAGGGTATAACGCAGTCTATAAAACGAAGGACGAGCCCAGGCTCGAAGAAAAAAGAAGAAAAAAGTCAAGCCCGGGGAGAAATTAAGTGTCGCTCATCACATCAAGTGACAAGAAAGAAAATAACGGTGGGAAAATATAAAACATAGTCTGTCGCTAAAGACTGTCGAAAGAAAGATTTTGATAAGCAAGACTTCCACAGCTCAGACCAACATGAGCTTGGTAGTTCTCCGCTCGGGGAAACGTCTGGCGCCACCGGGTGGGTTGTGGGGACCAGGGCGGAGGGATCCACTACTCGGGCCCGGCGAGCGCGGAGGTCGGTATCCAGCTGGGGGAGGGAAGGCACGCGATTGAGCCAGAGGAGAAGATCCGACCGTGGGCCGACGACGACCAGGTGGACCGGGTGGGCCTGGGGGTCTCAGAGATCCCGGAGGGCCCGGGGGTCCTGGGGGCCCAGGTGGTCGGTAATAAGCATTCGCAGCACGACGGGCATCTTGTTCACAGTAGACCTCGCCATTCCATTCAAAATAGTCACCCTTGAGTAAGACGTGACATGTTCGACATTGAAGACAATTGGGGTGGAAACGGCGTCGTTCGGGACGACCACCATTCCGCTCCACGGTCTCGAGATATTCGCCCTCGATACCGTTGTTACAAGTCGAACACAGGGAGCCGTTGCGCTCGTGGTAGTGTTGGGCACAGTAGGGCCGGTTGTTGAGGACGTAAAAATCGGCGGATGGGAAAGGAGAGTGGCAGTCGAAACAGACAAAGCATCCACGATGGTATCGTCCGGTGAGACGGCCGTCCGAGGAGGAGATAGACTTGCCCGTGATCGGTTCACCGCAACCCTTGCAATTACCCTTGGGACGATTTCCGGAACGGGTTGACGGACGAGGAATTGGTTCCGTCGCCGAGCGTTGCATGAGTGGCCGAGGCGAAGGCGAATGGTCACGTTCCTCTTGCTGCTGGGGTAGTGGTGGTGGTGATTGTTGTTGTTGTTTCTGCTGTCGCGGACGGATCGCTTCCTCGCGCCTCTCCGCAATCAGGGACAAACTTCCTTGGCCAATCGCGGGATCAGTCGGGGAATCAGGGCTGAAAAATGCCGCGGGGATTGGAGGCACTTCGTCCATGTTACTACGAATGCGACCCGGGAGTTGCAGAATAGTCTGTCGGGTCCGTGGTGGGAGGTCCTCCACCAAAGGACCCAAGTTAAGGGGATCAGCCGATTTCTGCAGATTCAAACTGGTGTCCGATGGTAGACTGGACATGGAACTTCCACTAGAGCTTCCAGTGCGGGGTTCCGACGGAGAAGACTCTGAAGACGTAGAATCTTCCGCATGGTCAAGTTGATGATCGTCCAGACCCAAGGCCCGCGCAAAATTCGTAATTGAAATGGCACTCTCGCTCGTCGCGTCCGACGCTTTTCTAGGAGCATCGCTGCCTGGTTCCGCATTGGCCGGTTGCAAGTGGTTGGGTGAATAGGCCAGGTATTTCCGTTCTTTGTCAATCGCAATGGGGTCTGGCGGGCAATCTTCGGTGGTTAGGTCATCAAGACTAGTCCGGGGGGGCGTGGGCGTGATGCCAAAATCGAATCCACTGTAGGTTTCCCCGCGAGCGGCCGGGCTCACTGACAAGGTCGAATTTGAATCTGCTGCAAATGACGCCTTATTGGGGGTACGAAGAGGCGCCGGGGGCAGCGGCGGGGTCTCTTCCATGAAGGAGCGTAACCCTCGGGAGAGACTATGGGTGGAAGATCGCGCAGTCGACCCCTCGTAGCGAGTGCTTGCCAGCGACGTGCGGTAGCTACTGTGACTCGCCATTGAATCCCCCCGGCTATGTCCCACCGCCGCTGATTCCGTCTGCGGTGGAAGCGGACTAGGTGGAAGCTGAATGTTCTCTGGGACCAAGTCGAGTCCGAGTCGTGGGGACGGGCTTGGGGCTGAACGTGCTGGGGACCGTGCAAGCGGTTCATATTTCATCGCCGGAGTACCGACGAGAGCGGGAGACCGGTTGCCAGGCATGGGAAAAGAATACACAGTATCCAGATCGAGGACCGATTCGTCTTCGGCAGACTGTTGGTGGTTGGCGTTGCCTGGCAAGTGGACGGGCGATCGCGGTGCCGAGTGGATGGAAAGGGGTGATGGCAGATGTGAACCCACACTACTCGCTGGCGTAGGCACTGTCGGTTGAAGAAAGGAGCGATCTAAAAGTCCACGTTAGTGATCGATCAATCCTATCGCTTCTACTGCCCCCGCTCTGGGGTCATCACATACTGGCAACGGCAGGGTCGATGCGAGGGGGTGCTCCAGGCCGACCGGGTTTGCCAGCCATGGCCACGGTCAACCGGTCCGGCGCGTCCAGCCCCGCGGAAGGAGGTGGTGAAGGAGGTGCACTGGTGTTGGACGTGGTGTGCGGGGGGTCGAGAGTGGCATGGTTGGTTGTTGATATGGTTACTCCCGGCGCCGGCAGACCATGGTCAACAGGGGCGCAGACATGGTCGCCCATGGCGGAGATCTCTACATTGTTTCCACAATTGGAGCATTTGATCGTGGGCAAGACGCCCATATCCATCGTCGCCATCCTGGTTCGATTCAAAAGGTCGGGACCATCGAAGTTTCCAGCGGGGCTACTGCCCTGTCCTCATCGGAGGAGTATCGCCCTTGGTAGGGGAGCTCTGTTGCAAGGGCACGACCTATGGGGTTGGGATAATCCGGATCTCTCTAGGGATCACAATCTCCGGATCGGAAATAGGGAGTCCAGATGAAGGAATACTCGAGTGGTCCGAGGCAGGGGGAGTGAAAGGGTTAGAAGAAGTGGAAGGAAGATGGAATGATTCCAGAAGGAGAGGAAGGCACGAGAGTTGTACAGAGAGGATCCAGGATGGAGTCCTCCGTCCTGTCGCACTGACAGTCCAGACAGCAGTCCCCAGTCTTCTCCGGAGTCCTGCAACGAAGATTGGTCGATCGTGGGCACATCTCACGGGTTGCTAGACTGATTCCAGTCTGTCTAGTCGCTTTAGCCCCCGAATTCGACCACCAAATAGATCCATTCAGGAGGCGCGCCCATGACCAGGATCCGCTAGTGGAGACCGCGGAGCGTCCAGTCTGCCAGTGAGGAGGGAGCATTCGTCAGGTCCTTGGTGGATAGAGCGGTTCAGGGGGATTTGATCCAGTCCAGGCTCGAGATTCGTTCTTCAGTTTCTGGTTCCTGATACCAAGAATAAGTCATGGACTCCATGTGATGTACATAATGTACGCTCTGTATGTCGTCCTTCGGATGTCCCGGAGTGGATAACAATGTGGTTCCACGAAATCATGGTGATTCTGAAACTGGGGATCAACCTGTACCCCGTACCTACTGCGTATTTCTTCGGACCATCTTCTTCTTCTCCTTATCTCCTCCTTCATCTCTGCCGTCCCTAGGGGGCCCAAGGGTGCCGATCAAGTCCGTTCAGCCTTTTAGGGGGCGAAGGCGCAAGTGAAGTGGAGCCCGAGCGCGTTTGCTTTTCAGGCCGCCGCGACTCACGACGCCGCAGCCTCAGCGTCCCGGTTGACTCGCTCCGGCCTCTTTTCTTGCAAAGACTGTCGATCGGGTTCCACTGTATCCATATGCACAATGTGGTGCCTCCAATGAGCATCATCGGGAGAATCTCAGACAGTCAGTGCAGAGTTGAGTGGATTTTCCGATCACAATCGACTGGCTAACGTAAGGAATACTACATGAGTTCACTGACGACGGATCAGTTGATGAACTAGTTTACAGGGAACCTTTCAGGAACTCTTCAAAGTACATCGACTCAGGGAGACAGACGGTGCGAAGGAGATTTCAGGATATATAGAGGCAGCACAAGACTACCTACATACATCAAAAGAGTAAATATTCTTCTACTCATTGTAGTATACACACTGATCACGACAACCACCTCCCTCGCGGTCCTGATCGTCCTCGTAAAATAGGCGCTTATCACAATCACAATCATCACACGCCGAGCCCCCGGGGCCTATAGGGTCCCTACGATCTGCATGGGCCATGGCTCATGGCCCATGCAGACATACAATATGGGGTTAATCGCCCTCGAGTCACACTCCAACACACAGACTCCGTGCGTCTTCTGGGTATCCCGCTGGCCCCGCCCTCAACGTCATCCCTGGGCATTCCAGGAACCACTTCAGGACACTCTGAGTGGTGGAGGATACCACACATCTGTACTCGATGAAACGAACTCAGCCTGTTCCTGCATGCAACCTCAACCTGGACCAGCCAGAGCGCTCGGGTGCCTGGCATTCCAGCTGACTGCATGCACGTCTATCAAATAATAATGACTGGCATACGACATTCGTGGAGGGGTCAGTTCACGAATCAGTACAGAAACCTTTGTACTACACGTGTAATTATTAATAGAAGAGTTATTGGAGGCGATGACATCGGCGCGGAAATTGACATTCTGGAGTGCTAGAATCTTCTTCTCTCGTCCTTTGGAGAACTCTCCAACGGATGGGACCGCGGTCCAAAATCGCGCCGAGACTGCCTCTCTGGGGCATCGGAAACCAGAGCCTTGGTCTTTCTTCTGTTCTTTGGCTAGCACGACTGAGCGCCTATGGAATTTTGCGACTGCCTGCTCTTCTGCGGTTTTTTCTCGACGCCCTCTTCTCCACATCCCAACTCGGTGTATCTGGCGGGAGAGTTGCTCAATCCGTCAATTCAAACATGCCCATCCAGCTATAATCTCATCAACTATCTACTCAATCCTGTCATCCTCGGTCGTCCTCAACGTAACAATATCCGTACGAAAGTATAGATTTGGCGAGTGAGAACGCCTGTCTTGGAGTGAATCCTTCATACATTACAAATGCAGTACCTCCAATGAGATTTCTCCATTTAGTAGTGTGGGAATATACGCTACTACATTCAACAAGGTGACTCATAGCCTCGAAAAGAGGCCTTATAACAGACTGATATGCTCATAAGCCATCTCGGCTGGTGGTGAACTTTGTCTCTTTAAAATATGATACAGCTTCAATATCTTACATCATTCCCAACCTTCTGGGCCTCAATGAGAGCAGTTCGCCGTTCACCCTCAAGTGACATCTGCTCATAAGTTCGTGAACATACCCGAGATGGGAATTCACAGATGATATATCTGTCTCAATTTCGTACCTAAACTCCGAAACTTGGCGTTATATTTGGACGAGTTGTATCACCACACCGGTCGTCAGTGCTAATACAATGATTGCATCGCTTAGAAATATAGGGCCAGGGCCAGTCCTGGTGGCTGCTGCTACCAGATGAACTGCAGCTAGAAATCAGGAAATAGGAAAGAAGAGATCCATATTTGGCGGCACTTAATGGTGTTGTGGTCTCAAAGAGTTGAGAGAATATTCGAGTGGGGAACAAGTCATGTATCAGTACAGCGGGAAGATAGAACTTATCAATGGTCGTTATGGTCAGCGTATTTTTTTTCCGATATACGTAGGTGGCCGTCTGCATTGATTTCCCTACAAGAGTGAGATGACAAGTGCCAGGATTGATTGTTAATGTTGCTCCAGGTGCGAGGAGACGGGTTGTCAACCGACGCACCACGATGAGATTCGACGAAGTAACTACGCAAACAATAGTTCCAGACCTCCCTGGATCTACTCTAGTCTCATTATGACCGAGAGACTCCGTGTGCTTCAAAGTGCTACTGTCCCTGTACTTGCCCAAGCAGAGGTAAAACGAACTAGGGAGAAAGTTATTTTCTTATTCCCCTGTCTGCATACCGCGCCATCGGGGTATTGCCAATGCGCCAATTTTCTCTTAATCTTGTTTTATCAAAATAGTTTAGGGAAAGAGTGCCCTTCAACAGGATAGCGCTGATCTTGGAAATCATAGGCGTCGGGGCTTGAACTTGCAGGTGATAGTGTCGCAGTTCTTTTCAAGCTCTCTTTCAAAAACTAATACTAGAGCTTGAGGCTTCAGAAGATGAAATTGCCAGCGGAATTGAGAATGTGGTAGATTTAGGTGTTGTTTTACCTTCGAGGTCGACTAGGGAAGTTATGCGCCCATACAAACACATATCTACATTACTTGCCTTTAGGACGGTCAATTCAGACAATTGCACAAGACAGTCGAACTCTGTAATATGCATCATCTAGTGAGCGCAGGTAAGCATCATTGTTCGGGCGCAGGTTCGTGCGATGAATTTTCCGACTTCCTTGGTGTTTTAGTGCGAGTTGGAAGGGTCGTTCACGCACGGTTCTACCCATATATATATTTATTGGCCACAGACCAATATTGGCAAATCCACTATTCCTTCACCTGACCTACTGGTTTGTTGGGGGAAAATAATGTTAAGACTGGAATGTCTCGCACAAAAATTGTCGATTTATTTGGTGACATGCAAAAGTTGGTTTAAAAAAAGACCAAAAAAACAAGATAAGGCCGTCGGGAAAGAAACAAAAAAGGTAAAAAGGAAATGGTCCCAGAGGGGGTCGAACCCTCGACTTTGGCGTTATTAGCACCACACTCTAACCAACTGAGTTATGGAACCGTTAACCAACTAGACTATTGGATCTGGTTGATGGAAACTGCATCACAATTTGACAATATGAAGCAAGATTCTGACCGATCGGGAGAGTACGTGGAAGCCATCACCTGTAATAGCAATAGTAAGTAGTGGGCTTTGCGGGCCAAATGAAAGAAGCAAGCTCCTATGCACTTTAGTAGAAAGGTATCCTAGTTATACTCGCCAGTAAACTGCATTGACCTACTAGGCCCAAAGATGTTTTTTGCCAGATTCGTTTAATCATAGTATCAATGCAGGTCACCTTTGTAAGTGCAAGTCTAGTACAGTACATCTCACATTCTTGATTCACTCAATAAGCTAATCCTATAAGTCAATGTGTTCATTGAATTCTCAATTGCTATTTTTTTTTTCAAATTAAGAAAAACTAGTTTTTAATTTTGGAGATTCCTGGTTCTGATCTTTGATTATGTGCCCATGGACTTGGAATCAAGCTTTTCACCGTCCACACCTTCACGCCTCTGGTCAAGCGTTCAAGGCTCAAGCCAAAAATTGGGGGATGAAAACATTCAAGAAGCAAAAAAGAAATTGGATGGTCCCAGAGGGGGTCGAACCCTCGACTTTGGCGTTATTAGCACCACACTCTAACCAACTGAGTTATGGAACCCCACTTGATGTGATGGCGATGAAAATACTGCTACAAGTAGCCGGACTCAGAACTGGCGACGTCATCAATTTGCCGTCCTGGCTCAGTCTAGGCCTTGGCACCGGCTAACGCCGTCTTTTAAGTGGGCCAAGTAGCTGTACAGAATGTAATTTTGCTCAGTGTCTTGTCAGCAAATATTTCTAGCAATTCTTCACAAATATGGTCATCATCGCTGTCTTTTTATCTTATTATTTCTTACGTCTTATATGATAATTAACATCTGAAATATGACAGCACGTGAGTGCCTCTTCCGAATCTACTTTCGATGGAGCCGATCCGTTCATAGACCCCACCAGGCTCCCGGCATTCCATCAAGTCCGGTTCCATAACTCAGTTGGTTAGAGTGTGGTGCTAATAACGCCAAAGTCGAGGGTTCGACCCCCTCTGGGACCATGATTATTGATCATCACATTCATTTTTGTCCGCTGTCCATGTTCATCACGAAAATGACAAGTGTAGCACTCATTTTTTTCTTCTCGCGGGGTGGAGCTGTAGGGTATAACACAGTAATGCGTACACATGGACCTGATCCGCGGATGTTAACTGACGGTCAGTATGTCGAAAAGGAAAGTTGTGTACTCTTCTCAATCACAAAACCACTCATGAACAGCGTATTCTACATACATAGTAGCAGGATGGAGTATAGCTAAAAGATGACACAGACGTGAGTTTCAGTCTACGGATTATGTACGGTATTTGCAGTAGGTCGGGTAGATCAAGATGTAGGTAAGATCATAAATCACCCAGCTTGGGGAGATCATGAGATGCGACCACGGGGCTGGAAGACGGTGTGCTGTGTTATAGTTGACGACGCAGAGTAAACACACATAGGATGTGCTTACCGGAGAACCTCGTCTAGATCCGAGATTCTTATTGAATAACACGGGTAAAATCTGGTCTTACATGGCTCTTGGCTGAGACAAATGCTGTGGCCGATGCAGTATCCCCAACTGCCAGAGCTTGCCTGCTTCATGAGTCCAAGGCTCGCTTAGTCTTAATGAACCTTTGATCACAGAGTAGTGGAAATGGGTAAACGTGAGACAGAGAATGAGGCAGGTAAGAAAGAACCGCAGATGTACCGACAGTGCTGTCGTGGCCTGCACGGACTCCACCAAAACAGTGTAATCGTGTTGAGCTCGTGATCCACCTCGTGCCTCAGCGGAAAGAAGCGAGTGATTCAGATCAGATCAACCAATCCGAGGTACCTGAATCTTATCGCTCGTAGCCGAGTCAGGCGAGCCCACTTGTGGTGACCTCCGAATTGACCCTGTCTTGCAGGAACACACATGTGCACCAGTCCGGAGTGATCAACACCACGCGGGTATCTCGTATACAGAGAAAAAAAAAATGATCGTCCATGTTGCCACGTAGAATGGGACTGCAGGATGTAAATCGTATGGGCTGAAAAATGCTCGGATTGTCTCAGTCCATCGCTCATAGTGGATGTTCGCGACAGATGATGATTATCCAGTACGCATATTAACTAGTCGGAGATTCAACCCTCTCGTACATACTGCTCCATACTCTGATGGACGAAACGGTGTACGAAGTAAATGATCGTTATATGATCGAGTCGGTGAATGTACAGTCACCGTTGTCAGCTGTGAGCAGCGCCGCACCTGGCATATCCCATCAAATCCGGGGGACCCCCAGTGTGCCGGCGATCGACCCTCTGATTGGCGCCCGACGGCCCCGGAAGCTTGCTGACCGATTCGGCCAATCCGCATCCACCACACCCCCCACGGGCGGGCATCTACGGCCAGGAACGACTCCACGAGGGATCAGTGAGGTCCCTCAAAACCATGGGGCCAACCCGAATCAACTCCCGAGATGTGCAGCACATGCCGACGGGCCGACCGCTGAGTGGCTCGGGCATCGGAACTAACGCAGGTCGGAGCTAAAGTCTCTTAAAGTTGGGCCCCATCGTTGCGAGATTCAATCATCCGCAAAGACATCCTCAACCGCTGGACTCTGTGGTGGACGTCGACGCTAACACGGACCCAATATCCGTCGGGATACTCCATTCAGTGTGGACAGAGGTAGATCCATGTGGAGATCTCAACAGAGTCGGTTCCACGGAGACAGGGGACTACCACTCGAATGATGCCCAGTGATGGAGACACAGAGCTGGACGAATTGAGGATGCTGTCGATCTCGTTTGGGGGAGAGGGGGAGAGGGGCAAGGGCGATCCATTGAAAGATACATGAGAAGTATTCTCAGTGGGTGGCTACTGAGTACCTCGTACAATGTAACGATTCCGTACAGTACTCCATATCCCACGACTGGGCTCGATACTATTCGAGGAGCTCTCGTTCTCCTTCCAGTAACACTACTGCAGTAGCTTCCCTCCCAAGTCCACTCTGAAACCCTATTCCCGTGTCGGGTTCCTTCGTGCTTTGGTACGGAGACGAGTACCTCCCCTGCCCTAACTCACTTCTCCATCTCTCTTCACGTCGGCTGCCCCTCCGATTCCGGTCTTATCAATATCTCCCCACCCATGTGTCGTGGTGATTCGACGTCCGTGATGCGCCGTGCCCCTCGCCATGGGGGGCGGGTGCCATTCACTACTTTTGCATCCTTCCCGCCTATATGAATTGCGCCCCTCGTGCTCTTGCTCTCCTCTCCCCGCTCGTGCTTTCTGTAATTCCTAGTTCCCCTTCTCCTTCTCTCCCCTCACTCTCCTTGTCACACACTTGAGTGGTTATGGATTGGCTACACGTCTACATCGCCGGCGCCGCCTTTTCGGTGTTCGCCCTCGTGGGGCTCGTCCTCGTCGTTTCTTCCCAAAAGATCAAGATTGATATGGATCATGGTCCTCTCACATATGTCAAGTTCATCTGGGCGAGCTTCCTGAAGCCTCATGATAAGAGTGTGGAGGGTCAACAGGGTGCACTGGAGAGCTTCTACAAGACTCAAGTATGTGGAAGTCAGCATGTGACTTGGGAGTGACAACAAGCTCCGAAGACCCCCCATGCGCAGAACTGACACTGGGACGACTAGGCGACTGTCTACGACGCTACTCGCCGCCGTCTCCTCCGTGGCCGTGAGGACATGCTTGGCCTGGTTGCGGCGCAATTAAAGTACAAGGTCGAGAAGAAGGAGATCAAGGCGGGCAAGGCAGTCTGGGTTGATGTAAGTGACGGAGCGAATGCTGTGAAGCTTGGCAAGACACAAAAACTGACAATCGCAATATAAAGGTCGGTGGTGGCACAGGGTAGGTGCCGCAGACGCGTGTCCACACTGAATACGTATTGTTCTTTGGGATGGGTTGACTGAAACTGCTGGCAGATACAACATCGAGGCCATGTCCGCTTTCCTCCCCGTGGAAACATTCTTCGATCAAGTCTATCTCGTCGATCTCTCGCCCTCCCTGTGCGATGTTGCCCGTCAGCGCTTTGAGCGGCTGGGCTGGAAGAACGTTACCGTTCTATGCCAGGATGCCCGCTCATTCCGTCTTCCCGAGAAGCAGGTTGACCCCAAGGCGGCCGATGGTGCGACAACCGATTGTGCGGACCTGATCACCATGAGCTACAGCTTGTCTATGATTCCCGGTGAGTAGAGCGAATTATGATAGTGGGCGATACCTGCAGATGAAATTCTGACATTTCCTCTCCCAGACTACTACAGCGTGATCGACTCGTTGACCTCCCGCCTCAAGTCTACCGGGCTGCTGGGTGTTTGCGATTTCTACGGTAAGTTTTTGAATTGCACGACGAGGAAAACTCAGATGCTAACATCATGTACAGTCCAAAGTATCGTTGATGTCTCCTGCCGCAACTACACCGGTGGTGCCTTCAACCGCCACGTCAACTGGCTCGGTCGTGTCTTCTGGCGTGCGTGGTTCGACTTTGACCGGGTGAGCTTGGAAGCTGCTCGTCGTGACTACCTCGAATACAAGTTCGGTACTGTGATCTCGGCCAGTGAGCGCAATTACGCCCTCGGTGGTATTCCTTACTACATCTTCGTGGGTTGCCCTAAGGAGATTGCCTCCGCCCCGTCCAGCCAGGCCACCATCGAGAAGCTAGATGCCTCCTTCACCGAGTCCCCCTACCTGCTCCCTGCCAACCACCAGAAGGAGATGGCCAAAGCTGTGGAGAAAAGCACGACCGAGATCCGTTCCAAGGCATATGAGTCGGCTGTGATCAACCTAAGTGCTAACCTGCCCCTTCCATCCTCCTTCTACCAAAATCACCACTACCGCATCCACTACAATGACATGCTTCCTAAGCACACCCAGTTCCAGAACGAATACATCTACGCTTTTACTTGGGAGGACCCCCGTGTCGACCACCGTCTTTTGAACATCGGCCCCGATGATGTGATTCTCGCGATTACCAGCGCCGGTGACAACATCTTGGATTACCTGCAAAAAAACCCTCGTCGCGTTCACGCCGTTGATCTGAACCCCAACCAAAACCACCTGCTCGAGCTCAAGGTGGCCAGCTACATCGCCCTGGGCCACCGCGACATGTGGAAGATCTTCGGTGAGGGCAAGCACGCAGACTTCCGCGAGCTCCTCATCTCCAAGCTTAGCCCTCACCTGTCTAGTCAGGCCTTCCAGTACTGGGCAGAGCACACTCACGTCTTCACCTCCAAGTCTGGTCGTGGCTTGTATGAGACTGGTGGTTCGCGTCACGCCATTCGCATGGTGCGCTACCTGTTCAACATGTTCGGACTCCAGGGAGAGGTGGAGAAGATGTGCTCTGCGCAGACTCTGGCTGAGCAGCGGGAGATTTGGCCTCGTATTCGTCGGGTTCTGCTCAGCAAGCCATTGAACTGGGCCATTGTCAGTACTGAGTGGTTTGCCTGGAAGGCAGCTGGTGTGCCTCGCAACCAGCGCAACATGATTGTCGACGATTACTTCCGCCGTAACGGCCTGACGACAGATATGAAGCAGGGCAAGGATATCAGTGGCCAGTCCATCTGGGAATACGTTGTGAACACTCTGGACCCTGTTGTCAACGACACTCTGATCAGCAACGACAATTACTTCTACTACCTCTGTATGCAGGGCAAGTTCTCGCGACGGTATGTTGGAGCCCGAAACCCTGCGGATCTGGATCATTTCGCTCACAAAGAACGTAGCTGCCACCCCACGTATCTCTCCCCGCAAGCCCATGTCAGACTATCCACTCCTGGTGCCTTTGATGGCCTCCGCATTCACACGGATGAGATCAATGAGGTCATCAACCGAATCACCCCCGGTACATTGACTATCGCCGTGGTAAGTAATCTCGCCCCAGTACATTCATCAACCTTGAAACTTACCGGTTTCCAGGTCATGGACTCCATGGACTGGTTTGACCCCGAGGGAGACGCCGCTCCCGCTCAAGCTCGTCGCTTCAATACTGCCTTGAAGAATGGCGGCCGTGTTCTGCTCCGCTCTGCCAGCATTGAGCCCTGGTATATCAAACACTTTGAGGAGAACGGCTTCTCGGCCCGCCGAGTTGGCGCCCGTTTCCCTGGCACATGTATTGACCGGTAAGTCCCATCTCCCTTTCCTTGAATTGGGAAAATCTCCTCTAACACCCGCCAGCGTCAATATGTACGCCTCAACCTGGATCTGCACCAAGACCAAGGACATTACCCGCCCCAAGAACGGCCGCACCATCTCCTCCCTCTCCCTCGGTGATGCTGCCATCGGATCTGCAAAGCGGTCCAGCAGCGTAGAGGACTTGCAAATTTAAACCCCCTGAATGATACCTTTTCCTTTCTATGAGCGTGTCGCCCTGTCTATTTTTAATCCCCTTCTCGCGCCTAACGTGATTTCCCCTTGAGTTTTTGTCTGGCTAGATCAAGGCCTTTTTGTTTTAGATTCTTATGAGACATATTTTTTTCGAGGTGTACGGAGTACAAATTACCCCAGGATGCAGGTGGCGGTGGCATTGAATATAAAATTTGTATTTTTCAATGATCAATGAGTCTGTGTCCTGTGGTGTGATTGGACATGGGTGTTAGAGATTACATTGATGGTTTTCTTGTTAAAAAATTAAAAAGTGTCATAATCAACGCCCCAAGAGCTTAATACATAGGTGCTTTTGTAATGAAAGAGAAGGTGTGCCATTATACATGAAACAAGAACATGAGTAGATCTTTGCACGCTCCAACAGCTTTGGCTTTGGAAAGAAGCCACGCAGCTTATACTAGCATCGTGGCTATCCGAGCCCTCAAGCATGTACAGATAAGGATCCATCACAGCATATATAGCTGCAGATAAGGGTAGCCAAGTGTATGCTCTGCCCCGGGAATAAAGCACATAGGCCGCGATTGTCAAGCTCTTGCACCGGAGATGAAGCCGGTCTTCAATCTGCCCTTCCTGGATGAGCGACGAGTGGGAATATGTTTTGTTTTGTCATGGAAGCAACGTTATTCGGGAGAAATTCTCTAGGCCTCCCCCGCCAGAGCCTGCCTGCGCGATTTCGACTGGCTATCAAAATAAGGAGCCTCGCCTAAACTGCACACCCGGTCTCCAGTACGTGCCTCACTATAATCATAAGTGGCAGTATGCCAGGTAGACCGATTATCCCAAATCGCGACATCGTTCTTGTTCCACTTGAAGCGAACTTGGGCGTCGTGATTTTGGGTCAGGAGCTGATATCGGGCTTGTCAGCGATTCAAAGTCCCAAATGATTGGGGAATTTTGACTGTAGGTTGCTGATGACATACATTGAACAGATATTGCAAGATCACGTCCGACTCATCCTTCGTCACACCATTGATCCGACGAGTGAAACCACGGTTAACATAGACAGATTTCCAACCCGTCACCGCTATTCACAAGAGTTAGCTCAGTCCATATCTCCTCAACCAAGGTATCATCTCAACACAGGTCCACTCACGATTCGTCCTGATCACAGGATGAACAGCGCTTAAATTCGCCCCAGAATTCGCCGGACTGCCCCTCTCTCCCACCCTCAACTCATTTCCCAGTCGTCTCGCCTCATCATGAAAGAACGTCGCGTCGTGCGTAGCAGTGCACCCCTCCAAGAAAGCTGCAAAAGCCGGTGAAAGTCGATCATAGATCTCATACCCGGACGCCCAGAGCGTATCCCCACCTGTCGACGGCAACTCGTGAATTTTCAACATGGCGTAATCGGACGGTACAGGCTCGAAGCTGATATCTGAGTGCCAGCCTGCGGAGGCGAATCGACTGACGTCGCTGAGTTGGTGTGTGAGACCGCCGCCCTTTTTTTGTTTGGCGCTGGATATTACGCTGATTTGGTCGCCTAGTTCGGAGTTTGATTCTGTGAGGGGCTGGACGTGGAGGGTGGAAGAGTCGGGCTTTATGGAGGTTAGTGAATCTGAATTTCTTTATTCAAGGTATTCATTACTTACACATCCAGAGAGACGAGACAAGCGCTCTCCGAATTCACGCATCTGTTGCGGTGTCACATCTTGATTCCTGAGAAACACTACGCCTCGTTGGGAGACTTGAAATCAATTAGAAACACGGCTCATGCCACACGCTTTTTCAAGCACAATCCACCATCAAAAAGTTCACCGCGATTACTCACCAGTCACAGCAAAATCCTGAATGATTTGATCCGAGTTTTTCGAATTCAAGATATCCGCAAGTTGTAGCCCCGTATATTCTCTACCAATCACTGGCGTGAGTTCCGAATTGGAAAAATGGTCCAAAGAGCCAGAGTCCTGAAGAGGTCCTGATAACCGTGATTGTGCCACAGGATTGCCTCCTGTTATGGTTGATGAGGTCGTTGTTTGAAGGGTAGGTGCAACCATTTTGAATAATTGATAGTCGCTTAATTGAGAGTCGCCTTTTGCCGGATATAAAGTCTACAAGGGACCGAGCTTTAGTATAAATAGTAATTATTGAGTGAACTTGATTCTGGCAAAATGATTCTACAAGCTCTATCTACAAGAAGAGTACTCCGCAACGCGCCAATGGGAGACGCGGCTTTGATTCGTGATGGCAGCAAAGTATGGCGTCATTTTCAAATTTACTCCACTCCTGTATCCACTTTTGGAACACTACTGAATAATGAAGATGAGTTTTTCCATCACGGCCATGCGAAATGAGCGCTTGTTAACAACTGATACGCTGCTAAAGGGGGGTTCAGTTTATCAACAGCTATCACTAATCCATATTCGCGGGGTATCACTCTCATCGAAAGCCGAATAACCCAACAAGAGACCTGCCGACCAAAATCACCGAAACCGCTCTTTAAAAACACTCGTCGATCAGAAGAACACTTAAATGCAGAGCATGTTAGGACAAGAGGAGGGTTTGACCTCATGTATCCCCGAACTTCCCCAATTCAACGTGCCCGGTACATGGCAAAATATGGGGTAAATCGAGCCCGCGATGGGCACCGAAACATCGCGTTCCAGAACTTACCACATTTGTAACAATTAATTGCCGATGGATGAATTCAATGAAGAACTCTTGAATGAAGCCGAAAATTTCTCCGACTGAAGGCGCCAGAGCAAGGATTTATAACCGGGGGTCCCGTCGGGTCATGACATCCACCCCCAGAATGGTGTGCTTGGTCAGATTCGAACGAGTCGATGAGAAGTTTGCCACGAACTTATCTTCAGCTTCAAGAAAAGGGGCTCCACACTTGACTCGCCAAGTCCTGCAGGGTACATTCACATCGTTGAAGCTTCCAATGGTTGCATCTTGTATGATGTTGGTTGGTGTACCAAGTGCCCCTACAAAGAGTACTGCCAAGTTACCTGGTTGGATGGACTGACAACAGTTTGCTCTGTCAGGAGCTATCACCGAGACTAAATCCAAAGGGGGTCAAGCTTCGCCATTGGTCTAACGGTATCTTGACAGTGGAAAGTCGATTCGCAATCAGCCACATCCATGGCGCAAGCCAAGAATTCAAGCTTACTTTCGGAGTAGAGCTAAGCCTGGCTAAGACTGTCCGTTACGCACAGACCAACATAATCATGAGTCGAGAGATTCCAAAACGCTAAGTGGGACCTGCGGACTTCCTAGTTTACGCTAAGTCATGTTAGCACGCTCGTTTGACAAGGCCCCGCGGAAATCGCTTAACATGCTGTGATTCGCCTCCTGCTATGCGATGTCGCCATTTCAATGTCAGTATGAGCATAAGGTGGCTTGCATTGTATTCTCCGAGAATTTGTCCGAGTATACAATGATTCTTGAACTGGTTATATCAAGGCTTCAAACATTGGCGTATATAACTTGAGCTTCGCCAAGTATGACTGCGAATCGTGGGGTTCGACTGCAGTGAGAAAACAGTATACCGGTGGAGATTTTGCATCAAGGAGTATTTCTCAATCAGTGTCCACCGCCATGTCGGACACTATCAAGCACCAGGAGGATGGCCTCCAAAATGATTCTTCCAGTGTTACCAACGAAAAGCCCATCGTTCACCACTCCAATGTCCAAAAATCTGAATTCATCAATGAAGCAAAAGAAGGTGCCGAGCTGGAAAAGCAAATGTCACTCGCTCGAGCCCTGAAACTATACCCCAAAGCTGCATTATGGTCTGTCGTTCTATCAACCGCTCTCGTGATGGAGGGATACGACACTCTTCTCTTGGCCAATTTCTACGCATTGCCGACATTCAGCAAGAAATATGGCGAACTCAACCCGAAGACTGGAAAGTACAGTATCTCAGCGCCATGGCGCTCTGGGTTATCCGATGGTGCGGCTGTCGGTGAAATCATTGGACTGTTCTTGACTGGTCTTGTTTCAGAACGTATCGGTTATCGCAAGACTATCCTCGGGGCTCTGGTTATGATCACCGGATTCATCTTTATCACTTTCTTCGCCGTGGATGTGAAGATGCTTCTGATCGGTGAAATTCTATGTGGTTTGCCGTGGGGTGTTTTCCAAACCATCACGACCGCATATGCTTCCGAGGTGTGTCCGGTTGGTCTGCGTGCTTATCTTACAACATACAACAATCTCTGCTGGGTCATTGGTCACTTCATCGCTTCTGGAGTACTCCGTGGCATGGTCAACAACACCACATCAGAGGCGTACCGCATTCCCTTCGGAATCCAATGGATGTGGCCACCACTGCTGATCGTCGGAGTCTATTTCGCACCAGAGTCTCCCTGGTGGCTCGTCCGTAAGGGCCGGATCGAAGAAGCGAAACGGTCATTACTGCGACTCACAACAACGGGCGATCCAGACTTTGACGCCGACAAAACCATCGCCATGATGGTACACACCAATCAAATTGAGCAGGAGATTTCTTCGGGAACCAGCTACCTCGATTGCTTCAAGGGTGTGGATCTCCGTCGAACCGAGATCTGTACCGCTGCGTGGGTGGCGCAGAGTATCTGCGGTTCCACATTCATCGGTTATTCGACGTCCTTCTACGAGCAAGCCGGTCTTCCTACCGTGGACGCATTCGACATGTCAATGGGTCTTTATGCCATTGCGGCTATTGGAACGCTCTTGTCATGGTGGGTGATGACATTCGTAGGCCGACGAAGGATCTATCTCGTTGGAACAGCCACAATGTGTGTGATTCTATTCATTGTTGGTATGCTTGGCATTGCACCGAAGAGCAACAAAGCTTTTTCATGGGCCGTCGGGTCTATGATTCTCGTTTTCGCGTTTGTCTACGATTCTACCGTTGGTCCAGTGTGTTACTCTCTCGTTGCGGAGATGTCGTCGACCAGACTACGAGCGAAGACGATCGTTATTGCGCGAAACTTTTATAACATCGCCGGACTTGTTACGAACGTGCTGATTAACTATCAGTTGACTCCTACTGCATGGGATTGGGGTGCAAAGGCCGGGTTCTTCTGGCTTGGAACTTGCTTCTTATGTTTTGTTTGGAGCTTTTTCCGATTGCCGGAGCCAAAGGGGAGGAGTTATAGTGAGCTTGATATTCTGTTTGAGCAGAAGATTCCTGCTCGGCAGTTTAAGTATACCAAGGTTGATCCCTATCAGGCAGGTCATGTTGCTGTTATTGAAAGCAGAGCGAAGGAAGATGTTGTCTGAAATTGCTGGCTATATTTACAGCTCATGGGTTATAATTTTACAAGTGCTTTTTCCATTCCACTATATCTTCGTAAAGTGCATCAATTTCTCGGATCAGTATCATCAAAGGATCATTTAAATAAAGACATGTTTCTCAAAAAATCAATATCAGCATCAGTATCAGTATCGTAAAAACATTCAGCAACCTCCATCCCCACCGCCGCCGCCTCCACCACCCCCATCGCCCCCAGACGAACCACCAGAGGAACCACCCGAATCGCCCCCAGAGGAACTCGACCCTCCACCACAGTGTCCATGTCCATGACTACCACCCCCATAATCGCCCCCTACATATCCAACCCCATAATCGCCCCCTACGTACCCACCCCCATAAGACCCTCCACTCGAATACCCAGAGCCCCCGGACCGCGATACAGAGCTCGTGCTCGACGGGGGATAGTATGCCTTATACGCTGGGGTCGTAGGCGTGGCAGGTGTGACCTTCACGGTAGCCGCTGGTTGCTGGTTCGCCTCGCGGAGGGCTTTCAGGCGGGCTTGTTCCCTGTGGTATTCTTCGTCGCGGCGTTGACGAGCTTCGCGGCGGCGGCGGGAGGGAGACTTGAGGAATTCCCACATTTTATAGGGAGATGGATGGGAGAGTGGAAGGGATTTGGAAGCTCAAAGACAGAGGTGAACCTTTTTGTAGGTGTAGGTAGGATTGAAGTAGGCCGGAGTAGGTGTGCTGAGATGGCTAGAATATCAACGCATAGACATGCTCCTTATATACCTCTGTCTCAACAGTCCAAGGTCAGATCCCAACTCTATACATGGACGCATGATTCAATCCATAGATAGATCGCCGCATCTCCATTCGGATTGCGCCCTGCCAAGACAAAAGTGAGCCTCACCTCGGCAGCTCGTATAGGCAGATTCACAAGGCACAGACTCTCTACATCCTACTGACTGACAACTGACCCCGAACGACCGCCTGCTAAGAGCTAAGCTAGCCAAATTCTCTCTATCAACTGACTCACCACGCACCCACTTTCTGACTCCACGTGTTCAACACGCTGAGTGCTACGTAAGTAGGTGACTTCCAAGCCGTGACAGTGGCTATGCCATGGAGCCGCAGGGCACACGCACCGCCCTGTCCGAGATCGACTCCACCACCGACATACTTCTCCAATCAAAAACCACCCGCCGACCCTGGCTACCCCACCTGAAATCGCGCGTTCCTACCTACTTTACCAGTGCAACCTCTAGGCCCTCTACTATACGCGATATAGCAAATATTCTACTAGCTGCGCGTGGTGTTGGCCGATTGCCTGGCTAGTGCCTGCTCCACTCTCTACTAGGTGCAATATTTAACCTCACCCCAGTCCTGTTCTCCCTTTCTCACACACCGACCGTCCTCTGGAATTCGCCATGGATGTAAAGGCCCCTTCCGACCTCCTTTCAGCACCCGCTCAACAAAAAAACCCCTTTGAATACCCCTTACGTCGTATAATAGAACCCCTGGGGATTAGCAGACATCCAATCCGGTTTGCCTTCCTCTCTCTTTCTGATATAAGCTGCTAATCTGCATCGTGGAGGTTCATCATCGTTGTGTGCTCATTGCTTGTTCTATTTACCATAGTGTGTCGTCAACATTGTGACGCAGACTCATGTCGTTATTACCGTCAGAATATCACGCACGCACTGGGTCTCTTTTCCCTTTTCTATGGGGTATGGTTTAAGGTGGCGACTTGCCAAAAACCTGGCGGTGGAAATGAGCGGATGAATCGAGTTGAGAAAGCATAAGTGTATATTTTCTGAGAAAGAGTGAACCTTGGGAAGGAGACTGATACTTCAAATGAGAGATGGGGTAAGCAGAGGTAGCGAAAAAAACATGTGCGCCAATGACTAACACTTTGATAGATAGAAATGGGAAAGAAGCCAACACATGGAAACGACAGTATTTAGCAAGGTTGTTTCCGAAGGACGATACAGTGGACGGGACGTGTCGTTCACTATATGGTGTGGGCTTAATGATTGATATTACCTCAACAACTTCTTTGGTGTACGGCACGAATACCTTTAGGCTTGAAAGTACACACTCGCTCCCCTGACGTACCATGTATATCCTGGAGGAATCTCGTATGACATATATTCTGCTATATTTTCTCTTAAGGCGTGACGATGTGCCGTTGTCTTATTGTAAATCGAAAGGTATTTGCCTATGAAGTGTATGTGTCGATGACTGTCAAGATAGAATACTAAACGTCACGATGCTGAGAGGTGTTGTGGTGAGATTGTCGACGGAGCGTGTAGACAAAGGGCTACCCTAGCTTGATGCGTCAGTCCATACACACTAGCGAAGAGTAACACTCGGCGTATTACTACCCACATAAGCACTAACATATCTGGGCTTCACTTATAAAGAGCTATAAGTTCGCTAGAGGGATACGAAGGTGTAAAAGCCACCCGATTTCTACTTCCTTTATCGAGTGCGTGATGTGAAATTTCAATCGAATCTAATCTCTGGTGGTCAAGAAAATGGATGAATCAAAAGACGGCATTAACTATGACGTTTTAGGATTAAACCGCTCGGCCTTGGTCGTTCGGCCGTGGATTACGTTATCATGAAGCGGTGCGTAGGGCATATAGAATGATGTTTCCGATTGCATCAGCGCGCGTAACCATGCATGCGCTCACTTATAGCAGGGATATGCACACGCATATGTTGACATATCTTTTAAGCTCATAGATTCCTCTTTTCACCGCTCATCTTGTGTAACCTTTGTCAAGCTTAGACCCAGTTTTCCTTATCAAAATGGCTGTTACGGGGAATATGCTAGTCCTTACTTTAGTGGCTTGCGCTGAGTATGATGACATGCAGCATGTAATCAAGGAATGAGGAAAGACGTATCATAAATAGAAAAAGAAGAGCAAGACTTAAATATAGCAGTAATTGCCCTCCAATGCAGGCTTCTGACTAAATTCTTCTCATTCATATTCAAGTTTACCAAAGACGAATTGCTACTACCTGAAATGCCTGCCCTTTCCAAAGGTACGCCTTGCCCACATTTTCTTGAGAATGCTTTAACATATGGTTTCTTCTTTTCAGCGTCGGATATCGCTGTGAGTGCCTGGGGCTCTCAAAGCGAGAAGATACTTCTCTACGGCCAAAGTGATGATGGCATGATTCATGAATATAAATATGACGATGGACAATGGACCCACCTTGGACAAGTTGGAAGAGCGCGGCTTGCATCTCCTATTGCTGTCACCAGCAACAGAAAGAACTGGGTAGGTAGTCTTCTACCTAAATTTACCATTATCCCGAATCCTAATTTATCAATACGGTCCAGATCCGGGTCTTCTTCTTGGATCAGCACAGACGTGTTATTCAAGCGGCCAACAAAGGCAGTGGCTGGGAATTCAAAGTTTGGCCAGTAACTTTACATGCTGCTTCACGGCTTGCAGCCCGCAACGATGGGGAAATAGGTTATCGCGCATTTGGGCAAGCGGAAAATGGGGACCTTATTGAGATGAGTATGTTTTCTATCCTGCTATTTGGTTTCCAGAAATCAAACGTTAATACGCAACCTCTGTTCTGCTAGCTCACAAAAAGACCTCATTCTCCTGGAAGGTTATCTCCAACAGAGCAGTTCCAGGAACTTGTATTGCAGCTCCTCAGAATGGATTGAATAGGTGAAATGAAGCCACCCAGGATTATTTAAGATACAGAGCTAGGCCTAATCAATGCTCGCAGGCTCTACGTTTCCCAAGTGCCTCAAAAGTACGACAACCAGGGCCTTTTCGACTTATTCCCAGGCCTAAAAAACGATGCTTGTGTCAAGGCAGTTCAGACTGTGGGTGACTGGTTAACCAATTTGATTCCTACAAATCAGAAACAGCCTGATATGGAACTGGTTGAATACAAGTCAGATGGGCCTGAGTCTCCTTGGACTGGTACTGCCGTGGCCACAGCAAAGCCAAATATGCAGATTGCGGTTACCGACTGTGAGCCTGGGTTGGATGTTCTTTATACGAACCATGGCAAGATCTATGAGTTGAGGAAAAATGGGTTCAATGCCGATATTTCTGACGGTCCCATTGCCATTGTGAACCGAGGCGGCAATAAAGTCGCCGCATTTTGGCACGATGCCGAGGACCCAACGAAGATCGATTGGGCCGAAGGTACACCTGGTAGCTTGCATCCGAGGAGAGCTTTCAATTAAGCCCAATTTGGTATTCTAGGCTGAAGAGTTGGAAGGCTCAGATTATATGTGGAGGTCGTGTGATTCATCAAGATAATATGTATTATGGAATTGGGGGCCACATTCCTTACGAGATGGGCAAAGCAATAAGAGCTCCTGATATCGCGGAAAGGAAATTGAAGTATTAATTTCTTAAATTCAATCTAGTGCGGATGTTCCATTGCACCATCCATCCAGAGGGTAGTGGGCATGATTGGTAAAGATTAAAAAATCGTCTAGAAAATCGACAATTCTAAAGGTATCGAGGTGAAGAGACGAGTCCAGAACATTAGCCAATGCAGTCTATAGAGTAGTATTTATTTATATTTCAATTTTTAATTTTGGGAATAGATTATATAATTAGCGTTCAACCGTATATAATCGATATTGGACAGGTTCTTGCCAACAGACGTTCGCACTACGCTGAGCGATGTCCTCATCTATATCGATAGTGAATTATGCCCGAGAGTCCGAGTCAGACAAGCTCAACGACGTTATTTGCTTCCAACATTCGATCCTAAGAGCACTGCTTTAATTATCCAGATACCATCCCTTTTGCATAAGCATCCACAACAACATTGCTGTCGGAAGGAAGAAAGTAGGAACAGTTTCCCGTCTCCGCGCGTTCCCCCAGATTAACCACTCTGAACCATATAAAAACAACGGGCCGACATATGTGAAGATAGCCAATGTATACAACTCTCGATTATGGATGTTTTGCGCCGCATATAGTCGAATCAAGGCAGTGTAGACGTTCTTGACGCCATAAATGTGTGCTGTAAGTGTGTTCGGGGCCGGTGCCGAAGAGCCAGAGAATCCTTTCAGAGACGATAGCGGTCGGGTGTATGTGACGACCGTATGGATTAGAGCCATCGCGCTTGTCTATATGGGGAAAGATCATAGTTAGTATGTTTAGGTCTTTAATCATACTGCCTTGAAACAAAGGGGAATCATCGGCATACCACGACCAACCCATATGGCAAATAGCCATGGTCACCGGATAAGAAGGACTCCATGTTTATCGTATGTTAGGGCGAGACGCTTGGAATAACCTTGACTTTGAATGCAAAGATTGAGATCCTTTGAGCATTAAGAATAAATTGCTTACCGCCTGCGGACTAACGCAATTCCCGGCCACCCTGGCCAACCCCACCAGAAATCGCGCTTTCCTTCCTATCTAAGTGCTTTAGCGGATATCCTTTGCCAAGTCGTAGCTTTCCTTTTCCGTTTTAGTGCTTACGGAGTAGAACCAAGCACGCCTCTAAGCATCCTGACCTGATCGCTGATCAGGGAGCATTATATAAGCTCACTGATCCGCTCACTGAGCACACCCTGAGCATACAGGGACGTTACAAAAGGTTTGAACACACTCTGAACCTGTCCCGAAATCATAAAATCTTTTAGTTTTTTATGTCAAGAAATCATCTCTATTCTCGTAGCTATTTCCATGTATCGAGTGAAGAACAAATCCTTTGGTGTAATTCATTGCCCTGCCCTGCTTAGTTGGTGGATGTGCCGTGGAAGTACAAGGCAGATCTCGACTTCGCGGAGAGGAAACCTCGTATTCCGAGTGAAACGGATGGCCAAAGTAGATCAAAATACGAGATAAGAGAAAGACTGAGGAAAGTTGAAAAAAATAAAACTGAGATACATTGTTTACTTGGAATGGAAGCTCGATAAGCATGCTTTAGGTATTATTTTCAAATGGGCGTTAAGTCTCGAGAGACGCGTGATTCTGTTTATAGGTATTTTGCTAACGAGCAGCTCAGACTTGATCAGAGCGCCGAGCAAACAATACCTAAGCAACGTCCAGCCAGCCTGATACAGCGCCAGGAATAATGATATGGCAGACGAAACAATATATACAGTATGCCAATGCAGATGATACCCCAAATCCAGTCTTTTAAAATATTTACATCTCCGGACCACGACTCCCGTCCTCTCCTCCATTACCATTACCAAGCTTGACATTAACATTGACATCCGCCTCGCCATCCACCGCCCCCGTCAAAAAGAAATCGAGTTCACTCGGACCACCCTGCGAATGCTCATTCTCCGCCAACTGCTCGAGCAGACTCAAAAAGGGATCTTTCTCCAAGTTCCCTGTCTCGCTACTTGCGGTGTGCGAGCCGCTTGTCTGCGACTGCGCGCCGGGGGTCAATGCTGCACCTGACTGGGTATTCGCTGTGTCGAAGGGGAACGTCGCGTATTGTGGATTTGACGGGGGTGTGGGGGCGATGGCGAGGGAGGGGTCTGTAAGGAAAGCCGGAGGGGATAGGCCGAAGGCGCTGGGGGAGAAGGCGTTGGGGAGGGAGAGGTGGTGGGAGCTCTCTTGCGAGGGTTGGGAGGTGGAGTGGGTGAGGTGGTCGGAGGCGGATTGGATGGGGAAGAGGGAGGAGAGAGAGGGAGAGGGCTGGGATTGGTGGTGGAAGTGGACGGATGGGGAGAGAGAGTTGGTGGATTGGTGGTGGTGTTGTTGTTTGTTTGGATGTTGAGATTGGGAGTGGGAGTTGCGACGGTGGGCCTCGGGGGTTTGGGAGGATGGAAGAGGTGATGGGCTGGGACGGAGGTTGCCGTAGAAGGGAGATTGTAGGTAGGAGGGCGGTGCCATTGGACGGTAGAATTGGGTCTGTTGATCGACATAGCCCGCAGGACTGAGAGATTTCACGTTAGCTATTGCAGGCATCGCATTTGAGAAGCGCTTCTTACCTCTCGACCAGTTCATCCCCAGTATCCACCAACCGCACGTGGGCCCCGTCCACCGTCAGACCGGGATATCGGTCTAAGAAATCCTCCAGATGGAAGACAGGCGAGAACCGCATCGAGCTACTCGCCAGGTTCCGCACGAGCTCCGCATGACAGGTATATATCGTTTGAAGAAGTTCCCGTTGATGCTGGACTCCGGCCCAGGAGTTCCGCAACCAGGCCAGCTGGTGCATCTCGCGGGTGAGGAATTCAGCACTCGACGAGAACACCTCGCCTTCGCGGCCTTTATAGTGCACCCCGTGGACATGCACAGTACCCGCTGTGCATACACAATACCCCACAAAAGCAGGCCACTCAACCAGGGGGGAGTTCCGGCCCAGCTCGACGAGCTCTGCGATCGCATTGGAATGGGAGAAGCAGAGATTCGTTGCCTCGATCTGCCAGGATTGATGCTGGCCCGTGCCTCTGAGCTCCACGAGATCGATAGGCAGGAACGGGCGGTATATCAGACAGTGCACCAGATGATAGATCAATTTACTCAAGAGTAACGTTGTGCTCTCCGGATGCCCGAACAATGCCTCTATCGAAGAAAAAACATCCTGTGTCCCTGCTGCCCAGATGTCCAGTTCTTGTCGGATTTTGGACAGATTCGAGAGGGCATGCCATGGGAAGTGCGAGTCTCCCTTGACACCACCGGCTGCGAGATATCGGTTGGTGACTCCCAGGATACGAGTGATATCGATCAATAATGATGCTGCACTGGGCACCTTTCGACGGGAATCGGCCGAGTATTGGATATTGGGGCCCACGTGGAAGAGCTCGCCCTCCATGTTGAGGCCGGCTGCGTGGGGGGACCATGACGGGAGTCGCAGAACGATAGAGTGATCGGCGATGAGACACGGCCGGCGGGAACCACAGGTAATAAATCGATCCATCAGGTAGACGGACCAGAATAATCGGCGTCGCGTCTCACGCTCGGTCGCGGAGAGATTGGCTTTGGCAGGCATTTCCCGCAGCAAGTCCAGAGCCACCGCCATGGCCGCGCAGTTTGCTAAGAAAGGTTCAGCCATCAAATTCAAATTCAAGACATTTGGCGAGGATGTGTCATACAGAACGTCATATACGCCTTTTTGCCCAATCCAAAGGCAAAAAAGGCTTGCGAGAGTAACAGCAAGGACTGTAACCCGTCTATCGTCGGATTATCCACATCGATCATCCGTCGCGCTTGTAATGCCGCATCGAGACCGGTGCGCAAGGACTGCTCCGGTTGTCCCACATGGGTGTACCTACAATGCGTCAGACAGCCGACTCGCGGATTCGCGGTCTCCCGCGTGAGACTCACCTGAGCGTCATGGCCGATATCGCCATGGCCAAATGTCCCGGTAATTGACCTGACTGATGTCGCTGTCGGGTCCCCGCTTCATCCAACACAAAGAACGGTTTCCCATGGAGTCGCGCGAAATACGCATTGAGCAGAACATCGGAAATGGTGCCATTCTGGGGTGTCAATTGTGGGGGCAAGCCCGGCGAGGAATCATGTCCCGTTAACCGCGTAAATGAATCGGAGTTTTGCGACAAGGTCGATGAGAGCGACGGTCGCGAGTCAGCCGCCGAATACGAGTTCAACGCGGCGGCATCGACCGTGTTGCGACGGGCACTCTGCGCCTGCGGCTGTCCGAGCGGGTGATCGTCGGGTTGCTGCCTCTCCGGGGAGGTTGGGGAGATGGGATTCTTCTCATCCTGGAGTCTTTTTTCTAGACCATCGACGCGTTTGAGCAGGGCTTCGAGGACATCTGTTTTCGGGCCGCGCTTTTTGGGAATGGCATCTGTGGCGCGCAAGGAGGGCGTGGTCAGTTTGGGGGCATCATGCGATGAGAGAGCACTCCGGGAACCGGGTCCTATCCCAGGGAGCGGAGTATCTTCGGGTGACGCAAGTGCGCACTCACCATAAATGCACGGGCATTGAAAGACCTTGCAGGCCTCGCAACTCGGACGCAGACGATTGCATTTGATCTGGCAAAAAAGAGATGAGTATTTCCGGCTTGATTAAGAGACATCCTGCTCGTATTGGAGGGTAGTGGGTGGGTGGATGTTCACTTTTCTTTTGCGACACGACTTGCAGTTCATGGCCTCGCGCGGTTCAACCGTTGCGCGGCGCGGCGTCAGGCGGTCGATACTGACCTGCGGGCGCGACATCGCTCATTGAGGGAAGCGGGAGAGAGGCATAGAGGGAGTAGGAGAGAGGAGAATGTGGATGGGAGATGCGAAGCGTCCAGCAGGGGATATGGAAAGGAAAGGAAGAGCAAGACGATGCAGGCGATCGTTCACCCGAGAAACCGACGAACCCGACCAAAGCGACCGAATCAGGAGCGCCAAGTGTACGGAGTTGAATTGTGGAAATCAGACCAGGGAAGACGCGAAGACTAAGAATGCAGGCGGGAAAAGAAAAAGAGGGGGAGGCGATTTGTGGAGAGAAACCCAGAATGCGGAGAAGGACAGGCCCCAAGACCACGAGTGCCGCCGGAGTTATTATTATTATTATTATTTTTTTTTGGTTCTCGTTGAGGGGGCGTTTGGGTTTAAGCTCTAAATCATGAATGGGGGGAAAATCTCGTGGAGTGCATAATTTCGGTCATCTGGATTCCAGCGTGAATCATAAACCGGGCCAAGTTATATTAATCTGGATCTGACTTTGTGACGCCTTCGCCTCCTACGCTTAGTCTGTCTGCGCTCCTGGAATTCAGTCTGGGAGGCCGACTGGCCTGGCTCGGGTCCCGTCTGGGAGTGCTTATTTTCATGCTAGTGGCAGTTGCGGAGAGGGCATGACCCTTGGCGTGCCCTGGCAGAGTGGCAGACTGTCATCGTCCCGAGATCCTCACAGACCCCCAGATGGGCCTCTCGAGGCCGGATATCCCTCCCGCAGAGCCCGTGCAGAAGTCTGATTTCCGCTGTTTCTGTGTCTCTCGATCCTCGCCCCGGTCGGGACAACAAACCGTCCCGATATCGTAGATCAGTCCAGTCGATTTAATTCCCGAATATAGAACTCGTCTGAGAACTTACGTGAGTGCCCAAGTTCCTAACTTGGGTGACTGAACTACTTCGGAGTCAGTTAGTGATGCTCACAGATTATTAACGACGCCGCTCCACTCTAGGCCCAATTAATCTACTCCGGACGCACGCTAGGCGGCCCCGTTCGGAGGAATTACTGTTTTCTCCTGCATCCTCCGCCCGTTAGGGCTTGTCTGAGAATGAGACCGAGTACCGGGTGCTCCCAAGTAGACGCTGTTGACTCGTCCTGTAATTTGATTTGGATGTGGATGATTCCCATCTCCCTTGTGTTCCCCCTTCTCCACGTTCATCACGGGGCCCAAAGCCGCGTGGACCCTGGTCGACCCGGTCCCTGCCCTCCATTTGCTGGGAGCAACAAGGTGATACAATTCGATGGTTCTGCACGGAGACCAACGATCATGTCTCACACCAAATATTCACGCCAATACTCAAATTCCTTCCCGGACAACTCCCCTCCACCCGGCCAGTCCATCCCCGAGGTTTACCCTACATTTTCTGAAACCGGTTCCCGGCGGAAGCGAACTAGTCCGAACGATTGTACACGCCCCGGATCGACCCTCCCCTGGCAATTTCTGCGGAATACCCAAATCGAGGGATTGGAGACCGTCTGGGATCCCCGATGCGTTCACAAACAATTCGCGTCCCCCAGAAAAGACTGAAAGGAACATCTGGGCACTGGCGGGGTGGCCGTCAAGTCACCCGCCTCAGTCGGTTCCCCACACGCGTATTCTCGTATCCCCGTAATCCTGGTTCAAGCTTCCCCTCTCTTCGTTCAGAATTTGTCAGTGACACTATCCTCAATGAGCAAACTCTGCACCCTGCACGCTGCCCCTGTCCCTGGATCGGCCATGTGGCTACTCCTTTAGAGACGGGGAGCAAGGAGAAAGGGGACACCCGGGAACTTCAAGCGGAAATGTCACGTGTACAAGTAGATGCCTGCAAGATCAGTACTGTAGGCACATCGGGACAGAAATATACAGGAGCCATCTCCATAGCCATGCTACCTAGGTATTGCCGAACGAAAAAGACAGAGAATCAAACAACCCCGGTAGACTATTTCTGTCGGCTATTCCTAGCCCTCCCCCGGACTCCCCCCCGCAAAACTTCGGCTCTTTTGCCCTGCAGAAATGAAATGCAAGTCAACAAAAGAAAAAAGCAAAAAAGAAAAACGAAAAGAAATATGCAGAAAATACCAAGCTGATGCATACTGTACATGCTATCGCCTAATCAAGCATTTATCCGACCGAGACCGGGAGTCCTGCAGAAACCTGCTGCTGCAGGTCGGCACCTTTATAGTCACCCCTGACCTTTTCCATAGATGTAGATATACTCAGGAAATGTACGTCCATCTGAGTGCTGATGAATATATGCAAGTGGTATCCCCATACTTTGACTTCGGATATCCGAGGAATATCTAGACCCCGTCCAGATGTGTATATACAATATGTTATGCTACACAAACTGAATCCCCTAGCTATCCATCAAAGAAGGTCCCTACCTTTCACCTCTGCTTGAGAACTACAGTAGACAGACTACACTGTACAATGGGTCGGTACTATACAACATGCCCCTCCCTCACAAACTCCGCCATCCTCCGCACCCCCTCTCCCCCACGCCTCTCCAATCCATCCACAACTCCACCCCGATCACCATCCCCTTTGTCCTGACTAACCTTGAATCGACCCTCTACCCGGGTGATCTCCACCCGCATACCGACGATATTCTTCTTCAAGAGTGTGATGTAGGGTGCAGGGGCGTGGTCAAGTTTCCACGGACTCGGCCTGCCCTGCCCTCCGTCCCTCCCCCTCTCACCATTAGTGCCATTGTCATTGATGTCGGCAGGGGCAAACCCCATAATACCTTCTTCTCCCAACACCGCCAAATCGGATAATTACCTCTGCAAGAATGCCCCCGTGACTTTATCCGTGGAATCGTGATAAATCTGCATACGCCCGTAAACTTGTACAGCAGCGTAATTCCATGTCGGCGCGACTTTAGCTTTCCCTGCCGAAGCGGCACCGGCAGAATTGGCCGCTGTATAGAAGTGCGGCGAGATGTAATGGTCGACAGGGCTGGTGAAGACAATCAGGACTTCACCAGGAAGAATGCCCTCCCTGTATTGGCGCTGGGCTTGATCTGCAGACTCGATTGAATCGGGCTTAAGTTCTATGCTAGCGGGATATCCATCCGTGACGGCTTCGATCATAGCGGCTGTCTGAGGATTTGCGCGGGTGATGTGACTCCGAAGGACACCCAGCGAAGAAAACGAGGAAGGTCTATGCGTAGGTTTCGAAGTTTCAGATATCCCCATCTCCGTCTCCGGCTCCAGAGCATCACCAACCACATCCAGTACCCAGGGTATATGGCTACATTGTAAAGTAGGAAAGTTCTTCAACGGCAATACAGCAGTGAGCTGGGCTCACCTGGATTCTGAGGCAATTCAGGCTGATTCGAAATCTCTGCATAAATCAACAGATCTCACCACCAGTCAGCTTCTCTTCCCTGTTCTAACACTATCCGCCTCTTTCGCCATCGACCATCTCTCTCACAACCGTCGCCCTACCTCAATATATGGCCTAATACCCTCCTGGTGCATATAGAGAGGATATCATAGCACAGACTGACCCATAACAAAAGGTAGCGTGAGAAATTCGTGGTCTGAAACCAGCAAGATGCCTAATTAATAAGGTATTAAAGCAACATACTCGTAGGACTTGGTCATTTCAGCATTCTGCCCGTCTTTGCTGCTAATAAGAAAACCGCCGTAGGCTGATTCCTTTCCCCAACCCCTATATATCACCTTGAATTCTAAGGCTCATCTTCCGAGGCCGAGCAGATTAAGGAAAATAGCGTGACTACTTCCTAAAGACACAACTAGCCGTATTATATTACTCCTCGAAAGTTTATTAACTTATGTAGATACTACGCTCGGTTGAAATTAATTTACTTTAGTAAGTTGCGACTAGAAGCTTTTCATCGAGGAGCAAAGCTCGAAGAAGTCCGCGTTAAGACCGGACCTCTATTAAATTTAGGGGAATTTGAAAAATTTATGACGGATCAATGACGCTAGTTATATATCTTGGATACCGAAAAGTGATAGAGATCGAAAGACGCCGACATGTTGTAAGGATCTTTATCCCTTGTCACAAGCACCATGATTCTGTTAAAGATGCCTTTAGCTCTCTGATGACTGCTTGAGGCTAGGAAAAGACAGAGACATCGCATTTGCCGCCGGTTAATTCCAAGGCCAGTTCCTTGGTAGGGTTAACATGGACGTGGGCTTCGTTTCGATCCCTTGGATTTCGTAAAGACAACGTTTCACACAGCTGTTCGTAGCGGGTAGTCAACCCATGCTCGGTTGATGCCAAAGTGGTCAGGAAGCAGTAGCCATTGCAAAATTTTCCTTTCACGTTGTCGCAGATAGTCTTTTGCGTGTTATCGTCGGCGCCCTGACACCAGGCCTTGACATAACGAGTCGAATCAACAGTGCTAGGATCGCAAACCATTCTAGCATCGCCGGCCTCTATCACGACGGTCCATTTGCTTCCGAGACAATTGTCATCACATCCTTTGTTGGTGCGACAGTCTTGACCAGGAGCGTATTTCGCAATGACGGATGTTGCAAAGACTGAGGTTATTCCAAAAAGAAGTTTCATGATGACTTCCTGGTTGTGTGAATGTATGATAAAGCTGCAACTTAGTTAACTTAATAAGAAAAGGAAGACAAGAGACTGCGGGACTCACTGGAGATCGTAGGAGGGAGCTCGATGTTTGTAAATAAGGGAGAGGGGTGAAGGATCGTGTCTAATGACAATAGAAAGCAATAAGCGACGGGAGCTATCATTTTATAACGAGAAAGCGCGCTGAATGTTGAAGAATGAATTGTTGTTCCTGTGCTGTCTTCTTGCATGCCCTACACCGCTTGTCCAGCTGAAATATATGATTAATATTGCATGGCCAACAACGAAAATAATATGGCGGGAATACATTCGAGTAAAAGATTTCGTACTGGCGCTGCAAGGGATATTCTCAGAAGAAAAAAAAATAATGGATTAAAAGCAAATTTCTTTATTCGAAGTTGACCGAAGATGATCCCATTGTGGGGAAAAGAAAAGAAAAGAAAACCAAAGACAATGGGCCAAAGGAAGAAAAAGATCGACATAAGTTTTACTGCTGGATGCTTCAAGCAATCCGAAAGCGATCTACATACGCGTGATCGAAACGCGGTAGCACATTCTATATTGTAATCAGGATATCGGCCCGACGGCAGTCTATAATAGCTTGGGGGTGAGCCAGAGTTGAATCAAGCGAATGAGACACACCGTTAGATGACAATACCCGTAGAGTTGAAAAGTGAACCTCTTTACCTATCCCCATCAGAATTACTCTATACGGGTTAGACATGGCCCCCTCTGTTATGACTGGCTGTACTCCGTATAGTGAGAGACAAAGGCTATGCCGCATACCGGAAGAATGAGAGGAAGTGGCGATCTTAATTGGTGCGTAAGAAGGCGGAAAGCGGGGAATACGATCTAACCTAATCGCCCGATCCACTAAAGGTTTCACAGAATCCTCTATATCGTTATAAGTTGATAACGACACATCCTTGTGGACGTTATACCATTACACGACAGCTCTGCCCAGTCAATTAAGTGGTGACCCATGATAGCATCAGCGTGTCTCGAATTTATTTTTCGGGAACAAAGTGGAAAGTGTGCGAGGTCAAAGTGAATCTTTAACTACTGTACTGATCTGCAGGAAGTAACCTTGTGAGGTCTGCAGGAAATAGTTGAGGTCGACTATTAAATGACCCACCATCGTCTATTGACATCAACTGATCCTGATCAGGTTAGTGTCCAATAATGGTGGTTCCACCTTATATACCTTGGCATACAGCTCTACTTGTAACTTTCCTATCCCTCCCAGAGCCCCCTTGCTACCGTCGAACCACGGAAGGTGTCATCCCCAAATTCTTGATATTCATCGGATCTCTATTAAACATCTATCAGATTACTCGCTCTCTAATCATTCGGTCATTCTGCTTATCAAGAGCACTCAATTAGCCGTATGTAGAAGCTATTTCTGCCGTGTAATAAGTACTGTGCAAACTTGGTGCATCTATGAAGGACGAATTTTACCATGGGTATTCGTCTGTTAAATATGTTCCGCTAAGCCTGTTTCGGAAGCTGACCTCGACAATTCGTTTTGAAAGCGGCTTAGCGCGTTTTTCCAATAGTCGATGGTGGGTCCTTCAATAATAGATACCAGCTATACACTCGAAATGCTGCTCCTGCAGGATACATCAATGGGTGAAAAATTCTGACAACTCAAAAGTTCTGTTCCAGTCTCACATTCCTTGACGTCAACACGACGTCTGATTGAGAGATCGGTGCCCAGTATTGGCTATTCCATCCAATATATTATCAATCTGAAGGCTCAGTGGAACAAGGAATACGCTCGCTCACAAACATGACTTAACAGAACTGACAAAACGGAAGCTCTTAAGGGAACGCCAATCCTCAGATATAAGGCCAATCACCCAATCGAAAATCCGACCTCTAATCTGCCTACTGTACGAGGAAACACTGAATTCTAGTCATAGGTACTATTAAGCTTTGCAGAACATCAATAATACAACAGATGCAAAGATATGTCACCTACATCTCTACTTGTAGATCTTTCCGTATGATGTTCTTGACAGATCTCGGTGCTAACCGGAGTGGATCCGTTCTGTCTCAGCATTCCCTTGATATTCAGCTCCACTTTCGCCGATCTGACTCATGTGTGAGCTCCGCTGCGTTCTTAACATTAAGAAAGCGCAATAATATTAGAGATTGAGCCCTATAGATTGGAATCCACACGTAGGACTCACTCCGAGTGAGACCGAGATCCCCGGAATTTTCAAGGATCCGCTAAATTACAGTGGTATAGTACCCTGTCCGTGCACTCTACCTGCAGTCTAATGACATTGGAAGAGATATTTGCACATCAGTACGGAGTGATATATTCTGCGGAGCTGAGACATATTCGAGCTAAGGGATAATTTTCGGCATTTCGAAATCAGTTACATCTACTCTGTAACTAATTAGTTACCGCCTTGCAACATAGGCAAAATCATATCCTCCATTCTCGTCGGAAAATCTCGGTCCTTCCTTGTGGGTAAACAAACTGTAGATCTTGGACTCAAAGTAGCTTTCAGGTTCATTAGTTTTGCCAACTGTGGAGTGTAATGATCAAAACCTAGCGATCACCCTGCCGATCGGTATATCATGCGCAATTTGCGCACACTAGTAGCTTGTAGATATCATTCTAAATTTCCATTACCTACTGTTTATATTAAAGGCCGCTATCTTTTCCTCGCATGTCGTGGTGATACCTCCTTCAACATTTAATAGTACATTTGCCTCCTTTAGTTATGGAGCATTACGTCGCGAAAATTCTTAGGCAATGTCCGCCTTTCGCTGGTACTGCCTCTTGTGGTTAGGTTTCCCTTGTCCGCATAAGAAGACTTCATCTGTCCGCCACAGGATATCACCGAGACTAGTTGCGGCAGTCCTAATGAGTATCTTTACACATATCTGGACAAGTGTTCGCAATTATTGACCACAAAGTCAACGCCGATGGCCAAGCCGTAATCAGCCCACAATCATGGATTGTCAGGCTAATCTTAAATGCAACCACAAATAAGAAAGAGTTCGATTATCCTGAATCATTTATAGACAGATTTTTGGGTAGATATTTGCCTCGAAGAAATAATACAAAACGTACGCAACATATTCGGGAAGAGAGGTATTTCTTGTTTACTTTATTTCCGCGTCATCGACCACGCACAATTAAATGCACAGCAATCAAGAACAGAGTAGGCTTATACAATTGCCGCTACACAGAAAGCCAAGTAAAAGATCATGCAAAAAGTAAAGGAATGCTTATAAACCCGAGATCAGATCCAAATCAGAGCTCCAACAAACTCCAATCCCCAAACCCTCGACGAGCATCTTCAAATCTATTGCATCGTCCAGGTCAAGCAGTAGCATAGCGCGAGGATAAGCACGAGCACAAGGACATACAGACATACAATGCTCATCAGATCAAAGTCCAACCCGGACATGCAGAAGAATATCAAGTCCTCTCCCAGGCTATGAAAAGAGAAGTGAAGAGACGACAATCTAGGGAGAACCAGCCACCAGAGCTAATCAATCCTAGAATAAGGGCCTCCCCGACGCCATCCTCACAAAGTCAAACGGCACATTCTGACCCACAAGCAAACGCAGCGTCTCCACGGTCGTCCAAGCACTAACATCCTCACTTCCATACGCGGTCCAACCCGCACTAAGGGCCACACCAAGGGGATCACCCTTCCTCGGACCACTAGTCAAATCTAAATAAACCTTACCGCGGGTCGACGGCGGGGACGAGCGTCCATTAGTCCGATAATGCCTCAGCAACGGCTGCACAAGAAGGGACTTCTCCGGCGGCAAGGCCGAGACAATAACGAACGGCTGCTCGACCAATTTGACCGACTGAATGGACGTGAACGGTTCCAATCCCGCAGCTAGGGGACCACTGGCTTTAAAGCCGACCGTGTAGATCGAGCCTACGCCGAGACTGCGCAGGGCAAAAATTGCAGCTGAAGCGTCGGATTCCGAGCCAGCAAGAATGATTGCGGCGCGGCCGCGGTACGCGGAGGGTACGTATTCGCGCGTCAGCGTGGCGCGAATACCCTTCCACGCGGCATTTTCGCCGATAAACCGCGCGCTGCCAGATTCGGTGGGGGCCGCGAGGGCAATTGTGTCGACGAGGCCGATGTTTCGGGCTGCGTCGCTGATGGCGGGGATGTATGTGGTGGAACTGGAGATGGGTGGGTTGAGGCAGGCACCACCGAATTGCGGCTGGGCGAGGATGGATTCCATGGAGCCCTTGGGCCCGCGGTCGATGGAGGTGAAGGTGTGCGGGAGGCCGAGCTCATTGAGACACTTTTCCATGAACATGGAGTGAGGGGTAGCGCGGAACGAGCCGATGAAATAGAGATCGCGTTTCGGCAGCTGGCCCATGATGTGAAGGGCCTCGTTGATTTCGGCTGCGGTCAACTGGCCTGGAGCGGCGATCATGGGAAGTAGAGGGTGGGTGATGGGGGAGAAAACGGTGTTCAAGGCACGCGACAGCTGGCCCATTTGACCCATGTTCACGGCGGAGAGGAGAGGGCCTGGTCCACGGCTTTTGATGGTAGAGCGGAAGTATTCTAGTTCATAGTTCTCCTCGATGGTCGAGACCATGGCAATCATCTTGACAATGTCACCGTACTTGGCGCTCTCGGCAAAGACACGCTGCGCCTCGGGGGCTGTCCACTTCCACGTCCCGGAGAAATCATGGAAGGCGGACATGATGATACTATGACCCTTGACCTCTGATAACCGCCGTCGAATCTCTTCGGGTAACCACAGCTCCACGTCGACATATTCGACACCCCATTGGATTGCCCGTCGCAAGTACTTGTAGAACAGCATGGGATCGTCCATGGGGAATTTTCCATTCTCTTTGGTACATCTCGCCGTGAATATAATAGGCAATTCGGTATGTTGCCGCAGTATCATCAATTGCTGACCGACGTACTTTAAACTCGGCACCGAGCCCGCTGCAGTTCCATCCGCCGTTGGCTCGGTGCCGAGTTCGCGTCGGTCAGCGTACTGCGACAACACTAGTACTCGCCTGTTCTTGATCTGCCAAATGGAAAATTCCCATGGACTTGTTATGCTGTTCTACAATGTGCGACAGGCAATCAAATGAGTGTAATCGTACCCGAAGAAGACGGCGGGAAGTAGAGGGTGGGTGATGGGGGAGAAAACGGTGTTCAAGGCACGCGACAGCTGGCCCATTTGACCCATGTTCACGGCGGAGAGGAGAGGGCCTGGTCCACGGCTTTTGATGGTAGAGCGGAAGTATTCTAGTTCATAGTTCTCCTCGATGGTCGAGACCATGGCAATCATCTTGACAATGTCACCGTACTTGGCGCTCTCGGCAAAGACACGCTGCGCCTCGGGGGCTGTCCACTTCCACGTCCCGGAGAAATCATGGAAGGCGGACATGATGATACTATGACCCTTGACCTCTGATAACCGCCGTCGAATCTCTTCGGGTAACCACAGCTCCACGTCGACATATTCGACACCCCATTGGATTGCCCGTCGCAAGTACTTGTAGAACAGCATGGGATCGTCCATGGGGAATTTTCCATTCTCTTTGGTACATCTCGCCGTGAATATAATAGGCAATTCGGTATGTTGCCGCAGTATCATCAATTGCTGACCGACGTACTTTAAACTCGGCACCGAGCCCGCTGCAGTTCCATCCGCCGTTGGCTCAACCAGCAAGTCCACGCGGATTTCAACCGCATCCGATCCCACCGACAAGATATCCAGATTTGGCAACGCGGCATGAACGTCAGGGAAAGTCGTCGATATGAAATTGGTCCGTCTCTTAGTGCGCAAGTCTTCATGTGGCCTCGTCTGGCCGAGGATCAATGATAGAAAGCGCGTCAAATCACGACGCAAAAACGGACTGCGCGAGTACAAGAACTCGTAGTCGCAAGCTTCGGTGATGGCATCCTCGGGGGCAGACCCATCCTCCACGCAATGCGTGTTAATCAGGATAATGGACGACCTGTCACATCCCTCCAGACTGTGGTCTAGGTCGTGCGACAGGACTCCGGCGACGACCACATCCGTAGCTCTGGCTAGCGTTGCAAGCGAAGTTTCCGTTGTCCAAGGTTTTCCGAGCACTTCCGCGACCATATGCACAATGCTTTCCATGCCCGCGCCAAACACAATGACTATTGTCCCGGACGGGGTTTCCGGGGGTGGTACGACCGACGGAGCGACATGGCTTTGCTGAGACGAGACGGAGGGTGCATTATTCGTGACAATTGCGGCGATATTCAATGCCGATGCGGCGGAGGAGGAAGTAGCAGAGGTAGGAGGATTATCCGTCGAAGCCATACGAGGGCCGGGGCTCTTCAGGGCCGTGGGGACAGCGGCGGTCTCATCGAGCAGCGGCGTTGACACGGGCTGAAGGGCAGTTGGCATCATGGTCGCATAGCAGATCTAGACAGTTTCATAATTGGGCAAAGAATAATTGTCGTTTGAGTTAGACCCGGCCAGGTGTTCACGGGGTTCCCAAATCTCTGCTTCACGGATCTCGGTCACCATTCACCCGTCAACTGTCACGCGCGGCCACGTACTACGAGCACACGGTTCCGTTCAAAAGCCGCCGGATAGATTCAGTGCGCCGGAAATGAGCAAAGTTCAAAAAGGTGAAAAAAATGGGGCGAAAAGACCAAGAGAAGAAGGAGGGGAGAGAGAGAAAAGGAAGCAAGAGAGCGTGTGTAATGGGGAGATTGGTATATCAGCGTCCGGCTCGTTCACGGCAAGTAGAAGGTAGTATTCGCAACGGCATGGACCGGCATTTGACCGAGGAGGCGAAAACGAGAGAGCGAGAGGCCGTTAGCCAGACCGACTAGAGGTACGGAGTACTAGTGCACTTGTCTTTCCTGACGGGTTTAACCGGATAAAGTGCTGCACAGGAAGAGAGCACAAAGAGAACCGGACGGGGATTAGGAATTGGGGACTGGAGAATTGTTGCAGTGTCGGATAGAGTTTAATACGGATGGAATGGTGGCTATAGCGCAGGGTGAGGGTCAATATTGAATTTCTTCATTTGACCGGGCCAGGACAGGAAAGCTGGAGTAGGCGTGCAATTGGAGGTGGAATAACTTTGATGGAGAGGGTTGAGAGTGCCTGCGAATGAAGGTGCAGGAGGAGGAAATCGGAGTGGGATCCAATTCCGGGGAGGCGGGGGAAAGAACACACGGGGTTGAGATATTCCGCCAATCAGAGGGCAAGGTGGATGGGGGTCGGATGTTGGGGAAATCCGAGAGGGGAAAAAGAAAAAAATTGGATTTTAGGTGGCCGTCAAGAACAGAGCCTTGTCATTTGATACCTGTTGAATTAAGGGGGTGATTTTATCCGTTTATGCTCAACATGAATAATCATAATATTAGAAACAAAAGGGTCAACTCCAACTTACTCCTCACTCAATTATCCTAGAGGAATACTATTTATCCAATTCCACACACGTTATGAGCAGGCTGTATACTTCTAGTAGTACTATAGTCCCCTCTTGGCAAGCTACGCCCTATAGCCTATATTTCCATCCAATCCAACTAATCCTTCCACCCGGTGCCTACAGCAGTCACCCAGTAATATGCCCATGATCCAGACAATAATACCGTACCATTCAAAGGTCACACAGCATCATTCATCCCGCACATCCACCAGGGATCAGGGTCACGTACAGTCAGACACATGGACCAGCGCGCAATTCTCCACGATTTGATACGGGGAAAATCTTAGGGCTAACCCAAGAGACACGGGTAGTCCAGAACCAATGACCGATAACCACAAGTCCAGGTTATCCACCAAAGAACGATACTGATCGAGCGTGAAAAAAAAAGTTTTGCCGTCGACTGAGTAGCCGTCATCTATCCGACGCAAGACACAGAAAAAGGATTTTGGCGGAGGTGGGAGGATGGAAAAATTGATAACGGGTTTGGATAAGTCTCGGTGTCGTGGCCGTGTCAAAGTCGCGGTAGCATTGTCAGCTCTTGTTGCCGAAGGTGTGTCAGTATGCAGTGGACTAGAATCTGCAAGCCCAAAGACAAATAACCACCGTAAAAATCTGTATATGGAATAGCTGCATCTTTTGAGTACTGACACTTCTTGTCATAGCGTCCTTGAAAGGAAAGTCAATATCGTGAATATCCATCAAACTAAGCGCTCGTGATACTAGCTGTAAATCTTATGGTCGGCCAGACCTCGGCAGCATTTGCTCGGGTTGTCACCCGTTTAGCGGAGAATTTTAAAATCCGAATGCCTCAAGTAATGTAGGGTGCAGATAAATAAGATACAAAGACTCGTGTATTCCATAGCCTATGAAAGTCGGTACACTCTAACTGAATTCTGTCTTTCTGAGCTTGGTGCTCTAGTGGCCCTCTCAACTCCAAACTAGACTTTCTAATGTTCTCCATTTTCTCTCTCATATCATATGAGACCAAAAAGGTTCCCTCTGGAACCTCTCCTAGCTTCTACTGAGAACATGAGTTCACCTCTGCTCACTATGAGATTGCTAGTATTTTTGGAGACAGATTCCAAGGTCGGGTCCGTAGATGTGAATCGTTGGGATATCAGCGCGATGAGCGACCGGATTTGCTCGTAGATGATAATGATGCACGGTATCGGTGGGATCTAGATGAGCGCCAGACAAGGTATCTTGGTATGGGGAGTGTGGTAGAAGCTCAAGTAAGGCCCGGGATAGATCTGGCTTACTCCCTCAGCGGCCTGGCAGCTATGATCGGCATCGTCAATTTCCTGCTCAAAGTAGGCTGGAAGATGAAAATGAAATGTAGCTGGACTAGATGAGTTTTCAATAGTCTGTCCACGTAAAAGGTATTGAAGGCATGCCAGTTTGGGACTGGAAGATGTCCGCATTGATGCCTATGGAGGTACAGCACTCGCATTGTGATTATGACCACCGCATCGAACTGAATATATGCATAACTTGAGCCATACCTCTTGTATGTAATAGATAATGTATCAGTGATATGTTCAAAGTATATTTCACTAGAAATAATATTTCATTAGAGTGATGGTTAACTAGATTTATGGCACTTGCCCGAGGAACAAACAGCCAGCGAGGAGTAGATATCCTTCACCCAAGAGTAGGTCGGGGCCGAGGAAGTGAGCCACCCTAGGCAGTAAGAGCGTTGAAGAAACTTGGAGTTCCACATTCTTACCTTCCGTAGATGACATAATTGCGTTTTTCAAGTAAGACAGAACAGTAGAGGAAGTGGCTCGTGACACGATCCCATTCATAATGAGTCCCCTTAATGTTGGGCTCATGATAATAGAATATAGGTCTCCTGCCCGTAGATTTGAATACTGTATACTCCGTAGTAGACGGAGTGTAATTAGTCACAGTAGAAAGGTACATCCCTGATTAAGCCGTGATGGTGCACCCAATGCTGAGTAGGACACAGGAATACTACCTAGTGGGTATAGTGGCCTAGGTTCCTAAAAGAGTAAAGAATCTGCCATCTTCAGCTGTTGAGGTCAAGCCTACTCGTCTACATATTGTTACAGGTAACCACATCGAGCAGGGCGGAAATCATAAGGAAAATGGCTAAGTTCCATATTCTATGCGGGTCACACAAGAAGTACATCATCGAAGCATCTATTCTGTCCAAGCACTATTCTTCCTGCCGTTCGTCCGTACAATCACCTTACCAAATGATTAAGAAAAAAAAAGAGACGATATTATCCCCCCAACAATGTCGGCAAATTTAGATGGGCAATAACATGACATGTAAAATGGGTCTGTCTACATGGCAACCGTTATAGGTGTTCAAGAACAAAGTCAAATCATCGAGGGTCGCGCCCCGACATCCATGAGATAGAGGATTTAAACTAGAAAAAGAGAGAGAAACATACCAGCCAAGTCAAGGGGTATTTGAAGAAGCAGACAAAAAGCGACGAGATACAAGAGGAACAACAAATTGGTACATTTGCCAACAGAGAACAGATCAAATCGGGTCAAATAAATAAGTCAAATGGTGTATCAGCGTAAATTTGACAGATCAGCCCAGTCTTGCACTTTTAAGGTGGGGGAGGAAGGGGGGGATTATTTCACTCCACCCGGCGTCAAGCCGGGGGAATTACTATGTACGGGAAGAGAGAAGTGAGGGGATCCGTCAAAAGGTCGCCAGATTGGCAGATAGAAATCCCGAGGCCCACCAGCGTGATGCCTCATCCAAGCGTGGAGGGCAACGCGAGTTACGAAACCAGAGAGACACGGAGAAAGATCAGCTCCTAGTAACATTATGGACGATGACGTGCTCGCCATTGGGAAAAAGCATAGCACGCCAGCAGATATAGCATGCGCGCAGTAGACCCCTGCTTGCTGCAGATCGACATGCGAGAGGCGAGCCACAAACGGCACTGAAGAAAGAAGCGGGTGAGGGAGACGGGAGCAGGGCTTATGGTGAAGATGGTCCAGAATTCGAGAGAGGGAGTTGTGTATGCCCAACCTAGCCAGGCCAATCGTCACGCCAACTTCCAGATTCATAGTACGACGACCAGCGCACTCCAATCATCGCCATTGAACCAAGCAAACACGGGCGAGGATAGCCGTCCATCAAGAAAAGACAAGTCCGAGGCAGGCCCAGTTCAAACCAAGTGTTTCAGAACTCAGATGGCCATGTCGAAAACAGACATGGATGCAGCGACAAGCTTGGGCGAATCGAGCCCCGCGCGGCTGCAACCAGTTGAGACGGAATGATAATCAGACGATGTTTCAGAGATATCCCACCAATTAACTTGGGGGAGATATCGCCAGACCATTCATGAGCTTCGGCAACGGCTTTCGACGGGCAGTATTTGCCGTCTTGGACACCCGCGGAGCTCCGTGAATCATCCGCGGCTCTTTCATGAGACTCGTATCAAGCTTGGCCGGGGCTGTGATGTGACAAGTTAATAAGGGAGATTCGCCAAGAGGCGCGGAATCAGGTCACGAGCTTACCTCTTTGAACAACTCGGCTGTAGTCACCGGACAGGTTCGGTTGGCTACGGCTGCTTGGGGCAAAGAAGGTGGCACTGGCTGTCCGCCACAAGTGATTGGATGTGTCGGACAAGAAATCGGTGGTCAATCGACCGGAGAAGATAGAGCTGCGGCCTCGGTTGCGCTTGGAGAGCACAATCTCATCAAAGAGAGCCATCTTTGAGTCCTTGGATTTGGGATTGGTTCGTTCACGTTCACTGATAAACTCATTGAAACCTGAAGATTGGCAGTGTTAGACCTCATCACTGCGTTGACAGATCGATGGGAGACGGCGGATATCTTACCTTGTGTCTGCTGTAGGACAGCAATGTACTCGGCATGCTCATGTGGTAGACTCTTCATAAAGGCATCCATATTGAATTGGTAGTACATTCCAGACTTCTTCTTCTCAGAGCTAGCCGGGACAAGGAACTTCTTATAGGTATAAAACAGGCTGGCGAAGCACCTGACGAACGCCGCGCGGATCTGATCGGGGTGGAAGGCAGCCTCACAAACTAGGCAGACTTGGGACGCGCAGCGGTTGTGAACAGTCAACTTGCACTGCGAGCATTTGTACATGCCTTCTTCCGCACGGTCATCACAAATGGCACAGACAAGCTTCTCATCCCACGATTGAGTCTGGAAATAGTGGCCCTCAACCCATGCGGTGCCCGCAGCATCATCAACAGACTGCACAGCAGCCTGTGGGACAATTGTCGAGGCGGCAATGGTTGACTGAGCGTACACTGACGGAGCGTAAGTTGAGCCTGGCCCGTAGTCCGTGTTGAGCGTGGTAACGGACAGATTGGAGGTGTGTCCGAGGAAAGGCGCACTGGGACGTCTCGTCATTCCAAAGGACGAGCTCCTTCGCGATGCAGCATCGAAGTGACCAGATCGCTTTTCGCGCAGGGATGCTTGCAATGCCATACCAGAGTCATTTCGAGATGAGGGTGTCGGCGGAGGTGGAGGGAAATGACCCGAGGTAGGGGAGTTTTCTCTCGGCGATGGCGGAGACGCACTAGCCCTGGCTGTGGAACTAGTTCCCGGCCGGTCATAGCTCTTGGATGAATACCCACGGGAAGAAGATTGCTCGTTACGAGCATGAAGGAATGCGTTAAAGATCGGAGGCTGATAAGTTCCGGGAGAAACAGCAGTCGAGCCGAAGGCGCTGGAGTTGAGGCCAACGTATTTGGCGAGGTTAGTCGGCGGGGCTTTCGCCGTGTATGTGGCGGCGCTTTCTGACAGAAATGTGTCCCAAGGGTACGTCTCAATTGCATATGCTGGGGGACCAGTTGGGACCCCGCACCGGCTGTGGTGAGGAGCAGCCATCTGCAGGAGCGAAAGAAGCTTCCTGCGTTGATGACGGGGAAGAGGAGTTGGGCGAAGGGTACTCTCGATCATGTCGTTATCCAAATCCACCAGAACAAAGTCGTCAGTGGGCAACTCCACCTTTTCATATCGGCGTTCGATACCCACAATATACGGGCAAGGAGCCTCGATTGCCTGGACTAGACGAGCGGGGAGAACGGGAATGAGGACTCCGGTCCACTGGATCGGGAAGAGCAGGTCAACCAGGGCCCGGGTGGCGAGGTAGAGCATAGAGGTGTGGGAGGACAAGAAGATGATGCGAGACTCTGTCAACGCATACTCAAAGAGAATTATGATGTTCGCAATAGACAACGTTCGAAACAAAGCGTATAAGTCGGTGTTGCGAGAGCCGGGTAGTTCGTTGGAAGCTTCTTGACGTGCAAAAAGCCGCAATTCTCGAATTGCCAGCTCGACTTGGGTCTTGGACGAGACGGGGCAGAATGCTTCTGTGCAGAGATTCATGACATAGCGCTCCAGTGGTTGCCAGACCCCCATTCGCGACGAACTGGATGGGACACGCTGCACACCCCCCTCGGTCATTGGTACGACAATAGCTTTCAGCCACTCCTTCCAAAAGCTAGTCATATTCGCTTCGCGACCCAAGATACCGTATGCGCGGGGAATCCAGAAGCCCGTATCACCATCGGTAAGACCCTCGATCTTGGAAGACGCAGCATGTCGCACCGGGCGCAGCAAATCCGTCATGAGCCCGATCTTCTCCTCCACGGCGCTAATCTCATCCTCCAGCTGTTCACGAGAATCTGACCCGGATGGTACATTCGGCAGCTGTGCCAAAAGTCGAGATAGCTTCGCCCGCTCCGATGCTAGCCGCTCGCCCAGACTCGCCGCGAGTTCACGCTCCTCGTCCGTCATATTATCTTTCCGCCATTCCTCGCAACGCTTCTCCAGTTCATCCGCAGTCTTGGGGTTCAACGGAATCCAGATGATCACACAGATTGCGTGCAACTTCGAACCATTGTCCGTGGTCATGGCAAATCCGTGCCAGGTCGAGCGCGGCCGTTGATCCGATGCGACAATGTTGATATCATTGGGAAAGGCGAACATGGGTACGTAGTCCGGAAAGTTGCCTCGCTGCTTCAACTCGTCGGCCATGCCTCGTGTGGGGTATCGATCAAGGAGAACGGGCTCGAAGCGTCGCTTTAATGGGTGCATCGTTGAAGAAATCTCAAGGGGCTGCGGGACTGGAATCACGGAATTGTAGTTGCTGAGTCGTCGAGATGTACGTACGGAAGCTGTTTCGAACAAGATCAGTCGTTAGTGACGTTTTCTTCCAAGCAAAGTCTGTCTCCTCATTCAATCGGACTAAACTCCAGAAGCCACATAAGACACTCACCTTGTCGCCCAATGGTTGACGGCTGTCTCTTCATACTATTCATATCCCGGAACGACATATGCCGGCGCACACTTCCAATGCTCGATCGCAGTAAATTCCCCCCACCCTGAGACTGCGAATCCTCCGAGACAATCTTTTGCGTGCGTACACGGGAGCGCGGGCGCGTGTTCGGGGTAATAGCGCCCGCGCTCAAGCTCAAATCAGTCAAAAAGGTATCTCGCTCCGAAGTGAACTTCAACAGCGCCTGATCAAAGTCAAAGTCCTCGGAGAACATGGCCGAGGCCCGTAATGGGGAGGAGGCGCCCTTGACAGTGACACTACTGCGATTGCTGCCAGCTCCATTGGGCTGATTGGAATCAGTGCGCGATAAGGTCGAGAGCCGCTGGTTCGAGCTACGCCGGGTACTGGATCCGGCATAGAGAGTCGAATTGGGGCGGGAGGTACCATCCGGTAGGTGTTCCTCCTCAGCATCCGCGTCTTCCTGAATAGCATCTGAGAGCGCGGGTCCTGGGGACGCGGCCCCATTGATGCGATAATCCTCACCCAGTCGCTTGAAGGTGTCCAGAATCTCGGTACCATCCACACCCGCAATCCAAAAGTAATCAGCCAGGGGAGCGCCCTCTGGGGAGCTGGTTGAAGGCATTGTCACTGTGCGGCGACCGTCACAAAGACCAATTCACGCTCTAGACTGGCTCAACTTGTTCCACCCGGCTTTCCCTTGTCACCGCATGGATTGTAGGCTCTCGAACCGCATTCAATCCTTCAATCTGGGGGCGGAGGATGTGTGTGGGCGATGTCAGGAGTCCAGGCGGGGAACAGAGCAACGGGCCCGCGGGAGCATACGAATTTGGCGAGCACGGGGAAGATGGTAACGGGCGAGTGGGGAATTGGTTTTGATTGATCTGATTTGTAATGCTGAGTGAGAAGGAGAAAGAGAGTATCCAAAGTCCAGGAGAAGGTGGAAAATCTATTGGAAGAGTAGGAAGTCACGACCAGAGAAGAGAGGGGAGGAGTAGGGGAAATTCGGGAGGGGCGAGGGGTTTAGGAGTGAAGATCAATTTTGGGGCGGCGGCTTTTGAAGCCGTCTTGGGATGGTATTGGGAGGGTATCGATGAAAGTATTCACCACCACCAGATCTCTCCTTGTGGTAGCTTGTCTTGGTTTATTTGCTACGATCTCTGCATATTTCCCACTCACAAAGACAGGCATAGAGAGTGTTTAAATATCACGAGCATATTATTGGGTCGGACCTCGCAGGGGGCTTTTTTTTTTCCTTTTTCTTTTCTGGAGATTCTTTGCTCCAGCTTCAGTGCTTTTTGCTTGTCGTTGCGTTGGACAGGAGACCGGATGGTTGCGTAGGCCCTCGTAATGCGGTTACCACTTACTAGTGTGTTCAGTTGCTCATCATGGACGGGATAGACTCGAAGAAATGAGTTTCTCTTCTTTTACTGTTCCACATCACATTCTCAGAACAGACTCATGATGGTTTCATCTGGGAGAAACCATATCCATTATCTTTGTTATTTTTGTCTCCCTGAAGAACACTCTGGACCTTGTCCTATCCACCTGTCTCCTCTCCTTCTTCTTCCTCTTCTCCTCACCTTAGTGGCGTTCGAACAAACTACAATCCAGTCCAGCCCCAATCCCGTCAAATGGCAAACTCAGGAACACTTCACATCTCTCGAACCCCTTGAGAGCACTGACCAGTCATGAAGCAGCGTCTCCGCCACTCAGCGCCTGCGCCCAAAAGCCCCATTGATGTACAAGAGTCTGACACGGTCCCGACCTGCAGCCAAATGCACCCTTACTGGCTGGTTTCGAGACCTTCTACAACAATCCAGGCCCTGGCAGTACATACCGAAGTCATGGTCATCAAGTAATTTCTATAGGGCCGTTTCAACTTTCTTGGATGGTGGACAAGGCTAGCTTGTTATAGACCGCTATTCCGACCGCTATCTGTATACATCATTTGTGTGGGATTTTGACATGCTCAGTTCAAGACTGACTGTACACACGACGATTTCACTCCTGCTCTCCTCGCTCTCGTCCCAGCGCATGCTCAGTAGCAACCCTCCGCGAAATGTCTCCACCACGCACCGTATAACAACGAGTCGAACCGTACGATGGTCGGATCGGTGGAGCGCATCGCACATCCGTGCTTGGCTCCGCATTCACTTGGTTGATAAAATTCATCCAACCAATTTGATCAAGCCGTCACCGACCAAGAGCACTCCGCTTACGTTCCATGGTATAACGGACAATCTTCCACACTCGTTGGGCGACCCGCAAAAAGCCGTCTCGTTACAAAGTTTCTGCCTCGGACCAGTTCTCACAAGCCAATTTTGTCATGAATTGTTTATCGTGGTCTTGGTCTCGTGGGGACGAAATTTATCTCCGGAGGGACGATCGCTGTGCTCTATACTTTTCTACATGGTGAGACATGGCGTTTGGTCGAGTCGCTGATCTGCTGCTATGGTAACATGGTTTAGACTTAGGGGGAATCGGAAACAGGGTATTTATAGATAGTACGGGGTACGGATACATACAGTACGGAGTAGGGAGTTCGAAAAATGGCAAGAATTAATATTAGAAACATGATCAATGCCGAGGCAGGCAGCTCCCTGAACCACCAAGGCGAAGATAAACATAGCACAATTGTCGAATCAGTTATAGCAGGTACAAACATGCATATCTCCTACTACTAATTTCACATGGGCTTTACTCCCCCTGACTCTAAAATGCCGCGCTATCAGGCAACTCACTGACGAACCATCGACCTCCAGCTTTTTGTCACCCAAGTTTTCAGGTTTCTCACCAGAAAAGGAAAGGCTCGGCGGCTGCCGACCGAATTCCCAAGCCCCAAACCTAAGCCCGAAGCACGCGGGAATTGATAACGAACCAAACCCCATTCTTCACAGTAATCATAATTATCATGACTCGAGTTGAAACGCCAGCTGTAATCCCATCACACCCCTACTTTTCCCAGCCATCCTCACATGTGAATTTCATACCATCTTTGCTCTAGGAGAAATACAATATCTCCTTCACTGAGCTTGAGTCAGGAGCGAAGGGTGAGAGGCATGTACCTCTGGGGCAGGCCGTTCTATACCCATTGAGGTTGCGCAGTTGACGGTGGAGTATTGAGGGGTATAATTGTGGTTGCGCAAGCTGCTTTCGAAACACTACAGAAGAGAAGATGCTGAACAGTAATGCTCATAGCACAAATTGACGACTTTGAACGAAGCGGCACGACAACTTGAATCCTCGAACAGGGTTCTGACCAAGCCACACAACGTATATCCCAGTACAGTAACTCCGGATATATTAATAATACAACCTCCTCTCTCTTCGTCCATGTCCCCCTTACTTTAGGTGTCTTGATACCGCCAACCGCCTTTCGTCTATGCAGGACATCGTCGCTATGCACTACGATTGGACTATAACTCCTCCCCCATAACGCCCTCAACCCGCCACAGTGTAACTCCAACCTGGCCTGCAGCGGGGCCTTACGTGTAAATATGGGCCTTTCTAGATGTGGTTAGTCTACTGTGTGGTCACTGCGCGTAGTGATGCACCAGTAGCCCTTTTGAGCGGTCGTTTGACTACAGTCGAGGATGGACCACGGCAAGGTTATCCCAACCTGCACCATGACTGCTGCAAAGAGGAGTAGATTTGGACTGGAATGGAGGCTGGCGGTGGGCCAATCTAGTTTCTCATTTGCTATTCATTTTTATCTCATCCTTGGGTGTTTGTTGCTTTTGATCCCTTTGATGTTGATTGTGGAAGGGAAGTGGATATAGGTACGTGTGGATGTGGATGTAATGATGGAGCGGGACCGCGTCACCATGTAGAGACTTTATTTTCTGGAGAGCCGTTCGGTACTGTAGATTTGAGTTGTCAGGCATATCTGCGATCACAAATCGCAATTGAAAAGTACACTTATAAACCTTGTACATCTATGTCTTATAGCCCATTGGTCTGGACCTGAGAAGGGCTGAGCTGGAAAAGACTCAAGCCATGGACCCAGTTATCAGTGACGTGAGTCTAGACTCGTCCATGAACAACAGCAGGACGCTACTCCACCGTGGACCGTCTATCACAGGCTGATATCCTGTACACATGCTCCACGCCGTAGCCATTTGATACTTCGATAGATGATTAAGAGAAAGGTTTCACGTGTAGAACAGTCACAACTTATGCACATGTCCTCTTCATACAGCTTAGGCATCTATACGAACATGGACGCGTACTCGACCTATCCTCGGGTATCAAGCTAGCTTTCCAATCAACATGTAAAAGTAGGTCTACACCCAAGTATATGTCCTGATCAGAATCGAAAGATTCCACCACTCGCCAAACTAGCCTATCCCAGCCCCAGAGATCCACTTCCGCGCCCCCGGCGATCTGTAGTGTCACACTCCTATCCATCGAACCCGAAGCCCGCAGCTGTATGGCAAAAGCCGCCAGCCGAGCCCCATGCCAAGCGCCAGCCCTGAGATCCTGGTAGCGCCTGGCGTCTCGGCAATTACCGGACAAGCAAAATGGATTGCAGGTCTGGCAGGGGTTGTTACCCGAAGGCCGGGAGAAGTTTACATGTACTTTTGCTAGTCTCGGCGGAATAGAATCTCTTGAGGTATACAAAACGCATTGCCAACACCAAACGCCATGGCAGATAACCAAATAGGAGATTTCAAAAAGAGGGATCGCAGAGGAATAGTCCATTATGTACTTTGAACCACACTGCCCACCACTTTTCCCTAGCACACCGAGATTTACATTACCACCCCCTTGCACCAAGCGCACTCATGTCCTGCACCCAACGCGGCTATATACATCGGGAGACTCGGGAGGATATGCCGTGGACATGTCGTGGCACGGCGGGACCAGCGTCCCGCCGACCTTCACACCGTGTTTCAGGCGCGTTTCCGGCTCATCAGGTTACCCGTCGTGAGGAAACCCTTGTCACCCATGGCGCCACGCCATTCGATCGATAATTGGCCTAGCGTGGCGCGGCCGTCGCGGCGGAGGTCTTTCTGTAGGGCTTCGAGGCCTTCTGCGCGGCCTTCTTCCTGTTCGATGAGGAAGGCGACTTGTAGGACGTCGCGGGGATTGAGGGTTGGTGGTGCTGCTGCTGTGGAGGGGTCGGAGGTTGTTGCATCCCAGTTGAGGGATTGGCATTTGAAGGGTGCTTTGGGGTTGAGTCGAGTTTGCTTGTGGAGGGTCTTAGCTGGTGTCTTGGATCGGCTCGTGTGCTGACTTGACTTACCTTTACAACGACCGTACCATCGCCCACATTCTCCAATTGAGCCTCCAAAGCAAACCGAAGTAATCGAGTCTTTCCATACGGACCAAGTGATTTATTCTCCACCTCCAAAGGCGGCAATTCCGAAGCTTTCGTGCGCACGCTCAAGCATGGTTGCGCAACGAACTGATATAGCTTTCGAAACGTGCGAACACGACCGCTCGCCGCCTGAGCATTCTCGCCAATCCGATTCTCAGTATAGCTCACACTAACCGCAAGAATATGGTTCCCCTCCTCCTTCAGATCATACCGCACGATCTTCTGTAGGGACTCGCCGATGTCGAGACCATCCGACTGAGCGGTGTCGCTGGCGGGATCAAGTTCGAGGGCTGCGACTGAGGAAGGGGTTTGCATCTCGGCAACGATTCGCACAGAGGTCACGACCCGGCCTGTTTCCTCTGCGGAGATCTCATTGTTGGCGCTGAGAGTGCAGGCAAATGTTTCGCCGACGTAGACCGATCCGAATGCTGGAGGAAGAGTGAGCTGGACTCTGTCAGTGGGAAGCTTGTACAGCGAGCGGGGGGTATGGAATCGACTAACAATTGGTGTGAGAATGAATTGATCATCGAAGTCGGTGGATGGATAACTCAAGGAGGCTTTAGGGGAGATCTTTGTCGTAGCTGCAGGGAGGGGGGACTGATAAGAAAGGGACGGTCGGGAAAGTCTAGAATGTGTCAGTGGTCACGGCCAACCAGCTAGTATCGAAGCGTAGTGCCATACCGGAGAACTATTTTTGATCATGATCGTCAGCGTCTTCAAACTCTCGTGTCATACTCGGAGCGATTTGCGTACCTTTCAGAGAAACCGCATGAGGTTCCTTTGGGGCGTCCGCGCCTGACGCAGCTCGTGGGCGCGCCATTGACTGTCCAACAGGTGAATGATATCTAGTTCCCGTGCGAAATTCCGTGCTGCTGTTCCAACGGGCATTGCGGTCTTCTCAGCATGTCATTCTGGTGACCGGGGAGCTAGGCAGGTGTCGGTGCGGGCGGCCCGATAAGGATCCATCGATAGCGCCGAAGATGGAGCTCGGCCCCCCTCCCCACTCTGACAAACAGTGCAAACCTCCGTCATCGATCGACTAAGGCCTCAGTCCGAGTCATGGATCGTATCGAAGAGGAGCCATAGATCAGGTGAAAGGTAAGGCTGCGTGACTCATAGAGAATCATGCTCAATTTGACGATAGGAACAGTCCACGGCACCATTGATGAACCTGTATTCCCTCACCAGCTATGCCAGCTTGGGGTTCTTCGATCTAGGCGCTTGACTGTTTTCTAGTCCAACTCGGTACTTTGTCTTTGATTGTGGACGCCTATTGCGCTACGTTGATATATCCGGTGCGCATGCCTTTTGTGCGTGACTTGTCATTCCCGGTTCATCCATTAGATTCTCCTTTGAGTCGGTCTCAGGTTATAAAACCGAACCACAGGAAACAATCGGATCTCTTAGAAGCTTAGATCACTTCCATCCTCGGCGTCTCCTAGCTCCACCCATCTGGACGCCATGTCAAACCAACCGGCAATATCTGGAAGCTGTCTCTGCCAGCAGGTCCGATATGAAGTCACCGGAGACCCTCAAGTGAGACTGCTATGTCATTGTGATAATTGTCGCAAAGTGACCGGATCTAGCTTCATGGCTAATGCCGTCTACCAAAAGAACGTACGTCCCGCCCTGGTTTTCCAAGTCTCCAATCCTATAGAGCCGAACCAACTGTGTCATAGCAACTTCGTCTCGTCTCAGGAGAGGAGACGCTGAAGACCTACCAGGATAGCAACAACTCATCAGGAAATGTCCTGTCTCGAGTGTTCTGCTCGAACTGCAGCTCAAGCCTATTCATCACCAACTCGTTGAATGAAGGTATGCTGGTGGTCACCTCGGGCACGATGAATCTTGGGCCCTCGGCAAGTGAGTGGGCGCCTCAGGTCGAGGTCTTCTGTAAGAGTCGGAGAGAGTGGCTTCCCCCTTTGAAGGGGACGATGACTTGTAATGAGGTCGAAAATTTCCAGTAAGAATGTAGGGGATGGTAGTGATGCATCAAGCTACCTCATGTATCTGGAATCGATCACAGGGACTGTGGCGAAAGAAATTGGATTCCGTCTCATTATACTGCTAGCACAAAATGGTTTGTTGGATGGTCAATGTAGGGAACGATCCAGGCTATTGAGGCAACAATTCTCTGTGATCAAGGATGGTAGATAATGATAACCCTTGTCCATCTCTAAATACTGTTCAATCCAAGATTGAATCCTTACATGCAGTTCATAGTTACTCTGTATACTCGAGAGAAGTGCGGGGTGGCAAATCAAACGCTGCAAACACTGCCCGCCCATGAGCGCCTGCCTTTTTTGGCTGCGTCTTCTTCCTGTCTTTTCCCAAGAGGCAAACCTCCGGTCTGGAAGTTCATTGTGCTACTCTCTGCTCTCTTGAAAAGCTGGCAATTATCACCTCAATTAGTTGTCTGTTTCGAAAACTTTCACGTCACCCTGTCTCCTACCTGAGCAGAAGGCTGCAACACTGAAACCTATGCTTCCAACATATTTGAGAGCACCGGGGTTCCCTCATTCTGCTTTACATTTGCGTCTCTTCCACATGTCTCCTCCCACAATATAAACCCTGTTTTGGTGTCTTAAAGCCCTTCTCCTGCAACTTTGCTACGGCTCTGGCTTCTCAGATTATCCCACTACGATGGATCCCACGCAGAAGAACGCTGTGGAGAACCCCAGATCTCTGTCGACTGTAACCCCAACAAGCCTGGCCCTCAACCATGGGAAAAAGTCGGTCACCGGAGGGCTGAGAAGATCGAATCGCCTCTCAACCCAAGCTGCGACTGTCAAGAGATCTCCTCCTGCGAGGATGGTTGCTCTTCCTCAAGAGATTCCTGCCACAGTGAACACAGCAACTCAGGAATCGAGCCCTAAGAGAAAGTTAGAACAGGATGTCCGAGCTGAAGACTGTGACCCGTACGTTCACGAGCCTGGGCGTTCCACTAAGCTTCCCCCTCTACCTCCTACTCAAGGTTCCGCAAGCAAACGTGCTCGCCGGACTGATGTCGTTGTGGTGCCATATCACGGCACCGAACGTCGTGCTCGTCCCTGGCGGGATTCCCCGCCTGACTCATATCTCGATCGAGTCGATCGAATCAATCGAACCCGGTATGCTTTCATCAGTTATTTCTTGCACCCCCCAGTGGATGCGATGATTAATTTTCGCTGTTTTCCAGCATGTTCATTGTCGGACAGCAAGTTCGGGAAAATGCTGACGAGGTTCCTGAATTTCATTTTGATGTTGTCGGTTCTACCGGCAATATTTACAAAGTCAAGATTGGGAAGCTGCCCTCCTGCGACTGCCCAGATGGCAAGATGCGCTGTCGTGGGGAGTGTAAGCATATCATCTATGGTATGTTTTCAGTTTTCTTACCTGACCTGTTTCTTGCCTTCTGATGTCTCCTCTTATCTCATTATTTTGATCAATTTTACTGATTGAATCCTGTCCAGTTCTCCTCAAGGCTCTCAACGCCCGTCCTGAGCTTCAGTATCAGATTTCCTTCGTACCATCGGTAAATGAGCTCCTCTAGCCCAAATGGGGACTTTCTAACATGAATCTGTGGACAGGAGCTACGCGAGATGTATGAGGGCTCCCTGATGAGCATGTTTGAGGACAATGGCGCCTCGGATCACGACCACGATGGCAAGCGCAAGCCTCTGGAGGGCGCTTGTCCCATTTGCTTCATGGATTTCGAGTCCAAGGATAAGACGGTTTGGTGCCAGACTGGTTGTGGAAACAATATCCACGAAATCTGCTTCAAACAGTGGGCACGCACCTCGCTCACCAGCCAAGGATCCATCCGCTGTGTTTACTGGTGTGTTTGACGTCTTCAATACCTCTTCGTTGTTTCGGGATTCCCACCCACTAACTCCATCGTCTTCTAGCCGCACAAGTTGGCCATCTGCCGGATCTAAGAATCCCAATGTTGAGAATCTTCTGAAGAACGGCACCATCGGACGGGAAGGATACATCAACGTTGCAGAGCAATTCGGCCTGTCGCCAAAACGCGGTACGAACTTTTCTCAGTGCTTGCCCCTCAATCATTCTGCTGATAAGGAGGTTTCGAGTTGACTTGGAATGACTAACATCCACTTCTAACCTGACAGGCTCTTCGAAATCCTCCCCTACTTTGATTTCCCCATGATCGTGATCCTCTGGCAGGTTGACGGTTTTGTGGGAGCAAGGTCGTATCCGTCATCTCGCAACATGCTTAGTCTGGTGTCATGAATATAATACGAGTCACGATGGGTCATGGCGTTTCAAGGGCAGGCGTTCCGAACAATAAATGGTGGATGAGAGAAGAGTAATTTTTCTGTTCCGTATGATACCCAAATTGAATTATCTGTTTGATTTATACTTCGTGAGCTTCTTCCCTGATTCACGCCCTTTCAACCATGTAAGAGCACTTCGCTGTTAAATATTACACAGACAGTGCTAGTCCAATCTGACGGGCTACGCAACCTCGAGATAAAAGCCCTCGACCAATGTCCTATGATTTGATCTAATCTCTGGCTATATCATGATGTGGCTCAAGACTCACTTGAGCCTAATTTCCTTGTGGTGCTTTACATTATTTCTATATAGACCTGCTAGATCGTGAATGCAGTATGAATGTGGATGACGGGTCTTATCCAAAATTTGTGGTATAAAGCCAAACTCGCTTGCAAAAAGGTAGAAAACCCTACCTGATTTGTAGTTCAAGTTGCAGATTGTACAAGCATATTGACTACAGGCGTCAAAGGCCACATCGGGTTGGCCAATGTAAAGAAGCAATTTGAGTCATCCGAAACGCGAGTACCAAAACCTAACGGTTTCCTGAATTCCTACTCCCATCCATGCAAACTTGCTAAATATGGGTATCATCAGCGCAAAACAATCTCAAATCCCAAGTAATCCATCATTGCATCCTAACCCAGAAACCCCAATGCGCCATATGCAATGTACCGAGACAAAAAAAAAGAACAGGTAAGCACTTCAACTTCAAATACATCAAGCAGAGTTTTTCATCCGCTTCCCACCACGTATGACCGCCATGCTAACAGCTTCTTCCCCGGTCATCCATGACGGCATGCGCTCGGGATCGATCACGCCTAGCGCGGCGAGTTGTCGGATTCCTGCGATTACGTCCGTACCGGTGAATGTGAGTGACAGTGTTGGTAGCGCAGCAGTCGCAGAATCACCGTTATCACTGGACGGCGCATCTAAAAGTCGGATGTCGAGGCGGTCGAGAGGTGCAGGGGCATGTGAACCTCCAGCTGTACCGAAGCGCGAACATGTCGCGAGTCGTCGCTTTTTGGATGTGGGAGAAAGATGACCATCGCCAGTGCTGTCAGTACCGGTCTTTTGTCGCTTTGACGCGGCACCTGTATCATTGGTGTGGTTCTCATTCTCTTTATCATCTTCTGTTGATGCAATTTTCGAATCCAAGCGCATATGCTCCTCTGCCGAGACAGTATTTGATGGACGCGGATCTAAAGGACTCCCTTCAATGGCGGCATCAGCAAAGATACTAAAAGCACCATTGGCCGCCGTCGTCCTTCCCGGACCACGCAGCGCAAGTAACGTAAGTAAACTCTTCGCCGCTAGCGCCGTAGCCTTGAGTGTATACCGCTCATGAGGACGAGAAAGAGCCTTTGGAACCGCTTCGCGCACTAGTCGCTGTAGGCTGCGTGGATCCGTGGCCACCGAGCTCGTCGAGGATGTGGGCTTAGAGCCCGTTGATGTAGAAACGGAGGTGTATATGAAAGGACAGCTATCCGGGAACGCGACGTAAATTACGCGCGAGGAATCGGCGAAGACCTCGGGTGTCTGTCGGGGTGCTTGGTATGGCGTGTCGAGAACGAAGATGCGGAGGAATGTGAGGGGGAGGGATGATGAGCGAGAGAGATGATAATGCGCCTTGACGAGGGGGGAGATTTCTTGCTGGAGGGCTCTGACGAACGTTGCGGCTTGTGTGCGTGGGATACTGGTCGACAAATCTGGAATTGACGTTCCAGTGGGCTTCTTTTGTGTAGCATCGATGCGACTGAGTTCCAGGGCTGTCCATCGCAAACTCGATGGGTGATCGTCCATGTAGCGCAGATCCGCCATTGCAAGTTGGCGCAAGGTAATCCCATGGCGCCAATCACCCTCTAGTATCCGTTCTAGCACCTCGCGCTTTGCCCCTTTGCGATCTTGCAGGTCTATATAAGCCTCTCGAATGTCTTCGATGGTTTCAGCCGCGGGGTAGGGGAGGGTTTCTTCATCGCTGGTGTCATTCTGGGCATTGGATTGGAGGTATGGCGGGAAAGATGCGATATTGCGATCGTCTAGCCAGAGGAGAGCTAAATCAAGGAGTGCTTGGCGAGAGTGTTTGCTCAGAGATTTAGCCAGTGAGGGGGTTGTCGAGGGGATGCGAAGGTTGTTTGGTAAACTGGCTGTTGTCGGGGCGCGGAGCGTTTTGGCGCGCGCCATGATGGGCGAGTGGGTTTGGAGGGTATTTTGGCTAAATGATGGGGTAAAAGATACAATTAAGCATGGATCATCTGTCAAAAGGCATGATATCGGATCGAAGGGTAGGGTTTAGTCTTGTTTTTGCTGTGGTTGAATACGACGCGATGAGGCCGGAGTATCAACAATGCTTGTCACGTGGTGATAAGCCAAAAGCAGATTATGTCACGTGTATAGTATAGCTTCACGTGCATCTAAGTATTGTCGTTGGAAAAGATCGGGTCAATCAGGAAAACGCGACGAATAGACCGTCGTCCGATAAGCACAGGATGACTTCAAAGCTCGCCAGACTGACCAATTCGGGGCCCCGCATCCGCCAATGAGCACTGTAGGGGAAAAGGCGAATCGCGTACATATCTATTTGCATGGGATTTGCCTCTAGAACATCTACTCCGCCTTCTGTAGCCGTTTGGCCTGTCAGGTCACCTACGGACTCCTCCGCTCTGGCACCGGCAAGTAAAGGCTTACTCCTCTATGTTTGGTCATATCGCGAAGGATTTTCAGTTCCCCGTTTCCCCCGGCTGGAGCTCGAATCCATCAAGTCCTCCTTATGTAGAAAACTGGACAGATACCTCTTATTGAAGTTGTTCATGGAATAGATGACTCAGATCACGTGGCAACCACCCTCAATGGTATCTCTTTTTTGGCCAATAGACTTGCACTAGAGAGCTTGAGGGGCTACCCAGGGCCGGCAGTTCGCGGAGTACGGTATTCCAGGTGGATAGCAAAAATGCCTCATTCGCAAGGCGTTAATGAGGAATAGCGAGAAAGAATGAGCAGAATGGCGAAACCAGATAGAAGTTGAAGCGGCGATGAAGTTGAATTGATAGGAAGAAAGATCCTAGCAGACACGCTAAACTCTTTTGCGCAATTTACTATCACCGAACAGTACGGAATGCAGTAGTACTACATGAAGGAGCATATTAATGTCTATGAACATGGAATCGATTGCTCGATCTCAGGATGATCGATTCTCCTCTAGTTGCAGTAGTCTGAGCGGACCGCAAATGGAAAAAGAAACGAGGGACACGGTTGATTACCAAGAATCTCCCCGGTTGGGGAACTCGTTCCGGGCAAGTGGATTCGCCGGTGGATTGAGTGTCCCATTGGACATTCACGTACGCCGTCTTCCGATCTTCGGCCACTTCCGCGATCCCGGTCCGACAGTGTAATACATTTTGAGGATATTGTAGGAGTACAGAATATGCCAGCTAGGAGCGGGAGAGAGAGAAATAGAGAGAGGGATCATTCTGATTCAATATTGAGACTAATTTTTGTCATCATCGACCACGAACTGGCTTTCATCATTCCCAAAGTCTAATACGAAGTGGCTCTGGTTTCTGCGTAACCGCCGGAGGCGAAACCGGCTGAGTATTATTCATCCACCCCTCCCCCCACTACTCCCGGATCATTCAATCTCCAATGAGCAAAAAAACCCACTTTGGCCCTCTCCGAAGAGCCCACAATTAGACCTCGACCCTCTCTACCCTCTTTCCCTTTCTCCATCTCCCTCTCCACCAACTTCATCCGCCCTTGATTCCATTGCGACACGCCTCTGGAATCCAACCCATATACATACCCGCGACTGGTGCATCCTTGTCACCGTTCATCCGGATTGACCAGTCTCGATCGCAACGGCCTAGAGCCGCACCCGGCTTGCCCGAAGACACCTATCACCAACCGCGCTCGCGCAACAGGACGTTTTGACGAACGATTCCATCGGCATTCGATCACCCCGCGACTCGAACGCGTTTGTCGTCGCGTATATCACCTGTCAAAATGGCCAACTTCAACGGACGTCGCGCCCCCAATTTCGCGCAATACCTGGATGACTTGAACGCCATCCCGTCGCCCTACGATCAGGCTGTGCAGCAGCGCCAGCAGGAGACCGCCTTTAACCTCGATGAGGAACTGGCTCTCTTCACCAACACCGAGTTCTTCGATTTCGACAAGTTTGCCGATTTCAGTCTGCCCACCTTCGATGCCGTTGATCAGAAGTCGTCACCCGTCGAGTCCATCGCGGATCAGTCTACACAAAATGCCGATATGAAATTCTTGGAGTTTTTGAATGGTAAGTTGGATGAGAGTATACTGCAGTATACGATGTTGGGCTCCTATTGGTTGCGTTCGACAGTGGGACATTTTCTCTGGAGAAGGCACAAAGGCACGACTTGACTCATGGTCACACCATCTCAAATGGCCTGGGTGATGGGCATCGTTCCTTGAGAATCCTGCATGATGTTTTGTGACTACTGAGCGCTCTGCATGACCCGCCCGCTCGTTCTTCATTTTGGTCGCACAATTCATGTCTTGGCTGGATGTCGTCTTCGACATGCAGGATGTGCCCATCCCCACCCCCACGCACAACCCTACCCTTGTTTTGAACCTTCACGCGCTAGTCACTGGGTTTTCCCCTTACGGGCGCAGGGTAACCTTGTCGAGTGGCTTGTGCAGATACGATCGTGCCTGCGATCAGTGCTGAGCAATTGGACTCGTGCAAGCGTGAATCTTCTCCGCTATTGCGCCATTTCACGTGATCGGGAAACAAGCCCTTCAAGCCATCCAAGAGAAAATGTCCTGCCAATTCGAGGTCACCGGGAGTGCGAGAATGCTGTTATGAAAGAATTAGAAGATGCTAACGCCGATTCGCAATAGATGGTTTGGGTAACATGACCGAGTATCAGCCGGAGCTGAATGGCTTGAATGCATCCATCCCCGTGCAAACCGCGCCTTACTCGGCGGTCCCCTCCGTGTCTCACGGTCCTCTGGCGGCTAACTCGGTCCCCGCTCAAAATGTGCCCATCACTGCTACTCCGAGTGTGGCGCCCACGCCTGTTCCGAGTGCTGTCTCGCCCGCCACCTCGGTTGCTGCCCCCAAGCGGAAGAACAGTGCCAAGGCGAATGCCACTAGTGCCGAGGAGGCTGCCCGCATCATGGCTGAAGAAGACAAGCGTCGTCGCAACACTGCTGCCAGCGCTCGTTTCCGTGTGAAGAAGAAGATGCGTGAGCAGGCTTTGGAGCGTAGCCTTAAGGAGACCAACGACAAGAATGATGCCCTCGAGGCTCGCGTATCCCAGTTGGAGTTGGAGAACCACTGGCTTCGTGGTCTCATCATGGAAAAGAACGGCACGGAGGAGCGTAACGAGGCCTCCGAGAAGGCCATCTCGGACATGTTCAAGAAGTTCTTGGCCTCGCGCAAGTCCGACTCAAGTCTTTCCGAGTCCAAGCACGGTGTGGGCACCACTGCGTAAGCAGCGGAGAAAATAAAAAAACAATAACTGGAAAAAAAAGCCACAAAAAAACGAACCACTCCCCCGGCAGTCTAATTCATGCACTGACAAACTGTTCCCCTGGTCTTTTCGACAATGGGTGTTTCCTTGGGGAAGCTGATAACCTTCTCACCCACGTTACGTCTTTTTTTTCTTGTCTATATATTTATGAGCGGTGTTATGTTTGCTTCTTTATCATAGTGTGATGTGCCGTCTTCGATGGCATCTGCAGATGAGGGTGGCAGAAGACTATGAATGATGACTCCTACAGTGCAGTTTGTTTCAATAGACACACAATACTTCTTCATTTGATTCTATCTGATTCTTAGTTGATCATAATCAGCTATGAGTAGGTATGATTTGAGCAAAACGAATATGAATTCAACATTTCTTCCGGCTAAGACGTCAACGTCAGCCCATACTCGCAGTTTCAGCTCTCAACCAAATCCATCAAATTACGACACTGCGCCCTCTTCCTAATTCTCCCCATATCACTTTCCTCAACATCATGCCTCTTGACATCCTCCATCGGATCCATATCCCGACCAAAGATCGCCTTGAACGAAAACCTTAACGAACCACTACTATCACCATCACCACCTGCGTACACCGTATCTTCTGCTACCCTTCCCTATCGAGCTCGAACCAGTATAGACAAAGATGCATAATCCCTAGTCTTGAAAACAAACCTCTTCACCTCCCCATTAGCAACCGTAACCGCCATCGTCATATGCGGCCCCTCCACCTCCAACCACCGCCGTAGTTCAAACTCCAACCTTGCCTCCGTCCCCAGCAAACACGCCTCCATCACAACATTATACCCTAATCGACAATATGTTTGAATAAATTCATAATTTAGACAAGGCGACTCTGGCTTGATGCATCCTATGCATTTTCCAAAGTAGTCACACCGAGGACATCCCAACAGATACGACCGCGTATGCACACCGTGACATTGTGACCTGGCGGCAGTCGTACAGCATCAACTTGCCGGGTTCTGTCACACAAACACAGGTCAACAGTCTTCTCACCAATGACCATGCTTCTTTTTCAGTCTATCCGGGCTATGTAAACCCTCTTATGGCAAATGGTCTCGAAGCATACAGCGGTTCCAACCTTCCCTGGCTACATCATATTAAGGAAAAACCAGTCATCAAACTGTAGTCCGTAATCTGCACGGTCCTTTTCCTGCGAGATAAAAGGGGTAGAGGATAGGCTAGCCAGGATTGAAAGATTGTAAATATTTTACAGACATATAATACAATCTCACTTGCATGATCGTGAAGAACTCGTCCAAAAGACTGTGTAAGATCTCCAGTGTTATCACCTCCTTGCAACTACCACGACTCCCTTGACAATGCCACTTTTAGCCCACCAGCCAAAAACAGTTTTCGCTCCACGGTACTTGCCCAACTTGATTCCATATGGCTGTCCCTCCCGTATCCTTCGATCCATGAATTCCGTAATGCCAGGAAAGACATGTCGAGATATATCCTTGATCTCAATTCGAGAGGGATTATAGCCAGCCGCTACCAAGAGACGCACATACTCCTCCTGAGTGAGGAAATTTGTGAACGGCGAGCCGGTCACCCAGCACACTAGCCACATTTTGAGACGCTGCCACCAGGTTGTATTATCCGCGAGAAGAAGATCAAAAGCCATGAAGGTTGCACGGAGTGTATCATGCGAATATTGAAGAATGGGAAGGCGCGAGGGCTTGAAGTGGTACATTGTATCAAGAGCAAGAAGCCATGTCGATGTATCTGGGTCAAGCGAGGTATCACTTATTTTGGATATAGAATCATGCAGTTCTCCAGTCCAACTCGAGGGATTGGCTCCATCGGCGCAGAACACATTTGCGGATGTACGGATATCTCTATCGTCATTTTGCTCCTGGTACAAGCGCATGCGCTGCTGGGCAAACTGTGCTTGCGAAGGCTGTATGGTAATGCCTATGTATGTATCGACAAGAGGCTTCGGAGTCTGTCGTCGGAAAGTACACTCGGAGGCCTCGGCAGAAGAGCTGATCCCAGAGTGAGATGTCGCAGTGGTAGTAGAAGAAAATGCGTCTTTTTTCAGTGATAAAATATGAACCGTTTGGTCGCCACACCCGCAACCGACATCCAAGATTCTCACAGAACGAGCCGTGTCAGTAGCGAGACCGGCTTGCAAGACCTGGTCGAGTAAAGCTTGACAGGCCTCTGGAAAGTCGTTGGTTTCCTGGCAACATTAATAAGAAGCCAATACTATGCTGAAAAGGCGCCATTTACCTTCCAGTATCCCATGTTCATCCACATGGTTGGAGGCGGCAGCTGCACGTTGAGTACTGCATGATCCAGCCCATATACCTTGCTCTCCAAGGCCTTCTTGAGAAACCCTAACATCCTTGCTATAGACAAGGAAGATCAAGACGCCTACTCAAAGCCAAGGCTGCGCGATAAATAATAAGGTTAGGTCGCTGGGGAGTGGTCGTGTGCATCATCGGCGATGAACAGGTGCCCGGCGCGCGAGGTTAGCGAGCAAGTCCCGCGAATGCCAAGACAAGCCCCAAGCCCTCCTCACAAGCTTGGTCTCTTGAACTTGGGATATTCGCTGCTGAACAACGTGAATGCATTTTTCCATTTCACATAAAGACTAGACAGTAGTAAAATTTTACAGTGACGCATTTTTGACATTTATCCCGCGTCTTCCAAGACCTTGAATGGCAAACTTAAAGACGTACTTCCGCGATATATATCGCCATTATTTCGCTACATCAACTCCAACTACTACGATCACACTTTCAGATCTTCAGAATTTTTACGATTTCCAAGTTCGGCAAACGACCTTGATAAGCTAGCGATTGGGACCGAGATCCTCACACAAGTACTTATTAACCAACACCTATTTTGCTAACGGTGTGGGGCATCAGAAGTTGGATGCAGTTTGAGCTAGATCTCTGGCCTCCGTAGCAGCAAGCCTTCGTGTTGCTGGGTAGTTGATCAAAGCCCTGCCTTGACAGTGTCGAGTATTAATTACGCTGGGACACATCCATATCCCTCGAGTGCCGTAGCATGACCCGGAGAACAGAAACTATATGTATGCATTCTGCTCCATTCAAATTCAATTGGCACTGGCATCACTCATAGGCTACCTCCGCAATTAGCCATGCCGTGAGAGAATGATGACGAGTCTATCAAAATGACTTGAAAAAGAAAAACTAGCGATGTCATTTAGAATTGATCGGATTCATTTCTTCAACATTAACGTTATTGTCCGATGAATCTTTCAGCGGCCCAATTTCTGGTCATCACTAGATGCATACTTGTAATTTAAAAGTCCGAAGCGCATTACCCAGTGTTCACTAATTATGTGATACCCATGATGTTATTTCTCTTGCTCATGAAGTGACACAGCGTTGCCTAGCTCTAGCTAGTGCGACGAGATGGTCAAGGTGGTATACTCGGCAGAAAAGGCGGTCCTTGAATCATGTTCTGTAGACCTGTTTACTACAAACCCCGGGCAAAGCCATTGACGATGATCTCAATGCAAATGTTCGCGTTACGCAAATTCGAGCTTTACTACTTCACTTTACCGAGCAACCTCCGTTATGATCTGCTAGTTGTGTCACCGGGAAAGCAGGAACCCAACAATTTAGAAGACGTTTCCTGTGCTCAATTTGCTATTCAAGCCTTATTAAGTTGCATCAAATAAGCTTAAAGTAGTTGAGAAAACCTCAAATTAGGTAGGTAGGTTCCTCGAGCTCGGGTATATGCAGGAGCGTCCTACCCCGATAGAGAGAGCAGCCGAAGCTGGAAAGAACTGCTTAATTCTATCCGTCGTTACTTGGAACTCGAAATACGCCGCCTATATTACTCACAAAGCTGGCAGTTCTCTTGCCAATGTGCTAGCTTTTGAGGTGGCTCAAAGTCTAGGATCCAGTCAATGTTGTTGGGGATTGCTCATTTAGAAGCTTTCTAGCATCATTCCTTCCCCTGAATGCTCTCAAAATGGTCAGGATATCACTATTATATCTTATTTCTCTCGGTAAGACGAACTTTTCTATCTAAAATTTTGACCATCAGGCTTCATCCTTTTAGTCAAATTCATGTCGTCATCCTGACTTGATATAGCACTTAGGATCTCTCCATTGAGCTATGTGCAGGCAAAGCTTCAGACCTCCTCAGCGAGAGTCAGTGTGACCGTGACAGCATCCAGTGCACTCTCATCATCTACTTTTGTCTCCGAAGAGGGCCAATTTTGCGCGTCTTGGTTCCCGTTCCCTGTAAGTTTGATGTTATTTCAATCAAGGTCCCACGCAGCTATGCAAATGCTTAATTTAATATGGTCTACAGTGCCCGGGAAGTGAAACATGTTGTAATAGCTTTTGTGAAAACTTGCAATCTAATCCACAGAACTGTGGGGCTTGTTCTCATGCTGTAAGTCAAGAATATTTTGCGACTCACTAGGAACTGGAAATCACTGATACCTATGTCTAGTGCACTGGACAAATTCCTGGATGCTGCTCAGGAGCCTGTTTCGATTTTGCTACTGACGAGCAGCACTGTGGAACATGTACGACAACCGTGAGTTTCCCTCATACTAGCGATGATACCCTATTTTATTTCAAGTCTAATAATGAGTAGTGCAATGCGGCTAATCCAACCTGTTGCGGTGGTAAATGTACCGATTTGAGCTCGGATATTTCCAACTGCGGCGCCTGCTCTGGCGTCAGCCTTGGAAATGGCACCGGCACGGTCTGCGCGGGTATTGTTCCTCAATGCTGCTCTGGGTAATGTACCGATATTGCTTTAGACGTCAATAACTGTGGAACTTGCAGTAAAAAGGTACTCACGGTTATCTTGCACCAAAAGATTGCTCTGGTTTTCTGATAACCTTTTTCTTAGTGTACTGGAACCCAGCCAGCTTGTTGTATGGGAGCTTGTCAGGATCTGGCAACTGATATCAATCATTGCGGAGGCTGTCTCACCACTCCTTGTGGTGGAACTACCCCAGCATGCTGCTCTGGGCAGTGTGTTGACCTGAGCACCAGTGCTTTACATTGTGGAGCCTGTAACGGAGTAGTAAGTTCCACTCACAACACAATATGGTCTGAATTTGCAGTACTAAGGATGTGGGCAGTGCACGGCACCGACTAGTACTTGCTGCGGTGGCACTTGTGTCGACACTTCTTCTGACATACTCCACTGTGGTGGCTGCGCGGGATCTGCCTGTACAGGAGGGAATGCAGCGTGCTGCAACGGGACGTGTATCAATCTGAATACTGACCCGAAGAACTGTGGCATGTGTGCAAAGAGCGTGTGTTTAGCCTCTCAAATCAGTTCACTGATGATATTGTACTAACACTTCCTAGTGTGCCACAGCGAACCCTAACTGTTGTGGCGGAATATGTCTGGATATCATGACGGACTCAAACAATTGTGGCTCTTGCGGAAACATAGTGAGACTTCAATCTGCCTGTCTAATTGGTCAACATTTCAAGACTGAAGATGATTAGTGCCCTTCAGCAACTCCAACATGTTGTGGCGGGACATGTGTGAGCCTCAAAACTAGTTCAACCAATTGTGGAAAATGTGGCCAGAATGTAGGTCTCCCATCCTCTCCCGACTGTTTTCAGCGATTCTGCGTCTTTCCATGCATCCTCGGCGTGGATTATTTTCTTTACTGCCTTTAATCAGATGTCATTTTATTTGTCGCTTCCAACTTCTAGATCTCTCGTGCTCCCTACTCTATAGGGAAGCTATCACTAATCAGAATTAACAGTGTTCCGGAATTTGCTCCAATGGGATATGCAGTTGTCCCACTGCGACCCCGTTCTGCCTTGCGACTGGAGACTGCGTAAGTCCTATCCTTTCTAAATTCCTGAGATGGTATTGACACTTGCCATAGTGCCCAGCTGGCCACACATGTATCGTCGGTGGTCTGAGCCCTGGATGCTGCATCACCCCTTCGCTCTGTCCGGCAGCATCTCGGCCCAGCGGGCCTCTTGTTTGCGTAAGTCTCGATTCGTTCACATTCTAAACCATACACTTTTACTGGAAGCTGTTTTTGACTCTGATCTTACAGTGCCCGCAACCTTGTGACCCCGTGACGTATACATGTTCGGGCGTCTAAAATGGGTGGTATCAAATAGACCATACCAATTAGTGGAAGAATATCGTAGCTTAGGTATCCGACAGATGATGGTTCCCAGTTTTGCTGAGATCGGTTTGCTGAGATCTACTTCGTAAATGCCATGATATTATGTAGCGCTAGATTATGCAGACGACGGCCCGTTCTCCCACGCCCAACCAAGCTCTAGGGAACTGTACTTGACTCCACAGGAAGTTAGAAATGGTCACCCTGAATAAAAAGTCAATCATGACGACACCTCATCCCAAGGAACTGGCACACCGAGATCTCTAGCAACTCTCATGGCGGAAACGATGCAGCCTTCAAGTAGGACCATGCCATCCCAGCACCATCCACCCGCTAAATAGACACCGTTATCTCCATTTCGCCACGAGTTAACCACAGAAGTGGACTTTGATGTTTGCTTCTGGTCGCCACGATCTTGGAAGATCGAGTTGACCAGAAGACGGCTGAGTGGGCTTCGCAGGACACGAATAAAGCTTGCCGAGCGAATGACCTTCGACTTATCCAGGGGGAAAAGAGGGTTTGTCGTGACAAGAATGGAATTTGATTGCTCATGGATGGCCTCAGTGATAGTGCCGTTTGAAAGCAAATGGATCCGTTGCGCGCCAAGATTGGAAGAGCCTCGCGATTCCCTGCCACATTTCATCGAGTTTGGAGTTGCCGTTGCACTCAGCATCGGCCGAATCGTCGAATCATCCGTATGGGCGACCGTCTCCACGGTAGTCGTGGGAATGGCAGAGAGTTGTGAATTCACAGCTTGGAACAATGATGCGGCGACATCGGGTGAAACGGCCAACACGACCAGATCAAAGTGCTCCGAGGAGTGTTTCCCGTCCTCGGTCGAGTACTTGATCTGGACGCCATTCTCTTGCGGGATCACCTGCGTTAAGTTCACGCCAAGACGCAACTTAACGCCTTCCAGAAGCTTAGGCTGAACACACTGGACACCCGCACTCACCACAAAGTGCGGCTGGCGGTGCGTGCGGCGCTTATATTCTAAAACGTCGGAGGCGGGAAAATTCAACAGTTCCTGGTGCGAACAGGTACAAACACTGGAGATCAGAGGGAGAAGGTAGTTGGCCACGTAGTGCTGCGGTATCCAGACGCGCCGTAGATAGTGGTCAAATGACTCGCTCAGTTGGCCCGTCTCGAGATTCTCGGCATAGGGCGCGATGAAGAAGCAACAGAAGGTGAACCACAGGTAGCACAGGACTGCGCAGACGGCTTCCACACACCAATGAATTAGGTCTGATGTGCGTGGAATGGGGGGGATCTGGTGGAAATTCGAAGCATAGACCATCTGCGGGCCGGGAATGCATGACATGGTCGAGGAAGATTGCTGTCGTTTCGGCAATTTCGTGAAGCTGAAGAGAAATGGTTGCTCGTGGTACTTGACCCCCAAGTAATCATACATTCGAACCAGATTCCGATAGAAGCCGCCAGCAAAGGCGCGCATCGGAACATCCGCCCATGCAGATGGACTGTTGGGGTCTTGTGATGGAATCCGAACTGATTCCGCGCTCAGCGATATTTGGTCTCTCTATTTTGGCCGGTTAGCATCGCATATTCAATTTTTCCCCCCGGACCATCGCGCTGGACGTTGGATTGACATGAAACCGCAGCTAGACCGACCTTCTCGATCAGAGTGACCTGATACCGCTTCTGAGGATCCTGGTGCAATAAATGGGCCGTGGCTAGACCAGCCATGCCCGTGCCCACGACTGCGACCGTCTTTGTGTGTGACCGAGACATTTTTTTTTCTACACTGGTGATCCTTCTTCGATCCACCGACAGGGACTTTGCGAAAACTGAAGCTTGAAGGTAATTATGTACAGGCGCTAAAGATGAGACATAAAGTCCCTCTCAACACCGTCTATCCAAGCCGGCGGGAAGTAGGAGATGAAAAACAAATGGGGGCGGTATGGCACGTTCGGTGCAAGAAAACTGGGTTTGTGGTTTGCGGGCTGCGGGTACAAGGCCAAACTCCTTGGCGGTTGGGGCACAAGCACAGGAGGAACCACGTTACCAGCGCGTACCAGCTCGGGGCGGACTGTGAATACTGCGGAACACCTCCTCAACCGTCTCGTTCTCGTTCCAGTCGCCAGCCCAATCGCGATCGATCGGCCTCATCCCGCATCACCCACGTCACTGGCCACCTTAATCGTTCTCCGTGGCGATCGCAGAGACCCTTGGATTCCCAGTTTCTGAGATCTGCACTCGGTATATCGAGCTACTCAGCTCTTTCTGTTGCTATCCGCGGATGCTAGTCCCATTCCAAAGGTCCCTGCATCTACATACTCACTGCTAGCAGGCGTGTTCAATATGTTGAACGATCGCTCAGGTACATTTCGTCAATCTAGGTAGGTTATTAGGTTCCAAGACGCAGTGGGTCAGTCATAATTCATTTTATGCCTGTGTGCACCGCACAATACCATCGTTGCAGACATTCTTCATTCCCTGGTCACGTTTATTGCTCAAGCTCCTGTACTAAGTACCTGTGTTCAAATGGCATCTTTTCAGAAACTTCAGACATGATTCCCATCATTTCCTAGGACAGTGTGATTGCTCTCAGCGTCTCCGACATAGCCTCCACGCAGGGCATTGGCTTACAATACACGTGCCGAGGTTGGGGGGCTTGTGCCTGTCGTGCCACTTCGACCAATCAGCGAGTTCGATAGTAAGCCGGTGGAACTAACAACTGGACCCATTTAATCCACTGATCTAGATGCTGGTCCATTTGTCAGACAATCGATCGGGTTCTCTGGATAAATGAAAGAAGTTGAGCCCCGACGCGAGAACGAGGTGGTAATCATCGGGTGCCCAATAATCAGAACGCGTATGGTAGAGATAGAGAGAGTCTAAGGGGTCATTAGCCATGTCAACTTTCGTTTGAGCCAGGAGAAAATTAGCCTACTATCAGCAAGATTCCCAAATTAGCAATGTTGTTTTTTTCCAAGCTATGGTTGTCAAACAGATACCAAGACGTCAACGCGCCGTCTTTCTCGAGTCTCTAGATAGCTCAACACGGAAAGCCGTATTCCCAAGTAAAAAATATTACCTCAGCAAAGGCGATCGATCAAGCTAGATGTCAAATCGGCGCATTCTCGTCCAAATCCTAAGGAAGCAATCATGGGATAGGACTTCTCAGAATCGATCCTACCCGCCAGCATGTTGATAGCTATCAGCATCCGTCTGGTAGGTCAATTTATCAACATGATCGCAATATAGACTTGAATGGAGATGGCCTGCTCTCGGAGTGCAAGTATCGCTTTTCGCCGTTTCTCGATGTACTCCGATGTACACTCAAAACTTCTCTCGGTGGACCGCACGAAGGTAGACTGCAGCAGTGGATTTCGCATATTCCCCGCCTGCCATGAATGCTTTGCCGATAAAAATGTAAAGCTCGTCTGCGTGGCGCAGAAGCCGGTCTTCTGAGTCAACTTTTGCTTCAATATATCTGCCCAATTGTTCATCCTCGATCACGTCAAAATCCAATCGATTAAGCCGCGTACATCGGATGACAGTAAACCAAGATCTCCCGCGCTCACAGCCAGGATCTCTCTCGGAGGACTGTGAAAATTTATCATCAATGACATCCTCCAGCTTGAGTTGTATTAGCGCGCCCTAAACAAATCTCTTCCACGACCAGATATTGCTCCCGTTCCCCTTCTTGCGGTTGTCGATAACGGGAAGCGAAAATTCATTGACGTTGGGAAATTTGCCGTCAGGCCCGTCATGGCTATCGATCATCCCCGGAGACTTTTTTTGCACTGCATTCTGCAGTGGACGGATGCTTTCTGAAGTCACATGTTAGACTTGACTCGCTTGGAAGTTGAATGTGGAACAAAGGAACAGACGTAGCAATACTACAAATCGAAGATTGCGAAGAGTAGCTGCCTCGGAAGTTGCTTGGTCTAGTGTTTCATATGGAGAGAAACCATTTTTTTTTTCTTTCAATGAACATATAAGAGAAATAAGATGTTCTAACCACCCCGTCCAAGGTCAATGTAAAAGTAGGGTACAAGGATATAATATTTGGATCATTAAATCGTCAGAAAGGGCCTAAAGTGGTTTGGTAGACAATCATACTTTTCCGTTGCAAGGTACATCAACGATGCCATCACTCAGTGCCTAAAACAAAAGCTTCATGAAGGATGATTATAAGTGACCGACACTTCTGTTGTCAAGTTGATAATCTCGTCTCTTTTGGGGGAAAGCGGCGCCAAGATAGCTGTCTGACTGCTCCCCTCATGAATACTCGAATGCCCGATGTCGGTGCGCGTTTCGCCCTGTGAGTTGTCGAAGACTTTCCGGTTCGGCATCGCAGGATAAGAGATCATATTGTAGTTATTCCCGATGGATGACCCGGGGAAGACTCTGGCAAGCAGAGGCTTCAGGGTAGCGATCGATGCGGCAGTGATAGCCAATCCGTCTTCGACAGCTGCCCAGTACAGCAGCGGAGCGAGTTCCCCTGATGGATAAGACCGGGTCAGTTCTTGCCTAAAGGTGAGCTGACGGAAGACTTACAGGTAAAGTCTGCCTTCGCAGACAGTGCCACCAGGTATGTTGTCTTGACAATCGAGGCCGCACCGGCGCTTGAAAAATATAAAATTAGTCGGAAGGCAAGAGATTTACTCAAGTGGTAGACTTACAACACGCCCAGACTCATAGCGAACGCAATACCAAGCTTCTCTTTCTTTTTCATTTGGAGATTCCAAACAAGGCTCCATGGGAGTAGAGCTAGCACGAAATCTTGTGCACCAGAGTAAGCTGTAAGCATAAAGTAAGTCAAACATTAGCAAGGCCAAATAGTCGAGATAGAATATTGGCGCAACCTACCACCCACAAACAGGGAGAAATGTGTGAAGACATCCGCGGGCCAGCATTTGGATGGAATGGCAGGGTTCCAGAGGTGCCTTGGATCCTTGCATTGAACAAAGATGAACAAGGCTGCCAAGACGTTGACCAAGTTCATGGTGACGATCACAAACCATAGCACGATGATCATCCACTTGTGAACAACGATGCGGAGGAGAGTCACGGCGAATGAAGTTTTACCCAACGTGCAGGCCATGATGGCCAAAGCCTCTCCGATATCACACAGGAGCGCAACATCGATGACATTGTGTGGGTTCTCTGCGACAATGACGGTAAGATGCCTTCCAAGGCCTTTCTCCGCAGCTACATGACACACAGCCGCATAAGCGATCAAGCAGCCCTATCAGAAGAACAAGATCAGCCTTATGCGACCAGACAACTCAAAGGAATAGAAGATGCCGTCACACTCACAGTTGCGACAATGATAATAAAATCATCCCACCCAAAAACCCGCTTCATCATCACTCGGACGTATAATCGCATGAGAACAAACACCGCAGGCACGATAGCCATTGTCCACATCACGCCTTGCAGAAGCGGTGCCCTGCTGGCGTGAATGTAGGCTTCAGACTCCATTTTTGGCGGACCCTGAGTTCCCCCGTCACGATCTCAAAAGTGGACCAGCGAAAAGTGAGACGCCTCAGAGGCAGCAGCAACGCCAATGACCGTGGGAGCCCGAAGACCTTTAAACATCACCCGTTACCACTAGGTTGGTCTCTGCGTCCTCGACCTAACGGCTTTGAGAATAAAAAGTACAGGGGTAATTTTTTGGGCCTCTGAATCCTGCTGGGTCATTTTACATGTTCTGTGGGGAACTCTTTTTCGTGTCGAGCAGGGGCCGACATCCGGAGAAGACATCCCGACATGCAGGAGCAATAAATAGATAAATAGTCCATTTTACTCTGTCATTGTATTACAATTGACAGATCCAGGAACATACCTGATCAATTAGCTTCTTAGGCGGACTTTTCTCTTGAAGAATTTGACAGGGGCATTTTCAATCGTCTTGCTACTGAATACCTCAACAGTTTCCAATAATTAAAAACGGTTAAGAAGTTTCGTCCGCATGTCAGACCTCGGGAACGCCACTGTCAATCACTTAATCCAGTTTCGAGCACGGCATAACAATAGCTTTATGGCTTTTTTAATTGGCTGAAATCCTCCAACTCCGCTTGTGGGTCTCTAGCTCGTCGCCACAATCAGACTCGACTGTGGTTCGAAGGCGCCTTCCCGCACTATGGGGACTGAACGAACAAGCCATTCTACTTCCGCTCTCCAGCAGTCTACGAGGTGCAGTCTTCTCGATAGGGAAAACGTCTTTTTCGGCCCTGTTCCGACGCTACGTTCTGCGGGATTCAAATGACCAATTCTTTTGTCGTAAGCGAACTCTCCAAGCACTAGGGCTTACGCCACTGTCAAACTAAATGCGACTAAGACCTGTTTGGGCAGTTCATCCCCAAATTGGCCAGTCAATGCGGCCATGAGTGCAATTCCGGACCCCACAACCCGCCCCTCTACCCGTGCCATTACCAGGCCAGGATAGTGTCATGGATGGCTAGCGGCGCGTCTCAAACACCGGAAAACATAATGACCATAATGCCGGGGCGGGGAGGAGTCTTCCGCAAAGACAGCTTGTTGTGAATCCCCAGAGTCTGCAATCATTGGCCTATATAGGATGTTGTATTGAATCCCCCCTGAACGCTAAGGGCTCGGGCTAGAAAGGTCCGGCACTTCAAAAACAGCGGCCTTAATTGACCATGTGTTCTCACAATCCCCAAACTTTGAGCAGTCTTGCTTTCTCCAGCAGTGACTTGCGTCCCTCTCAGTGCTGAGTCCCGTACCTTTGCCTGATCTCACTAGCTCGCTACAGCCCGAAACGATGGCTGTCATGTCCTCGCTTGCCACCAGTGTGTGGGCCCAAGCTTTTGCCGCGCTTGGCCTGCTGCTCTTGACAAAGCTTGCATGGGATATTCTCTTCTCGCCGTTGAGGGCCATTCCCGGTCCATTTCTGGCCAAGATCACCGATGCCTGGCGGGCGCTTCACACGCATGGTGGACGTGTCGATTTGAAACATCTTGAACTCCACCGCAAGTATGGAACCGCAGTCGCAATTGGTCCTAACTGCGTGAGCATTTCTGATCCGAGCCTTATTCGGACGATCTACTCCACACGTAACCCATGGAAGAAGGTAGGGTTCCGTCGTGCATTCCGTGTACCACAGGGTGCCCTTGCTGATAGCGAATATGAATAGAGTGATATGTACCGACCTAACGATGTGCTCATTGAAGGTCATCGTCTTAGTAACCTGTTCAACACCCAGGATGAGGACTGGCATAATCAGAATATTCGGCCTATCCGGGGTCTCTGGAGTATGACCAAGGTTCTTGAATATGAGCCTCTTATTGATGAGACTCTTACCAAATTTGTGAACAAGCTTGCGGAGAAGTTTGTCGATGGCAAGAACGCTGGTACCGTCTGTCCAGCTGACGAATGGATTGGATACTGTAAGCCGTGAAGTCTGTGCAGCTTTGATTCTTAGAAGCTTTACTGACGTAGGAGGTAGTCGCATGGGATGTCACTGCAAACTTCAGCTTCGGTCGTCACTATGGCTTCATTGACCAAGAGAAGGATGTGGACAATCTGATCACCGACTCTACTGCTGGTCTGATCTATTTTGCACCGGTAAAAAGGCCCAACCCGTCCACAGCCAACTGGGACACGTTGATGCTAAATCCAATATCCTAGGTCTCCCAAATTCCCTGGATCGACAACTTGCTTGACAAGAACCCAATCAAGCGAATCGGACCCAAGCCCACTCTCACTGGCGTTCTGTATGCCTTCAAGGTCGTCGCAGAGTATCAAGCTCAACTCGCCGACAAGAAGGTCGCCGCCGGCTCGGTGGACCACACCTTGGATAAATACGTTCAGCTCAAGGAAACGTACCCCGACATGGTCAACGACCAGCAGATCGTGAATTGGCTGATGCTGAGCATCCTAGCTGGTGGCGATACCAGCTCTGCCACAATGCGAGCTATCCTGTACTACCTGGCCAAATCCCCTGCGGCATCGTCGAAGCTCGCTGCCGAATTACAAGCTGCGTCTCTCCCCACCCCGGCGCCTTGGAAATCCATCCGAGACCTGCCTTATCTGGATGCAGTCATCCGCGAATCAATGCGTGTCAACCCCGGCATTGCAATGCTCTTCGAGCGTGTTGTCCCCGAGGGTGGGTTCACCTTGCCCGATGGCCGTTACATCCCCGCCGGTACTAAGATTGGATGCAACCCCTTCGTGACCAACCGGGACAGTGGAGTCTTTGGAGATGATGCGGATGATTTCAACCCCGATCGCTGGCTTCAGGCTAAAAATGAAAGTGACGAGCAATATGAGGCGCGTTCGCGGCGCATGAAGGATACCGTTGACTTTGTCTTTGGTGCTGGTGGTCGTATCTGCATGGGTCGTTATTTGGCAATGCTGGAGATCAAGAAACTGATCGCGACGCTTTACAGTCTGTTTGACGTGAGTAATTCCTGGCTGTCGATATCGACTTCTTCAATACTAACTCAGTCATGCAGATCCAACTTGTTGATCCGAAGCACGAGTGGAAGTACCGCGATGCTTGGTTTGTTTACCAGTACGATATGCCCATGATCATCAAGCGTCGTGGATAGACATCCATACTACCCGGCGCATGGTCATTCCAGGAGAAGAGCATGCCAAAGAAGAGGGATGATTATGTTTTGACTGTTATGAATACACGAGACCAATTTGCAGAAGAATGTATGCAACCGAAGTAGAAATGAAAAAGCCCCAAACGTACCGCAAATGGTATCAAAGTTCCTGTCCTGGTGAAAGAAAAGTGAGAAGGAATAGTAACGCCCTAAAGTTGAACACCCCAATCCAATCCACCTCCTACCCAATCCCATGCGTCAATCATTAAGAGAAAAAAAAGGTATCTTAGTCCGCAGTTTGCTTGCCCCTCGCCATTGTTCTCGCGCCAAGTCATTCGAGCACTTTGTAATGCTCGTTCCGAAAATGAAATAGAGATAAACATAGTGTATATCCAGCGTTAGGATCCGTGGGGCTCTTCATGAAAAGAGTTATCTGGTTTGGGAGCCGTATTCTCAACCACTGCGTCGCCAGTCTTCCCTTCTTGGCTTTCGTCAGTGATTTCACCCCAGCCGGAGCTTCTGCGGCTGACACGACCAGAGGCCATGACAAGCGGACTACCCACACCTCCAGTAATGCTAGCAGCTGTGCTATCGTTTCGAGTATGCGACGGTGCACCACTGCGAATGCTTGCACCATCACCGCCAGCCTGGTTCTGTTTTGGGGGGTGGAAACTGCCTCGTTCGCCACCATTGCTCAAAGTCGTCGTGCCAGGCGAGGAATACACACTGATACGCTCAGCGCTTGCAAGCCCAACAATGCTTGGTCGGGTCAGCACCCCCGGAGCATTGAAGGCTGAAGTGTTGGAAGGCTCAACCACACTGCCACTGAGTAGACTTAGAGGCAAGCTCTCTCGGCTTCCACCAAAGACCGATGAGGGCGCCAAAGCACGCACGGACGCATTGGTGTCCAGTGAGTTCCGGCGACGACGCTTGGAAGAGCTCGCCAATGTAAGAATAGAAGCGTTATCGTTCAGGGCGTTGTTTGCTGTGGCAGAGCTGTAGGTCATCGACTGGCTGTGGGGTATGAGGTGCGGAGGTACAGCGGTAGCAGGCGAGGATGAGGAGGTAGGGAATTGATGCGAGAACTGGACCTGGTGGTTTCCAGAACTCTGTGTCGAGCTTCCGTGGGCGTGTCCGTGGTGTGTATTCGGCGCGGGGTACAGCTGTGTAGATGGTGCCGCCGACTGCACAGTTGTCAAGGTTGTGGTCAACGAGCGAATCGATTGCGCGGGCGACGAGAAGGTACTTCCTTCACCTCCGCCATGCGAGCTCAATCCACCACCTGCTGTCGCCATTGTTCCTGCCTTGGAGTAACCTGCATCTGAGATCGCGGTGTCGCCATTAGTCGACACAGTAGGGGCGGTGGACTTGGCGCTTGTCGCGGGGACTTGATTCTCGTAACCAGAATACACCAAGGAAGGGTCACTCCGTGATCGGGACTCATGTCGGTCATGCTCGTCAACTTCAGAATATGAGTCGCTGTGATTTGGGCGGCCGAGCGTGCCCGACAGTGGATACGGGTTGTTGCCTTGCCCCCCATTCTTCTTCCCCTTGGAGCTTGTGTGTCGTCGGTTGGACCAGCGATGTGAGCCAGAGTCGGAAGAGCTTTTGAGGTTGGCCAGGCGCTTCATCCAACTCGAGAATGGGCGACGCCGACCGTTGCGATCTATGTGTATACCCCGTTAATGAGCCCGCTGTTTCACAAAGTACAGGTGTCCATCAAGTGAGCCTACCATGCACCCTCGCGGGCCCTTCAGTTGTAGTCATGGTAATTGTGGGTTTTGAATAGTCGAAATGCCCCCCGACGCAATTCGCTTGATCGGGAGGAGGACGACCAAAGTAAAGCTATGTGGAGGTCAAGCAGCGCCGAGGCAGTAGTGGAGAGTGCGGGTCGACTGTTTATCCGTCTAAGTCATGTGCTCGCCCTTGATGTCAATCATTGGCCTTCGATCAACTCACTCACCTTAACATTTACTGGGATTGCTGGGCTCTATTCCTCTGCCGTTTCGGGATTTATGCGATCTCTCAAGGCTCCTTCCAATGTGACAAATATGAAAGAGTGGCAACGTTCCTGCCGTTCTTGGAGCCCTGTTGATGATGCAATGGAAAGCAAACCTTGCATACCTTGACTAAAACATCCACAACCTTTCTCACATCGAAGTCAATTTGTCATGTCTTCGCATGGGCCAATTATCCAGGCCTTACCTCTAGATGTCGCGGCCAAGATCGAATCTTCAACTTCAATCACCCATCTGCATGGAGTGGTAGTAGACATGGTCAAAAACTCGCTGGATGCGGGCGCACAGACAATCCTTGTCTCTGTGGATTTCAAACGTGGAAGCTGCATAGTGGAAGATGATGGTGAGGGTATACGACCGGCCGAATTCGAGGCCACCGGCGGGCTTGGAAAACCACACCGTATGTCACTGTATCTCTCATTTTGGTCATCTTGCCTGGCTAAAAGCCGATCTTAGATACATCCAAACATCGAACTCCAGGAGCCTATGGACACCGAGGTCTGTTCCTGGCCTCTTTGGCCTCCTTGTCGTTGTTGACTGTGACGTCTCGTCATGTTCAGCATGGGAGCACAAATTCCGTCATCTTTCACCACGCCAGGCCTGTAGCACGATTAACCCCTGCTCCAGCCCATCAGGGTCCCAGGCTTGGCGAACATGGCACTTATGTTGCTGTCAATGACCTTTTTGGAAACATGCCAGTGCGTGTCAAGAGCCGGGCCTTGGCTCTTGAAAAGCCCGAAGAGCTGGAAAGAGAGTGGGACTACCTCAAATATATGCTGATCTCGCTCGCGCTAGCAAATGGCCAGCTCTCGAAGCTTGTGGTCTCCGACGTTGCTAGGGAGAAACTCATCACCGTTCATCCCCGTACCCCTCCACAAGGTGCTTCTCTGAACAATGATCCACTTGAAATGGATCTCGGACGAATAGGGTCCGTTCTTTTGCAATCTGGAACGCTAGATTCGCGGAATATGGACTCATGGCATGTCATATCTGCCTCTATTCCACGTCTGACGATACATGCGGCTATCTCGACTGTGCCAAACCCTTCAAAGAAGATCCAATTCATCTCTTTGGGCAAGGATCCAATCCTGTCACGGAATTCTTCGAACGTCCTGTTCAATGAGGTCAACCGATTAATGTCCATGTCTGATTTTGGAAACACTAGAAGTGCTTCTGACATCGCAATTTCAAAAAAATCAGCCCCAGGTATTGGCAGATCTGGATCTTTCAATAGCATGACGGGCAGAAATTTGGCGAAGCCGGTCAACAAGTGGCCGATGTTCTATATACGCATCGAGACTGAAAGTCTTCAGCGTTTGGAAGATAACGAGGAAGTGTCTCCAGCAACGGAGAAGTCCCTACAAGAAATTTTGGAGGTCCTGGAGGCAATGATCTTGGAATTCCTGAAAAAGCATAATATGCGACCTCGGGCAAGGCGACAGGGAAAGCTTTTCGATCGGTCTCATCGAACCAAAACCATTACACGCACGAGCTCTGCGCGATCTGACAATGCCGCTCAAAGTAGCCGAAACTTGAGCATGAAAGAGGGTTTCGACCGTGAACTGAAAATACCCTCTTTCCAAAGATCAAAGTCTGCCAATATAGGACCGCATTTTAGCAATTGGTCCCGTGTCAAATCCGCAAAGGAGCCCGAAGATCTAATTTTGAGGACTGGCGTTGTTGGTACCGAGCCTGTCCGTGAAAATGATCGTCCTTCTCAAGGGGCACGGCTGACGTCCTGTGTCGAGCGGCGACGCAATCAGTTAAACCGCAGCCAATACTTTCCTCCTTCTGATCAATCAGTAATGATACACGATAATTTGGTATCAACCTCCCGCGCCATTGGAAAAATTCAGCAGAATGAGCCGGAGCACGTGTCATCGGAGTCAGCTTTTGACGAAATGATCTCGTGGGTTGACCCGTATACTGGGAAAACGCACCAAATCAACTCACGAACGGGACAGACTGTAAACCTCAAAGCGAACAGTGCTGGTTCTAGGTCCAACAGCTTCCCTGGCTCTTTGCAAGGGCTTGGCCGATCACAGAGACGAAGATCTGCCTCGTCGTCTAGCTTCTGGGTGGATAATCTGCTTGATGCTTGGGACAATCCTACATTTGCCAGAACAGAGGTGCCTGTCCCAAATCTCGATGTCGATGTAGATGACTTGCAGAACCAAGCTCGTTCGCATCATTGCCACGAGGATATTGGAGCACTGTTTGGAACGCAAGTCGCCAAGTTCAGAGGAAAATTACAACGTCAAAGTCTGGCTTCGGCCAAAGTCATCGCACAAGTGGACCACAAATTTATCCTCGCCAAATTTGATCCTACACAACCTCGTGCCGCAGTCGATCCTGACTTCAATGGTGTCCTGGTCTTGATTGATCAACATGCCGCCGACGAGCGATGCCGAGTTGAAAAGTTGTTCGAAGATATGTTTATTTCTCCAGGATCTTCAAATCAGCATGACCAGATACAGACAGCAGAGATTGATCCAATACGGTTCAACATATCTGCTACGGAAGCTGCACTCTTCCGCAAATACTTGGATTTCTTTGGAAATTGGGGGTTTGCCTACGATGTAAATCATGAAGCAGTGTCTGAAGTGACCGTCCAGGTACATACGCTACCGACTCTCGTCGCCGAACGCTGTCGACTTGAGCCCAAACTGATTGTGGACCTTCTGCGACGTGAAATCTGGAACTTGGAGGAGGAGAACAGCAAGCCGCTGGGCTCAAAAGGCCCGACGAGGAAGTTTTCCATGGGCGACGACGATAGCAAAGACTTCTCCTCGCATGAAGAAGGAGAGATTGCTGCGCATCGATGGGTACAGAAGATGAGTGGCTGTCCGCAAAGCATTTTGGATCTACTTAATTCTCGAGCATGCCGTGGTGCGATCATGTTCAACGACCCGTTGAATATACAGGAATGTGAAGCACTAGTCAAACGGCTTTCGCGGTGCGCGTTCCCGTTTCAGTGTGCTCATGGCCGACCGTCCATGATCCCAATCCTTAATCTGCGATCACAACCTGGCAGTGGACCTCCATGCTCTAATTCTGATATGATGGATTTGGCATTCGATGAACATGAAGATGAGCTAGGTTTCTTAAAAGCGTTTAGGGCACGATATGTACTTTAGACAAGTGGTCATAGGAGAATCCTCAGTTCGTTGACTTCTAGAAAGGTATTCGAGAATATTCCATGAACATACAGGTAGTCTTCCCATCGAAGCTCTTACCCTGTGCTTTCGATGTTGCCCCGCACATCACTCGGCGTTGTCCGTAGCGACATCTGATATATCACATTAATACAGACAAAACACCCGCCAATAGAAACAAAGGCGCCTCCAATATGTGACACTAAGCAACAAATGAAAATAGCAAGTATCAAGCCTACCTTCCGGGGAGAACAAAAATACTTTCCGTGTATTCCGGTATCAATCGTAAGACTGCCTTCTTCCAGAAGACTGGTCAGGTAACAATGTACAGCCACATTAGCGGCTCTTTAGCCCTCATGCTGCATGCTGCATGAACTGGCATAAACCACACTCGACATGCAACTTGTCACTTTTACGATACCCCGCGCACTCTTTGGTCCCCAAATGATCGCCTTCCAGACGCACTTCGCAGATCTAGGCATCCGTGATGACTTTCGGTTCACGCATCCGGGCTTATAGCAACGCTAGTAAGACCCTATGACCTGAGTTTCGGGTCCTGTTGACACATCACTTGCATTAGCGATTGACACGCACTGTACACAGTGTCCACTTGTAGGCGTGACACAGACGTTGTGCAGATGGTGGCTTAGTAGCCTTATGCAAGGATGGTAGATTTGGGTTTTTGGAATAGAGATTGAGATAGATCACTCGAACCCCTCATTATGACGCGTTATGACACGCTGTCAAAGCTTTCGACTTCGACCTTCCTAATATTATGTACATTGAATTTTACCATTCTTTCAGTTTGGTCACTCTGCACGAAGACAATTAGTGCTTATGGACATTTGGAACTGAAGAATCCGGATTGATTACCGACCAAAGGTTTCAGTAACTGTGATGTATTGATGAAACCACTCAGTCTGGAATCCCGGTATTAAATCGAAATACATGAATCGTATCAAAACTTCAATCATACTAGACTGTGGTCCCTCTCAATCTCCCTACGACGAGAACTTCAGATAGACGATTTAGTGCCACAGCTCATCAAGATCGTACCCAAAGCACTTACTCAAGAAAATCTCTCGCCAATTTTCCTACCAAAGTCCGACCCGCACTCCTCTCTGATTTCCACTCGTCCGGGGCAAATAGATCAAACATGCCGACCTGAACCAATGTCGGGATAGCAGACTGTATAGCCATTTCCAGCTCGGCACGTCGCTCTTCACTCCCCTCGTCGTAGGATTTGATATTGACGAGCAGGGCTCCGACAGTTCCGGTTGGTACTTGACGGCCATCTGGAAGTGTTACTATCGGAAATGTAGCGGCAGTTGTACCGAGGGTTTTATTGTTGATTTCTTGGAGGGATTCGTTTGACATGGCGTGATAAATTGTTTCCTTAAGCATGCAATAGCTTAGATTTGAAGAATTTCGGAGAGAATTTTTAATGATATCTGATGAACTTGATGATTATTTTAATGGCTACGGCTCCCTCGAAGGCCTTATATACTCTGTTTTCCAAGCTGCGGAGTAACTTCGAAGTTCGGACCGTCCGCGGACCTTCCGGTCCTCAGATTAACGTGGAGTCATCAAGGCCTCCAAGGTCAATATTTGCTCACTTATACGGGCCTAACTTCTTCACAAAAATTTCACAATCGTCCTCAACAATATCTTGTATCTGCTCACGGAATGCAATGGTATGTAAAGTTTGCTTCGCTTATTCCGCTGTCAAGCACCACTGGTAGTGTGTGAGTCTTGGACAACCGCCACGACTAGGTTTTTATTCTACTTCCTCCACGGAATAACAATTTTAGATATAATATTTTTGATCTCGTCATCTTTCTGCTCGAATCCTTACTTCTACCCATCCATGGGTCATGGGTCCACGAATAGACGCCTTGTTGGACGCTTGATATAAGCACCTTCCACAATTATGAATTTGTGGAAGACTTTTTCTTTGCATGATTTGACTCTTTTTGCCTGATAAATTCTATTGTCTATTCCCTCGAAGACCCTTCATCATGTACGCTTCTTCCCCGTTGTCTTGGTGTTCTTCTTGCTCGTACGATTCCTCCTCGTAATGGTGACAGTAGACTGATTTGAGGAAATCTTCATCCTACCCTTCTAGGAGAGAAAAATAGCAGGTAGTAGAAGAAAACAGAGAAAGACAATAGAGGCAAGTAAGTATTCCCGAGAGGAATCGTCCAAAAACATGTCTATGCCCTTTTGATAGAGTACTAAACCCGATATAGACAATCCTTCCAAATATGGGAAGTCCAAACTTGCACCGGGTATCATATGAGGTAACTGTTCAGCGCGCTTCAGAGTCATGATGACGTTCAAAATGCATTAGAAGTAAATTCATCGTAAGAATATATCAAAAAGGACTAATGAGCGAGTATGGCAACTTGGGCCACCCTGTCCCGGAGGTTGATCACTGAGGAAGGCTCCATAGACATTGGGTTAAAACTCAGACAAATTTCGGTATCGTCTTGTTATTTACAAGATAGATTCACTCCGTGTGTATTCACCTGCTACTCTGTCCTCTGTAGATGTTAACCCAGAATGTAAGGTTGAGCGAGCCACCCGGAAGATTCAGATCTTTCGAAAACAGCAAGTCCGAGGGTGACAGACGAAGACGATTCTCTTGTCCCTAAGGTTGATTCACACTCCAATTGCTAGTGTACACAGAACTTGGGAGTCCAGTTTGAAGGAGCATCTACGAAAGGATCTTCAATCTACGAGCAGACATGAACCAAAAATATGCAGCAATAGCATCTTTGTATTGAAGATAGCTAGAAGTATAGCACTTGTACAGAAGCCAGTCGGCTTTCATCCTCACAAAGTTAACAACGGGATGATCAATCCCAACCATAACAAACAAGAAACAAAAAGTTGCTATCCCTGTATTTCGTATCCCCCATAAGACAACGATAATCCATTCCAGAATGAAAATGGAATAAAGCGAAACGGAAAAAAAAAAACATCAGAAAGGCCGGCCCATTGAGACTCCATTTTTCCAACCCGGTCCGAATTCCGGTTCCAATCCAATCGCTTTTCTGATGCCAGTCTCCCCGCAGGGACGATGAAACAAAAGACACGAGCGCCGCCCGGAGAGAGTAAGAAAGAAAGCGAGAAAAATAAAGAAGTAAGATGGGATATTCACAGAAAGCATGGAGACAGAGAAAGTGAAATAAAGCATTATGCAGCCAAATGGATGGACGGAGAAAAAATGGAATAAAACGGTGAAGAACCAGAGAAACGAAATAGCGGGTGTCATCAATCGTAAGTGGTATAAAAAGGGTATTGGGGTATGATATGAAGAAGATTGATTAGCCGTTGGTCGCGACGGACTTGGGCTTAGAAGGGTTTGTCCATGACAAGAAATCAAACTTGTCCTTGGCATTTTCAAGAATCGACTGATTAGGTGGTGATGATTCGGATTGTGATTGAGATTGGGCTTGAGCATGGGCTTGGGCTGCAGCTTGGGCCTGTGCGTGGAGGTTGACACCGCTGCGAGAGGCCTCTCGCGGCTCGAGGACTAGCGACCGTCGGTAGAAGGTTTGCAGGGTGGCTTCGCCGTTGGAGCGCACACGCACAAGCTCGTTTTGCATCCAGGCCTGCAGCTCGGGGACCTCGGTAAGGCGGTAGGGGATCTGGAAACGCTGAAGCTCGCTGATGATACGCGCCGTCTTCATATGCTTGTCAAAGTTGATCACGGCCATCTCACCGTCATCCGTAGGCAGGAAGCGGAGTGACTGGTTGCCGTGGTCAACAAAGGTGAGATCAGTCAGGTAGGTACCGACGAAAGGCAAGCAGGGGGGGACGTGGCCTTGCAGACGCTGACGCAATACGGCATAGTTGCGAGAAACATCAACAATGGTACGAAGCTGCTCTAGAGTAGCCTTGGTCTTCTGCGACACAACTTCCCATGTGCGTCTCAAGCGAGAGATCATGGAGGAGTTCAGGGAGCAGATGATGGCCATGAGGGAATCGTAGTTGTTCAGCTCCAGGCACTTGTTTGCAATTTTAACCCAGTGTTTGATGGTGGCGGCACGCTTCTTGGGCTCCTCCAGGTAGAGGATGGAGTCAGCAACCAAGTGAGCCAGATCCGTCGACAAGGTCGACATGGCGCGAACGTTGACCGCGAGGGATCCAGATTTGCGTGTCCACTCGGTATCGAGAAGTTCCTCGGGAAGGATAGAGCAGAAGATGCGGGACTCCTTAATAGTCAGCTGACGAGCCAACTCCAATGGGTCAAAGTCCAGGATGGAGATGGAGGCCTCGCCGTTCTTCCACTGCTTGAGCAGATTGGTCTCCTTTTTACCGAGAATAGGAGGTGGAAGAGGAGTGTCGGGGTGAACGTATTGAGCGATGGCGGTATTGGTCTTGCCCATGGACGAAACCAAGCGAGGCACGACGGGACCGTGGACAGTAGAGACCTTGTCAGTTAGATCAAGGAGACGCTTTCCCGCAGAGGGGAGATCAGCGGTCAAGCGAGTCTTTGCAAAGGTGATGATGAATTCGAGAGCAGAGTTGTCGCGATCATGGCGCCAGTGCGACTCGAGCCAGCCCTTGAACACGTTGTAAACACGTAGGCGGACAGGTCCCGCGGCGTGAGGGGTATCCCCGATGTATTCGAATCGCTCAGCGAGGGCCTCAGCAAACTCGAGAGGGGTGGCGAAGAGTCGGAAGGTGAGGTAAAAGGTTGAGACAAACATGGCGTCCGGGGTAGACTGGTGAGCAGTGAGCTTCTCAATAAGGGCACGCAAACTGCCGCCCATAACTGAGCCATCCTTGTAGACCAGCTCGTGAGCAAAGGTCTTCTCCAGGAGGTGGGCCTCCGTCTCCTCATTCTCCTCGGCCAAAGTGGAGTGGCTGACACTTCCCTTGAGAGAAGGCACCTGGAAGCTACCATGGAAGCTACCTCCAATGTCGGGGGAGGTGGCCCGAGTGGAGGTCTGGGATAGACCACTCATCTCGGAGTCGCGGGTGTGGCTGTGGTACGTGAAGCTGCTACCCATGCTTGTGACACCACGGCCAAAGGACTCGCTCACGTCGGACTTGGGGTGACTTTCGCGGAAACCGCTACCGTATGAAGAGAAAGAGGAGGCTTGTTCAGAGGGAGTGGGGATGATGGCGGAGTTGGGAAGAGAGGAGGAAGCAGAGGGGTTGACGGGACTGCTGGAAGAAGTGAGGTGCGATTGGAAAGAAGCTGGGGTGGTTGAGTCGGTGAGGCCAGGGGTGGGAGGCGCGCAAGTCGAGTTTGGAATAGTGAGAGGGGGTGGGGGTAGGCGAAGTGAGAGCTCTTGTGGTTTTTCCTGTTCGGTCGAAATATCAGGCGCTGCTTGGGAGGTGACATTGCCCGACGCGCCCTGCACGATGGCAGTTTTTTCCTCGGTGGAATCCAACTCGATGTCGCCAATCTGCTCCAGCACCATGCGAGCTTTGGCCAGACAATTACCAGCGGCGCGGACGCAATCTGTTGCAGCATCGACCAGTCGCTTACCCTCGTCCGGCATGAAAACCAAATCGTCGTCATGAGCGTTGGCAGGACGAAACACATCGCGTGCAGCTCCGACCAACTCCGCTAGCTTCTCGCACATGGACTCGCGTGCCTCGTCGAGAAGGACACTCCGTTGGGGGTTGTGCTCGCAGACAGCCTCCACCACATTCAACAAAGCCCGACAAGACTGCACAGCTTGCTGAGTGGTGGTGACCAACTCAGTTGACGAGCGCGACTGCATGTGAAGGCCGATGAACGATCCCAGCACGCCCAGGAAGGCGTCATACGAGGCACCTAGCCGCTCCGACGCAAGATTCTGCGCACGAATGGCCGATGAAGGGCCGGAGTAGGAGACCCGGTGGGATATTGAGATACGCTTTGTCGACACAGACATAGGTCGGGACTGGTGGTCCACCGTATCATTCCGCATCGACGCTCGGTTGAATTCCGCGCGACTGTGGCTCATCTGTCGCGACTCGTTCCGCTCGGTGCAAGTGTCCGAAGTCGGGGCAGTATCGGTCAAGGAAAAAGTCGCAGATGCTGGTGTTGGCGGCATGTCGAATTGATTTCCGGAAGTCTCCATCTCGGCGATGGTCCGAGTCAGCCCAACTTCCTCATTCCAGACATCCAAGAAGCGAACACCACGAGTGACAATTTTGAACGCCTTGAGGAGCATCTCATCCAGAATGGACTCGACCTCATCCTCGGCTGGGGCACCATTGGCGACATCCTGGAACTGTTTGGCAACCTTGACAAGCGACGATAGATCGGACAGCAAGGCCTTGCGGATCCTGCGCAGCCCATCGTACTTCTTGACCAGCGGCGACTCCCGGGTCAAGCATTCGCACTTTTCGAGAAGGAATCGAACACCAGCAATGGGGCCTCGCATCAAATCTTGGTTTCCAAAATCCTGTAGTGATGAGCCACATCCTCCGCGAATGATATCCCAAAAATCTGTCAGCGCTTTTAACAAGGGACGCATGGGTAGTTGGTCATAAGCTTCGCAATAATTGGTAGGGAGCCAGCCTCGATTCCCAGAATCTAACAAGGTACCGTCGGCCCAGCCATTGGTGTGAACGGAGTGAACCAGGATGATATCGCCCTGGTCAAGCGGAAGGGTGACCGTCGAGGGAGAGACATCGCCGGCCGGGTGAAACGGATAGAATGCGCGCAGGTAGTTGTGAAAAACGGCTCTTGGGGCCTCGGGTTGTTCCATGTTGTTTTCAGATTGAACGGTTGCTTGGGGTGTCAATGGCGGCGTCATCTCGGACTGGCCGAGAGTATTCGAATAGAAACGAGCCCGCGTATGGTTGGTATCGTACTGATCCGACAATGTGTTCGACACAGTGATATTCGGAGTCGTCTTTGCGATCTTTAATGGTGGGATATTTGGCTTCATTGATTCCATCGCTTGCCCAATTGGGATACTTTGTAGAGAGCGAATTCGATTGTCGCGGAATAGCCGTGGTGGTCACTGACCGGGGCGTTTATGCGATGGTTGATACAATTGACATCCTTCAAGGGCTCTATACCTTAGCAGATGGAAAAGCAAACACACAAAGAAGAAGTGGCGAGTCGTGTGAAATCAGGTTTGACCGCAGAGGGGCTCAGGATCGCCAGATGGCTGGGGATAACCCTACACATCAAGGTCAATTGGAGGGGCGCTGGGACAAAGGGCGGGCAAATGATCGAAACGAGAGGGCAGCCACAGACGACACCCGGAGATCGCAAGTGTTTGTTCCCAGAATAGGGAAAGGGGAATGTCGCGAGTTCAGGGAATCGAGGAGAAGTAAAGAGGGTCCAGGAATGCTGGGGTGGGAGGAGGGGAGACGTAGGGCAAGGCACCTCTCGAAAAGGTTTCAGGGATTGGAATTGGCAAAAAAAAACACCCACCCTTTGACAACAATAATGACCAGGCAGATCAAACTATAAACAGTAACAAGCTGTCCAACGCCAATAATCGAAGGGGTGGGGTGGTCGTTGGACAAGTCACGTCGCGGCGCAAATCGATAGACTGCCGAATAACAGCCCACTTTGGGAGTGCGAGAGAATGACCGAGCGAGGTTGGGAGCAATGCACCCAGATTACCACTACCACCGGGGAGAACCTCAAATTGGGATTGAGCCCTAAATGATGAAGATCGCAGCAAGGACAAGCCAAACTGACTCGCCGTCGTTGCAGATGACGAAGCTGGGAATCCCTTAATTTGCTTTGGAACCTCCTACGCAAGGGCGGCGAGGGCGAGTAAAGGGATGAAAATACAAGTCCGAAGGACCAGGTTCGATTGCCACACCCGTGGGGGCTCACACTTAGAAATCAGTTAAGACCTCTAACAACAATCTCTTCCTAGGACAAATCAACAGGGTCAAAAAGGAAGGACTGAAGCAAAAACGAATTGAGAAAAAAGGGAGACGAGGAGGGACGGATAATAATGATAAAATAAGAACACCTCTGGAGTCGAAGAGGAGCCAAAAGGACCCAGTTGATTCTTCTGGGACTCGATCGGGACGATCCCATGCACAGCTCCACTGGCCGGTATTGGCCCCGTAATTGACGTAAATTCACAAAATGAATGCTGACTGAACGGAAGAGGATCAAAGTACATTACGCTAGTGTGTCTTTTCAAAAGTACGAGCAGATACAAACTGTATACCATCTACCCCGAGCCCATGTCAGGTTGGGAGTCACCACACAGGAGTGCGCCGGAGCAACACACTTTCTGACCGGTCGGCTTGAATAGATAGCAATTCGACCATACGCTTGGCTGCGACCCGCGAGCAAAAGTTTTCTTTTCACCGATTTGGTCTATCTTGTCGCCTGCGTAATCCCTCTCCCCCATTTTCCTCACCTTCCCGTGGCGGGAAAGCCCATATTGCTTCTAGAAATCAAGCAGCAACAGAAAAAAGCAAACCCCGAATACCTCTCATCGGGACTCTATCGCCCACGTACAAGGTGAATAGAGTAGCACGGAATCAAAAGGAAAGAGACCGCCCCCCGAGGGTGTAATCTGCCTTGGGTACTGGATCCCCGATGGTAGAATTGTAGTTGCTTCTTCCTCCACGGCAGGTTTACTCCATAAAAATAACTCCAATACTACACAAAACACGCAAATGGCCTTTGTCTACGGAGACAGAGGCGCACAAGACAATTATAGCCTGGCTAGAGAATACATTGTACAGTCAATACGTATCTATACCATGCTATTCATAGTGTGCCGTACCCCGTACGGAGTACAAATATACAGTATCCTATACACTCAATCACATCCTTCCTGCTCCTTTTCTCTTCTCCCCCCCCCCCCCAAATCCACCTCACACATCTGCCGAACGTTTTCCGGTCCAGACTCTCACGCCTAGATAAAAGCAGGTCCCTGATTGGTCTACTCCGAAAAAAACCACTCAGCCACCCGCGATGCCGCACGAATCAAAAATCCCGACCAAAATCAATTCTGTGGGGGGGGAAAACCCGGTCCTGTCTTAAAATGCACTGGCCGTGTGCTGGAGCCTGCAGCCAGGAGCCAAACACGGGCGGACTCGATCAGTCATCTCTTCTCCAAAGCCTCGCAGGTTTACCAACTGAGGGGGTCAGATCTGTCACTACCGTCCTAGTGGTATTTCTCCTTCTTTTCTTTTTCTTTCCCTGCTATCTACTCCGTAGATTGTGAGTGTCTACTTTGCACATGATCCCCCAAGTCTCTTCGTCGACAGTGGCGACTCCTAGCCAAGTACTAGGCTAGTCTCTCCTTGGCTCACGTTGCCTGTCATCGTCCCTATTATTTTCTTCGGGGATCGACAGCGCAGCGACCGTCCCCCAAGTGACAGCAGCCGAAAAAGTCTCTTTTGTGCTTTTGCCCTGTCTGCAATTAATTGATCACGCCCGGTCCCAGAGCGTGAAATGTAATATATCAACTCGAGTGGCTCGTAGAAAATCCGTCGACTGAGCACCTCGGTACCATAGTTTGCAATGATGATTCCGTGCTAATTGTTCAATGCGCATCTCGCTATTAGCAACTAACGGCCTCTAACCACGACACTAATTTAGGGCTGTTCATGAACTCCCCCGTCCGCCACCGAGCCCCCTCAGTTGCCACAGGTGCATCGCGGGTGAGAATCCTCTAGTTTTGGAGCCCATCTTTCTTTGTTTCCCTCTCTTTGCCGCTCCCTGCCTTGTCCCGCGTGGGGCTGATTAGCACGCCGATTGCCTGACTACGGAGCACTCGACGACCAATACGGCGTATTCCGTACTTCGTACATTATTGGGACGGGCCCTGGAAACCCGACCACCAAAACCAACGCCAGTTCGCGTTGGCAAACGCGGGATCCACAAAACGCGTCCGCTGGGAGATTTTAGAGCTATCGCAAGGCCAAGACCCAACGGACACGGAACGGTCAAACGTCACCGTCACGGCCCCATTTTGGTAGAGCCACCCACGCCATGCATCCCACTGCATATTGCACAGAGTATGGAGGATGTAGTCGTTGACTCCGTTGTCAATAATATAGATGGTGCAGCTGCCGGTGCTAAAGTTGTTGCCGGGGTGGCCTCACTCCAGCAAATTTTTTCCTGTTTGGACGTTTTGGGCGTGGCCCACCATGTCTAAGACCTGCGAGGATCTGTCGTGGATGGAGTATAATACCGAGCGTGCGATATATGGCACAATGGATGGGAAAGGATCAATTGCTATCAAGGGTCAGAAATCCAAGGCCTGGGTCTGTCTGGTCTGGCCTGGTCTGGTCGATGGTCCTGGGTAGCATCTCTATTTCGGGGGCCTTGTCTCTCCGGTGAAAATTTGAGTGGCTCGAAGGAACTTCGGCGTAATCTATTAAATTAGAGGGGTACTTTTGTATCCGGGACTGGATCAAATCGCCCCCAAGATATAATAGTACTGAGTACGTGTCGAGCCGGGTGTTTTTCCGCTGGAAACAACTTGCGGAAGGTTGATAGACTCAATATTTGGGTCGCTAAGGGACCGGAGCGTAATTACGTCCCGTGGGCGAGCGGGAGCTTGGAGAGTGAACGGATGGGGAAATAAAGCTCCCTCCAGCCCATTTTTGGTCCAATGACTCTAGTGCTTCCGGCTGAATTCAGGTCTAACGTAGGTTTTGCGACGAGGATCAATAGAGGGCGCTTCATCCCGTCAACGGTCTAGACTTGATAGGCAAACCCGCCGCTCGAGCTTCAAGAACAAAGAAAGGCCTTGGTAGCCTTGTAAACTTACCCATATACAATCCAATTGAATACGTCAGTTGTAGACGTGTACACGACATAAACGGAGGTCCTCGAAGTCAACCAATCGTCCGTGCAGTCAGAACCATTTCCTCCTGTTACTACTCATTACCAACAAACATACAGTAAATTGATCCATATCACTCACTATCAGCAAACTACTCCGTCCTGCTCCAACCGATCAACCTCCCGCTACACAAAGCGGCACAGACACAGTGATACTGCAGTTGCCAGTCCACTTCCCAATTTTGAATGCAACTCACTCCCCTCATAAGCAACGCATTCCCCGCCAGTCACATGTCCCACCCAAGCTGTCAACCCGACGATTCAGCAAGATAAAATGCCACCTTCGACGCGATCATTTCACCCCCCAATGGGCACGGGAAGCCGGACGGTCATTCATGCAAGCCCCCTCCACATTGTCACAGTGCCGGGCGCATCATGACCAGAGTTGGTAAGTTGTGCCTGACGGAAAGCGGGGACCGGAAGACCCTTCTGCCCTCCGTGATCCGTGACAGTGTGAATTACGGCGGTCGTTGTCTTGAATTGGGAGGCAGCTCCGTGCTCCGGTCGGGATCGAACCGTGGGACGAATGGGCACGTGTTGGGGGGTGGTGGGGAGGGGGCTCGGGCCAGGTTGTATCAGAGCTGGTTCTGGTTCCTGGGAGCCATCAGATAATCGACAAAGTTACGGGGCTTGCGGTAGATGCGACGATCCTGAGCTGCCTCTGTGCTTAAAACTTGACTACGGCGAAGTTCTGACAGCTTTGTTGGAAAAATCGGTTTTTCCCAGCCTCGCTGATCGAGTGAAGAGTACATGGCGCCATAGGGGCGAGAGCAATTGCTGTCCATAGTAATGAAACATACCTTGCTCCAGAACTCGTACTATACAAACATCCAGACGGGCCATAGGCCAATTCGTGAAATCCCAGGATGTCTTCCGGATAATCCACATTACATGTCTCAAGCCTCCTGTCCGTTTGCCGGTCTTATCTCAATCAATTCACAGCCCAAAGCCAACACCTACCAAAAATGGCTCAAAGCTCTCCGATTTTTCCGGTGCCTGCAGTAGTGCTGACTGGGCGCCATGCATGGACTTTTGTTCCATCCTCCAAGGCTGGCTCCGTCTTTCAATGTGCGCAAGCGAACGCGCCCATTCCCGGCAAAATTGCACGAGGCCGTTGACTCGATGCCCAAAGGGGTGGGGCAAGCAACGAATCTTATCCGTGCAGAAGTCCGTTACGGAGTGGGTACCCAGTTGTAGAGGACGGAGGGCTGATTGAGGCGGGATTGCTTCATTCCCCGTGAGAGTACTCGGCTGCATGTATGTGACGAATTGACATTTTTGGCCTATCGAGGTACAAACAGGATGAGACGGTCGGCATTCACATTGCCTGGTTTGTGGATAGTCCTGCATGAAAGATCGAAGCCATCCATCGATATGTGTATGCTTGTTTGTGGCCAGGAACGTGCGCTAGGACTATGGAGTCCTCGGGTGTAAATCAAGAATCACGGGGAGAATCTATCAAGGGCATGTTGAGTACCTCCGGCGTGATTCAATAAATCCATAGCCCACGCCTGTGCCCACACTAAAAATCACAGACAGCTCAAATAGATCTCGTCCGATATAAATTACACACGTGCTATTTTGAATCATCAATAAGGACGCGGTTGAACCGCGGGGTGCGCCGATTCAGTGCCGATCATAGGAACAAAAATTTCGCACTAGGAGCAATTCCAGCTGCAGCGGGGCCAGATTATCACAAAATGAGAAAATAAGTCAGGGGAAAACATGAGATCCGATCTATAGCGTGCATTTCACAAGATCCTCTGTATATTCACGGTCATACACAAGTGAATACCCGAGATTCGTGGGAAACGTGACGCGTAAACCTAACCAACTAATGCACGAGATGAATTGAACAATTAATCTGCATCCCACCAATTTATGTGTCGAGGTATCAAGGCAATTCAAACATCGGTCACAAGTAATCGGGCATAATCATGCAACATCACGTCAACATAAATCAAGCACACCGCGATTCTACTACAGCTCCGGAAATTTCAATCTCAACCCCAGACCCCGGCTTTATTCCCCAATAATCAAGGACCAAGAACTTTTACACACATCTCTTGCCTCGGTGCCTTGTACCTCTTCCGTGAATTCTCCTACTAGTTTCTGTTGTGTAACCTCGTGGCACCTTATACCATTCGAGGAGTGTGCCTGACAATGGCGGTCGGACGGAGGCTACGAGTAAGCATACATATTCTCAGTCCCGTCCGCGCCGCACACCGATTGTACCTGCGTCTTTGCGCCGCGGCCTGAAATATCCAGTTCGATCTTAAATAGAACCAATATGTTAGATCTGTGTCATGAGAAGAGAATCCTTGATTTATCTATCCTGCTCGAAATAATGTGGAAAGTCTTGGTCGACGTCTGTTGTGATTCTATGTTGCACAGCCCTTTCCGCTCGTTCTCTTCCCCGCGAGGCTTACGCCACGCTTTCTGAATGTTACACAGGGATAGGCGGTGATCGATTCGGTCAGTTTCCCTAGTATGCATTTGTGAACTCATTTCCAAAAATTTCAAGCAAAGCATTAACCAAACCACAGCTCTGAACAATGTTCGCGGGAACATGCCATACCTCATACATACACGAGACTACTACCTGCCGCGACGTCGGCTTGTGGTACGCCAAATCATTACTATTGACTCGTGCATAAGCCATCAATAGTCGATACAAAGCATCAAAATACCCACCGCCTTGGCATCTCGCTCGAGCTAGTATGTTTGGACAGAGAGCTTACCGCAGCTCCCATGAAGTCAGGATGGATGATCATCCGGAACACCGTCGCCACGATGATTCAGTCAGCGCGACTGGGGCGTGAGTTTCCCTCGACTTGTCGAAGCAAATTACGGATGGCTTGCACGGAGTACACTACGGAGAAACATACATAATCTACGTACTCCACCGTGACTCCCGCTCTGCTCTGACAGACTTCAAGTATATGGAGTACGTTAGACTTGACTAGTCGACCCAGGTATGTGGTCCTTGGGATGGATACAGATCGGCGTGTACTGAGTAGCTTCCTGAGTATGACATGACGCTTCTGGATGGTATCTACGATACGTACGCTCTGAAAAGCAGGAGACCTGCTTAATCTACGTACAGAGTACTTCTTACTCGCTCTAATGCCAACCCGCTCAAGACCCTCGTGACCCTCCATGACCCACGACTAGTCGAATACACTATACACACTCCGTGAGAAGAGCCAAGAAGCCAAAGAAAGGGGATACCTACGAGCGCGACACCGTCTCAGCGTCAGCTCCACCCTTCAAGCTCCACAATCATTTCAAAGCATCAGCCGGAGATCATCCGCGAAACGTCCAAGAAAGCCAAGAAGAGCGGGACACATACACACCAAAACTAACATCGACTAGCACGATCCCGCGCAACGGTTCAGCCGCGAGCTGTGGCGACATTTCAAAATTAAAAATCAAGCCAATTTCAATGAATCGCTCGGTCTCTAATTCTTGTCCATGGGATCTACTCAGCCAGTGAGGCGTACAATCAACAGGGCTCTCATCGACTGGCTACGTTGCCCATACGTTCCAGGGGAATATAACGAGCTACAGTGAATTCGGGAGATGAGCGGGATCATTATCACAGTGTTCCTCAGGGACTCGCCAAATCCCGATCCTGGAGTAGCGCCACGCGCGGACTCATTCTTTGTTCGGGATAAGGATCGCCACGTCTTCCTTTTGCCTTTGCCATCAAAAGGGGGGGCGGGCGGAAGCTACCAGTCCCAAAATTGGATTCGGCGGGACGTTTTCTGGCGTCAAAGAGGGGACGAATCCGTTTTGGGGCGCAGGCGGAAGAGCTTCCGGAATCCCAGTGACAGAGAATCGGAATCTGATGTCTTGAATGTGGGAGCTTCTTGAAACTTGGGACGTTGGTCCTGGCAAAAGGACGGCCCCGACGCAGACTCAGGGATTCCATTAGTTGCAGATGGGGCTTTGGGAGCTGTCAACATCCTATCCGTTCTCCAGACAATTTGACCATGGTCAAATAGTGAAGTAAAATAAAGTGAAGTCAAGTATCAGCCCAGTCAACTTGGCCGTTCGACATCTCGAGGAGATTTACCGACCATACATGTGGCATATGCAACTGTATTCTAGCAGCCAACGTGCCTATGCCCATTCAGGATAATTGTTCGCATCCGGAGGGTTGTTGCCCCTTTCAGCTTTCAGGCAACAACTAGGAGTTGTGACTTTGGCACATCACAACTAACGCAAAACAGCCTGCTTAGACTACTATTGGCAATCAATAGTTCCAACGTCCGTTCGGCTTTGTGCGCTTACAGAAGAGGGGTGCGCCAGGGTGCCGCTATCCTCTCGCCCCACCAAGCGTCGAGTCCAGAACACTCAGAATCATTCGATGATCATCCTTTATTCATTAAGGGGCGGGGTTCCAGAGGGTCAATAACATCGATGGAGTCCTGCGATTAGCGTGTCGCCTTGCCCTTTGAAGCACGTGTTCACTACAGGCTGCGGGGCTACTGTAGGAACCTGGCATATCTTTGTGCCCCTGAACTGAGAAGATGTGGTGTGGGGAGCAACGAAGGTGGACCAGGCCTATCGGAAAAAGACGCTAGAAGGGAAAGAAAATTAATTAATCAAGTACATCGGGGAACTCGGTATGGTCCACTGAAAATCGTGTTCATCAAGCGCAGGATGAACGACAAAGCTCGAGGGGGCAATGATGCGAAAAATTGTGTCGCGGTTGCTATATCTTGGAAAGAACTGCTGGTCGTTGCGAATTCGATAGTTCCAACTCCCCGGATACGCCCCCCACTGTCTCCGCTGCACGGTCTTTGGGACGGGATGGAAGGCGCAAGTTGATAGGTCTTGGCTCAATTCTTATCACCTCCAAGGTGAAGTTTAGCATTTCAGAGTTGTGCATTCCTGGAGCAGGGACGGGACGTTGGAGAGAAAAGGGTCCCCGAAAGGGGGTCGTCGCCTTGTGCCTATGGATGTGATCAAGGACGTGAAAGAAGTGTGCGGTCGCGTTGGTTTCTGGGATTCTTAGTTCGGAGACGTTATTCCTTTGGTGGAGAGAGCCATGGTCATCACCGAAGCCACCGGTCAAGGCGTCGACAACATCGTAGACTGAACAACCAGTAGGTGACTCAATTCGAAGGGGCAAGGTGATGGGCCACATGAAGTACCGATTACCATACATTACCATACGGTCCTGGTCATGCCGTCCTTACGCTCGTTACTGTTTCTTACGATCTCGTCGTCCGCCCGTACGGAGAGAAATGGCATCGCACGATATCATTTTATTCTTCTTATTATTCTTCCTCATGCCGTCCTCCCGATCGCACCACCTCCACCACAGATTTGCGTGCCCGCTTTAATTTATCGCCACCTCCAGACAATCAGCCGATCATACTGAGTGGCGATAGTCGATCTATCTCTTGCCTGCGTCAATAGTGGAGATTTCTGTGCATTCAATGCTGCCGATTTGCCTTGCGAACTGCAGGACAGAACTTGTATGGAGTGGACGACAGAAAATGTAGAGAAGGTGGACAGCTGCATGAATGCGTTCATGGTACTCCGTACTTTGAACTCCATTCAACAACTTCGCTGACACTTCGCTTCAACCGCGACGTCTTATTGCAATGGAGCTCCATCAACACGGCCCCTTCTCGACTCTTTTTTCCCTCCCGCTTATGCTTCTCCCTAATGATCGAGTCTGTTGTTCGAGCAACCATTCACACTTGGCCACGAGTGGGTGCGTGATGCCGTCCCGAACCAGGAGTTCGCTCGAGTGTGGGGCTACTGCATCGACGATCAAGTTGGCGCCGAGCTTCAAGCTCACCATTTACGCCAGTCACAGAACAGATGACGGCGGAGCCTGGCTTGTCGTGCCCCCCTCTGACAACCAACGGAACGTGATCTATTGATGATCACTTCTATGCTGGGACATCGCGTGTTTTTCTCGCGCTGACCCTTTTTACTCGTTACTCTCAGCCGTGACAGTGACAGAAATCCAACGTGTGCAGGAGGAGAAATTTTTCGTAGGCAAAAGCATGATGCCAGAAATTGGAATCGGCCTCCAGCAGTTAACATCAAAATGCAGGGTCGGATGCAAAATTCCCCGGACAAATCCCTGGAAAGGTTGAAGGCCCAGGTTCTTCACGTCCGGAACATGATGCGGGTCCCATTATGGCATCACCACTGCGTATCACCTGTGTTCCTGCGGCACAGCGCACGAGCGCACACAGTATCCCGCAATCACAGAGCACTTTTTGACATTGCTCATTGCACGGTAGTACGGAGTTCTCCGAGCATGTTCCAATCTGACTATAGCGGGATGTTTCCGCAAAGTCTCGCCGGGCTCAACGCTTATAGTTCCCACTGTCAATATATTCACGGAGTAATCCTGCGGCGAAACCACTTCAGGGTGGGACGGGGTTTCCACCCCCGTGCGAAATTGACTCTCAATGAGTGGAACACAGCCAGTCTAATCACTCCCCTCGACTCGAAACACATACGCAGTACTTATATCATATTTTTTTCTCGCGACCCCAGCGGGAAAGTTCGGGTCACAAACTAGTCCCGCCTCTGACAGGCGGGCTTCACTTGCTAAGATCATATTACAGCAGGTCTCAGGCTATCGGTATAGCATCGGAATGATAATGAACAAGGGTGGCTGTCACGGAATCTTGAGAAAAAGTAATCAGCAGGGCGTAATTGCGAACTAGTATACAATGCGCGTACATACTCAGCTCAGATTTGAGCATATTCCCTATGAACTACACTATCCCTTCTGCATTTTACACTGACATGGGTTAGTTTATTAGTTCTATTCTTAAAAGAGTCGAGGGAAAACTGGAACGGGAAGTATCTCTCGTCCCCGGTCACTTAAAACAGTGGCTTGATGGATTTTTTTCTCGACTATGGGTCTAGTTTGCTCGATCGGGAAGGTTTAGGGGTTATGCTAACAAAAATAAAGTGTTAAGACTACCCGTGTATACTAGTTTGCGTTCGTTGTAATCTACTAGGATTCGATCAATAAGGAAAGCAATATATAGTAGTTTTCGAAATCAGCTTAACCTCGCACTCTCCGGACTTGAGTTCCGGAAATAAATCCAAATTACCCTCATCGTGCTTAGGGTCACCGACTTATATGTCGGGCAAAATCGGATATTAATGACGATAGCTCATCTAGGACGCATTTTAATAGACTTGTAATAATACACGGTAGCGTCCAGAAACCCTTAGCCTGGGCGCTTTTCGCCTAGACGATTACTGCTCAACAGCCCCCCATCTGCATCCTGAACTAAGCAGTCTCTGATATGATAAAGTAATGAATGTGAACTCTTTCGGACAGGGTACTGAAATCTCTAAATACTCTCATCAAGCCCCATGTAGGCCATTTAGCACGGTAGCTGATGTGCCCTCAACAGGGGTATCAAAATCTTCTATCTTCGACCGAGAAGGGTTGACCTTCCATCGGAGCAGAGTAAAACTGTGTTTTTGGAAGAGAAATTTTCCTTGACCATCCCATGTCGACTCCTTGACCCCCACCTTTTGTGAACCCCATGTGTTGGTATCCCGAATATCATTGTCATTTCCACCAACACAAAAAACCTCCACTGGACCCTCGATCGCCGGCAGAGATGTCTCCAACGATTCGGAGTCGGAGACATTCACCACAGCAAGATTGAGATAGTTATCGTCGCTCAGCGCAGCTGAAACATCCAACAATGGGATATCCATCGTGCTCGCCAGCCATTCCGGGGTGGTTCGCCCTCTGTAAACTGGACTCCGGACGTGAACTGCCAGACTCTGACCGCGCATATAAGTAGAGAAAAGCAGCAAAGGCCAGTAGGTGGTCTGCTTGACCACACCCTGCTCGTTTGTCATCAACGGGGCGATCACATTCACGCTCTGGGCGATCGTGGCCATGCCGAGATGCCGTGCCTGTCGTACAAACACATTGAGCCACAACGCCACTGCTGTCATATCTGAAACGTCGTAAAGCTCTTCCGCACCCTTGTTCCCTGGAGCCCGGATTGGATTCCAAATATTCCACTCATCGAAAGAGATCTTGGGTCTGTGAATGGTCTTCGGTTTTGTCACAAAATTTGGAAAGGCTTCGTAGTCCATTTCGGTACGCGCCAAGTCGATTAGTGCTGCTGCAATCTCAATGGCTCTCTCGGCAGCCTTAGGGCTAGTGGCATTAGGATAATGTCTGGTTAGGCACAGAAATATCAAGGCAATTAGTCGTTTTTTCTCAAGTGAAAACAGAGTTCGTTCACTGATCAGGCGCCTTACTCCATATCAAAAGTGTATATGTGGATACTGTGCAGATCGGTGACCTTGAGACATTCTTGTAAGACGTATCGATCCCAATCACTGTGTCCATCCTTTCCGCACAAGACAAGCTTGATAGTTGGGTCAAGTTGTTTAAGCGCTGCGAAAGATCCGAGTCAGCTATGTTGAAGAGAAGATTTTCAACCAACGGGGATAGGGAAGGATTTGCCTTTGCCCCATTGATACGCCTTCTTCGCATAGTCCTCTTTCGAGGCCTGTTCAACTTGCCTTCGTTCTTGATGTTAGTCTACCTAATCTTGAGATGATAATCCGCAGTTACTAACCAAGGACCCCAGACTTCATTTCCTAATGCCCAGTATTTTACTCCGTACGGCTCTTCTCGCCCATTCTGCCTTCGGAGATTGGCATAATATGTGTCAGTGTCAAGGTTGCAATACTCCAACCAGCCCAGTGCTACGATGTATTGAAATGATGATCAGCTTTTCTAAGTAGAAAGATCAAAAGAGAAAGAGAAGCAATGCCCACCTTCTTCAAGCGTACCAGTTCCCATATTCAGCGCTAGATACGGCTGTGCCCCGATGATTTCACACCACTTCATGAACTCATCTGTACCAAATTGATTCGTCTCCACTCCTTTCCAGGCAGCTTCTACACGCTTCGGGCGTTGATCTCTTGGGCCTACTCCGTCGAGCCAATGATATGTGGCCGTGAAGTTCCCTCCGGGATACCGCACTGATATAGTTAAAAAGGGGGAAATTAGGGTCCATTTCCACCCAAAGACATTTCATACGAATGGATTGGATAAGGTCACATACTAATTGGCACCTTCAGTGCTTTCATGCAGTCAATCACATCGGTACGGAAACCGTTCTCATCGATCAGACCGTTCTTGTTGGTGGGATCGTAAATCCCGCCATAAATGCAACGCCCCATGTGTCTAGCTCACTGCGGTCAGCTCGTTGAATCAAATCAGGATATCGAAGCACATAGCCGACACATACTCTGCAAATCCTCCATATAGTAAATGGTCAATTTCAGAGATGGTGTGTTCAGGAGAGGTAGAAATGGAGGGCTGGTCTTCCTCGCTAATTCGAGTGAATGTCGTCATGGCAAATTAATTCGAGCACTGCAGAAGGCAACGTTAATCTAGAAGACTTAGATATTTGTACGTGCGGCGCCATCATGATGGTATAAATACAGTTCAAACACAATTGCCGTACCGCAAGACCCCGGATATCCCGAACCGAGACCGGGAAGCAGACGTAGGAACTAGGGAAATTTCCGGCGGGGTTGGCGGCTCTGTGGGAGGAGTATTTCCCCAGATTCGCCAAGTCAGGAAAAATCTAACCTGGACTAAGTGGCTAGACTGAGCTCCTTCGCTAACAAGCTACCTAGGTATTTGACGCGCGTTAGCTCTTGGCTCGTGGTGGTTCGGAATTACCGAGCACCCAGGCCTTCTTTCTATCTGATGCTTTTCTGATAATGGCGTCCTACTAGCTACTTCAATATTGATTCGAACCGAGGGTAAGAAACTAGAATCCGATCACGGAAAACCCCACCAACTCATTCTTCATGACGGCTTAGCCGGCCCCTGCCAGTTACTTTGCTAGGAGTAGGTGTTAAACTACTTAAATCACACTTCCATCATGTATCAAAAATCTTATATTTTACTCATTCATCTTGGGACGTGAGTTCTCGGCGGCTTGAATTTATTGCACTCCTCTGTCTATAAAGAGAGATTGATTTTGCCATATCTGTCTACTTACCAGGAAATCGACAAGACATGAAGAGTGTTAAAGCTGCTTCTGCGCACTTGGAGAAGGCAGTCGATGAGCCGAGTGACGCCGTGGAGCGTGGACGTCGTCTCCAAGAGGATGAGCGTCAATTAACAGCATGGCAAACAGCCCGGCTGTACCCACACGCAGTTCTATATTGTGAGTAGTCTCTCATAATTTCGCGGTGATAGTTGCACTTGACTAATTATGGAATCCAATCAGGCAGCGTAGCTTTTACTGCAGGTCTGATGTACGGCTACGATCTCATCGTCAATGGTTCCGTAATCGCCATGCCTTCCTTCATAATCAGATTCGGCACCACTGGTGCGTCCGGTATTTATCTGCCAACGGTTTGGACATCTCTTTGGACATCGATGACCTCCCTCGCGCAGGCTCTGGGTGCGTACGGAGTCGGTCTAGTCGCTGACAGGTGGGGTCGCAGGTGGCCTGGAGCAGCTGCAGGCATGCTTTCCTTGGTTGGAACGGCTGTTTTGTATACCGCAGAGACTCGAGGCTGGCTTCTGGCGGGTAAAATGATCACAGGCGCAGCAATTGGAGCTGGAATGGCGGCAGGTACAAGTTACGCATCTGAAGTCGCGCCGCTGAAACTCGCAGGCCCTATGCAAGCCTCCCTTGTGCTATTCGTGGTCTTCATGCAGGGAGTGGGCTTAGGCCTTGTACGGATATTTGTGCCATACACCGAAACTCAAGCATTCCGAAATGTTTTTGCAATCCAGTGGGCAGTAGGGTTCCTTGCTTTTGTGGGGTTTATGCTCACCCCAGAGTGAGTTCTCCATTTTCTTCTTGCTGGACGGTGAGAAAATCGTATGGACTAACCCTGGAAAAAACCCCTAGATCTCCTGTCTATCTGATACGACGAGGGAAAGTGGAACAAGCAAAAGAGGTCCTCGGGCGAATCTACAGCATGCATTCAAATGCTGAGGATCGCATTGCATACCTAGTTCAGACCATGGTGGAAGAACAAAATCAAACGTCTGATGAAGCAGCATCGTATCTGGATTGCTTCCGCGGCACGAACTTCAAGCGAACTTTGACAGTAGCCTTTCTCTATAGTACCAACAACTGGGTCGGTGGTGCTTTCCTGGCTCAGTCCACCTACTTCCTTCTCACGGTGGGATTGCCGGCCGTGCACTGCTTCGACATCGGCATGGGGGGATTTGGCTTGGCCATCATCGTTATCGTCTGCCTTGCCAATTTTGGACATAAAGTCAGCAATCGTCGATGGCTTCTTTCAGGCATTTTTCTCAATTTTCTGTTCATGATCACTATCGGCGCTCTGTACTGGGCCCCTGGAATGGGGGCTGTCTGGGCTATTGGTATCCTTATGTACGAATTACTTCCTGGATCTTTCTGCCCATACTGAGCCCACTAACGAATATCAATATTTTAGGAACATCCTTATCTCGATTCAAACCAGTCTTCTGCAAGCTATCGGATGGCCGATCGCGGCGCAGATTTCCAGTTATCGTCTTCGGGCTAAAACCCTCTCCATCGGCGTTTTGTCACAGACGCTGTCAACCTGGCTGACCCAGTTCGTCGTGCCTTACATGTACAACACGGGGTCTGGTAATCTGGGGGCGAAGACCGCATTTCCGTTCGCAGGTCTCTCAGTTTTGGTCTTCATTTGTGCATATTATTGTGTTCCTAACACGACCGGCCTCACTACCGAAGAGATCGACCGCCTCTACGCAGATAAGGTGCCAGTCAAGAAGTTCGGCGCATTCATGCCCGAAACAAGTCGAGAATAGCTGCAATACTGTATACAGTTCCGGCAAGAGCCCCGACCATCCACCAGCCCGGGTGGCGAAGAAACAGTGTTGGTTGAAACCAATGACCCAATTATAGCACGGATCCTCAAGGTCGCAAATGGCCTCACCCATTATTCCAAAAAAAAAAGCCAACGTTTCATCAGTTCAGGCTGAATACCAAATAGGCCATAGGAGCCGGGGAAGTGAATTGCTTGACCTTGAAGATGGTGATAGTCTTTGTTTGATACCCGTACTTCGCCTTTCGGAGTTTATGCTCAATCTCAGGCGAGGATTAATATGAGATACTCATTTCCAGTGGTTTCCTGCGTAAGATAGATTATTTAGCTTCATTATTTGCACACTGAGCACCTCATAGCAGCAAAAGGTCCTATATGAAAACGTCACACCCCAGTATCTACTCTTCACGTTATAAGTCTTCATCCCTTGCGGAGACCACTCTGCATAACACCAAGAAATCCTGCGAGATGCTGGCAGTTACCAGATGACTGACCTGCAATAATTGAGCAAACAACGACAAATCTCGAGTTAGAGGAATTAAATGATCGAATCCCAAATCGCTCATGATACAAATATCGTGCGCCTTGCCCTAGCATACCCCTCTCTTGACGCGACGCGTCTGTCGAATTCCTCATGCCGGGAGCTAATCCCGAACGCTACTTCCCCTGGAATGGGACCAAATATTGCTCACAATAATATTATGAACACCAAATCCCTTCCTCAGTCTCTCTTGTCATTCTGTACACATCTTGATTAACGCCCATCGAAACATCTCACTCTCGCAATACCAAGAACTTCTCCACTTTCTATCCAGGCAAGTTTCACATCAACGGTAAGTACTCCGAGCTAGTACATATGCAAAGCATCTTTTTACTGACGCGTATTCTGATAATTCATAGAAAACCAAATTACATTCAAAATGAAGCTGACCGTCATCTTCGCCGCAATTTCTCTCTCCTCCATCGTCGCCGCGGTTCCCGTACCGACTGAGTCGCGTCGAGGATTCATTCCAAAGCCTATGGATCTGATTGAGATGATGTATCCTCATTCTGGGATTCCCAGGCTGGCAGGGAAACTTGAGAAGGAATTGCATATCTGTATGTATCTCGTGGGATACGATAGCTTGAACGATGTAGCTAACGATTGTGACAGAATACCACAAAGAGAGGATGATCAGGCAAGGAACCAGGGAAGAGAGACAAAGATTGAGGTGGTACCTTTTGTCCCTCATAGATGCAGCAAAACTGAAGTTATGCATGTCTTCACAAATTCAACGAATATCCAAAGTCAATACGAGATGAAACAAACGATGAGCTGAACATCCTGTCGTAGAATGTCGAAATATATTTATCCTCTCAAACCACCTAATAATTATAAGACACAAAATGTCGCTAAAACATACCCTCCATATCCAGATCGAGGAACTCCGGATTACCCACAGCCATATCCGCGGCATTGAGCACATCATCAATCGCATCCATTCCCGTGACACTAGAATCAAGCCCCATGTCCTGGCTTACACCACCATCCATCCCTGCCGCTGCAGCTGCTGCAGCCTTATCAAGCATCTGGTCGATGTTTTCAGGGTCGTCATGACCAACCCCAGCATCGCCGACGCCGCCCGTCGCGTCAAGATTCATGCGATCCTGACCGTCGACGCCAAGCTCCATATTTTGGATGATATTGCTGACGTCGATGTTGGAAACCCGCGATGGCGGCGCAGCGAGGAGGCTGACACGGCGCCAGAGACGGACAACGATCTGAGCACGGAGAGGGTCCTTCTCGGAGATTTTAGGCACATTCTGGTGCTGGAGGGAAAGAGCATCGCGGAGGGTGAGGATTGCGCAGCGCGGCAAAGGCTCTTTGCTCGGATCGACAGGGTGGCAGATGTTTTGATCGACGGCGAAGGACTCGGGCATCGGGGCACAAATCATAGTCGCCGCAATATCCAGGGCGAGATCGCCGCTGCCGGCTTCGGTCTGTTGTTTCAGTTCGTCGATTATAGCACCCAGCACACGTGCGGAGCCGATAATTCGGATTGCAGCGAGCAGCTGGCGGTGGGTGTAGGACAGCGGCTGGGGGGAGATTTCGGAGCTTGCACTCCACAAGGTAAGAGACTGAAGAGTCCCGCGGATACTGCCCGGGAAACCACCTCCTGCAGGGGCGGCCCAAACTTCAAGTTCGGAGCGAAGGCAACTACCAACGCGTCGGAAGGAGAGATATGGATCCAGTGCATCAAGAATTGGTTTGATGTCCGAGATCTTGTCAATATTTTGCCGGGCCTGGTGTCTTGTCCGGACGTCTTTCAGTTGTTCTTCTAATGGACGAGCGGTGATATGTAGTACAGTTTTGTGAATAGCTTGTGCTTCGCCAGAGATAGAACTGGGCTTGACGAGGGAGTAAAGAGTCTTGAGGGGAATTTCAGGCTCGGTTTCAGACTGCCAGATGTGGTTGCCGAGCCAAGTCAGCGCGACAACAAGAGACGGGAGTAAAAAGGGTTCAAGCAGATCTAGTTGTGTATTAGAAGTAATAATTGAGAAAGGGATTAGGTGCTCAACTCACATTCAAATCCACCTTTGAGCGTCTCAAAGTCCATCTTGCCCGACTCACAGGCTCCAAGACTCTGGTCAAACAAAGTCGCCACAAGCATGTAGAACTCCTGCGGACTACACGTCGACATGGTCTCTTCATTGATACCCTCGGCAATGAATAAGGCCCCGATCCACGAACCAAGATCTTTGTTCTGTTTTTCATTCAGCTCGGTGAGTTTCTGACTGCAAGACCCCCGGTCTAGCAGTTTCAGTAGAAAAGAGGCATTGCTCGTGATTCCCATATCAGCGGGGCTCAAGTCATACCGGTACTTGAAGACAAGTACCAGTAGAAGGATACTACCAAATTCATCGTAGACGGGCTGGTTTTCGCTTTGGTCTTCGTCCCAGCGCCAAGAATCGAGAAGAAAGCAAAGAGGCTGCAAGACTTGCTTTGCGGTTCTGAACATAAGGATGACGTCCAGGGTTTGAGGGCGTCGAGAAAGAGAGTTGCAGATGTTTTTTAGAGTCATTGTTTCTTTTTGATTGCAGAGATTGAACATGACCTAACAAGACCAGTCAGTCAAGATACGCTGGAGTAAGATGAATTCGACAAACCTCAGTGATAGCACCGACAATGGCACCTGCATTGCCCTCCATTGACTCGATCTCACCAATCAACTGCTCTGCACGCTCGGGGCGATTGTTTATCTGCGAAACAAGATCGTCCTTTTGATAAGGACCGCCCACTGGTACGGTCTGCATAGGATTCTCCCCTAGCAGCCGCTCGATGCTAGACTCCTGGATGAGTCTGTGAGATGCACAGGCGAACAGGAACTCCTGTCGGGCATCAGAGAGAATGCTACTCCCCTGCATAGAAAACATTTGAGAGAAAGAGGGGAACATATTAGGGTCAAGTCGGTTGAGCGCCTGGGTAATGCACATCTCCATAGGAATCGGGACCATGGATGCTGCCGTCATGGCGGCGAAGAACGCCGGAAGCTTGTTTACCAAGAACGTCCGGAACAAAAACATCGTACGACTAGACTCGTTGCGGTGAAGGCCATTGGATAGGACGTCGAAGGCGGCCGTTGTGATCTCCATGATGAGAGCTTCTTGATGGCCCTGAAAAATGTGGATATATTAGGACGGGGCACGATCTTTGACCGAGGACAGACTGAGGGAAAAGAGGGATGTGAAGGACTGACCTCATATCGATTGGTGAGGTAATTGATCAACATAGAGTCATCAACCAACGGACGTCCAACAAGCTGACAGTGGGTTAGTACCATGGTTAAAACAGGGGTTCAACATGTCATACCATAGAATTGAGATACACGTAAAGACCAGCTCTAGTGTTGATCACCGGTCCATCCATCACCGAGGCCTCGAACTGAAGGGCATTGACATTCATACCATCGATAGTCGGATGGTCCAATTGCTTGGAGGGTTGCTCTCCATACAGATTGAACTCCTTCTGTAGTGTGTCCAGCCTGTGCCGCAGAGGCAGGGACACGTCGACACACAAGGGTAGGTATGAGGTCAGAGCCTGACCCAGCTTTATTTTCAATTCTATCAGAGATTTTAGCACCATGAATACTGAACTGTGATCTCAGAAATGAAAGAAGGCGGCATACCTTGTTGATAATCACTTGATAGCGTTTCCAGACCCTTCGATGTGCCAGACAAAGCCGCCAGCAGGATTCCGAGCGACTCAAACAGCGAGACAGCGTCGGGAGAGCTCATCAAGCCACCACTTTGTTGCGAGATGCCATGATTGTGCCATTCGACAAATGCGACGATCCAGTCAACTGTCGCATCATAAAGCTCTGCCGCCTCTGCAATTCGCCTTGGGATTGCTCCAGTTGAGATGGAAAGCATGACATCCTGGATGACCTTGATGTCTGTCATGAGAGTCGACATATTTGGTTTGGATTGAGATTTTTGGCGAATAGATGAATGCGCCAATAGTCTTCTCAATGCTGACGCCGCCTTCACTTGGCCGACCTTGCACAGCCCGTCGACGTAGACTGGCAGAAGCGGGTCCCAGGCGATGCTGGATGCGGCGCGTGCCTCTAAAAGAAGATCAAGCAGGTCATTTTCTTTCAATGGTGATCGGCTCTGCATCAATTTTGATAGATCCTTGAACTCATCAACGTCTACGCGATGTGCCAGACATCGCTGGACGAAGGTTCTCCACTGATCAGGGGATGCCGTATCTGACAACATGATGAAGAGTCGATGGGCATAACAAGAATGAGAACCCAATGCTCAGTTAATATTATTTGAGAACTCGATCATGTAGCCATTTCGTGCAATGCTGCCTTGAAGTGAATGCAGTCCATCCCCAATTGGGCGGAGGGATGGTCGGGTCTGTTTGGCCGGGGTCACGTGGCTGGTGCTGTTGGGTGGGTCACGTGGCTGATAGCCACCTGCAGCGACCAGGACACAAAGAACATCAACGTACTCATTCTTCACCGACCGACTCACTAGATTAAATTGTAATCTCCGCCTATCCACTTTTCATGAACAGGTTCCACAGCCCACAGTTGGGCATGAATTTGAAACTATGCACAGTTCCTGACTGCAGCAAGTATGCAATGATCGGCTCGCTGTTGGTGCCTCAGGCCAGCACGCCAGACCTTCGCCAAGTGTCTTCATTCAACGACAGTAGAGGTGCCTTTTATTATTACAGTGACCCTAGTGAGATGACTCAAGTCAATATCCAAACTGATTAGCATGTCAATATTGAGACAGAAGCAGGGGATCGAATTTTCCGAATGCAATCTCCGCCATGCATCAAAAGAGCTAAATGTGCTATTGATTCGGAAACCTTCACTGGACTGGATGGTCTCCTGTCGTTCGAAAACCTGCGACTAGTGTTATAGTACCATGAACTAATTGTCAATCCAATAGATTTCGTCACCGAAACAACCTTATCAGACTTGGATCCTGATCAGCATTTACATGATCATGCATGGAGCATTCCGGTGGTGAGTTGTCAATACGCTCTTTCCATCTTTTCAAGATACATTCGCATAACAGTAATTTATTGGTACTGGACACAGATTGAAAGCCATATCTAAGCGTTTCTTTGCATTCACTACGTTTCGTTAGCCGGAAACAGCATTTTGATTAGCCATTCAAGTGTGACGAACTCAGCTTGAGGCGGCAATTCCCTTCATCCAAAGTACGGTAGTTGCCCATGCAATGCGGAATGAAGGTATGAACAGCCCATCTCAGCACTTGCCGCGCCCGTTCCTCTACGCCTATCTCTACTTTTGATATTTGAGCTACATTGCCCAAGAATCACATGACCATGACCTATCTAGATCGCCCAGACCCTCAGTAGAATCCGGCTTTCTACCCATCTCTGAATCCATGGTTTTATATCAACTCCCTCTTCAGCCAGCCGTGAAGATGCTCTATCACCACTCATTCTGACCCAATTACATCCAGGCAAGGGGGAACAAGTTGCTAGCGGCACTTGTCAGGCCTGTCATCAATTCTCAAGGAGGGGTTCAAGAACACACTATGACTCGAATCACTCCCCGGCGTATGACTGATAGCACAATTGGCTGTACTACATTTTCAACAGCAATATGGTACTGGGTTATCTTTCAATGCTCATAGCCACATAGCAAGATGGTAGACCCTACAAAACAAAGTCAAAAGGCGGAATTGGCTGCCTTGTGAACGATTAACCCCACAGACTATGGTCTACCGCATCTCGCGTGGAGAGAGAGCGTGCATCTGCTCCACTTGAAGATCTCAGATCAACAAACCCATCTGTTGGATGTACAATCCTAGAAATCATTATACTTTGTCGAACTTCCACGCCATGGTGAGATCTTCAGACTGGGTTGCCACTTTCCTAATGTCTATACAGCAGAACATCGTCAACATCGACCCCGAATTCATGAACCCGAGCTATTCTTCTGCCTGCTTTATGAGCTCTTGGTGATGTCGGTTAAATAAAAGCAAAGGGCGAGTGTCGCTTTCTTCAGCTTGGAACTGGGTATATGGACACAAGCATATGTTATCCCGCAATCTACGAGGATAACAGGTCTGGAAAGATTTCGATCTGAACGAACCGACCTAGCAAGTGAAGCGAACTGTAGAATGCCAGTGGCCAGTGTATCATGCAGAGATCGTTTAGATACTGAATAGGAAACAGAACGTATCCTACGCTTTAGCCGTAGGGGTAAGGACTTAGCCGACGGCCCTCCGGCAAACAATGTAGCCCGTACCTACGCTACTTATTATTCTACCCCTCCAATTACAAATTACAAGTATAGAGAATTTATCAAATTACAAAAAGATAATTTAATATAAATCATTGAATTTCATTATCATCATGACCATCCCAAACAGCGCTGCTCAAGTGGGAATATCAGGGAAGTAGAAAAGGAAAAAAAACCAGCGCCTCTATCCATAAGGGTTACCCGCTCGACATCAAAAGGAGAAAAGAAAAAAGTGGAGGGAAAATGCATAATGCACGACTACAAGCCAAGTCAAACTGAGTCACTCAGTCTTGACAATGACGAGGCAGTCTTTTTTTAAACACTTCAGGGTGAACTGATTTACCACCAGTCACCGTGGTCCTTCATGGCCTCAGCGACCTTGGTGAAACCGGCAATGTTGGAACCAGCGACCAGGGAAGGCAGGGTGCCCTCCTTGGGGGTGACGTACTCCTGAGCGGTGCTGAGACCGTTCTTGAAGCAGTCCTCCATGATGGCCTTCAGGCGGTTGTCAACCTCCTCGGAGGTCCAGCTGACGCGAGAAGAGTTCTGGGCCATCTCAAGACCAGAGACAGCGACACCACCGGCGTTGGCGGCCTTACCGGGGGCGTACCAGATGGCAGCGGCACCAGCGTTGGCCTCACGGTGAGCCTCGAAGACATCGATGGCGTCCTGGGTGGAACCCATGTTGGAGCCCTCGGCGATGAACTTGCAGCCAGCGGCGATGAGGGCCTTGGCCTCGTCGCCAGAGACCTCGTTCTGGGTGGCGGAGGGGAGGGCGACGTCGATGCGGCCGGCGATGTTGGTCCAGGGGCGGGCACCGGGGATGTACTTGAACTTGGAGGCGAAGGCCTCGGTGGAGGCAAGCTCGGAGATCTGCTTACGCTCGACCTTGATGGCGGCGATGGCGTTGATCTCCTCGGGGGTGAAAGAGCCCTCCTCGCCCTTGAGGACGAGAGCACCCTGGCTGTCGGAGAGGGAGACGACGGAACCGCCGAGCTCGATGACCTTGAGGGCGGCGTACTGGGCGACGTTGCCGGAGCCGGAGATGGCGACGCGCTTGCCGGCGAAGGACTCCTTACCACCGGAGGCGTACTTGATCATGTGCTCGGTGTAGTAGACGACACCGTAGCCGGTGGCCTCGGGACGGATGAGCGAACCACCCCAGCTGCCGCCCTTACCGGTGAGAACGCCCTCCCACTGGTTGCGGATCTTCTTGTACTGGCCGAACATGAAGCCGATCTCGCGACCGGTGACACCAATGTCACCGGCGGGGACGTCGGTGTCGGCACCGACGTGCTTGCACAGCTCGGTCATGAAGGCGACGCAAAAGCGACGGATCTCGTTGTCGGACTTGCCCTTGGGGTCGAAGTCGGAACCACCCTTACCACCACCCATATTCAGGCCGGTGAGGGCATTCTTGAAGATCTGCTCGAAGCCGAGGAACTTGAGGATGGACAAGTTCACGGAGGGGTGGAAACGGAGACCACCCTTGTAGGGGCCGAGAGCGGAGTTGAACTGGACGCGGAAACCACGGTTGATCTGGACCTGCAGAGCGAGAAAAAGGGAAATGTTAGTCGCTTGGGTGGTTGTATTATCATATTCATGGAAGTATTTTCTTACCTGACCCTTGTCATCCTCCCAGACAACGCGGAACTGAATGACGCGCTCGGGGACGGAGACGACCTGGAGAGCCTTGCGGTACTCGGGCTTCTTCTGGAAGAGAGTGGAGTTCTCGAGGGTGGAAGCAAGCTCTGTTTTCGGGATGGACCATGATTAGCTGAGCCGTTTCCCGAAGAACCACTTGCCGAGGATGCCGATGGCAGAAAAAAAGTTCAGGTGGGGAGACGATGGAGGGGATAGTGAGGGGCAAATAAATCACGATCCTATCCATTGACCTGCACAGAGTACAGAGAGTACAGAGATGGACCACGAAATATTGACAGGGCATAGAAAAATTGATTCTTCACATACCCTTGTAGGCCTGCTCGAACTCGGGCTCGTAGGGGAGGTTCTGGGCGGTCATTGTGGCGGGTGTTCGGTGAGTGGATGCTCTTTCGTTTCAGCCTGGGGTATAGAGGAATTGGAGGTTGCAGACTGAAAGACCAGATGAGAGCTTGGTGAGATGAAAGAGAGAAGGAAGAGAACGAAGACGGTCGAGGGGTACGGGGGGAATGTTATATACAGTGGGGGAGGTGGGAGAGGGAGAGTGGATGGATGGATGAATGCCGGAGTCGGACGAGAAGCCCGGCCGGACAAGAGGTGGACGGGGGGGGAAAAAGGAACGGGGAGAGACTAGAGTACGGAGGAGGCGTCGGAGTGGATGAACTGCAATAGTCGAATAGTCGTAGTACGGAATACTACTACGACCAGAGCATCGAGAGATGGTTGACCCTGTCACTCTGTAGAGTTTCCACCTCTTCCGTGGGATGAAGGGCCGAACTTCGGGGATCCACTCTGGCCAAACGGGCCCATTTTATCTTATCCTTTAAGGTCACAGATTGCTTATCTACGGTGGCGGGGAGGAAGGGGAAACTGCCACGGTACTGTTGGCTCAGCGCTGGTGTCGACCCAACTGCCCAGGGCAGTCCAGCAGAGATCGTGTTCCGTGTTATATTCGTGACTGGCATTTCTGATCGGGTGCTGCGGTGGTCCCAATTTGGTCTGTTCGAGGTGCTCATTGGCCGATGCGCTTGTTCCTGTTCTCTTTCCCTCCTGTTGCCCTGTTGCCCCCATCGGATCGGTCCTCTCCGATGCAGTCAGCACAGTCCGAACGGGCACTAATGTAACCTACGCGACGGAGGACAGTGCAGGATGAAGAAAAATGCGGAGAGGGAATTGCAGTCGCGTGCACACTGAGGAGATGGATTGACAGAGTCTGTATTCGCTCCATCCTGACCCTACACGCAGTATATCTTCCACTGCCACTGGACTAATCGACTAGTCGCCTAGTAGTCTACTCACACAGTACACCGTCTGGTCCATGCACCTACCATCTTCGCGTTCCGCCCGAAAGGTGGGAATCCGCCACCAGCTGCCACCTTCGGGTGCGGTCACGTGAGCCCCGCAAGCGGCAGTTCCTGTCGGATAGGATCAATGATTTCTATAATTCAGATCAAATGCATGATTCTACAGTGGTATTCCAGTATAGTAGTACTGATTCCAAATGGAAATCCTATTCGGATCACACCCCAAACCTATTCTCGACGAATCACCACTCTCCATATATCCTTGAAGTATCTCTTGTACGGATGTACTCCATTCACACCACTCGTACCTGAGTGATGATTACCTTCCAATTGACTTCCCAGCAAGATCCAATATCCATTCATGACCACGCCCTGCGGTATGTTTCATAGGTCCGGGGTGCCCCACCACCTTATCTGATCGCCCAATTTTATTTTTCAATCCCCTTGACTCATGAGAATCCCCCTCTCTGGTGCGTGACTGGCTCTGGACTGGATCGCAGTGGAGTGAGTGCGCTCGTTGGCCAAGTACTATGCCAAAAAGCAACTCCCACTCACAGTCTCGTCCGGAGCAAATTCTCCCGTCGCTCCGTAGAACCCCCCCAATCCCCATGCTGGTCGGCTTCTGTGCTCTTCACCGGGCCCCCAGACTCGGCATGCAGGCACTGACCACCTGTCCTCTTTGGCCTAACAAAACCGCCGTCCTTGTGGCCCTGCCGTCTCCGATGTTGCCTCCACGTCACCGGAGTATAAACAACACTGCGGAGTATCCAAAAAGTAGTGAGGGGCGGGTAAATGGAGGGGTTAAAATGGTGGATGTGGGCACTGACCCGAACTGATCGGGAGAACAATAAAGCAGATAATTCTTGTGCTATTATTCGGTGTCGAATAGGTGATGAAAGATATTGTCTATACTCTGCACATGACTCGCAATATCACTCCTCCAACAGTATTTGTTGCTCCTTCACCATTCATCCTCTTCAGATCGCCCTCTTTCTCTAGTTGCACACAATTGAAATTTTCATCCCACCCTAATCAATACTTCTACGTATGATCTGGTGGCTTGGGCGCCACCGCACCCCCGTCACTAACTAGTAGCATGACCATAGCTAATTTGTCAGTCAATAATTTATCCTAACCTTCCTAGCTCCGCCTGCAGGGGAGATACCCTCTCACATGCTAGAATCACTGTGCTCGGGCGCTGAGGCTCGGGGAGAAGTCCCATCTCCCACTCAAGCTCGGATGCCAAGACTCGCTCTGTCCAACCCTATTTGCAGATTTGAAGAAACTCCGATTCACGGCAGTTTTCCCGGTGAAGAGATGGAGATGGACATCCATTTCCCCGGTGATGTCGCTATGACAGCCTCACACTTGATTGAGTTTAAGCGACAAATGGGATGCCTCATGCTGTGTAACAGCGCCCGGATTCGTATTTTGGAAGGAATCCTTGGCTATGAAGGTTATGATGGTATGAGGTATTATTTGATTACTGGCGGTTATCGCGTTCTAACGGGCGCGTTTTGATTTTTTTTTTGCTACTGTGTTTGCCCCTCCTACAGGATGATCGACTGAACAAGCAACTTTCCCTTTGACCGCACGTTAACTCTCGAGTGGCCCCTCCTTCCTAGTCGCACGAGCCGATAAGTAGAAATGGAAAGACGATTTGGACTACTCGCCCGGGATGTGGGAATTTCGACATTTGCCTTCACGTAAAGACAGCCATCATTAGGGGTTGCGTAGACTGTTCCGTATACTCTCAGCACTGTATCACATACCAACCTTCTAGCCCTCCATATTAGATGTACTACTCCATCCATTTTCTTAGATATCCGGGGATGAAGATATTCGTGGGGTACATTGCATCTGCAGTCCACATAGTCTCCATCTTAACTTTAAATCCAAAGGCTAGGCGCACCTGGCTGGACGGATCTGACGCGATGCAACTCTGTGGATTTGAGTCTGTCGAAACTTTCCACTTCTTGTCTGACCGGGGCAATGGAGCAGTATGAGCCTTAAGTTGGTAATTCTTGAAGAGTAGGCTTTTCCATGGATTTTAGGGGGTGCAGATGCTGGTCAATCTTATCAGTCTCTGAGGTGGGATTTACAATTGAGGGGTGCCGGCCATGGTTAGGTTGAATTTTATGAAGTTGGTTAAGGGTAGTATGTAGATGAGAAAGGATGAGCTGTTGGGAGTATTCGAAAGGTTATGGAACTGTAGGCTTGTCATTAAAATCTCAAATCGTGATACTGCGTGTTGGAAAAAGACATCCTACTCTTTTATTTTGAGCTTCAGCATCATCTTTGTAAGTTCAGGGCAGTTTTGTAACGTGTTCAATGTGAATCAGCACTGGATGTCTTAGAACACGCATCTTATCCAAGTCTCAGAGTAAAATAAGATTGCGATCACGCCGAGAAATGTACAGACTAGGGACTTTGTCGAGAAAGACGATGATCAGGTCGATGTTTTGCATCGGTACATACATTCTATGAACTGTGAGAGTAGCTTCGATCTAGGAGTCGTTCTTATCCTTGTACAGATATTTGCGCAGTTGGTCCGAATTGAAAAGAATCGTCCAAATGATCTGTGGATCAACCAACCGCAATACCATCTTATCGACACCAAAGACACCAGAAGACAGCCAAATCTTCTCTAGGGCTTGCTGACACAACATTTACATATGAATTCCACCAAGAAGTTGAACCCTGGATATCCAACCCCACACCCAGGGCCTCTCCCTCTAGTGCCCGCGGCCTTACAGAATCCACTCCCGCTATTACCACCACCACGTACCCCAGATTCCAGCACAACCAACATCTATAATCCATCTAATCATTCCTGCACAATCGACTTCAATACATTAGTGCATCCAATCCAGTGCATCTGATATCATTCCATTATGTACGTGGTAATCTCGATCCCACCCGCACTCATCAGAGCAGGGCTCGTGCCGCATCGCGGGGGAACGAGGGCATCGGCGGACTCCGCACCCCGCGAATTAAGAATAGGAACGCAAATCTCCACGACCCCTGTTTCCCTATCATTCCCAAGGAGAACAGAGTGTGCAGACGTCATACGTTATGACACATTACTTTTACTCGAGATCTTCGTTTTTCTCCATCTTCTTGCTCTGGTCGGCCGAGTAGTGTAATCTGAAGATTCGACGTCTGACTGGCTCTTTGCACATGTACCCCGTGATCATCCGATGCACCAGCACCATGACTCCTGGCAGAGGTGGCAAACGAGAGCATAGCACAAGTTTATCACGGCGGTGGCGAGACAATGGATGAAGGTATTAGCTACCGTATGCTGACTTGCATTTCCACAGAATTTCTACCGGGCGCGCGTGGGAGGCGGTGTCACGAAGTGATAGATCACATTTTGATATACCGCCAGAACTACTCGCACGTGTCCTGATAGGTGGGGGGCTCAGGATACTTCTTGCACGCTGCATAATTTCCTGCATCTGCAGATTGCAGATTGCATATCATGGTTGACAAAGGTATTTGATTATTCATCGAGGGAGAGCGGCGTTGGACACGAGAGAAAGAGAGAGAGAGAGAGAGAGATTAGAAATTCTAGAACACATTCGCTAACCGCTGCCATAGATCCTGAGCTGAAAGTTCTTCATGCAATAATCTGGCGTCTATATTCAGCTTGACTTGATCCTGTTCAGCTTGATCTGTCTTTGTCCCAGATGCAAGACGCCTGCAGCACGGAGGAATCCATCCCCAGACAGAGAGCTGAATTAGGTAGACACTGTTAATTCTCAACCAGGGTTCAACCCAAGCCTGGAAAAGGGGCGGTAAATCCTGAATTCCTCATGTCCTCTTGAGGTAAATGTCAGTGCCTCTGATGTCTAAGCCAAAGTGGCGGTCACAAAACCTTGCAGCGTTCCGGCTCTGGGGCCTAATTGAATCCCAAGTTGCGACCCAATGGCTTCTGCATTGTAATTAACTTTGTGTTGATTAGAGTTTCGAGGTTTCAAGCACTTTTTACATCGTGGCAGCTTGTAGGGCATGTATGAAAATGCACGACACGGCTGTACGAGCCACGGCCACAAGCTGAGTGGCGCCAAAATATCTGCCGCAAACCCCGAGGGGCCGTCATGCATATCCTGGAACACGGGGCACTGAAGTATATATACGACTCTGCAAAGCGTATCGCTGTTGTGGACCATGTTTCTGAGCTCAAAGTTCACGGAATAGCATTACCACGTTGTCGAATTTGCCACATCCAGATCGAGGTCAAAATGACAAATTGCTTTGTCCGACCGCAACGACTATATGCAAATGAGAACCAATCAGGACATATATCCTTCATCCTAGCTTCAGGTCCTCGAAAACTTGAAGCTATTTAGGCAAGTCAGGTACGAAGCTGGATGCCACTGTCAAGCTGCCATGTGGAAGTCGAGTGGATCTGCATCAAGGCCTCCGCATACGCAGTAATTCCAATGAGAGATCGGAACGACGATTGGCCCTTGCAATCTAGTTATCAACAGGTTCTCCAAAAGGCATGAAATTAGCGAGCCCTATACACAGTAATCTCAGCATTGTTCCATGCGCAAAGGGCGTCTCAAAGAACAATCACCAATAAATAATGAAGTCACCTTTCCTCTTGGGATGCTTTTTGGATTTCGCGCAGCTGAGGAGCAGGGGACCCGCTTATTCTTTGTCTTCAGAAAAGGGGCCCCCATCATCAATGGCGACCCGATCATGGCAATTAGCGAGCTGGGTAACAGGTCAGCTAATCATCAACCGAGGCATCCACAGTTCATAACAACTCCGGTGAGGAAGCGTCCAGTTGATCAGCAAAAACACTTCCTCGTTTAGAAGCTGGGATCATTGGGCCGTAGCTTACGGAGTAGTTAGGCGGCAGGCCGAAGCTGTCAAGGGAGAAAATGGGGACAAGAAAGAAAGTGAGAAAGGTTGACAGCTCGAGGGGTGGTCCCTGCTTCCGCTTAGCGCCCTGTACTATTCGTGCCCGAAGATCCCAGATCGTGTGCCCAGTGCTCCCTTCCCTGGCTTGCGCTATCTTGCTTAGGTCTAGTGGCGTCATTTTGGACATTATTAGCGCAGACTCGCTTGAAGCTGTGGACAATTTATTTTTTTCGAGACTTGCGAGTGGTTCTTTGAGATCTTGCCGGGTGTCATAGGTGGTGGTGGGGACTAGAAGTCGACGCAGCGCCTAACCAGCTATTTTCGAAAGAGGTTCACTGCCCTTGCCAGCGTGATCTTTATTTTTCGGCTTCATTGTTCTCACGGGTAAACAAATTGGTTATTTGAGGAAGATCAATCCTAGGTACTTCGTATTCCGTACTCCGTCCTGTTCGTCGAATTCTCGGCTTCTCTCGGTGCAGCGCCACGATCGCAAACTAAGCTCTTGGCTTATGGGGTAATTCTGGCAAACACGTCCCGTTGGTCTGGGTGAGAGTCTTGTCGACGAGCCGTCTTCGAATTACCGCCCCCTTTTCTTGATTCAGGGGGTGGATAGGTAGTTTTGGGCCGTGATCAGTGCACCCGGTACAGTCGGGAGCAATTCGGTTCTATATCGAAAGTTAATTCATTAGTAAATTCCGCCAGCCACCGTCAAGTTATGCGGCATGAATTTGATATGCATGACTAGGCATGAACAAACAGACATGTGTATATTGAATGCAATGGGCGCGTTTTGACGAGTCACCTTTTCGGTATAAGAAAATGGCTGGACGCACAAGTATATTTCCAGTGTCCTCGTGGACAACCGTCTTTCAAGCATGACTAGAGGCCTTGCCGTAGAGTAATCGCGCAGTCATCGAGTCGAACAGTTACAGTAGGATTCGTTTCTCGAGGTCAAGCAGGTCTAGCCCCTTTTCTCCCATCACCTTTTCGTTTGACCAGGTTTGAAAGAAATAAAGTAATTCAAATCACAATGGTCTTCATCATTCGGGAAAAGGGGGACAGGAGACAGGGGACATGGGACATGGGACGGAGAATCGGCACCCAAGCAATTGGTAAAAGGTCGACAAAAGGAGCAACGGCAGTGGCCCAGAATAGTGACCAGGATAGTCACTAGAATCGACGCCGTCTCGATTGCTCTGGCCAATAGGAATAGATTAGTGCACGATGAGATCTCTCGACTCCGTAATGCATGCAGAGTTAGCCGGCGCAAGGACGCAGCCTAACCTCAATGGATGATCCAGGTACCGGGGGCTGCGGCAGGCTAAAAGAACACGGACAAATCGGGCAACGCCAATGGTCAACGAAGAATAACAGGCGAAAATAAAAATAACCGCAAAGTTTTTGACATTCCAGTTTTGGTGTCTCTACTAATAGACTGTCACTGGGTCTGAATCGGACATCGGAAGCCTTCCGTCAATCTAGCCGGACACGACCGTGGGTAGAGAAAGGCAGAACCGGCGGTCGTTCCTCGTTTTGAACGATTTGCCGCTATGGGGAAGGGCAAAGAGGGGCCACTCGAGAGGGGGGCAGAATCCATTGGATCGAACAGGTGAACCATGCCTTGCTCTTGCCCAATTTGGGGGCTGACAGTTAATTCATTAAACCGACAAGATATAATTCGCCTTTAATGGTGTAAACGCATCAATGTTTGCTTTATCCTCGAGATCCTCGAGTCTATCCTCGGGATAGCGAGTCCTCACAATTCGATGCAGGGTACTGGAACTATACTTGGTACAGCCCTCCGGCGGTCCAATGGCCAGCCCAGTTTACTCGATTGTCTAATCATCCCGAGGTTCCTCAATCATCCTCCTCCGTCTGCCGCCATCCTTCTCATCTAGATCGATCCAGTCTCCACCCACGAGCCGTGGACAGCAAGATCTGAGGGACAAGGGCCCTAATCACCATGATTGGTTGAACCGGATAGACCCGTTCTGATGGATCGGATTTCAGACCAACTAATTGTCTCCAAAAAAAGCTCCGTATACTTGAGAAATCCACTAATCATCCTCTCCGCACGATTTCTGCTCCCCTCCCTGGACTCTGATTCTATGAACGTTCCAGAATAAAATCCCCCCCATTTTCTTCTGAACCTGATTCTTATCTGAGACTGTGATTCCGTCAGCTTCTCTTTTTTTTTCTCTTTCTCTTCTCTTTGATTCTCCTTCTTTTCTTCTTCACCCTAAAACTCCTTTGATTTGCTATTTTTTTTCTTCTGGCGGCAGCCGTTGATTTTCTCCCTCCTCAACCATGTATGTTCGCGATTCTTTTACCTTATAAATCATTGCCCACAACGGGATTTTCCATTGCCTCGATTCTCGACTCTTTGCCAATCCGGTTACTATCCTCAGTCGGTCAATTCCGGTCAGGACCTGTCTCCCTAGATGGCCCTCTCCTCTAAATGTCCATGAATAAGCCCCAATCTGGCCGAGGACTCGGGGCCATCAGAGATCTGTTCCGCTCCGCTCCCCCGCCTTCCTCTTCTTCCTCCTCCCCTTCCCCCCGGCGCCGTGTCTCCCTCCTGGTTCGTCGAGGTAGGGATCTCTTCTCAAACAAGTAACCATTTCCCCCCTATCCATTTGCTGCCTGATCCTGGCTTTTTTTCGTGGTGGTGTCACTTTCCTCTTTCCATCCTCACTCACAAGTGCTGTTGGGGGCAAGGCGAATCGAAATGCCCCGCTAAGCCAACCCCCAACACGAACGAGAACCATCAGACCAGACCCAATCACGAGATCTCGAGAAAAAAAAAATAAAATAAGGAATGAGAGACAAAGAAACGCGGCTAAGACCAAACCTCGCCCACAGATACTCTGGAGAGCCGCCCAGACCAGCATCACCATCCCGCATGACCTCACAATCGCCATTCGATCCGGCCGCCATGATCGGGCTGGTCGGGGCCTCACCCGGGAGAACAGAAGACCACTTTGACATTTTCGAATGGTATCCACGGTATCAGAGCTGCCAACGCTATTTCCTCGATCATGCACAGCACAGCGTTCCCGTCCAGGCTCTAGCTGCCTTTTTAAATATCAAACTCCCGTTTCAACGACATCCAAACCCGATCATGAACTCAAGTCCCGTGTCCGCACCATCTGCGGCGGCGGCGGCTGCTGCATCACAAGGGCCAACACCACCCGGCCCGCCCGCCGTCTCCTTGATTCCGTACATTCGCCGTCTCATCGCCACGGGCATGGACTACCCCGGAGTTCTGCATGGATTCTTCGGCGACGACTGGGGGACCGGCGTTGGCCCTCTGCACGAGCAAGAGCGTCGCAATTATCTCTTCGCCGCGAAGAGCGGCGGCTGGGCGTCTGTGAAAAAGGACTACGATATTGCCCCGCTAGAGACGATTCCCTTCCTTCGCCCGCTGCAAGGTCCATTGGATGCAGAGATCGAGGCTGCAGAGCGCAGTTGGAGCGAGTGGCTGGCCATGGAGGACTGGATGGTTGGTCCCCGAGCGCCGGACATTCTTCACGATACCTCTTCACGGGAATCGCGGCCCAGGAGTTCTCGTTAATGAATCGACTCTTTGATCCTCCCTTTCCGGTACTATTTTCCTTTCTATCACATGTGTTCATCCTCTACTTTTCACTCCTCCGATCACCTTGGGGTCGTGTCCATTTGTTCTGTCGGGGCATCGCATCCTTTTGTTGAATTGGGAACATGGCGTCCACTGGGTTTGCGCGCCTGTTGGACTTGTCTAGCGATCGTGTTTTCATTTTTCTAGGGGCACTCTCAACGCATCATTTCGATACAGCATTACATGAGGGTTTTGTGTCCGATCAGACACCTACTACTCTTTTCCCGGCGCCCTAGCATTCTACAGAGCAGCGGCGCTGCGAGTCTTCTGGCGGCTAAGCCTGGCATCCCACAAGCTAGAATTTTTTTTGGATCTGCCTGTGCCAATATCTATACGATTCCAAGCACGGTACAAATCACAGAATACTACTCTACTCCGTCCAAGACTCTTCATTCGAGCCCTCTTCCTGAAACTTGTACTAATCTTACCGATCCTGCCCCATATGTACAACACAAGCTGTAAACAACCATTTCAAACCTATCTCAATTGAATGAAATTCAAGGGACACCACCCTTGAAGGCCGCACAACTCAACTAAGATTACATTGTACCCGCCCACCAAACCCATTGGATCAGAAGGGAGGCCGCTCGGCCTAAAACTTCCCGTTCAGAGAAAAGCAAAAAAGGGAGAGACGGCGGGAAAGAGAAACGCATGCCAAAGCTGAATATCATAGCCTAACCCGTACCCGTGGCAAATCTTCTTTCGGCCGGAAGACGCACATCACCAGCGCCTCAACGCGCGTGACTTCGCACTTCGCTCGGCGTAAGGGAAGAGGGTGGAGATCGAGAAAAGAGGGTCAGGCCCAATGCGGGTGAATGGTGGACAATCATTGCCTCTGCCAGACAGGGAACCATCCCAGGACCTGAACCAGAACCATCGAATCGACCCAGGACATCACTCCTCTTCTGAGGTGGTCGCTTATTGCCTCTCGTTTTTTTTTTCTTGTTTGCAGGGGCGGACCGTGGATGTTGACGATCGGGAATAAATCGCGATCGGAACCAAGAATCGTGAATGGTGAGCCGACCCAGTAACCACGATACAACTCGACTTTTTTCTCCTTCCTGTATACGGAGTACGTAGTATTGAATCTCTCTTCCGTTTCAACCCCACTAGTTTGCGCATTTCCGCTGTGGACACCGATCTATTGCCAGGCTTGGCCAGCGTTATTCGTTCCTAGGAAGGCTCGGGTATAGCGGGGCTGACTATGGATTCGTCCTGTCTTTCCTTTGGCGATCGAATTGTCGGCACAATCCGCTGTTAAACGGTTCCTGACATCGGGATACGTATCGAACCAGAGTCGAGATATCCACGGTTCAACGCTGCACTTTCCGACCGAGGGCCCTGAACGAGTCGCTTGGCATATGTCTTTGGACAGGAATCATTCGTTCTAAGTAGTCATCTATAGCTGAATCTTGGCGCAGAAAATAAGAGAACGAATGTCGAGATATTGTACATTCGTAAGTCTGCACAAATATCTTCTCACGAGACTATGTCGATCCGATCCCGTGTGCTCGGGATAGCCTGCAAATGAAAAATCCCAACCGTGACCTACCTAGCTCACTAGCCCCTCCCAGATCTCGGACCTCCTCAGACCCGAGATTCCCCTCGTATTCGATCATCGTCTCCAGGCTACAGCTTTGTCACTTTTAAAATGCATCATCTTCTTTCAAAGACTGCATACCTGTTCTTGGCCGTCCAACATCCGTGCCACGCTCGAGGGGGCGGCACAGTGTATGTGGCGTGGCTGAAATGGGGGTCCTAGCTCACTCTTAGCCTGCCACTAAAAGGGGGCTCTGTGGAGTCCCCTGAATACCAAGACTCGATCTACGACTCGCGATTGGTGTCTATCAGAAAATCTCCGAGATCATTCTGGCTTAAAGTTCCGGGATATGCTGTCCGGCGTGATCTGGAGTATGGAATATTTGGATGTGCTAGTGTGATCGTCGTTGATGGATCGAGGCTCAGGAGATGGATGGAGAGCAGGGGAGTACGTAGGGGAAGGGGATCTTCGTGTGAGGAGTGGTCCTGGAGCGCGGAAATGCATTTCCGCTTACAGAACAGACTGAGGACTCAGGCCCCTTTGTTCGGTCCCTGGTCATAATCCACGTGCGGGTTGGATATTGCGTTTCTGAACTTCAGTCAGAATCAACTGCACCATAGCGAGATTCAAGGGTTGACGGCGATGAACACTATTAACTGCTCTCTTGGGGGATAATTGTAAAAAGCCCGAACGAGAGAACTTCCATTACTTACCTGCTGGTGAGAACCTCGGTTCGCTACAGGATTGATTCCATGACGATCGAACATGCAGGATGAAGAGCGCCCGATCAAAAGCAGCTACCAATGACAATAGTGACACAATTATCCACTGCACCTATGCACAGAGAGTATGGTATGTCTTCCCAATCCGGACCTGCTAATATCATGCCTTTCGACACCGATCTCTTCCTCCAGAGATCGACTCATCAATTCATGGTACGCCGATACCTGTCAGCCGAAAAAGGTGAACGCCGCGCAAACTGTTTCTGCTAAGTGGACCGCGACCCAGCACTTGGGGACTCCTCTCCTCGGCACAGATTGGAATCTTGGACTGTGTTCTCCATCTGGCTCCATACCACGCTCGACTTGCAAGTCTTGCGCATTTGGTTCGGTAAACGGCCATAGCCCTAAGTGGGGGGAGGGGGGGTGCTCGGACAGCTTGGCTGCCTTTCGTATTAATCCTCATATTCAGTATATGCCTCGAGGGCTCCCAGGTAAAGGCTCGGTGGAATTATGTTCGCGTCCCGTGGTCCGGCTGGTGGGCTCGGGATGTGGAGGTTTGGAGTTATGTTGCCGAGTTTCATAAGCATTGAGATTGACGGGGAGAATAATTGAGAGTAATTTTGGAAATTCCCCTAGAAGGAAAGCTGCAAGGTACGACGTGAGATTATCGGGCATACAGTCTGTTATGTAGGGAACGACTATCGGTAGGAGGCGCTGAGCCGGTAGGAAAAGCTGGAGCAGCTGAAGTGTTCGAGATGAATACTATAGGATCCCCGTATGAAGTTGCCCCTGATCAGCTGGGCAATCGATTCCATGAAGGCGGCGTGTTGACTCAAGATCCGTTGCATCCCGGAAGTTCATATATAAGAGAGCTATATACATCCAAGAGCAAACTTGGAAATTTTCCGTTCCAAACGCCATCGCTGAAAAGCAAGCATTAGATACAAAAGAGCCGCGAAGCAGCCCACGATAATATGTTCAAGTAGTAATACTGCAGGTATCATCCAAATTTTCAAATTCCCTGAGCAACACCATCCACCGGTGAGCCACAGAGACGGGGTATCTTTTCAAAATCACCGATAAAGAGGAAAAAGGAAAGAATGTGTAATGATCGCCACTCACGAATCCCCCGCAATCCTCACTCTTTTAACACCTTCATGCCCGGAGGACTGCGACTGCGACTGCGACTGTGACTCAACCCTTGAACTCTCACTCGAACTCCCCTTCGACCCCCTCACACTTCTCACACTCCTGACACTCCTCATCCTCGGACTCGGATGTGTCTCGCCGGGCATCGGCAAATCGGGCAGCATATCCGGATCAGAGACCAAACTGCGCGGCCGCGAGAGAACACCACCCACGGAAGGATTCTGTTTCTCGCGCTGCACGCCGCCACCGGGGCCTTTGCTTCGTCGACGATGTCGACGTAGATATTCATTTGGCACAGGGTCGACTTGTTTTTTCACGGCAGGGACGAAGTTGAGGTAAAAGGGGAAGATAGCGCCGGCGGCGAAAAGAGCGATGAGAACAGAGTAAGAGTACGGTGAGCCGTGGGAGAGGTAAGCGGCGTATTCGGCAAAGGGGAAAAAGGTGCCACCGCTGATAGCCATGGTCAGTAATACGGCGGCTGTTTTGGTATGTTGAGCCGTGCCGCGGAGGGATATCGCAAAAATGATACTAAAGACGCCGCTTTCAAAGAGGTAGATGAGCATGGTCATCACGATAGCCGCGGTGCCGGACGTTTTGGTGGCTAGCACTGAGAAGACGATCAGGCCAATGTAGGAGACCATTAGAATCCAGCGGGGTTTGAGGAACCACTGCGCGAAGGCGGCGATGAACCTGCCTACTGCGAAGACGCTGTGGCCGATGGTGAGGAATTCGAAGGGGCCGACGGAGCTTTGAGGGTTGGCGTCTTGGACGAAGCGTTCCAGGGAGGTGGAGAGGACTTCTTGGCCGGCGACGTAGAAGAATTGGGACCAGATTCCCAGGCCGAGGGTGAGCCAGACGACGGGAACACCGAGGACTTTGGTCATGTTGTCTTCTCTGCGGCGGTTGGCGAGTTCTTCGAGATCTTCGTCGGAGGCTTCGGGGATGGGGAGGTAGTAGAAGGCGACTGCGAGGAGAACGTCGAAGAGAGCGATTCCGAGGTACGTCCATTGCACGTCGACCAGAGATGCGACATCTTGGACGTTCTTGAAAAGGACCTTCTTGGCTATTAATGGGGATACCACACTGCCGATAGCTTGAACACCCTGTGAGATGTTCAGCCGGATCTCGGAATTCTCCAGAGGACCACAGAGGGCGATGAAGGGGTTGGCGGCGGTTTCCAAGACCGCAAGGCCGAGACCAACGATGAAATTGGAGAAGGTGAATGCGGTTGTAGAGGCGAGGACTGCAGACGGCCAGAATATGAGTGTTCCACAGGCATATATGCAGAGTCCAGTGATGAAGGTGGATTTGAACCCCCAGGTTTTCAGAACTGGACGCCCGATCAGCAAGGGGCCAACGACATAACCGCCAAAGTAGGCTCCGTGCAGGCCCAGCGAGTGCCAGGTGTCCAGCTGAACGATAGTCTGAAATTGCGTGTTCAGTATGTCGAGGAACCCATATGCAAATCCCCACAAGAAGAACAAGAGGGTGGTCAATGCGTTGGGAGCAATTGACTCTCGATTATTCAGCTTCAGCATGCTCTCTGGATTTTTCATATTGACAAAATCGAAGAAAGTAATATCAGGCGGGTAGGACGCGCTCGTATGAGTATTCCCTTCAGTATCGGTGGGAGGGTTCCCAGGCTCGGCTAGGAAGTCCAGAATCCCTATCGGCGCATTTAAGCTCTGCCTGGGGGCAGTCGTGCTGCCGCTTCTTTTTTGGGAGCGTTTACTTCCACCACTATCGGAGGGTGATGTCGCGGGAGATGCGTTGATAGAACCCGGTATTACTGCAGGCGATGGAAGCGCGCCCTGGTTTTCACCCGCTGCGTAGTTATTCCTGGGGCTTGTGTAAGGGTCATCGGTATCTCTGATCATTTTCGGCATCAGACGAGCGACTAGTGGTTTGAGACTTGGAACACAGGCGCAAATGACCGAGACGTTGACTTCGACGACGGACCACATGAATGAGAGCGAGGCGTACCCTGCAGAGACAAAACTCTGTTAGTGCACCTCTCCAAAAAATGACATACGAGGGACGGATTACTTACAGCTAAAGTCCGGACCGGTATTACTTTGCAGATGGATCGATTTCAAGGCCAGCGATCGCGAGATTGCGGCTCGCTGCAGGAACGCGATTCGGATCACATCGACCACCGCCACGAAGAAACCGAAGCTGAACGTAATCACCAAAATGACTTTTTGCTTAAATGGAAGACGCATCTGCGTCAAGATCGGCATCGGGAGGAAGAGAATGGCCAGATCGGTGATGATATTGACGGGGGACGAGGAAAGGTATAGCGTGAGAATGTCAGTACATTTGGCCCCGGGGGGAATTGTCGAGCGGAATGCAGCAGAGACCGGGCGACATTGGAAGACATTAACCATTGTCAAGGCAAAACCTGCGCAGTTGACCACGGCGAGTGTGACATAATTTGCCCATCGGAAGACCTTTTGATTGCGAGTCAAGGTCAGGTAAAACACGAGAATGGAGGATTTAACAGCCATGAGCGCCGGGTTCTTTTGATAAATTCAAGTTATTAGCTGGTGTCTGAACATTGTCAACACAGTTTCATCTCACATATAACACCGTAAATGCATAATTGGCTTTATTGAGCACATCTTTATCGTCGGCTGGGATATCGCTGGAGTGTAGGCCGAATCCGTGCTGAGTCGCGTAGAACAGCGAGAATGAAAAGCCGAAATCGATCACCTACAGCTATGATTAGCAACAAAAGTACCATCTAGATATCACTCAGATACCCCGTATCCGCGTCCTCGATCCAGAACAGGGATGCGCTCATTCACAGCGCAAGCATCCCGGCGGCGCATGCAGGGACCCTTGGAATCAACAACGTACCCACGCGACCAGCATCAAATAATCGTGTAACCCAATCCTCCGCACAACAAAGATGCGCGAGACAAAGCGCAAAGCCACAAAGATACTCGCTATAACGAAGACAGTGATCGAGACCCCTAGCGTGGCTGGTCGACGAGTTTCCATGATGACGGCACCGCGCTCCGCGGGCGCGGACGGGATTCCACACTCACAAAGCCCCTAGTCAAGTGTCGATTGTCAGGCAGACGTGCCTCAATGCATATTCGTGATCGGAGACGGGAGGAGTTGCGTATAGGGCCAGCTTCGGCTCCATGGTCTCTGGGCCAGAGACCGTTGGGTGTTGGTTTGAAATCGTCAGAACTGGGAAGTTTGTCCGAGGGAATCCGGGGTAAAACAAGGCCGGGGAGAAAGACCGAGACCCGCTTCAAGGGTGGCGAGGAGACGAAGGGCGACACGAGAGTCTAGCAGGCGCAAGAATCAACGAGACTTGATAAGAGAGCGCACGTCTCCGGTCGAACAGGGTCGTTCAGCGCAGTTATGATCCTGTGAGGGGGAAAAAGCGCGTGGGAGAGCGAAAAGTGTGATCATCGTGAGTTTCCTGCCTCTTGGCTTCCCATTGGCTCCTCAATTAGCTCCCCCCAACAGTGAATTTTTTTTCTCACGTTTTCCCCGCCGCGATCGGAATCAAAACTCCGCTTCTGCGCTAGGATCAGCCAGAACCTGACAGTCAGGACCGCTGGGGAAATGGCTGAACCGCCTGTGATTGGAGTGCTCGTGTATAGGTCTCTTCCGTTTGTCTCAGACAGTCACCGGTGTCTCAAAGCAATGCGATTGTCGACAAAATAATCCAGAGACAATTTGTGAGTTCTCCGCATATAGCCCTCTACGTCATACACATCATCCCTCTCGACACTCCATGTACAAAGGAGAAGAGGAGGCAATGCCTACCAACACCTCCTCAATGAAACCCCTATCACCTCTCACACTCATCCACTGACTTGCCAATGGCCATCCGCATGGTCTTGCCTGTTTGTGGTTCTCGGAACGAGGCCCAGCGCCACTGAATCCACATCGCAAACCTTCGAATATGAACGGGCAGCAATATTGTCTCACGAGGACTCAAAACGAATCTTTTACCAGGATCATGGGTGCTGCTACTCGGATAAAATCCACATAGTGAGGGATTTTTCGATTCAAAAGGAAAGAATAGTTTCTAAACTGCTCAGTCGGCCTCCATTCATCTGAATCGAAGCGCGCGTATGTGGCTGGCATCCACGAGGTTAGGGACCAGGCCGCTTAACCTTTTGTTCTCTAGCGGTTAGCCATCCACCTGATCCCGTTAGCGGGCAGATCCATTTTCTAACGGCCTGATTCTTCTCGGTTATGGTCAATAGCAGGGCTGGCCCTAGACTGGTCAAATTGTGATGTCTTGGGAACAATATTTCGGAAATGATCTGTAGGGATTGTTAGTCAATCAGTAATCATGTCCCCCGTCATTTCGATTCTCACGTAGCCTGTTTAGCTGGAAGATCAATCCCACCGAGTATCTAGGACTTATGTTTCTAAATCGGAAAAGGCGTGTCCTGCTGTGCGAATATGTGTTTCCTCGGGCGTCGGACCTGGCTATGGAGTCGTCCACGCACAACAGATACATGATCTTTTGTCTGGGTGGAAAGAGTGTCCTTGGAATAGTTCTACTTTCTAATTGAACCCCATTGAACCCCCTGTAGACCTTTTGTAGACTTCGTATCCACCCTTTACTGCAGCTCTATTGATCTTGGCACTTCTGACGGAAGCCCGCATTATCCGCCCCCATGCCAACGGGGAATCCATTCCTCTGCTGGATAGATCAAGGTTATCGTGCGGCTCCAATCCAAACCGTCTTATGCATGCGTCTGTCATAATCTACCTTACATCTCGGTTTGCAAGCCTATACCGATTACCCCTGAATGACCCCGCAGAAGCTCCCCTACCTAGTTCCTACCTGAGCGCTGACGGCAAACTCATGTCCGACCCTGAACATTAGATCGTGGGTCTCCTCTCGTCAGGGGTAATCGGAGTCGGTCATAAACGTCATGTGAAGAGCCAATCCACGCGACCCACTCCAGCCAAGATATATCTGCAGTTCAGCACGGCCGACCGTTCTTGCCCGAGAATAGCAAGGATTTGATAGTTTTACTCTCACGTACCGTGCAGAGTTGCAACGGGCACCCTCTAGCTGCTTGGCTGCATCTCCAAATTAACAATAATGGAGTCAGCTGGTGAACTAGCTCTCGCTTGCAAGCCCCTCTCGGTCGCCCGATCGGTCCCCATTAAACTCCGACGGGACATAGCGGTCGATAACCATTCCGACTGGTTCACGTTCAAACCAGTCTTTCTGGAGCTTTTCCATGAACAGGTGCACTTGCGATACTGTCACTTGTGATCGACAATCGCTGGCCAATCATCGTAGCACGGCTGCAGGCTAGCTTTTAGTGTGGGGGATATCTGGTTGGAGGGTAGCTATGATAATCGCTTCGCTTAGGCTTGTCATGCCGCGACATTGTCCGGTCTTTCGCGTATGGTAGGATCGTTTGGCTTGGCGGATGTACGTGCAGAAAGGATGAGGTTGAGTGGACCTAAGAGTATGGCAGACGCCAAGGCTCTCCGCGTTCTTGGTATCGTCAGAAGAGGAGGTATAAAGCCGGCTGGATAACCATGTTCTCTTGTCTTGTTCACTTGCTTGCCAGTACCTGGATCTGTTCCCTTTACAGCCAGTCAGAATGAAGGCCGCGGTGTTACTTGCAGCCTTTGTGCCTCTGACGGCGCTGCCAGGAGTCCAGGCCCAGACGGCAGCTGCAGAAAGCTGGATCTCCAATATCTGGAATGACTTCAAGGAGGCCGTGGACTGCGGAAGCTGCCAGGTATATTTTCCTCATGCAGATATGCTCGTCAGGTCATGTTTCTCACCATGTGGTCTTCTATCAGGCTCTTTTAGGTGGTCTCAAGCTCGTGGCCGGCTTTGGTGAAGGCTTCCTGGGGGATGTGTTGACCGGCGTCTGTAAAATTAGCGGCGTGAGTCATCAAATGTACAAGTACCATCTCTACTATACTCACTCATTGTGTCTCGCAGGCGGAAGATGGCGACGTCTGCGCCGGCGTCATCGCCAGCGAAGTCCCAGCCCTGCACTACGCCCTGAAGAATATGCATGTGGGCTCCCACACAGCCAAAACGCTCTGCTCGGCCTTGGTCGGTCTCTGCGACTTTCCCGATGTCCGTCCATTCGACTTGACTTTCCCCTCACCCAAGCCAGTAAAGAGTCGCCCTCCACCAAGCGGCAAACCTCCCATCAAGGTGGTCCACTTCAGCGATACCCATGTCGATCTGTCCTACGAGACCGGCTCCAACTATGATTGTTCTAAGCCCATTTGCTGCCGCGTATACTCGGACAAAGATGCCCCAGGCAAAACAGACAAGCCATGCGGGCCATTCGGCAATACCAAATGTGATCCTCCTGAGCAACTCCAAGACTCTATGATGTCCGCCATCGCAGATCTCAACCCAGCTTTCTCGATCTACACTGGTGACGTTGTGGCACACGACGTCTGGCTGGTAAACAAAGACGAAGTCTTGCAGGATTTCAACTCCACCTATGGCGCAATGGAAAATCATCTCGGCCTCGTCTACGCCGCCCTGGGCAATCACGACGCTGCACCGCTGAACCTCTTCCCATCCTCCAAAGTTCCAAGCAAATACAACCCCCAATGGGCATATGATGCACTCACAGCCAACTGGATGACGCTGACCGGCATCGAAAGCGTGCAAAACGCAAACAAATACGGCTCCTACTCCGCCATCCACCCAAACAGTAAACTCCGCATCATCTCCTACAACAGCATCTTCTACTACAAATACAATTTCTTCTCCTACACAGAACCAATGGAATATGACCCCAACTGTCAACTAACCTGGCTAATTGGAGAGCTCCAAGCCGCCGAAAACGCCGGCCAACGCGTCTGGCTGATTTCGCACATCCCATCCGGCAACGTGGACCATTTCCGCGACCACTCGCACTACTTTGATCAAATCATCCAGCGATACGAAGCCACAATCGCAGGGCTCTTCTTCGGACACACGCACACAGATGAATTTCAAATCTCATACTCTGACTACAAGAATCGGAATTGGAACACCGCCAAGGCAATGGGCTATGTCGCACCATCAATGACACCAACATCCGGCCCGCCTTCCTTCCGCGTCTACGACATCGATCCTGTTACATTCGCAGTGATGGATTTCACCCAATTCATCGCCAACATCAGCGAGGCCTCCTTCCAAACAAAACCAGACTGGATACCCTACTACTCCGCAAAGAAAGACTACGGGGGCAAACTCACCCCTCCAACACCAAACACAGCCGAACTCACCCCGGCCTTCTGGCACAACGTCACCGTCGCCATGGAGAAGGATTCTTCCGTCTTCAATGACTTTTGGGCTCGACGCACACGCGGATACAATGTGCCCGCTTGTGTGGGCGACTGCATGAAGAATGAGATTTGTGCTTTGCGCGGTGCGGATGCGCAGTATAGTTGTGTGCAGCGGACGCCAGGATTTAGTTTCTCGAAGCGGGACGACAGCGAGATGGATGTAGATGTGCATCTAGATCTGGAAAATTCACCGTTGTTGAGCAAGAGGTTCCAGCCGGAGTGTAATCATGCTGGCATGGCGCCGTTGTTGGCGAAGATTGCACATAAGGCTAGTATTGCGAGGATAAATGGGGAGTGAGTTGACCAGGGACTGTAGTTGAGGAAAGAGGAGAACCTTGATGCTCTGAAAGTGATATCTCGCAGTAAGATCAGCACCCCTCCTAAGACAGGGTGATCTTTTCGACCTAGATGCTACCTAGAGAAGGCATGCCCAATCTTTCTAACTTGTCTATCTCATAGTCAACAGAATGAATCTGATACAATCTTTGAATAGCCAGTCTATCTTAATGACTTCGTTGTCCTATCTTGATCTATGCCTTCTCTTCATTGATCTGAGAAATACATAACAATAGAGAGGAACTCTTAATGGAGGAGAAGCCGTTGGACATGGCGACGTATATGACGATGTGTTTCGCGATACCGTCGAATGAGAAATTAATTTTACACATATATATCTATGTTATTACTTGAAATTATCTTCCTGTACTGTACTAGGTTTAGAACTACTAACTAGATGATGTAGACTTAATATCTTATCTTGAATCGCTATAGTTGTTAAGATATGAAGTTGTAATTTATCACATTTACTATGTGTTTTGAGATTATCCACTTGGCCGGGTTAATCGCTCAGGCGGGAATTACATTCATTTTCGTCGGTGACTCCGTCGTCTTGAATTAATCACTATGGAGTACTCCGTACTGAATGAGTCCTTTGAAACTGCCCCTTGGAGCCCTCCAGATAACCTTAGAAGGATTCTTTTAAGCTGGAATACGAGAATGATACCCTGGAACCAATGCTGATTACGCGGCCTCACAAAGAAATCACATCTCTACTAGTATGCAGACCACAAAGTACACATGTGCAAACATAGCCCCTTTCCATCCCTGCGTGCGATCCCCTATTAATCCCTGCAAGTAGGTGGCGCCATCTAAACAAGCAGCGACCCGTGCTTCCGGGAGTTTTAATTTTGAATGTGGGAGCCTGTCAGAGGGTCAAAGCCCGAGATTAACGCCTCGTTGCTTCAGATTGGTCGAATCATACCGACTTTCGAGCTTCTATACTGCGTATGATCCTGTATACATAGTTCAAGTTTCATACCTGCATAGCTTCCCCATCTCACTCCAATCGAACATTTCCCATTCACAATCCTTTCTTCCACCTCACAAATCATATCCCTCCCTGACGGACACTCCCAAATGGCCGCTATCACTCTCGAGCCTCAAGACCACAAGCGAGATGCAGATTTCAAGCAAGCGCTTCATGGCAAGACAGGCCAGGATCAAAACTCATTCATGAATATCATGCGCAAGAACAAGGATGCTCAAAAAATCGCTGTGGACGAATACTTCAAGCACTGGGATAACAAAGGTGCCAATGACGAGACTTCCAAAACCCGCGAAACCAGACGCAATGAATACGCAACCCTCACCCGACACTACTACAATCTCGCGACCGATTTCTACGAGTATGGCTGGGCGCAGAGTTTCCACTTTTGTCGATTCAGCAAGCGCGAGGCATTTAAGCAGGCATTGGCTCGACACGAACATTACCTTGCGCTGAAGATGGGTATCCAGGAGGGTCAACGGGTTCTCGACGTTGGTTGTGGTGTTGGTGGTCCTGCGAGGGAAATCGCCAAGTTCACCGGGTGTAATGTCCTCGGCCTTAACAACAACGACTACCAAGTTGAGCGTGGTACTCTGTACGCACAGAAGGAAGATCTCAGTGATCAGGTCAGCTTTATCAAGGGCGACTTTATGCAAATGACTTTCCCCGATAACAGTTTTGACGCTGTCTACGCGATCGAAGCTACCGTGCATGCTCCGAGTCTGGAGGGAATCTACTCCGAGATTTTCCGGGTCCTTAAGCCTGGCGGCGTGTTTGGTGTTTACGAGTGGTTGATGACCGAGAACTACGACAACGATGACCTTCGTCACCGTGCGATTCGTCTTGGTATCGAGCAAGGGAATGGAATTAGCAATATGGAGAAGATCTCTGTCGCTCTAGACGCGATGAAGAAGGCTGGGTTCGTGCTTGAGGTCAGTGAGGATCTTGCCGATCGCAACGATGAGCTTCCTTGGTACTGGCCTCTCAGCGGTGATTTGAGATACACGCAGAGCCTTTGGGACTTGCCGACCCTGATCCGTATGACCTATGTTGGCCGTGGACTGGCGCATGGCATTGTTGGTGCACTTGAGATGATTGGTGTTGCGCCAAAGGGATCACGGAAGACTGCTGATTCACTTGCTGAGGGCGCAGACTGTCTTGTTGCGGGTGGAAAGGAGAAGCTATTCACGCCTATGTATCTGATGGTTGGTCGTAAGCCAGAGGCTTGATGTCAGGAGAATGGTGATCAGCATGGTATTGACTCAAACGTATTCCCGCAGCAAACAACCGTATTAGAACGGCGCTGTTGAACGCCCCCTCTACCTCAGACATATAGGTTATGGGAATTAGTACTACTAAGACTAGATACGTGATCCGGTTCAAAGACCTAGCATTAGCCGACATAGCGCGTAAAAATAACGAATAGCTACACGAATTAGGTAACGAGACTAAGCTAGTCAAACTACGATTCAGGGCAGTCGTATACTACGTGCTAACGGGAGGACTAAACCTAGAACGAGACAAGGAAAGGGCTATCTAGAAGATCATAGACAAAAGCGACCTCTAGGGGCACGGGTTCCGAATTGAAGATATCGCTTAGCTAAAAAAACGGGACAAAATGCTACGTACATTCGGCTCTATAGGCATCTAGTTCGACTCAGCGGAAGCGGCGCAAAAGCTACTCGACAGCAGCCTTGTGATCGACTAATTTTATATAAGGAAGACCCCCGGTACGGCCACTACGGCAGCCAGCATAAACGATCACGATGCCCACCAGGCATTAGAGCACACTATCTAGACTATAGAGGTGAATACGCCACCGGAGACCCCCTATACCAGAGGCCGGCCAGCGCTCCTATCCCACAATGTTAGAAAAAAACCTCCGAGTACTATAGTTGAACATGATAAAATCGAGGGCGGGGATGGAAGCCCTTATCAACGATCTCCAGAATCAGAACCTAGACGTGCTTCTTATCTAGGAGCCGCCTACCACCGTATACCGAACACATGTGAACCATAGTGCATGGCGGCTCTACCTACCGACGGTGGAGAGCGACTCGGTCCGATTTCGAAGCCTTATTTACGTGAACCGGAAACTCTCAACATCCTCCCACCAGCAGCTGCTATATAACTATCCGGACCTGACCGCCGTCACTAAGACCCAAATCCTACTCTTCTCAATACATATCCCACCGGTGCTGATATACACACCTAAGGAAGCATCGGCAGCACCGGCACTAGTCTCAATCATGATTTTTCCATAACATCGATGCAGCTTTGTGACTTCCTTTCCCACGCTAAAGAAGGACAGCCAGGGCAGATGCTACTGCAGGGCTCTACCAATCGACTACGCCCGGGAGCTGGAAAGCGTCGTCAGCCTCAAACTCCGCCGGAACAGCCAATCTAGGAAGATGAAGGATAAGTTGCGAGGAAAAGGGAAACTAAACGAGGGCGTCGAAGCAGCGATTTTTTTCCCGGACTCTTCGTCAGGGGATTCGAAGGGTGAGCACCCTCAAAGTGGAATATGTGGAGCAGCTCAGGAAGAGTGTGCCTTCATCCGGAGATTTCAATACCCGGGCATATGCGCCCGATAGGTAATTCTCACTGGTCAATATGTATCCCAACCTTACGACTGATAATCTCCGATTCCTCGCTGGTCATGAGTCATCGTTCTTATGGCTATGGATACCTCAGTCTCGCAGCACCCATATTAGTATGCTTGTCTGGATTCATATCCAGATTTACGTCCGCACTGCATGCTGCGATAACAGCTGATTCCGGCACTATCGATATAGGCCTCGATCCTAAGGGCATCTCGGAATAGTACGACCTAAGTTCTAAAATTCAACTGATCCTTCTACTATCCAATGCGTTCTCTCTTACTAGCTGATTGTCACATAATTGATTACTTCTCATCATCCGATATTTAAGTTTCCGTCAACATCGTGCAGCCTTCCACGCAGGGTATTTAGCTCGCCAGAATCAAGCTGTTCAAGTAATTCATATCTCTGTGCATCACTGGTCTCATGCCGATAAAGAAATAGTAAAGGCAATGGATCATTCCTCCACTTGGGCACTCGCGTCCGCCGTGTCTTCCAGAAAGTCCCTACCAGCGCGACAGCCCCGAGTATCCAAACAAGTACGGGTAATACAATCCATTGCCAGTGAATCGAGACATATGTCACACTGGTCAGAACTTGACCTGGCGTCATGTTCGCGTTTTCCAGCTTCGAAGCTGCCTGGATGTACATGGTGTCTCGAAAGGTTTTGGATATTGCTGCTGCAATGTTTTCCATGGCGCATCTCAACCTGATCGCTGACTCGCTACTACATCCAACAATATCTTCACGTCCAAGGGCCTGAAGGATGTCGGATGCAGCGTACCCTTCATTGTCATTTGTCGCTTTATATGATTGATGGTTTGGATTGTGCGAGAACTCGCCACTCAAGATGTCCATTAAAAACGCCCTGATAGCAAATTCTGCTTCCCTCTCAAGTATAAAGGTTTGGTTAGGTTGCACACCCATATCATCTCCCCAGGGTGGATAAAAGTACCGTCCTGTCTCGTTATTGGGTACAGTCGAGGTATTCCAGATCGAAGTATTCCAGATCGCAAGTGTGTCATCAGTGAAGACATTGTTCCGGACAGAGGGCCTAGAAAGGCGTACGACAGGCTCAATGACGCATTCCGTTGCCTCCCATGCGTCACCGTCCAATGACAATCCTTGGTTCATAATTGGATCCGCAAGTACTGAGATATTTGCGAGTCGGGGAGTAATAAACTGTATTGGAAACATTGTCGCATTGGTAAATACTAAGGCTGCATCCCAACCAACTGCAGAGCTAACGAATGCACTGAATGTAGAGGCCGATGGGACCCCCTTAAAGGATGCTTTTACGTTGCTTTTGGAGAGGGTGACATTGCAGCTCGTATCTGAAAAGCCATATTCATCGATCACTTTACATGACTTGGCGAGGTGCTCAGTGATGTTTGCGCAGAGTGCGCGGGCTTCCAACGATGCAACAGCACCCCATGTGCAATTTGCTGAGCTGCAGGAATACTGAGGAATGGCCCAAGGTCTCTTTTGGTCGCGGTTTAGAAGAGAATTGTATACATTCGATTTGAGTTCAGAATCGACCATTTTGTTTTCTGTCATATCGTCAATCTAAGCCACAGGTAATATGTTTCTTTTGTTTTGACCTACCTCCACTACCCGTAAGCACATATTGAAATCCATAAGCATTGTATATGGATGAATTTGCCACGAAAGCAGTTTTTGATGAATCCACAACCATTTTTTGTTGATAGTGGACTAGATTCTGCACAAATGGATCATATCCCAACGCCAGGATCACAGCCAAGCAGCTCCAGACCGCAAAATGCCTGTCCATCGTGTTAGTCTGGAAAAACTCTAAGCTAATGGGCATGGCCTACCTAGCACGTAATCTCCATATCAACTGGATAGCGCCATAAAATCCTCGACTCGCCGTGTCAAATTGACGAAGGTCTGGTAAAGGTCGCGATGCCTGCTTGAACCATGTCCACTTCAACTGGCCTAGCACCCCGCTAATGGCAGATATAAGGCAGCCCTTTGAGACGGTGCTCAACCAGGAAACCAACGAGTTGAGAGACATGTACTTCCACTTTGGTTCAGGTGTGTTGTTGAACGAGGCAAGGATGACGACTGTGGCAACTAGGATACCACCCGATATCGCGACTCCCAGGAGTTCCCAGACAAACCAGTCACTATCAACCGATTTCTGTGACTCTTCCTCTGCTCCTTCGTCATGTTGTTTCGATGTTGCAGAAAGAGGAGAGCCTTTGAATGTCGGTGTTTCGGCATTCAGGTCCGGGTTATAATGATCATCGTCTGACCTCTGAATCGGCTCATAGATAGGGCTTGCCGACTCTTGACTTCGAGACATCTTGAGAAGTAGGTTGAAACGTTCTGGTGGAACGGAGCATGAAATCTCTTCTCTCTTATTTATTACCAAGAACGGAAGCACGGCTGACATGGCTGCAAGGCTTTAGGGGCTAGCTGCTACTTTTCCACGCTCCTAAACTGCTAATCAGCTAGACCCTGTCCTTGGCCCCTATAGACCCTGGGGACCAGCATATCCGGCCAATCGTACCCCGGAGACTCCGGTTGATATATACCTAGGCAAACCACCTTGCATTAGCTCTTGAGCGCAATTACCCTCGCACGTGTTTCGCTAAACCAGTATCCTCGTCATAATGAGTAGAAGCTGGCAAACATTGATCGTACAGAGAACGTCCATACAATTCCGGGCTTCCAAGGCGCTCTAATTATACCCGCACGTTATACCCGCACGGTATCTCGAGTGAGTTGCGCTGAGCTTGCAGAAGCCAACAGAGCCGGTTGTCTAGTTAATAGAAAGTACTTAAGTACTAATCATAGCGCTCTTTGAACAGCAGGAATAAAAAAAGGGGTATCGGGTAGGGTCCAAAACACGTTATAAGTTCGTTGTTTTCGCGTGGCAGTGCTCTTCGAAATAGCGGCAAAAGTACACGGGCACAAGTGTAGACTACCCCTACTATTGTATCATATCGTAGTACGACCTTTTATAAACGTTAATTTCTGTCGACCTATTTATTTCCTCCTACCTTCGTCCGTATTTGGAGTCTTCTCTAACCCTTATCACTGAGTCTGCCTTGTCGCCGAAGTCCCTTTAACTGTGAAGGGCTGAAGCAAGGCTTGATTAAATCCAACTAGGCCAGCATGCTGTTTACAACAAACTTGGGCAAGGAAAGGAGTGGAACAAGCAGAACAACGACAGAAGTAACGTGCAAGACGGTGGCAGAACGGGGGCGTGCGGGGAAGAGGCTATGGCAAGGCCATTGTGAGAAGCAGGTCTGACCTGTGACATTAACATCATGATCGATTAGCGTTCTTACAATACGTTTCCAGGATCTGAAACTCACCAAACTAAAGCTGGACAAGGGTTTTTGAAAACAGGGTTTGGGAAAAGAAATCGAAAGAAATAAACTACTGAGATTGATTTCGAGCACGTGTGTACCGAGTCTGGAGAAACAGAGAAGCCTCTAATAATGATATGGATGGGCTCATATGAGTTCATGAACTAATCTCAGCGGACACAGTATGTCCCGCCTTTGGGAACCACTTATCCTGTGCTTCTTTCCACCATAGTAGACGTAAATGTCCACGTGACATTCCTGATGTCAGGACAACAGACACACGATTTGGCCCAAGGCGACATCGAATTCAGCCTCGCCGTTCTTTGGCCAATCGAACTCGACGGGATATGCAAGTGGTAGAGACCGTAGTTTCAGCGCTTTGGGGATGAACCAATAAGGCTGGATCTGAGCTCAGATGAGAGGGTGGTAGCGCGGTAGTCGCGCGACGCTGGGTGATTCTTGCCCGCTCTCACCCAGCTTCTCACCCAGTCCATTGCGCGCCTCTTTGCATTGTAAATAAAAGCCCCAGTGGATCTATTTGATTTTCACATTAGTCCCAGCACATACGACCATAGGGTGTGGAGAACAGGGCTTCCCGTCCGCTCAGCCGTACTTAAGCCACACGCCGGCCAGTTAGTAGTATGGTGGGTGACCACATGCGAATCCTGGCTGTTGTATGTTTTTGTTCACCCAATTTTTGCTCAGATTTGTTGGGACATTTGCCTTTGCCGCTTTCCTCTTCAGCCCCTTCAGGCCTCTTCACCTGAACGCCCTGAAGCCCCTCTATTCTTCACCCGAACGCCCTGAACACCCCTGAAGCGCTGACGTGGCCCCTCAGCTTAACTTTCCCTTAACCCCATCCTCCTTCCCGCTCACGTCCCAGGCCCCGTTTCTGCCTTTTTGGTGGCCTAAACTCTTCTGATCTGAGCCGATCACGGAAAATGGATTGACCGTGGCCGCTACGACTGTCTGCTCTACCTCTCTTCAAGGACACAATGAAGATTCTGACCAATGAATGAGGTGCAGAAACATCGGGTTCAAATATGTCGATACGGTGGGAATTCAAAAATACAGATCTAACCAACATTTTGAAAAACTGGATGAGGACGTTTATAAGGATAACGTTCGCCGGAACCAATTTGATGGTGAGATATCTGACACTATCCACTGACTATGCGCTAATACCTAACAGAGAGTGAAAATTGCAATTTACCTGGTTAAATAGATATCTGCAATGTAGGGACCAGAATTTGGTCGCTAGGAGGGAGGACAAATCCAGCTTGCAACGATCAAAGTGCTCACATATGCTTCCCTTGTTCCGGTGTGTGCCACGTTGTGAAACATCGATATTAAAAAGGACAAGATCTTATGAGCTCAAAAGTATACCAAAATGTATCTTATCTTTGCTTCTCAATTATCGGAGCCCACCACTAACTTAGCTTCTGGGCTGACTTACGGCCTATGTTTACCGTTAATGCGTTCAACCAGTGATGTGTGAAGGGCCTGGGGTTTATATCCGGGGAAAGGACTACGCTCTTGGTCCTATTGGATCGTGGTTTCTCATCATTTCCACTGCGTGGATCGGATGCATATTAATTCTCTTGGCTTGATCAACTATGGGCTGGCAGGACCTCTACTTATTGGGTTTTTGTCCGGCTCGTGTATGGAGACTTTTGCTACTCGCTTCTTATTCTGGCTACGGGCTTATTTGGGAATGGGTTCTCGTGTTGTCCCTTACAGGGATCTGGTAGATATAGTATGAATTGATGATACTCTGCTTGTCGGGTGCTTGGCCTGCTCTTGTGTATGGAGTGCTTTGCTGTGGCTGCGAGAGTGTCATACTTCCGCAGTACTCCGTAGTCTTCGGTGACAGTGAATCACGCAAAGAGTTTAGCGTGCCGTTTCGGGTTTAGCGCCTCCCCGCGCGTTACTATCGCCGTGTGTGTTTCTATAAAATCCCCCTTCGTCGCCGCTTCAACATCTAGCTATTTTTTGCCCTTCTGCCTTCCTTCCTCTCCGTTCTCCGTGTTCGTCTTGCGAATGAGGCACTTTTGCCATTGATTCGGATCACCGAGCTCCGCAACCCCCTATATCGCCAGCCTCCCTCTGCAGCCCTCCGAGCCTTTCAGCGCAGCCTGCGTTGTTTTCCCTGCCCCTGGGTCTATTTCCGCTCATCTGCCACCATCACGCTCGAGATGAGGCAAATTTGCCCTTGATATGTCGCGCCGACCTGCAGTTGCGGCCCCTGACCCTCACATATCAATCGATCGGTCCGTCGACCTCCACTCTTACCTGACTATTCTTTTAGCGGCCCCTCAATTGACCCATCCACTCTTCCTCTTTCCAATCTCCTCTTAGCATCGCACAAGATACAGCACCTATCAAGATCTAAAACTGCCTCAAAGTACTGTCATGCGGGTGATAGTTCATCGCATAGCTTGGGTGGAAGCCATTTATCATAGGAATGGCAACAAACCCCTTCTCCCCATGACGGATCCTCAATGGAATTGGGGTTTTAGTAGTAATACCAAACTTCTTCCTAATAACGATGCTTTCAATCCTCAACGCACCCCCCTTCCGGTCATCAATCTCCGCCAATTCGGTAGCCAGATCTTCCCCGAGCAGAGTAAGACAGATGGCTCCTTTTCAAGAATGATTTCTGCTGACGCACGACATGACTGTCAGTGTCTCATCGTCGATACTTTTTAGGTCTCCAAATATGTAGGGCGGCAAGTCGACGACGGAAACGTTGGTTCAAATGCTTAGGGACTCACAGGAGACAGCAGAAAATACATCATCAAGAGCATAAAGAGTTTCGCAATCCTCAAATGACGGCACTGAGACCATCCTTGAATGGGTAATTCTTCCCGCTTCATTTGTGGACGCACTTACATTCACGTTGATTAGTTATCTTCTTCTCACTGCGTTCATTTTAGGGCAACTAGAGAAATATTACCACCACTAGGAGAGCAACTCAACCCGTTGATAAAGTAGCACGCACTCCCTAAGTATTCTTCGGTTGATCATAATGGGAATGAGGCGGCTCGATAGGCGGTCGAAAGTAGTCAACTAACCGTCGGAGGAAGTCCGCAGGTGCGGCATATCCGCCGTCTTTACTAGCATAGCCATGCCTGCCCGTCAATTTATGCATGCCTTGAATGGTGTCGGGGTCGAGCGTTCCATCCTCCCGGCAAATGTATATTATCATGTCAAAAACAATAGCCATTGGGAAGTTGATCGCCTCCGCTTGCTGCGGGACAACCTGATCTAAATCGTCGATGATCTTGTGTAGGTGCTCGCGGACTTTCTCGGGGATCCCCATCTCCTCGTAGAGGTCGGCAACAGCCCTCGCCCCTGCGATCGAATGCGTCCCGAAGTTGCGCTCGAGACTTCTTATCACTTGAGCGCGATTCTCAGATGGGTATCCGGGCTCCCTCATGGTGTCCATGAGGAACGACACGAAGATCTCGGGCGCACCACCTGCGATATCTTCGTATTTGATGTCGCCCTGGCTGTGGTATTCTTGGTAGTCGTCAAAGGGCGCGATGAAGTCACATACCCTTCCTACCACGTCGTCTGTCATCTTCGCATCCACGGAGGCGTAGCACGCGGCCAGTCGACCCACATTAACGCAGTACTGGAGAAACTGCCTTGCCCTTATTTCCACGTGTTGATCGTATGCTTTCACTCCCAGCATTTCAAAGGGCACGGGACTCTTGGTAATGGGAGACTCCAGTGGAAGTGACTTGTTGTAAGACAGGCTTTCAAGTTGTTTGGTGTGGTGGTCAGACACCTCTTTGTAACGATGCTGGCCGACCTTGTTCCAATAGGCCGCGTCATAACCGAAGTAGGTCATAGAGTCCTGGAAAAAGATGAGAGTCCTTTCTAGGATGCCGGCAAAACATGGATGGTCCCTAGGGAATATTTTCATTAAAATTCTCTGCGACATCGCCGCCAGGGTCATGGTGTCTGTGACGAGAGAGACGGGATGTGTGCGGTACCAGGCAGGCGTCTGATGGCGCTCCATGGTCAGGTCGTACTGATCATCGGCAAGAATTGTCATGCCCACGCTAAGCTCGACCGCTGCGAAAAGCATATACACCACCTTCATATGCTCCGGTGTCTGGTACTCTGGCGGCGTCAGTCGGCGGTAGGTGTTGATGACTATGCTCCCGGAAACGCCATTATGCCATGATTTAAACCCCCGTAAGACATGGCGAACCCAGTCATGATTGATCTCGTACACTTCATGCTGGCAACCCAGGTCCGTCAGGGGCAGTTTCTCAATGATTTGGTCCAATAAGGCAAATGCTCTACGGACATCCTCTTCGAGGGGTACCAAGGGGGCTTTGTCGACGGGCTCTTGGTATATCTTGGCATTTAAGAATTGCGTTGGAAATTTAAGCCCTGGAGCGGCCCGAAGCTCCTGGATGTTCCTTTCCATGTGTGCTTGTTTCATGGTGGCGTTGAGGAACAAATAACCAGGTGTTCTAAGTGACGGGAGAAAAAAGAGCTGTTGTTTCACATCCACTGTAAGAAGACGCAAATTGCTGGAATGAATACGAGCAGACTGGTGTAGAGTTCCTGACGATAGATCAAGAAATGAACTTCCGTACGTATCCCACTATTTTGACGGACTCGACGGCTACTGATCACTTGGGAAGATTTTGGCGCCTAATGGCACGGTCGGGCCACAGCCAACGTCCAAATTTCGATCAGATCGGTGATCGAGTGAGCGGGTGGAGTGGAACCAATTAAGAATTAATTATCTCGAACGATCCAAAGTTTAGCTGATTCACCACAGGTCGCCTGAGCTGTACTCCGTACACCGCGACAATTACATCACCAGAAATACTTCTAAACGCTGGGCATCCTTCCATGAATCTGCATCTGCGGCTTTTGTCTCTTCTGAGCGCCCGACCTCCACCCAAGCACCGAAGAAACATAGCTCTGCTATATTTGCTCAGTGACTCCTCTAGATCGAGGAGGCCTCATATGCAGCACCAATAGCAATGGTTTTTCGTGAATCAGACCTTGCGTACCGCATGTATTCCTTAATCCTTCGTTTTAAGCCCACGCTTTTTCCAATAGGCGGGGTTGAAGAGGCTGTAGCAGCACCGACGTAGATCTTGAAAAAAGTAGGGTCCTCCACCTGTGTCACGATATCGGCATATACGCCTTGAGCTCCTGGCGCTTCCATGCAGGACCCTCTAGCTGGCTGGACGATATGATTAGGGTTGATTAATGCCAAGAAACCGCCTCCCACATTGCCCGGTGATGTTGTGAGCCTGCAGGTGCCTGTCCCAGAACTGGAGGTTTAGGCAAAGAGTGAGCTAGGTCGAGGCTTTGGTCAGTTGGCGAAGCGTGAGGGTGTGTGGCCTTGACGTTCTCGCGGAGGAGACCCGCAGACGGCGGCAGGTCACCGAGTGGGTGTATCGGGCGGATGACTCCCTGGCAGAATACGGCACCTCTATGCATGTACGGAGTACGTATTGGGCTAATAGAATCCTACACAGGTCGCAAGACAGAAAAGTTTGGCTGATCTCTGTTGGGTGTCGCACAATTGAGCGGCTAGATCGTTCCCGTCGCACAAACCCCCCGGGTCGGCCTAGGGAACTGGTTTAGAGCGGTGCGGGGGGCCTGTATAGGCTGAAGGGCACGGATATCATTGGATAATGACCAAGTATCGCCACTTTCGTGATTGACGCCCTCTGTGACCAATGCCAAATGGGAAGAAGATGGCGAATACAGTAAGGAGGACATGTTGCCAATGAAAAAAAGAAACGTCACCAGAGAGTTCGAACTGAAGGCACAGCCATTACGACGAAATTGAACGACCAGCCCCAGCGAAGTATCGAAAAATTCTACAATTTCGCAAACATCGACTGGAACCAGTGGAGAAATAGCTGCGTAAATGGAACAATTTGCTTCACATTGGCAAGAAACTTACTATAGCTATTCCTTTTAATAATAGGAGTGAAGATGATGATCATTCTGCGAGAGCATCCAGGCATCCAGGACAGCCGACAAGAGAAGCCGTGTATTTGCAAAAAGCAGAATGATGTTGTATTATGAGTCACAGCCCATTACGCTGGATATGAATTCTTGCATTGGTCCAAATCGCTACACCAAGTTTTCTTGCGAGGATCAGGTTGGATGAATCTATCTTCGCAGACGGTCATCGTACAAATAGACCGAAGGGTTCCGGCCGAATAGCCAGGTCTCCTATTGAGGCACCGCCTCAGACACACATTGAACGTAGACGAAATTAAGCATAAGGCAATATAAAGGATCATCAAAAGGGTCTAGGAGAGGCAAGGGACGAGAAGTCTGACAGCACTTCAGCACTTTCTATTACGGCCTATGCTTATCATTATCGTCCCTAAAATTCCAGATTACCGCATCGCGACCACCGAAGACTAAGCCAAGGCAAGTTCCCGCCTGTTATTCTCAAGCCCTCTATCTTTTTTTTTATTTCTGGAATTCACTGGGATTCTAAATGAATCGCCACTAGTTTCCCTTGGTGACAAATTAGTTCGGGCCCCTTGTGCACGGGTCTGAAGGGGTAGCTCGTTTTCGGAGGCCAGACTTGTCGATGAACCCCGAGAACCTTTCCTCACATAGCCCAACTTCTTTCTTCTATCAGATTTATTGACGGCATATGCATCCTGTCGGGCGGACGGATGCGGAAGGGCATTCGTTGGCATGTCCAAGTCATGGCGGGCTTCGGTCTCATGGTCTGATATTTCTGAGGATAGACTGTGCACTGGATTGCTGGTTGAATCTTGAGACACACGAGAAGGCTTATGACTTGGCCCATCTATGGGTTGTGTTACCCCAAAATTCGAATCTGACGATGCTGAATATGCAGAAGCCCCATCCAAATCTGCATGCAGCGGAGCTTTGAGCGAGATGGCAGGCTGTATAGATGAGTTGGATGTCGGTTGAATGTCCTTAGTAGGCGCGTGACGACGGTTTTGGCTAGAGTGTGAAATTCTGGTATGCTTTGACTTGGTTGATGTGAAAGTCGATGGCGACGACTTGGAAGGAGATGATCCGGACCTCGAATCGGCACTCGCACCAGATCTAGGTCCAGAACTTTTTGCACTGGTTGAGATAATCCCTGGAGTTAAAGCGGGATTCAAGCTTTTGTTTGCGGGGATATTTGCATTATGGCTTGGGAAAGGGCCCGGAGTCCGAGTTGGAGGGGGACCTGAACCAGGATTGGGACCAGGCCCTGGACCAGTAAACGAGTCAGAGCTTGACTCAGAACTTTCAGCGCTGGAATAAAAACTTGAATCGAAGCTCGAATTGGAGATCAAATCTTTCCCAGCGTCTGAGCTCGGGGTATTTGCCAGTTCCCGTCTGACCAGTTTCTGAACTTTGAGAAGGAAGTCATCCTTCTCTTTTTCCTGTCTTATGCTGCTCGTATACAGCTGGGTCTGTTGGATATGTCTAATACCCCTGAGTTCGGCCTGCAAAGCACGGCCTAGCGAGTCCCTAAACAGCTATGTCAGCCTGCCCTCTTCTTGTCTTAATGTTGTATTTGCTACCGTACACTTGGATTTTAGTCGCGACAGATTTGTTTAGCTCATATTGTTTTAAAGCGATCTGAAGCAGGACCAAGTCGATGAATGTTTTCATGTAGCCGGCGAGAAGTTCCAGATCCACGTAGAGCAAACGTAATTCCTCTTTTCTTTGGAAAAGCCATGTCCATCTCACTCGGACTTTTGTCCACGTCGAAACTCTTCTTGCTGTTAGAAGTGGGTGCAGAGTAATGAGAATGTCCGTTATCCTGTTGATAACATATTGCGAGTGATTACCGAGACCTTTGTCGAACTTCCTATATCTTTTGATGTCCACGGAGAATTCTTCGATACTGGAGACATTCTCCATTGTCTCTTTGAAAATCCTCCAAAGCCTCGTCATCGTTCTTGTACGTCTCTTGACCTCCTTGACTTCCTTTCTCGCATGTCTTATTGTTTGGTATGCTCTGACCAGATCTTTATAGAGAGAAGTGAACGTCTTGATCAGTTGATCTGAAGCAGCAACCGCTCCTAAGATTTCTGCCATCTTGTCTGTAGTAAACTGGGAGGTTCCGAGGCAGAGGGGGAAACGGCTAGGGGGTCGATCACCTTATAGCGGAGATGAAGATCTCAACTGGTTCGGAGCGACACGTCAGCAAGAATTGTTTGTCGTAGGCTGTGTCTGGCTCACTTGACATTCGGCGAGGCTGAAAGAGGCGCTTGTTTACCCCGCAGTAAGCAGGAGGTACTTTGCCAAGGCAGCTTTGCCTGGAATAATTTCAAATATTAAAATGGCCAATTACACCTATATTACATGACGGGGGAGATACATGAGAACTAATCTGGAAGACACTATGTGAGCAAGGCCGGGTCCCACCTCGCCGCAGCAGTGCTGATGTTGTCAAGAAAGAAAGCCGACCGTCGAGCGTTGATGTGCATCGTCGCCAAGAGAGCTACGGGTCATCGCAAATATCTCAAGGTGAGAATAGCCTAGAGTTGTACCCCGTCAGGGGTTAGCCTAATACCCAATGAAGACCCGAAGCCGCCACAGGGTAATGAGCGATGGTAATCACCAAAGAATCTTGCTGTCAAGCCTTGCCTCTCAACTTGACCGTTGGTGGACTACCAGGATATTGTCAGACCCTCTGCAGTGAAGCAACTGAGGGTTGGAGGGGGGAAGTTGGCGGTTGCCAGTCACTTATTTTGCTTGGTTTGCATGGAGCCTTCTCGTCCTCCAGGCTTTCAGGGTCTTGTATCCATACAAATAGGCACAAAATCAGGTATCGTTACCACGAATATTCAAATCGGTAATTTACGCGAAATTTATACAGGGTTTAATTCATCATGCGATTAGGGTTCAAAAGAGTATCTCTATGTTCTCTAACATCGAAGGAAATAACGGGCGTCACTGTATAATAGAAGAACGGTCAGCTATGTACTAGGGGAGGTAACGAAGCGACAGGAGGATCGAGACTTTGGGTCTCCAGTCTTAGATACTATTGCGATATAAAAATTGTTGTCTATACCGAGCGGGAGCTAGCGACGGACCGATGGCGGACCCGCCCGTTGGGCCTCCCGAGACCCCTCCCACAAACAGCCAAGCCCTGCGAAAAGGAGATATGTACATAAATTCTGTAAATACCCCGGCTAATAACCGTTCCTTCTGCGCATTGCACGTCAGAGTCTTCGCGGACTGTAATCCGACATCAAATTCTCTACAAGAAGCTTGTTCGTCCCCCCCCCCCCCCCCCCCCGCTTTGTCATCAAGACCATGTGCTTTCGCTCCGTTCACTCCATTGCCCTGTAATCTATATGATCTCGTTTTCAGTCGCCTGCTATCTATGCTTGCGGAGTGGTCTGCAGATTCGAAGAGGATTCTAGAAGATTAAATGTTGTGCAAAATATGCTTTTGATCCGGGCACGTATTGAATCTGGATCCTCATTACTCCTATACTGTCTGCCCGAGAGTTATTGTGGTAGCCAGCTAAAAATCCAGAGTGTGACCCACGATATCCTCGATGAGAAGAAATTCATTTTTATATCCACACGGAAGGAACTTTACTTTATGAATCTTTCAGAGATCTCTGCTTTTATCGGATACTTAGATGAAATGTTATCTGGTACACAGTTTCTCTCTCTAAGTACAGACATATTACGGCAACTCCGCGATGCACGCTTCGCGCGCATACAGAAGCAAGTACTATTTCCTTCAACTTATATCAGCGAATTATCCGAATATTTGCTCAAGATGAGCCAATTTTGCGCTTGGGCAGACGTGCCGACGAGCAGTTTCGGCCCCTGCCCTCGCATAGCAATCGGTTAGCCAGTCGTCGAACTACGAGGTGCATTCCGCTACAGCAAATAAAATCTAGCCCAAAAGACACAGCGAGAAATTGGATAAACAAGGTATGCTTCGTATGTAGCCTAGCATGCTTGCACCATTTATGAACCCGCAGGTTCTAATATTCGACCGAACCTGTTTTGGGTAAACCCGTGACGGGCAATAACGCTGTTCTGTCAAGGTCTAGTTGGCGTTGCCGATCATCGAAACATAAATATGATATCATTATTAAGTGGTCTTACCAGCGGCTTATTTTTAGGGATATCAATGGCAGTCTAAATCACTCTATAATCTCCAACTACATACAAAATTTAGCAGGAAGGTCGTCGGAGAGGGTGTATTAGAGAAGACTTTATTGAGAGTATAACTTGCTATTACAAAGTTCACATAAATGTTCGTAGCATTAAGAAACGATGGGATGAGAAATTGATGTACTGGCTAATACTGAAGATGTCCAATTTCCTGGTAAGTACCTTAACCTTAATATTGCCAACAAGCTATTTTTGCTAGAACTATAACCTCCTACGAGTGAAGTATCATGATTTCTACACAGACACAGTTTCAAGCATCCTATAACCGCCTAATCAGGCGCTCGTTTTCTTTTGAATATTTTTATCCTAGTCGGAGCCCTAGTACTAGGGGAAAAAGAGAGAATGTTTCACCCTTAGTCCACATCAACATTCTGATAGCGAGGGCTATCTCTGAGATAAATCGATGTCCAGAAGGTACCTCTCAAGGCTCTGCTTTTCCCAGTCAAAATATAGCATCAACACATTCTTAATTTCCGCCGGAATGCTCTGACTGCTGTTTCACTGGAGATCGAAGATCTTCGAGCAATTCACGAATTTCTGTATCTAACAGTGCGTGCTGTGGGTTCATGTATAGCATGACCTTCTCATACATTTGCTGTCTCAACAGATCCGACATCTTTTAGTTTTGCTGCCACATTTCAGAATGCATTCCACGAAGCATATCTGCGTCTTCGGATTTGAGAAACCTGAAATGATTGCCGGAGGCACGATCGGCAAATAATTGGAGGTCTGGTGTTTCGTTCTTCCGCATTGCAATTTTATCGAACCAGTTTTCTTTCACTAGCTTTACGTGGCCCTGTTGAATGTCAATCAAAAATCGTCTTTTTTGATTCCAGCATACTCTACCTTTCCCACGAGATATTTAATAATAGCGTATTGATACTTCCATTTGTAAACTTGCCCACTCCAAGATACTATGAATTTCTCATCTTCCTGAAGGATATCTATTATTTTGAGTTTAAATGTGAAGTCGCAATAATAATTCAACTCACGTTCTGCCCAATAGGCTAGACCCAACCTAAACTCCCTAACTAAGTAACCCAATCTGCTGTGAAATCCAGCTTTCCAGCTTTCTCTAACTTCATTTGCCCAGAAACCCTGGCGGTCTCTCCTTTGTACCTAAAGAAAAAGCTCCTTTATTTTTTCGTAGAATATGTTGATGTGATAATAACCAAAGGCCTTGAAAGGAGTATTTTAAACTTTGCCAATTTCAAAGCATTCTTATTCACCCATGTCTCCACTTGTCCATCACTACTGGGTGACCAGAAGTCAAACTGAAAGGGTAGTTGAGTAAGCATAAGCGCTTCATCTTCACCTTCACTCTTGAACTCAAAGTCACCCGCTAGCTTGATATCAACCTTCTCAGGTACCCTAAGCGGACAAATGTAAGTCTAGTTTTGTATAGTCCACTTTGCAGGGTGTCTTAACTGTAATCCAGCGTCAAACTTCAAATCCACTTTTTGACATGTTTAGTCTTCCTGATACTCCAATCGTACTCTCTCGGTTTTCCTTGAATAATTCCGTTGACTGAAAATTGAGCAAGTCCCATCTTTTTGAGACTGTCTTCATTGTTGAGGTCAAAAAGCATTAGCCAATTGCCATTCTCATCGAGATATCCGCCGCAGCCTGGCCTCATTTCAGCTGTTGTGACTGCCTCGTACATGGCATATCCACAACCCCAATCAAGAAGCTTTTTAGCGTAGTCAGATTTGATGTTCCTGGTCATTTTTAAAGGAATTACGGATAATAGTACAAAGCCAACAAGGTATAAATTAGAAATTACAATTAAATCCAAAAATTGATGTTCTGGATAAGACTTTCACAACATAAACCTAACTCCCTTTCAGCAGTTTGCTAGCTCTATATACCTGAGCGGATAAATCTAAAATTGCGCATATGAAACGCTATCCTCCTCAATTACGTCATATCTACTATATCATGGCCAACACTATCTCTATCCTCTACGTTATTTACTCAATCTGGAATTTAGCGGACTGGGTTTCGAGTGATTTAGATGGATCTAGACCATAAATTTTGGTGAGATTAAAATTGGAAATGTCTTCTATTTTGTCCGTTCTTGGAATCTTACCAGGTGGCTCACCTTTTGTTATATCCCCGGCCAGACAGTGTGTATGACGTAGACCAACCAACTTTATCATTTTGGTAAAGGGTAGCAGTTCTGAAATACATATAAAAATCGTATACAGGGAGGGAATTGGTACCGGTTTATAAGATTGGATACCTTTCCAAAAATTTTGTAATGGACTATAGTAGGTACTTTGCGGTTGATCTCGGCCTAACTGATTGAATGGTTCTCCAAGAAATTATGCCTACCACATTTTATGGCTTAGCACTTGACCACGGAAATCAGCTCCGCGGGGTTGCGAACCCTTCCGAAAAGCCTGATCGCGTATCAGTGGCGCAAATTTGGCCGTTTTGCCGGGCTTTTTTGCCAGCGTGAGCAGTCTGGGTCACACATGTCTAGGGTAGTAACCCCTTTCACTCGTTTCCCCATTTCAGGGCACAAAACCCCGCCTCTATCCTCCCCTCATAATGAGGACCCTGCCGTTGATTAAGAAGCATAACATATCGTGAATGACATACCTAGTTATGGGCAGCCGCCCGAAGACGGGGTATTCTAAAGAGGTACTAACTTATCAAAGATATAAAGTACACGCTGGTAGTCTCCCTTGGTCCTGGGGGGGACGACCCATAAGCTTCTGAGTTGTTATTCTCACTGAAATCCACGACAGAAGTAAAATTAGCGGCCTGATCCTTACTTTTACTTATGTTGAGGGTGAATATTGACTGTTTGGCGGGCGGGTACGCAAGGTGAGTGGAGAGGCTGAATGGTGAGAGACCGCTGCTGGACGCTCCCAGCGCGTCTTTTTAATTCATTTTTCGTCACTCTCCACATCCGCTGCTTGCGAAATCTTTCCCTGTGCCACAATGTGCAAATGCTGCTTTTGCCTGCGTGCCCTGCATCTTCAGATGTCTTTGGGTGAAGAATATTCAGGTTGGTGAACTGCCGCCTGAGCCCGACTTAATCAAGCGGCGAGTCGCCCATAACCGGACGATGGGCGCTAGGTGAGGTCGGCCATACTTATGGCTGTTGTATGTTTTTGTTTTTGGATTTTATTTTAACCGCTTTACTCTTCAGCCCCTTCAGGCCCCTTCACCTGAACACCCTGAAGGCCCTCTATTCTTCACCCGAATGCCCTGAATACCCCTGAAGCGCTGACGTGGCCACTCGGCTAACCCTTCCCTTCCTCCCAGTCTCATCGTTCCTTTTTGGGTGGCCTGAACTAATCCTGATCGGAGCTGACCACGGAAAATAGATTCACCGTAGCTACTACAACCTCCTAGTCTGGTCTTGGTTATCTCTTCTTAAAGGACGCAGTGAAGATTCTAACCAAAGAAGAGGTACAGAAACGAATAGCTCGCTCCAATGCAAATAACAACAATTGAAGCCCTCTAGCTGACTTTTTTATTCTCCAGGACGGGCCAGCCAGGATTTGTTTGTGGTCACCCACCTATCCTACCAACACCGGCCGCCGGCGTGTGGCCAGGATAAGCAGGAAGAGAGGGAGTGGGGGGATAATGGTCCGTCTCCTTTCGTATCGGGGCCACAGCGCATATCACCAGTTTAGCAATAGAATATACCTCAACATTTCTCTGGTGCGTTGACTATCTCGTTCCAACGTTGGCCGCTACCGTCTTAGGTACAGAATGGCAGAGCGATCAGCACAACGGAATAGCTGTGATAAGGATAAGGTATGGGGACCTGGCCTTCCATCACAAGTTCACCCATATACACAAAAAAGTCTATTACCTTCAATCCGTATTCCCGCGCAAAGCTTCAACGCAAATATCAAGAGCAGTCTGGGAAAGGATGCGAAGACGGCGCTACCCTAGCCCTATAGATAACCTGCGTGCCGGGATTGGCAAATACTGTCTGCTGATTCTCGACAGTTGAGTAGTTATTGCCGATATTAGCAACAAATATATCCGGATACTTATTCTCGAATGCCCTCACAGTTCTAGTGCCGCCACTGATAACGATGTTATCTACGTAGTTCATATACAACTCTCGGTTTCCGATTAGGCTAAACCACGACTATGCAAAGAGGGCATCTATTACTATCCGCTACGTCTTTAGGTATCTTAAAGTTGTATTTGGATTATATAGGGCATCCGCTATCTATAGACTGTATCACCTTAAAGGTCGTGCCTAGACCTCGGCAGAGTCCGTCCATGGACACCCCTTAGGTGTCCATGACCCGTCCATGGGCACCCCTTCAATGTCCAAAGTCCAACTACGCTAAGTCCCGCCTAGTCCAGCCCGCACACGCTAAGTACCAAACCTGCCCAAACCCGCCCATTTTTGCACAAAATCAGGCACAAAATCTATGATTCAGCAGAATAAAAAACTGTTATTTACCTTCGTTCCAGTCACTACATGACCAAACGAGAGGAAAATTATCTTCCCTAAGGAAATACAATGAAATCATAATGTATTCTTCATAATTCTTACTTAAAAATTCTAACAGGCTTATGAATTAGCCTTATTGCTATATAGGTTGGTGGGTTTTGAATAAGAATACTCCTTTGGCAGTGTTGAACTTCAAAATATATATTTGACATGGACAACCTCGCATACGCAGGTACGTCCCTTTGTGTGGTCGAGGTGCGACCGAGGACCCACTTTTCTTTCCCCTCGTCGGACGACGAGATCGATCAGCGTACTTGATATAACTCTTCTTCTTTGTCAATAAGCTAACTACCAGCCTTCTTAAGAACCGTCTTTCTTTAATCTTATCTTTTACATGCGTTTTCTTTGCGTGTGTGTGTATAAGACCTTTTTTCTGTCGAGAAACTACCTCTTCTCAATACAACCTTAATAAGGTTTCTAAATGGAGGATAGAGGGGTGAAATTTTTTTTGGATAAGGGAGCTTACTCTCGGGGGATTAGACTCGATCAAATTTTCAGATTTAATGGGCAGGTTTGGACATGTCCAACCTTGCCCACCCGGAAACACGTACGTTACAGCCAATTGCAACGCTCGGATTCCTAGCTAGAATCACCTGTTTATGATATATCACTCGCTATCTGTGAGATCCGTGTCTCTGCCCGACGCGTTAATGGACACTCACTCGCAACTCGCTATACCTAAGTCTCTATTAATGCTTTTCTCCGTATGTAATTCCTACTCTTCTATTCATTCTCCCAGCTGTTATCCGAAATGGCATCCCAATCCCAGGGATATTCCTCATCTTTTTATGGTGATCTAATTGATCCTGTCCTTGATCTAGAACCCCTGAGCAGTCAACCAACAGCCCCTACATTAATTTCTACCGATTTTCAGCAAGTAAATCGGCCATCGTCCTGCACGGAGATAATCAAAGACTGGGTCCTCTATACCGAAATGAATAAAGACGACTTTGTTGAGTGGTGGCTTACAACATCCTATGGAAGTGTGCTTTCTGAGAGGAATAGCCAGTTCTTTGATGGGAGTAAACGCCATTCAGACGGGTGGAAATCGTTCCATCAAGTTGCACATGCCCAGACCGGTGATCCACGCATATTGTGTAAGGAGTGTGGCCAGCTCCTTGACCATCCAAATCGTAAAGGGCATGGGACAACGCCAATAACGCGACATTTGAAAGGGGTCAAGTGCCAGAAGCTTGCTATCCAAGCTACTAAGACGGGTAGTCTTAGAGAGCTATTTGAGCGACAAGTAAGTCCTTTATCAGTCTAGTTTGATTTCTTCGACTAATATGTATATTAGGGACAAATCTACCCTCCCTCCCAGCGATCGGCATCGGTACAATTTGATGAGAAGGCTTGGATAGAGGATCTATTAGATTTTATTGCTGGTCTTCGATTGCCATACCTTACTGTAGAGAATCCTCTTTTCCGGAAGCTTCTTCAGCGGGCGCAAGCATCACCAAGGCCTCTTCAATTCCCATCAGCAAGAACAGTTCACCGGCAAATACACCAGACTGGGCAAGATAAACAGCAATCGATCTTGAAACAACTACCTGAAGGAGCTAAGCTTTCTATTGCACTTGATTGCTGGACATCACCATTCTCCCAGGCCTTTATGGCTATCACTGGTTATTTTATTGATCTAAACTGGGACTACCGAGAATTCCTACTAGGTTTTGAACCTCTAGATGGTAACCATTCTGGAGAAAATCTATGCTCGGTTCTTCTAAAGCGGCTTAAGGACTACAACATCACCCATCGAATCTTAGCAATTACTACTGACAATGCTTCGAACAACCAAACCTTGATAGATCGTCTGAATGATGAGATTGAAACCCTTGCAGAGGTAACCGGTGCACCAGTCGTCCGAGTTCCATGTATTGCACATGTGATTCAATTGAGTCTGAAGGGTCTTCTGGTTCATATGAAGCTAGAGCCAAGCAATGAGTCTGCTGAGAGGGAGTTCAAACCCCGTCCGACTGGTGGGAATAAGGATATTCTCGCGACACTTAATAAGGTATGTTCTCCCTGATGGTTTAATACTCAGACTACTTATATATATATAAGGTCCGGGCCTTTGCAGTCTTTATTAATGCTAGTCCTCAACGCCGTGACGCATTTTTGAAGCTTCAATCAGGGGATATAGCCCTGGTCCCAATCCAAGATGTGAAGACTCGCTGGAATTCAACATTTCTAATGCTTCGCCGTGCAAAACGGATCCGTTCTACTTACAATCTTTTCTGTAATGAGAATGGATACGATCATCTCCTCTTAGATCGAGAGGAGTGGCGCCAGGTTGATTATCTTCTTTGTATTACCCAGCCCTTCTACAACTTTACTACCGCCCTCTGTCAAACTAAAGACGTTACTATCCACAATGTCTTCCAGATCTATAATGCTCTATTTGAGCATCTTGAGAAATCATTAACCCAGCTCGGACGGAAAAAGGTGACCTGGAAACAAGCAATGCGGCAAGCTCTTGAGGCAGGAAAGCAGAAGCTATCAGACTATTATAGAAGGACGACACAAGCCCACGGTCATCTCTATGCAATCGGCACGATCCTTGCCCCATCGCACAAGCTTAATTACTTCTCTCGGCCTGAATGGTCTGAAAATGGGTATGAGTGGCGTGAAATTTACCGGACTAGTTTCTATGACTATATCCGACCATACCAGACCCGAGCATCAAAGCGCCCTTGTTCACCTACTTATTCAACTTTACCTGGAACAAGCTCAAAACTTTCGGCAATGCTAGACTGGAATAAGGGTGAGAGTGAGGGGGATGAGATCAAGAGATATCTTGAGAGTGGTTAGTCTTATAATAATGCTTTTTTAACCCTGCTAATATTATGATACCTTAGGTACGATAAAAGAAGACCCGCTGGAGTTCTGGAGGAAGCAAGAATCGTCCCTACCAATACTCGCAACTGCAGCACGCGATGTTCTCTCTATCCCAGCAACCGGTGCAGGTGTAGAGCGTCTCTTTAACTCCGCACGGGATATCTGTCACTATCGTCGTGGATCACTGAAGCCGACAAGTATTCAGGATCTAATGATGTATATGTGCTCTACTAAGTTTGAACTCGCTGATCTTTACCTGGAGGGTATAAAGCAGGAAAGGACGAGAAATGAGCAGGAGGCTGAGGTTGAAGAATTGAATACTGACCGGGAAGAGGATTATGTAGATGGGATCAGTGATACTGAAGAGGAAGAATCTGTGTCTAGTCTAAGTGATACTCGGCTGACTGTTGAGGTACCGAGCCAGCAGGTGCCCTTACTGAGTGCTCGAGCTAGAAGGGAAGATGATACTAGTGATAGAAGTAGTGATGATGATGATGGAGTTCTTCCATTGCCAGAGGGAACTAGCAGAAAGCGTGCATCAGGGAGGATAATTAGACCTTCTAAGCGGCTTAGGGAATTAGAATAAATGGAAATTATTAATTTTCGGAATTTCTATCACTCTACACTAATATAATCTAGACTTTTGGTAACCAAAATACCTTAAAATACTCTATATTACTGCATAATTCTATGCATCGTACGACTGCCCCGCGTGGGCGGGTTTGGGCGGGCAGATTTGGACAGTGGGCGGACAGCCCCTTGATCCGCCCGCCCATGGATAATCAATGGGGCATCCAAACCCGTCCACGGGCGTGTTCGGGCGGGTTTGGACATGGGCGGGTTTGGACTCTGCCGAGGTCTAGTCGTGCCGTTATTATAGCTCTAGGAGAGTTAGCAGGAGCCTCCGCCGTGGGTTGCGGAGCCGGACAGTATAATATTATAGGTACTGCCTGTAGTATAACCGACTGTTCTATTACTACTAATATATATATATCTTATCCTATTCGCTCTACTGTATACTAGTCTATACTGTTTTAGCTTGCTCTAATATATCTTAACTAGCGGGCAATAAGACGGTTTCGAAGCCGAGGTAGTTCCGAATATTAGATAAACCTACGTAAAAGCTATTAAGGGGTATAGTCTAGGACGTTTAACGGTAGTCGGAAGGACGGTCTAGCCCTATTTATTGTTCACGGAATCGTTCATTAGCTTCTCGAGTAGTAGTATAGGCACTATATCCTCCTATGCTTCCTCTTCGACGAGTAAATATAGTCGCTCTAGATTCTACTCTATAAGCTCGACCTAGTTATAGATAAACTATCGTAACCTATCTAAGGATAAATACTAATAGTCGTTACTCTAGACTAGGTAGCCGAGACTTGTTAAGGTACTCTTAATTCTTATATACAGAAACGGGCGATCTATCTAAACGGGGCGTAGATACTAAATATTAGAAATTAGAAGCGTATATTTTCGAACGCGTCTACTAGATACTCTACGTCCTCCTATCGCGCTATACTATAAGTACCTATAAAATCTTCGCGAGTCTAGATAGATAGCTAGTATAACTAGCCGACTTCTAATAAGCTTTATTCGCTATGTTAATTCCAAGAGTAGCTAAGAATCTAACTATAGTACCTTCGAAGAGATCGCCTTAGAGTTTATAATCTAGAAGCGTAATTAATAGTACTAAGCTAGTATTATCGAGTTACTATATAGGGCCCTATACCCTCTTGGTTTTCGTTATTAGGATACTAGCGACTTTTAGCTAGGTTAATATTACGGGTTAAGAGAAAGATCCTAGATTAAACTATACTATTTAACGAAGGTATTAAAGCTAAAGAGGGAAAGAAGAAGAAATAGCTATCTACTATATATACTCTTTTTAAAACCCTTCTAGCAATTATAGAAAGTTCTATTTAGCAATCTCCTTTCTCTTAACTATTCCTACCTATTTATTTAGGCAATAACGTTTCTTCTATAGAAGAAACTAGAAATCGTTACGCTCGTTATAGTTAATTCGTTTCTATCCTTATTATCTCTACTAAGAAGTTAGTAGGTATATTCTTCTATCTAGTCGAGAGCGATTAGTTAGTCGAAAGTAAGTTAATATCGTAGGTAAAGATATCTCCTAGCGTAGTTATAATAAAAAATATACTAAATTTGCCTAGGAGGAACATTCGCTAGTAGTATATCAATAGATATTAGTTTTACGCAACGTACGCTAGGTCTAGCTACCTAACGCTAAACTATAAAGCTAGTTTAGTATACTTCTTAAAGAGCAACTATAATCTATTAGAATTCTACCTATAAAGAACCGCTTATAGTACTTTAGCTAAACGTTAAACGGCCGTTAGTTTATACGTAATTACGCTTATACTAGAATTTACTAATACTATCGACTTTTTATTTATATAGGAACCGTATATACTTTCTACCTAGCAAATTAGAGAGAAATCTATTATATAAGTAGATAGCTTAATAATAACTAGCTAGCCCTATACTCTTGTCCGAAAAATATAGATATATAAGCATCTTAAATTTACTCGAGAGAGAATTAAGGACCTAACAACCTAATTCTATAAATATAGAAGCTAATTATAGCTAAAAGGCTCCTAGAAGGATAGCCGTCTAGAATAATATTTAGAGGGAGAGAAGACAAATTATACTAAATATCTATATAGTTAATATAACGTAACTAGCCTTTATCCTTCTTGTTAGCCTCCTCTATAGTAGTAGAGATAGTAATTCTTAAGCTAATAATTATTAGGGCAATTCTAATATACCCTTTATCTTCGTAATAGACCTAAGGAGTTTATTTAGAGGCTCCCTATATAACTCTATATTATTACTATTAATCGGTTTATCTAGGTACAACTAAACTAAAGGCTATTTTAGAGGCTGCTTCTTTCTCTTATACTGCTAGAAAAGATATATTATAGCTAAAATATACCCTAGTATACTAAGAGTAACGCCTAAGCCGATTCCGATTTTAGTAGTAGTCGACAATAGACTAGACGAATTATATAATTATATATTCGTACTAGATATACTCGTTATATATAAGATACTACTATTACTATTAATACTTACGCTTATATAAGTATTTAAAGTAGTACTTATAGTAGAAACGCTAAGTATAGTTAGTAAGGGAAGGGTAAATATCCTATTATTATAGTAGTTACGCTATACTAAGTTAAGGATACTATTATAGCAATAGTAGCTAGTAAGGCTAGTATTGCAAGCCTAAATATAGTTAAAAGACGAAGAGGAATCTATTAAGAAATTATTAATATATAGTAAGAAGCTTTTACCTATAGAATAGTATCCTTATAGGTAGAGTACTCGATTAAGTAATTTTAGTAACTTCTCTCTTAATAAGAAGTAGTAGTATATAGCCCTATAAAATTATACTCTTAAACCCTAAATATCGTTAAAGAGCTATTAGGATAGTTATTCTTATCGTAATATAGCCTATTAGTTATATAGGTATCGCTAAGGGAATAGTATATTAGCGAATCTAAGCAAGGAGTATCGTTATAAGCAATAGTCCTATTATAGTAGTAATATATTACTAATATAGGCTTTAAAAAGAGATATAATAGTAATTGTAGTATTAGAGGGTATATTATAGAAAAGTTAGTAGAAGGAATAGATACCTTGTCTATATAATAGCTACTCTACTAACATTATATATTTTAGCGATACTAGTAAGCGCTAGGTAGATTAGCTTTTAGGCCTCTAAATAGCGTTAAGGTAATTAAAGTAGTCTTTATCCTACTTAGTAAAGGTTGTAGCGTATATTTATTAGTCTAATTTCCTTAGCGCCTATTATATTAGGTATATCTAGTGTCAACATGAGAATGAGCATATGCCGCCGAATGTGATCGAATGTGGCCGAATGGAAGCTAGTGTGTCACATGATCACATGACCCCATCCCTTGATGATCTTCAACGATCCATTCCATGAATGGAAGAGCTTCAACACTCTATGCATTAGATTGATTCGCATGATTTCTATGGTATTCTACCATGATTCATTCCTTCGATAAATACTGCCTGTTCCCCCATAGCTAGTTCGATCAAGTTCAACCATTGATGATATTCGATAGTGTCCTATCAATCTGAGTTCTTCATCATTCGTTAGCTTCCGATTCATGTGAATCGTATGCCTGAGTCTATCTGATCTGATCGTACACGAACGATCCGTGTACATCACCGTGTGTCCTGATTCGATAGTGCATAGAACGATCTGTGCACTCCCAAGGATTTATACCCACCCCATAAATCCGATATCTAGTTATAGTAATTCTTAGGTATAAGAGCTCTAGTTAGCCTAGATAATTTCCTAATTTTTATTTAGTCCCTAAGTCTAGTAGTTTTAGATTAAAATATCTAGAATAATTAAAACCTGTCAACATGAGAATGAGCATATGCCGCCGAATGTGATCGAATGTGGCCGAATGGAAGCTAGTGTGTCACATGATCACATGACCCCATCCCTCGATGATCTTCAACGATCTATTCTATGAATGGAAGAGCTTCAACACTCTATGCATTAGATTGATTCGCATCATTTCTATGGTATTCTACCATGATTCATTCCTTCGATAAATACTGCCTGTTCCCCCATAGCTAGTTCGATCAAGTTCAACCATTGATGATATTCGATAGTGTCCTATCAATCTGAGTTCTTCATCATTCGTTAGCTTCCGATTCATGTGAATCGTATGCCTGAGTCTATCTGATCTGATCGTACACGAACGATCCGTGTACATCACCGTGTGTCCTGATTCGATAGTGCATAGAACGATCTGTGCACTCCTAAGGATTTATACCCACCCTATAAATCCGATAGTTATGAGCCCGATCGCTGCGGCCGACTGCCAAAGCATCTGATTCCTTCCTGATTTATCCTTTCGATCACCTTTCGATCACTTTCACTTCACTTATCCTTCACTTCTCAATCGTGATGGATTCGACTACCACTCAAGCCACATAGCTTGGATACCCTCTCAAGTGCCCTGCGCACTGGATTCCATGGTTCACCGCTATCAAAGATTGTGCTAAATCAACCAACATATAGAAATACGTCAATCCTAATAAAGATCCTGCTACACCACCCGAAGAGCCAATTGAACCAAAGCTATCTAATGCAATCAAACGGCCCCAACCGTACACTTCCGATGAGCCTCGAGTCCCTAAGCGCCTTACCGATCTCACACCTAATGAATTAGGCTACTATAGGACCATAAGAAGTGATTATGCCGACAGCAAAGCCGATTACCTGCGATATATACGAGCGATTAAATCATTCAAAAGCGGCATCGTACACTCTCTAGCACGTAAGGGTAGGGAGATAATCAATAGCCAATCAGCACGAGATGCCATTATTACCCTTCGCAAGCGCTATACCCAATCTAATCAATCAAGAAATCGTCATATCCTATATAAATAAGATACCCTAAAACGCTAGACACCGCCTAGCAAGCCATCCAATCTAGCCAAATAGTGCGATAGATAGATCATATGCCAAAACCAAGGCATTCAGGCCAACATTGCCCAATTCTATAATGCCGAATCGATCGTCTATAATTTCCTAGAAGCCATTCAATCATCCGATAAAAGCTTCTACTCATTCTAGCACAATACGATCCTCCAGGGGATAAAGCATCCTAGCTTAGAAGAGGTGATTAACCAGTTCACCGATCAATATCGAGGAAATCCATCGTCTAGCAGCGGAAGTAGACGGCAGGTTGCTCACGCGACCTACCAGGGACGAAGCCCTAATAATAATAAAGCCTATCATAGAAACGATAGCTATAAGCTACCGAAGCCACGCCGAAAGCCATACCTATGCTAAGGTATGCCTAATAATAGCAACTATAGATTCAATCAATACCTATACATCAATCCTCGCGCTAGGCCGAAAGGATAGCAGCCAGACGAAGAAATCCAGAAAGCCTTCCAGAGGATATACAAATCCTCACTATCGTTCAAGAAAGCCTATAAAAGTACTATCAAACGCCACTAAAAGCTATCTAATTCGCCCTACTAGAAGCGTACGAATAATCTAGATAGATCAGATAAAACGAATACACCCGCTAGAAACGCGTTTACCGCCTATATTCCTAAACAGCAAGCGGAAGACATCTTCCGGGATAATAATAGGAAGGCAATAAGCACTATTTAGTTGCCTACTAAGAAGAATAACACTTAGTGCTATAATACTAGTACATCTATTTATATCACGAATAACAGAGATCTCCTAGTAAACTATAGGCTAATCGTTTTATTAGTTATAGTAGGAAATACAGAGACTACTATCCTCGGTTATAGAGAGCTCACGGTCAAACTAACCTAATCTCTCGATAGAACTAGTTTTCCCCTAAAGCACGTCGCCTATTGCCCTAGATTCTATATCAATCTAATATCCGCTAAACGTGCTACAAGCGCCGGAATCTATCTAAACGGCAAGAAATATATACTAGAGGAGAAGGACGGCAAGCCGATATACCGATTAAATGCTAAATCGGGCATCTATTTAATCAAATAGGATAATACAATCATGGCCGATTCAATGCCTATTCGACGCTCTACCAATCATATTACCCTATCTTCACCTAGCCGTTACCTATCGCTCACTTCCGATTCATTTAATAACATTACCGACTAGTTTAATCGAATCGCCCTATCTTCATCGTACGATAGAAAGCACCTAGATAGAACCGTTGATCAATAGTATAGGAGATTAGGCCACATTAGCTATAATATCATATCGCGCCTACTAGATTATGCATTAAACATCAGCATTAAGGATATATCATCACTAATCAGCAACTGCGAATCATACAAACTAGCTAATGCTCCCTATTAAATATCCCGATCACCGATACGATTGTGACGATAGACCTTGGATGAGGTTATTCACACTTTAGTGCCTGAGGATCTAGGCTGCCGATCGGTGGCCTTTCGATAGGGGATCGGATGGCCTTCCCTTCTCATGATCCCTGCAGGATGGTTACACAACGCCTCGTATTCCTGATGCCCCTCCCTCCTGAGTAAGGATGATCCTCCTTCCTGTTTTGAATGATAAGATTGTATATAAATTGATCTATGATTGAGGGAATATTCTATTCCTCAAGAGACAGTCTTTGACCAGTTTACACGATACACTTGGTCTATTTCTCCTACCTGATTGACAGGCCTCTATCCTGACTTATAGAGTATATCCTTACAATTTCTGTTTCTTCTTCTTCGATCACCTAGGAGAAATGGTACCGAGGACCCGTTCCACTCCCTCCGCCGAAGGGGCACCGAATCCTCCCCGCACTGCAGAAGAAAACCCAACCCCGACCGACCTTGATGCCAATCTTGCAGCCGCACAAGCTACTATAGAGAAGCTTCAAAAGCTTAAGGACCTCCAGGACCAAGCTGAAGCTCTCCGGTCGCAGCTCTTCGAACGGAACATTGTCGGAACCCCGCCGAACCCCTACCTAGACCCCTACGAATCCTCAGGGAAAGGCCAAGACATCAAGCTCAGGAACATACCTACGTTCACCTTGAATTCCTCTTTACAACAACGACAGGAATGGCTTCTAGACCTGCAACAACAGTTCGAGGGAGACCTAAGACGCTACCACGATGGTCGGACCCAAATCCTTGGAGCACTAAGCCACATGGATACAACCTGTCGGCAGAGATGGTATCGGCATATTGACGAAAAGTCACCGACTACTGACCGAAATCTCAAAGAAGACTGGCCTTACTTTAAGGACTGGACCCTAACCCTTATCAAGAACGCAGCTAGCCTTCAATCCGAAGTGATGAGCCAGCTCGAAAGGGCTAGACAGATGAAAGATGAGGACCCACGGGAGTTCCATGCCCGCCTAGATACCCTAGAACGACACTTCCCAAGAGTAGCTGAGAAAGAAAGAGCCCTTTCCTTCTTTGCGAAGCTCTTATACGACCTTCAGAATGACATTCGCCGTCACGTTATCAAACTCCCAGAAACCCGCGAGGAAATGATTGATATTGCATACCATTTTTGGGACCTACAGCGCTTAGAAGCAAATCGGAAGCGAAAGCATACCGAAAGCTCAGAGGAAAACCCGCGGAAGAAGACCTCAACCAAGAAAACCCCAGACGACAAGAAAACCCGGAAGCCTTGGAACAACAGGGATTCATCCACGAAAGACCGCCTAAACCCTATCGGAGATGATGGGAAACGCAACCGATGTTACAACTGCGGCAGCGAAAAGCACTATTCTAACAAGTGCCACGATCCACCAAAAGATAAACCTACTGCTGCTGTGCAATCTGCTGTGCAGGGAAACGACAGCGAGACAGATTAGATCCCACGAATCTGTCTCCTCCTATAGTGGGAACCCGATCACGCTTCCACTTCCCAATTACCGTCCGAGATGATCTTAAAACCTATGCAGATCTTGACAGCTGTGCTGAGGTTGACCTAGTCAGCTTTGAATTCGTCAAAAAGCATAAGCTGAACCAGGCTAAACTCACTGCACCCCTCCTCACCGCTATCAACCAACGAGAAACCCCTACTTATGGAGTATGGAACGTTCCTCTGAAGGCCACCGATTCTAGAGGGACAACCCGTCAGTTCACTCGCGCATGCGTGGCTATCGACCGAGACCCCCGGCTTACTGGAAGCCCCGTGCTTCTGTCTATGACTACTATCCACGACCTAGATATCCACATTGCAGGCCAGAGTGGTCTCTGGTGGTTTGGAACACCTTCTATTGAAATCCTACCGCCTACCCGATTCGCTAAGCAAGCAAGGAACCACGCGTACGTCTTCGCTGTTGTCAAAATGCCTGAGGAAGTTTGGCTTCCTATCGATCGCGACGAGGACGAAAAGGTACCGGAACTCCACCGATTACCTACCGAATTAGCAAGGTTTCACGACTTCTTCTCCTCTAAAAACTCTAAGACCCTGCCTTCATCAAATGAATATGACCATGCTATCGACCTTATCCCCGGAGCAAAAGTTCCCTATAGACCTATCTACCCTCTCTCACAAAAAGAGCTTGCGGAGCTCCGGAACTACATCGACGAGAATCTTAAAAATGGCCGAATCCGCGAATCGAAGAGCCCTGCTGGAGCCCCTATCCTGTTTGTACCGAAAGCTGATGGAGGTCTCCGCCTTTGCGTCGACTACCGAGGACTCAACAAGGTTTCGGTGAAGAATCGATACCCTTTACCCCTCATTTCGGAGATTTTAGACCGGCTTGCCGGCTCGAAGGTCTTTAGTAAAATCGATATTCAGGACGCCTACTACCGAATTCGTATCAGACAAGGTGATGAATGGAAGACTGCATTTCGAACTCGCTATGGCCATTACGAATATACGGTCATGCCCTTTGGCCTGACTAATGCACCCGCTACTTTCCAGAACTATATTCACACAGCGCTTCATGACATTCTCGACACCTTTACGGTAGCTTATCTTGACGATATCCTCATCTTCTCGGCAGATCGAAGCTCCCATACAAACCACCTCCACCAGGTTATTAAACGGCTCCAAAAAGCAGGCCTATATGCTAAACCTAGTAAGTGCGCATTCTACCAAGATCAGGTTGAATTCCTAGGTTTTGTCCTCTCCTCTAAGGGCGTTTCGATGGACCCCCACCGGGTAAGCGATATTGCTTCGTGGGAAATGCCCAAAACATACAGGGACATCCAGGTGTTCCTAGGATTCTGTAATTTCTACCGCAGATTCATTAAGGGCTATTCCCGCATCGCATTGCTCCTTACAGCCTTGCTGAAAGGAAGTAAAAATGGGCGTAAGCCTGGTCAGGTCAACCTGACCCTTGCCGAAAGGGTAGCGTTTCGCCGCCTAATCGCCGCCTTTCAGTCTGCGCCTCTCCTCCGACACTTTGACCCGTCAAGGCCTATCCGGTTGGAAACCGATGCGTCTGATGGCGCAATGGCAGGGATTCTGTCACAGCCTGACGAAGATAACGTCTGGCACCCGGTAGCTTTCTGGTCCCGGAAGTTTAGTGGGGCTGAGACCCTCTATGGCACACCGGACCAGGAACTATTCGCTATCGTATACTCATTCAAGCATTGGCGACACTACCTCGAGGGGAGTGTTCACCCAATTGAAGTGTTCTCAGACCATTCGAACCTTCAGGCTTTCATGAAGCAGCCAAAGCTTAATGGCAGGCAGGCACGGTGGTGCTTGGCCCTTACACCTTTTGATTTTGTGATAAAACATCGCGCTGGGAAGAATAATCCTGCGGATGGACCCTCTCGGCGTTGGCTCCCGAGTGATCATGGGGTTGACCTGATTTCGCCGTTAAGCCGCCGAATGGCTAACGAATCGCAGACGATTGATCACCGTTCTGTTATGGTCCAGTCGTTGACTGTGAGTGCGCTCACCTCGAATATCCCACACTTCGAAGAGAATGAAGATAGGGATGGGTCGGTTGGTGCAACTGACTGGGGGGAGCTCGGGCGTGCGCGCCGTCTCCCTGACGCACAAGTGAAGCCTGCTTGTGCCTCCGAGCAGGCATACCTTGCCGAGGCAGGTACAGACCTTAAGGAGCTTGTTGGGCAACTTCAAGGCGAAGACCCAGAGACTCAGCGCCGAAAGACCGCCGTGAAGTCGTCGACTCCGGGGTTCAAGGGCTGGAGTATTGGACCTGAGGGTCTTGTGCGCTTCAAAGAACGCATTTATATCCCCGCGGGGAGCAATTTGAGAAACACATTGATAAGCATACATCATGATGATCCCCTTGCTGGCCACTTTGGTCATACTAGAACCCTTGAGCTGATGAAAAGGAAATATCATTGGCCAAATATCCACATAGACGTTGCCGAATACGTCCGGTCTTGCCAGACCTGCCAGGGTGTCACAGCAAGAAAACATAAGCCATACGGAAAGCTACAATCGCTCCCTATTCCTTCAAAACCCTTTGCTGAAATCTCAATGGATTTTGTGACAGGCCTACCGCCGACAACCCATGAAGGGAAGCCAGTAGACGCAATCCTGGTTATTGTCGATAGGTTCACGAAATGGTCACTATTCCTCGCCGTTTCCTCAACGATTACCGCGGTAGAACTTGCTGAGCTGTTTCACAATCACGTCGAACTGCGTTTTGGACCCCCTGAGGGGATTGTTTCAGATCGTGGATCACTGTTCACTAGCAAATTTTGGTCAAATCTGTGTTATCTTAGTCGAATACGCCTTCGGCTTTCAACGGCCTTTCATCCCCAAACCGATGGTCAAACGGAACGTATGAACCAGACACTCGAACACTACCTTCGATGCTTTGCAGCTGAAAACCAGATGATATGGCCAAATCTACTTAAACCTGCCGAATTCGCGTGTAACAACGCTGTCAACGCAACAACTGGCATATCTCCATTCCAAGCATTAATGGGATACTCACCTGACTTCCACCAACGTTTCGAGGGCGAAACTCCCCACAAAGAGGTCCCAGCGGCATCCGCACGAATCGAGAAATTAGAATCCCTCCGTCAGAGACTGCAGGAACACTGGCGAAAAGCGAGCGAAACCATGGCGAAACACTATAATAAGGACCACATTCCTATGCAATTCAAGAAGGGAGACCTTGTCGGTTTGTCAACCAAAAACCTAAGGTTGAAGGGAAGCAAGAAACTAGCCCCCCGCTTTATCGGCCCCTTTCGCGTAATACAGGTCATTGGGGAACAAGCTTACCGCCTTAGCTTACCTCAGCAGTATAATCGGATCCACAACGTCTTCCATGTGTCCTTGCTCGAACGATGGCGGAAATCCAACTGGAAGGATGGCGAAACCCTGCCGATGCCCGAACTCGAAGATGAAGACGAGTACGAGATAGAAGAAGTACGCGATGAGAAGGAAATTGAGGGAGAAACCTACTTCCTCGTCAAATGGAAGGGCTGGCCGTCCGAATACAACCAATGGGTCCACCATGACGATATGGGGAACGCTACTGAAGCCATACAATCCTACTGGAAACGAGCCAATGGTCAAAACTCCCATGTTGCTAAAGGAAAGCAACGAAGACACAACGAATCTCTGGCGAAAGCCGGCAAAACAGGCAGACAAAGGAAGCCTTAAGGGCAACCTCGAACAAAGTCATCTGCGATGGGACCTGGAAAAAGAGGACCCCACAGGGCAAGGAACCGAGAACGAAAACACAGCGAAACCACCCAGAAAGAGCGCGGAAGCGCGAACGAAAAGACAACCCCTTAAATCTCCTCAGGAATGATCGGGAAATTCCTCATCATCTTGATAACCAGGGCCTCAGGGTCCATACCATGATCCGAATCATCATCGTCGTCAAGGTTATCCATCACCTCATCCTGATTGTCACGAACCGCCGCCGAAATGGTGTCGACAAAGGCTAGTTTCCCATGCGACCAGGCAACGAAACCGTCATCTCCGGGCAACAGGCGAAGGAGCATCTGGGCGCGGTATTTTTTCCACTTGGACGGCTTGTTTCCCCGTGGAGGAAGGATATGGGCAAGGTTCGCGCGACGGGCAGCGATAGCCGCGTTGATTGCGTCGGCGTTTGCCTACCGAACCCCTGGTTAACCGGTGCCGAAAGGCGCGATCATTAAACATACCTTGTTGGTTCCCTTATTGCCAGTCTGGGTGAACTCCTTGCGGGAGGCCTGCTCAGCGTTGTCGAAACACCGGCAAAGATCCACCAAAGCCTCGGCGACCTCCTGGCGAACAGTCTGGGGGTAAGGCCATTCACGCAGGACGCCGACCTGGTCGGGATCCTCCTGATCCTCCCAGAAAACCTTCTCGACCCAGGCGATAATCGCGGCCAGATCGTGGGCGTCCCCGAGCATCAAGGTGGAGGCCTGCCAAAGTCAGAAACGCCTCTAAAAGGGTTGACGAAACGTACCGGAATGCAGGTCGAACTGCGGGCGGAACACTGGCGACACGCGATGGAAACCTTAGCATCCAGGACACAGTCGATCTCAAAGGCAACATCCTGCTCTGGCTTGTAATTTTTGACCGAGGTCCGCAGACAGTGCATGCACCAAAAATGTTTTGGCCTCTGGGGGACCGCATGGGTCGCCCGAGTCCGGGGCGCCTTTCGGCGGACCATCGTGAGGGTTTCGGTGCGTATTCAGTGGCGAAAATGAGGCGAAACGGGCGAATATTGAGTGGTGGGTGGAGAGCGAAGGAGAATGAGGATGAGGGAGATGGTGAAAAGAAGAAGAAGAAGAAGAGGGTGGTGATGGTGATATAAACAAAGGCGCGTGTTCCTTTGTTTGCCTCCCATTTAGGCAAGCTTTGCTGCCTGTTTCCCTTTTCGGCCTACATTGTCCCTCCTTATCTGATTGCTGCCTTTCCTGATTGTTTATACACCCTTTCCCCGCGTGAGGGCCCGCGGGCCATAGAGGGGGGATGAATTGTGACGATAAACCTTGGATGAGGTTATTCACACTTTGGTGCCTGAGGATCTAGGCTGCCGATCGGTGGCCTTTCGATAGGGGATCGGGTGGCCTTCCCTTCTCATGATCCCTGCAGGATGGTTACACAACGCCTCGTATTCCTGATGCCCCTCCCTCCTGAGTAAGGATGATCCTCCTTCCTGTTTTGAATGATAAGATTGTATATAAATTGATCTATGATTGAGGGAATATTCTATTCCTCAAGAGACAGTCTTTGACCAGTTTACACAATACACTTGGTCTATTTCTCCTACCTGATTGACAGGCCTCTATCCTGACTTATAGAGTATATCCTTACAAAGGTTAACGTTTAAATCCTTTAGGGATAAAGGATAGGGAAGGAGGGGATAATATTACGGACCTTAAAGAGGCGTAGGGGCTATAGCTATTTAAGTAGTAACCGTAAACTAATTATCCTATAGACGCTAGGGACTAGCGTTATTACGCGCGTTTCGGTATACTTAGGCAAGCCCTAGAAAGGCCCTAAGCTAGACCTTAGGGACAGGAGCTAGAAAAGGCCTATAGCTAATAGTCACAACTAATACCGACTTATACTACAGGATAGTTAGTACGCTGCAGGAACCGGCTACTACTCTACCACGTAATACCCTAGTATATAGTTAGGTATACTGTATAGACTATCGGATTAATTAGTCCGGTAGACTACCTTATACTCCTAACTATAGACTACAACGGGAAGGACTAGGTATATAAGGACACTCTTTTACTATTATATATTTAGTTCTTCGCGATTAATCTAATATTATTACTTAGTTACTACCTTTAGTACTATACTTTACTATTCACCTTTAAGACAACCTAACCTATAAGTAGGGGATTCACTTTGTAGCAACACTTAGTGATTAACTTACTTAGCGCGCACTTCTAGCACGTTCTACAAGACCCTCAACAGGATCCAACCCGCAGTAAGGCCTCGCGAGGCAACGGTACGATTAAGAGATACGCTTAGAATTCGGAGTTGTGCCGAGAGGGCCGGAATCAGCCACCGCGGCACATATCGTGGTTGTACCTTATTACAACGCACGACTCAGGTAACTATTGCCCTTTCCGCATCTAACTCGCAGTGACCAGTCGGCACCGCGTAACATGAACGTCCATGGTCGTTCCTCGAAGAATCTCGCTCCTACACAACCCAATGACGGATGTTGAATTGTGTCTCCATATCACATGCTCATCATATGCATAAATAACAAAAAGCAAAAAAGCAAAATGGAAAAAGTTAGGCCCGAGCCCGGGATCGAACCGGGGACCTCGCGCAGTCAATGCTTTGGGTGAACCCTAAGCGCGAATCATACCACTAGACCACCCGGGCGCTTGATGATTAGTCAACGCTGAGCTGCCTATATATTGCTGAGGCACGCTGTACGACACTCTCTCCGTAGGTTCCCTTTAGTGCATTAAAGCAGGTAGCATTTACATTCATTCTCTGCTGCCAAACTACATGGCCAACTCACATTACTATGTGAGTTTACCAAAGGGATAAGTTTTTCGAATCCTCCTATTGCGAGGGTTTTCTCACTAAATTTTCATTTAGAACTACCTACCATTGTTCTTATTTCACCTATTCCAAGCTTCGGAATAATGATCCCGACGTACTTTAGAATTAGGTCAAAGCGCTAACCAAGTTTGATACCGCCTTCCGACGAAAGAAACAATTGCACTAGCCTAATCAAACCACTTCAAAAATTTCGCTCAGCACGCTCGAAGAAGAGGTGTTCATTAATGTAATGGCGCATACGAAAACCAAAAACAAAAGAAGTAGGCCCGAGCCCGGGATCGAACCGGGGACCTCGCGCAATCAATGCTTGGGTGAACCCTAAGCGCGAATCATACCACTAGACCACCCGGGCACTTGATATTTGATGACTCGGACTTTGACTACATCAAGGCGCTCTGCTCTCCGTATTGATTTTCACATCTTCAAGCATGATATCTAACAACGCAGTATGTGTTTAGTAGACCATGACTCACCACTGCAGCAAGGACACGATCATTTTTTATTACGAGCATCGGAAAACAGTTGCGTAGATATTTTACTGCCGCCTACTATATTAGTTGTTGACTTTACACGCTCCAGGTGTTATATGCTGAATGTAGGATAGATGCTATGTGGGCTTTATATATCGATCTATACGTGCAGGTTATACCCCCATAAGCCACGATAAAAGATAGTGCCCAGATCAATGAGTGAGTCAACTTAGGAGCGAATTCATATTTCTACCCATAGACAGTCTGAACAACCAACCTTATGTCAATATCAGACAAAAACCACGACAATATACAGTCATTTTCGCGAAAATCCTCTATTCCCACATTCCGACGATACCTACCTACCTATTCTCGCACGTAACCCCCAAAATCTCCCTATACATGGAGTGCACACGGATATTAAGTTCATACTCAGAAACCAGTGTCTCACCTGCATCTGTACAAGTACACGCCTGGGTAACCCTCCGTCCATTCCTTTTCATCCCGACGTCCGCTTACCACGAATCACACACCCCACCTAACCGCCCAACCCAAACACCTAGCGGCAACAAATCTACAGCCTTACGAGACATGCACAGCTTACCTGCCGAATGCGTCTGTACATCCATAGTTGTTCCATAGATTGTAGATCATACGTCATGCATCGATAAATCTTCAGATTTATTCTGCAACATACGCGCCCGGAGAAAATATGCCCACCTAATTAGACTACTACCGTAGACTACATTTACGGGCGGGTGTGGGGACATTGTTGTACAATGACCGATGCAGGGTCTACAGGGTCGACGGGGTTGTACTGCATTGCATGACGGGGGTCGTAGGTACATAGAGTGATCTGATAGAGAGAGCGCTTCGATGAATTGATTTTGAATATAGAGCGCAGTGTACAATGGTACGATGTGATTGTTATATGTACTTGTCTTCTGGCAGAATGGATGGGGTGCGTGAGATCTACATAGCTAAGCGCCAACGCCATCAACATCCAACTTAATCGAGGACCTCCAAACTCTACCTCGAAGACTTCAAACTCAAACTACTGACTAGATCTCTACTGACTACAGTCTAAGCACAAGGTAAAACGAAAGTGAAATGTATTTGCCGCCGCGCAGATAGCAGTTGGTATCAATTCAAGCCGAGTTAAGCCTCATAACAGACAAGTCCGGGCTTTCAATGCAAAAAATAAAGCAGTCATCATTCGTGTCAGCAGCACTCTCAAAACAAAGTCCAGCAAGAGAAACAGAATACTTTGAGTGCAGAAAAGTGATGTAGATATGAACAAAGCCAGTCCATCCATACCAAATCAAGCTCCGCCTCTCTTTCTAAATACACCCGCTGGAAGATGGTAATTGCCAAGTCCACGCCGACTATTTGGTTCAAGAAATCTTTTTTTGGTGAGATAGTCTCAGCGATGCAAGCCCTCTCAAAGGAGAAAAAAAAAGGGATCAAAGGCTCTGCCTTTGAGAAGAAGGTAAAAGAACAAAACACGGAAAAAAATGGGATCCGGACACCAGTCAGAAGGAGAGACATGATGTACCGGAGACGAAGTCAAAAAAGGAGATGGACGAAACCAAAAAACACAAAGATCACAGATCAATGAATGACAGCTTCTGCGGAAGACATCAAGCCTTCACACAGTATTGGTATCCCTTCCAGAGATTTGTGCAGCTGTCATCCAGACCGGTGTTCCAGGCCTGCAATTGAGCAGCGGTGATGCCGAATTGCACTTCCACCTTGCGGCAGTAGTCACCCTCGACGACGGTGTAGTACTCCTGGCAAGGGGAGATGGCGTAGGGGTACAGCTCAGCGCCGGAGGTTGTGGTTGAGACAGTCGCGGGGGTCTGGGTAACTGCGACGGGAGTGCTGGTGGGGACGGCGGTGCTGGTAGGGGCAGGGATGGCAGAGGCGGCAGGGGTGGAAGTGATAGAGGCGGCAGTGGCAGTGGCAGGAGCGGAACTGGCAGTGGCAGTGGTGGTCGTGGTGGGCGCCGCGGGCTCGGGCAGAATGGTGGTCACACCAGTGGGATTGGCAGAGGAGGTGGTGGTAGAGCTGCTTCCAGAAGACGAGCTTCCAGATGAGGAGCTTCCGCTCCAGTTCGAGCCGGTGAGAGTGCCGATGGTGTTGTCGTTGCAGCTGCTGGTGCCAGAGGCCCAGCCGAGGAGACGGTTGGCGATATCGGAAGCGTAGCAGTGAGTCGCGATACCGGCGCCCAGGTTACCGCCCGCAGCGATGGAGCCAGAGTTGTAGCAGCGAGCAGCCTTGTAGTAGGCAGTGGCATCGCCAGTGCCGCCGTTCGCCGCGATCAGCTGCTGCAGACCATCTCCGTCGGAGGTACCCATGGTACCATCGCGGATCATCTGCTCGATCTCGGACTCGGGGCAGGGGTTCTGGACGTTCTCGGGGGTGCTGATACCAGTGTTGCAGCTGCCCTTGCCGTTGTGAGACTGCATGAGTCCCGGGTTGACGACGCCATTGTTGGTGGTGTGAACACGAACACAGCCGTTGCTTTCCTGCATGATGATCGCCAAGATGAAGCGAGCATCAACGCCGGACTCGCCGGCGATCTTGTTAATAGCGGTCTTCATGGTGGCCATCTCGTCCTCGGTGGTGTCGGCGACACCCCACTGCGAGCAGGAAGATCCCATGATCTCCTTGTTCGCTTCGAACATGTCGTCAAAGCTGGAGATCCAGCTCGAGATGGCGGGCCATCCATCGGAGACCAGGCCGTTGCCTCCGAAGACGGCGGCATAGAGGTTGGAGCTACGTCCACTGAGGGAGTGGCTGGACGTGGCTTGGTCGACTGCAACTACATCTGCAGCGGCGCGCGAGTGAGAGTATGCGACTGGAGCCCCAGAAATGAGGGGGAGGCTGCCAGCAGCCAGAAGGAGTGGAAGTGTGAAGTACATCGTGACTGAAAAAGGAGTGCCCAGCACGAATAACAGAAACAGAAAAAAAGAGAGTGAAAGAGAGAAGACTTGCTTGCTGCTGAGAAAAGAAAGAAAAAGAAGAGGAAAAGTGCGCAGCGCACGAATGGGTATATGTACCCTGGCTTCATCCCATCTTTCAGCGACTCCGTCCGCCTGCAGGATAAACTCGGTTGGTAGATGTGGGGACCCAGCTTTCTGTCAGGACCCTAGTAGCGATACGGAGTCCATACCCAGTACGGAGTACTCAGTATTCTCATCGGATTGATTCCCCTTTGGTCCCAGCCCTGGACGTACTCCGTACAGCACCCTAGCTGGATATGGGTGACAGAAAGCCATGATGCGGCGACAGTCAGGGACTCCGACCTCCCATCCGGTCCCAGATAGTCAAGATCCTCAGGAACTGGTGATCAGGACCGCGTAAGGAGCCAATGATAATTCGGCGGGTTCCTTGCGTTGCAGAGGCTGAAACACGTCCATCTCCACTTTCAAGGGGATGGAACTGTCGAGTTGGCCATGAGGGAGCAGCGATGAGCGGGGTCGGTCGCTAGTTTCGGGGGTTTCGAAGGGGAGAGTCTCCGTACAGAAGGGACTAAAGAAGCACGCGTAACCTGAGTGGGCGGGGACATCGAACCGCCTTGCATGGGAGTCGGCCCACTGAACAGTCGGGGAGCAGGCGAAGACGGTCATTGGGTGCGGGCCGGGCATCTCCGCTCAGCCTTCAGCTACGCTCACTCAAGGCACTGCCCAATGAGACTCCCGAGTGGCGGGGTGTCGGTGATGGCCCTCGAGAGGGTTTTTTTGTTCTCGTTTTTTCGGAGAATCTAGAATTCTTTGTGTGATGCGATGTTAGAGATTCATGATTTGGGTCATTTCCACTGAGTTGCTTCTCATAGAATCAAATTGGATGTGACCACCTCGGTTGGACATGTACAATCTACGGCATCAGGCATGAACAAACTGCAGATTCGTGATAAGGTGGGCGGTTCAGAGTGGGCCGGTCCTTCTCAGGGCTTAAGAGGAGGATACTCAAGGGCATCGCACAGCCAGATTTTACGACTGATTATACAACTTACATGCTTAGCCACCTTATTAGTGCCTTGGTATATGGAGTACTTGGTAGGCCTTACCGAGGACACTAGCTGGACTGTACTCCTTCTAGCTGAGACCTCTCTCTCCACCACCATACCTATCGCGGGCTGGACTCGTGTAATGTGAGACCTCGACTCACACCAGCCATATGTATTCAGAGGATGCTGGTCGTCTAGCCTCGACACTCAAGACAGATCCATAATCAAGCCCCCAAAATCAATCTTGCTTAACCGCCCTTTCGTACGTCGCATCCGCAGAAACCGTCCTGCATGGCACGGCACTCCTGCAGATTCTCCGTGGACGTAAGGTAACACGGAGATCGAGCGCGTATGCAAACCGGTCACAAAGTCACGATCACGGAATATTTCTTTCTAATCTTCCATCCTTTGACTCCTTGATCTATCGTGATTGCAGTAGCGCACAACTGCGGGCGGAATTTTTCTTTCTTCTTCCTTTTGTTCCCACTCGTCGCTTCCTTGGGCCTAACCAAACATTAACTTGGCAAGAAAAAAACTCGTTCTTTGTGTGATAGTCGAGTATAGTACTGTACGGAGTAGCAAAATCACTCTCGGCTTGACTTTAGTTTCCTCAATTTCTGGTTCAACGGCAAGTGTGCAGGTGGGGCGATTCTGAAACAAGGATCACAAAGGGAAACCTCCACCAAACGCCATAAGTATACCACCCAGATTCACTACGAAGTGGCACATGGGAAATGAGGCTCCAGTACAAGCTTTCCTCATTCAATATCGTCTTCTTTGTCCTATTCATATATTTAGTCATATGTACTGCAAAAATTCAGCTATGTACTCGATACCATGAACACGGGTTTCAAACAGAACATTCTGTCGTACGGTACTACACATGGTTTGTGTAATTATACTAGACATATATATCAGGCAAGAACAAACACTCCCGAATCAACTCTCATACTACCAACGCTTTGTGACCCCTCCCCGTCATCTCCCGCAAAACTTTAATACCTGTTCCACGAAAGAACAAAGCAGTACCACTCTGCTTCTCCATAAATTCGGCCCTCTCAATCACCGACCGATCCTGACCACTCATAGCATAATAACCGGCCGAGGTCGTGTCGCGCCGGCACGGCGAGGACACACCGGCCGAAATGCGCTCGGCGCCACCACCTCGCACACGGCCCACTGGTCCTTCAAGTCGAGATTAGCTGGGGTGTATGGACCGTGGATTGGGTAAGGGATGGCAATTTGGGGAAATTAGGGCAATTCATCAATCACCATCACAGTGTGACTGTCGGATATTGCAATGCAAACACAAAAATGGGAAGAAAAAGGGGCAAAGGATATCCGCAAAGGAAGAAAATACGCACCCTCTCGTCCATCTTCCTTTAGATGACTCGAGATTGCTCTGCTCCCCTGCACACCATCAAGTCTGGCCTTCATCTCCACCCAGAAAAACTCTAACGAATATTTACCGTCAAAATTCCACCGCTGGGTAGCTTGGTTGATCAAAGTACTTGACAAAATGAACGGGGAAGTGTCTGAAAGTAGGCGATACCAGTCCATCCAGCCAGACCTTAGGACAGGATCTGTCTGTACCGTTGTCATGACAATTGATAATTCCATGTCGAAGTGATGATCACGTCACCGCGCTGTATAGAGACGTTACGGCCATAATAGCTGTGAAGCCACCATTTCCTTCAATGATGAACTGTGTAAAAGAAAGGCAGTGTGAGGATGAGTGCGGGTGACGTCGCTGGGCAAGACTAGTTGGAGACTAGTGTAGAGGATGTCTTGTGCAGGGGCATCTTTGACATGAAGATCTAGTCAGTATAGAGCCTACTTTCCATGGATGATTGATGTAGATGTCGTGAAAGGAAAGAGCAAACACACCCCGAGCTGGATTGACAAGAATCAAGACCAGATGCTCAGCCTACGATTCAGAATTATGTTTTCTTACACGCTCCAAACTCGGTCGAAGAGACTATACTTCCAGAGACAAGACACGATTGTCGGGTCCAGCGTGGGAGGATTAAATCATGCCATCTTGTTCCTTAATGGTAGTCTTGCTGCTCTCCAGATCCGCCAGCAGATGCTCCTCCGAGTCTACCGCGGTAGCAACTTCTCTAGTTAACATGATTGCCTTTCTAATCAGATCAACGAGGAGAGGATATTTGGAATGCATAAATTTCTATCCGGTAGTGATGGTGAGATGTTATATTACGAGATATTGACACATCGCTTGCGATGCGCAGGTACCGGAATAAAAGGGATAACAGGGAAGGAAAGGATTAGGGTTATAAGTCATGCAGATGTGGGCCAGACCGGATTACAATTCCATTCCGAGGTCCGTGTCACCGGTACTTACATCTGATATTGAAAGATGGGGTCGATTGACGAGTTCGATGAGGGACTGTGGTGTTCTTTGAAGGTCACTTTCTTGTCGAGAACGGAGCATATCGCGAGAAATTCGTTGAAAAATACGTACTCACTCCTCCCTGCAGACGCCGAGTGATCCCAGAAAGTGTCTCGCCTTTTCGAAACCTCCACCTTCAATTCACCCAAGCCAGACAGCACATCAGCCACTTCCCGCACTCGCAAATCTTTGAAAAAGTGCGCTTCCCGCACGCAACAAAGATGCAAGAAGCTAGTCTACTAGATGATTTACTATAAAATACCCTGATGGACCTCTGTAGCAGGCGCGTAATAAGGCGATAGGGTCGGAGGCTGTTGGGGAGCTAAGGAGTCATAGTCCGAATCAACAGAGTGATCCGGCGACGCAGATATAGGCTAATGAGAGTGATACGAAGGTGAAGGTTGATCGGGTCTGGGGAGAGGGGGGGAATAGTACTAGGAGTAGTCTTACATTTGTGAGATAGAAGATGTAAGACTGTCGATGAGATTGGGTTGTGTGCGGGCATTGCTGGATATTCCCGCTTCGTGTTGGCTTCCCTACCTAGATCGTTCTCTGGTTTTCCTTTGTGTGTTTGTGAAGTTTTTAGAATACAGAAAGACCTCTAGGTTTTCTAAATATCTTCGTGTTCTCTCAGCTCACCATGTTGCTCAACATACATAGTATAGTGTGTTCTGTCGCCCATAGATCTTGCGTTGCTTCCTCATTTTCTCGTGTCTATCTACACTTGGCCCAATCCTTTAGTTGCCTTTTGAGGAACTTTCTACAGTCAAAAATGAGAGATTATTGCCGTGTCTGAGATATCGGAGATCGCCTCACCGTGGGGTATCTTACTCCGGTAAACACTCGAGGTAGAACTGCAGTCAATCTTCCTAATACCAATCAACACGACAAGTTATCCACTGAATTGCCGGATACCACAAGAATATACACGGGCAACGGGGTAGCGACTCTTCAATGTTTCTATCCTCGTACTGAATCCTCGGTTGCACACGACAATAGCCTGGAAGGAAGTAGTCGTAAATCTATACATACGTCACTTCCGAGGGCCACTTTTATCAGCAAGCTCCATAGATATCTTTTCTGCTACAATCATGCGATTCTTCTCACCTTAAAGGACACTTGTGTTTCTATAGCAGCTCTTGCTAAGAGTAGCTGATAGACTCTTAAACCCTCCTTCAATGCGTCTTCATAGCCTAAGACTCCCAAATCGACTACCAAGGCGAACTCTGCCTAATCATCGGCCGAGATGCAATAAATGTTACCTCCCAAAAGACGCGCCCTATTACGTAGCCGCCAACACCGTTGCAAATGACATTTCCGGCCGGAAATTGCAATGAGACCCGGCGGTAGCAGGGTATATGCCGCAATAAGGGTTCTCGGAGGGATTTAATACAATTACGCCATTGGGACTGGCTTGAATTTCCGGGGGTGAGATTGCTGATCCTGACGTTAGTATTAAAGGATGTTGGTGACGGGGACGTTAGACAGGAGGGGGTGGTGAGTGATTTGTTTGATTGCGCTTAATTTTGTTAGTTTTTTTGTCGCAGGTGACGACGTTGCAGAATGAGACTTTTATTGTGACAAAGACGCCTGGTGGTGAGTTTGACCCTAGTCGAAACGTCGGGAATTATAGGGGTTTTTTGCAAGAAGATGATCCTGACTTGCTGTCTACGGGTGTCGGCGCCCACATGAATCCGCTCCCAAGTATCTTGTCCCAAGTATCTTGTCCCAAGTATCTTGTCCCGGGTACGCAAATGGATATATCAATTTCAAGCATCGGGACTCTGCAGAATAATAATGATTTTTGCCGAGGAGTGAATGCGCTTTTCTTTTTACACTACAGAATTTTTGAGATTATAAGTACAGCCATCATCTTGAAGTTACAGGTTTCAGTGCGCAGTAGACAAGTATAAAAATCGTAGGATAACCCATACATGATACAAATCACAAGCGTAAATGCCACCTCATGTTGCTAATCACACATTCACATCGAGGATCATCCTAGCTAATGCATACCACATCAGTAATCTTCTCCGTACAGGTCAAGCCACTACGAGTCTACGGAGAGTATCTGAAAAAAAAAAGATCAGCGATAGCTTCAACGGGAAACAAAAAACTCAATTCGTTCCTCCTCCTCTCCGAGCTCACACTTCCGACATCACAGTGTGTCACAAGTGACTCGTAGCAAGTCCCTAGCCAATGCAGTATCTCTGAGCTCTCTTCACAGACCCATTGACTGTGACGAATTACGAATCACTTACTCACTCTAATCCCAAATACAGCTTCGCGACCAGCTTCGCTAAAAAATAGGGGTTCATTCTCATTAATCCGCTCAGATCTCTCGTGTAGATCAACTCACTAGTCCCAACCCCCGCGGGAAAAAACAATCACCCACAATTCCCCCTCCGACCCAATGATTGGACAGGAAAGGAGCATGTTTCAGGGGAGTGAACGTAGTTGTGGCTGATGTTTTGTCTTGGTTTCCCCTTTTTGGGAGGTTGGATGCGACGTAACCGTGTACCTACGGGATAGGGAGTACAGTTTGGAGGGCTGGTACAGTCACCTTGTGGCTGTACAAAGACACGTACACAAACACCTCAGTGCTCCTCCGTAGGGATTATTTATGGAGGATTTGAGCGAACACGCAAGGATTTGTTATTGCCTTTGGTTCTTGTTTTTGAACTTGATCGTGTGGCTGGAGCGGGCTGAGACTAGGCAGCTAGAATACGTGATGCTTCTAACATGTCTTGGGGGTGGGTACGAGAAGTTGGAAAGGAAGATACACAACATCGCAGTAAATCAATAGTGAATAGTAATTAGACATGGTCCGAGGTGTAAGATGAATGAACTCGATTCAAGATCCATTAGTAGTCCGTACTCTTAACGTCAGTCGAGCTCGAGTCAAAGGTACGGGTGATTGTGAGGATGGCGAAATATTCCAGACAGCTACGATACCAAGAGTGGATCACCAAGCTCACTGTCCAGGCAGTCTTGCTCACTGTCCAAGCAGTCTTGCTCCTTCGTTCAGTAGCGCCAAAGTCGTGGAACAAGCAAAGTTCTTCTCGAGATTTGGGATCTTTGGGATGTAACCTTCCTACTTAGTATCTCCCGCCGACCGAGGCAAAATTTACGCAAAAGGTCTACTTCAAAGAGATTTAGATCAGGACTCAATCGCAAGTAGTATTGACACAAGACTCTCCGTAGAGAATGGCATAAGTCTATCAACATGAAAGGGGGGCAGATCAAAAGTCATAAAGAGCGCAACACCACTAGGGGCGCGCCACCAAAGCAAACAAGGTTTATTGCGTGAAAGACCGGAAGAATGGCAGAAAAAGGGGGGCCTGCATCACAAGCACCACAGCCTCGTCAATTGGCTATTGACGAAGACCAGGCAGTCGCAACCAGGAACGAAAGAAAAAAAAAAGGCAGAGAAGAAGATAGATGGAGCCATCGAGACTCGCGGGAGAAAGAAGAACGAAAGACGCCTTGGGTCAATCTACCAGAGATTTTTTTGTCGAACTCTCTCCCCACAGCGGAAAGAGAAAACTTTTTGTGTATCAGGCATCCCAAAGGCAAGACAAAAAAGAATTCTCGCGCGCGCATGCGATCGACGCAGCTGCTACGCTTAGTTGATGTACCACTCGACACCGGAGATGCGACCAGCATCCAGAGAGCCAGCGACAGCCTCGAAGAAAGCACGAGACAGATCGATGGACTCGTTGTCGCAGCCCATGCAGCGGTCGACGACGGTACCGGTCTTGGAAACACCGTTGTACTTGACGGTGACGGACTTGCCGCAGTCAGAGTCGGTCATGATACCGTTGGGCAGAGCAAGGACAAGCTCGGTGAGACCGTCGTTGGTGGTGCCGCAAGCGCTGGGGTTGGAGGCAGAGGTAGAGGTGTCGTAGTAGGTAATGTCACCAGTGCAGGGGGAGCCGGAGCTGCAGGAGCCGGAGTAGCCAGAGCTGGAGGCAGAGCTGGAGCCGGTGCTGGAGCTGGAGCTGGCGGAGGAAGTGGTCGAGGCAGCAGACGAGGTGGACGAGCTGGACGAGCTGCTGGACTCCGCGGCGGCCTGAACGACGGGGGCGGCAGTGGTCGTGGCCTGGGCAGTGGTGGTTGGGGCAGCAACAGCGGTGGTGGAGGTGGTGGTAGCTTCCTCCTCGTCGAGGGTCTGAGCAGAGGCAGCAGCCTGAGCCGTGGGAGTGGCCTCGACCGAGGTGGAGGTGACCACAGGCACGACGGTGGTCTGAGCCTGCTGACCGTGGCCGGGGTAGATCGTGGTGGTCACATCGACGGTCTCCCAGACGATATCAGTGACGGTCTCCCAGACGACAGCGCGCTTGTTGAAGGGGGCAGCGAAGCCAGAGACAGCGAAGAAAGCGCCAGCGAGGGCGAGAGTCTTGGTGATGGGGGCCATTTTCGAAAAGGAAAGATGGAATTGTCTGAAAAGACGGTGGGTGATAGTCGCAAGTTTTGGCGTGTAGCGAAAAACGGGACTGATCAACTGCACAGCAGTAGAGAATGACAGTAAACACTCGAAAAAGAGCGCGAGTGTAAACGAAAGAGAGAGAAGGACGGCAAAGGAATGACCGTTGTGGGTGAAGATGGATGGGGGAGAGAAGGAACGAACAGGGGGGGAGTCCAAGGGTTTTAAATAATACGCCGGGCCTGAGGGGCGATCCGCGTGTCTGGGCCTGGAGCCGCTGGGTAGAAGGGCCCAAGTCTGCCTGAATTGGCCTGAAAGATCGGGGGAAATCGACTTTGTGGGCTTGGGGGCTTTGGGGCTTTGGTACAGTTGGACCCACCACGTTTTTTTTTCCTCGCCGAACCATGGGAGATTGTCCAGCCACAGTCCACTCGGAGTGGATTTCTATTCAGATTTAAGGGATTTTTGGGAATCAAGATGAGATTAATTCTTTTTTTTTTTTTCCATTCCTTCCCCAAATTTCGATCATCGGAATGTCATTTCGGCATGGCACACAGGAACCTCCAGGAACCACCACAGATTCCCCCCCCGAATCCCCTTACGATGGTCCCGGTTCGCCTGGTACCTGAACTTCGGACCCCTCGGAAAGCGTCATTCCCCCCTCTGATTGGGACCATTAACTTGCGCCATCTTGCGCTGGCGCAGGGGCGTGTGCCACTCAGCGCGACTCGTCTCGACGGGCGTTAGGCAGAGTTGGGCCTGGCGGCTCCCTCAGCCGATCTGAACTGAGCCAATGAATCTACCCCGTAGTCGGCCCTAAGTCGGGGGAGTGTACGGAGCACCACCCCCGCCACCCAATCCTAACACATCCAGACACGTCCGCTCGCCGCTGTCCGGGTGTGCCCCTGGCAAGCCCGCAACAAGGCCCTGGCAATCGACCGAGAGCCCAGAAGCGCGGGACCTGACAGCGGTGCCGAAGCCTATTCCACTCCACCCGAGAGGCGAACGACCAAATCTCAGCACTTCCATTCTTGTCAACTTACCAATTCCGGGGATATGAGGTCACAAAGATTGAAAGAGCAAGTTTTCCGAGTCCTGAATTTTCCTTTGCGCTTCGCCGCTCGGCATCCTCATTCCAACGGTGCCTGCCCTATACCCTAAGCCACGTCCAAATTCAGTCGGTCGCCTTGCAAACTGCGGGCCTGGTCTTTGGACACGTCCTACGCTGCAGAATTCGATGTCTGCGTTGGGCGGGTCTTCGCCATTTCGTGCGATTGGCGATGCTCATTTGATACTGTCATAGTTCTACAGCGCAGCGCGCATCTCACTGGGTACACAGGGAGGGGTCCCACTACATGGATAGGTGTATGAGCCCAGTTGGCACAGGCTATACGATGGCCTGACAGGTCAAGGTGGAGTTTCGCGGACGACGGAGTACATGTGCGCTGTATTCAGCGCTGCCCTACTGTAATTCTGTAACGAGTCGCATCTTCCCGGTGACGTGAAACGGGAGGGGGGGGGGGTTCCTTGCCAACGTTCTAGCCCACTGGGCCACCCGAAGCCTGATCGAATCTTGCTGTTCACCGAGCCGATATTGGTCTAGTGGGTCTAGGGACAGAGCCAGTCGGGTTGCTCATTATTGACTGGTGGCGATGGACTTTGACGAAACGTCAAGCACAGGTCTCGCGCGCCGTACCATCACTACATACGCGCACCGTTCAATCCCGGTCGGGTATGCAATTTCTGCCAGTGCCCTTGAAGCAGATACGGATCTCAAATGAGCTATCGACTTCCAGTACATAAATGCAGTGTATCGTGGTCGCCGACCATTTGACGTCGCTCAAGACAGTCCATTGACACAGCGTAGATGATGTTCTCCCCGGGGTCGTCTAGGTTTGACCCCTCCCCCATCCCAGATCCGTGACCGCCCGATGAAACCTATCCCGATCTCCAACTGACCACGTTCTAGACCTGACCAGAGCAAAAGGACCAAACCAAGGTAGCCTTGCCCCAGAAGGTCGGCCACAATTATGGCGATTGCCCCAGCTTCCCGGCTTGGAACGGGTCTATGCGGACATCTGGTTCAGTTCTAATTTTCTTGACATTGTCTTCTTGTCTAGTCTTGGTCCTTCTGCTCCACCGGCGATCACCCCAGAAAGAGGCCGGACAACCACGGGTTCACAGGATGGTCATGAAAAGAGGACCTGTGTTGGCTGTGGTGGGAGTTGGCGATGTGGTTGATTCTGGGAGACTCTGGGAGACTCTGGGAGACTCTATGAGAAGAATTGTAAATGTGAGGGGCGAATGAGGTGATGGTGGTCAAGGTAGGCATCTGTGGTGGAGCGGATGGCATCGCACATTCTTCGGCTGCCGGGTGATTCTCGCACTAGATGAAGATCTCCCCCCTCATTCTTGATATCGGGCGAGACACCTGTCAATACTGGGGCCATTACGATGAGAATGTCCGCGTGGCAGGCCACATTCCCCGCCGTTCGTTTCAAAGACAAACGGCAGCACTAACCAATAACCTACTGTACGCTCCATTCTACTTCACTTAGCGCTATTGTTGCCGCGACACATCTCTAACACGCTAAGCTCCACATTAGAGACTACCTACATACATACTCCTAGCAGTAGTTCATAGGAACAATGCTTCATTCATCACTTCCCCCGACCCACCTTCCTATCACCTCTCGAGTTTTAGAAAAAATTATCGAATCAAAGACAGAAGACTCTTACTCTCGCCTCTCACAAAAGACTCAGCCTCCGCGATACACGCAACCCATTAAAAATCACTCATCTCACCCAGAAGACACTCACCCATAGAACACCCTCACAAAACGAGTATCCCGAACCTCCTTCTCCCTCCGCGCCGCAAAAGGAAATCCCACAGAAAGGATCGAAAACTCAAAAGAACCAACAGCCGGAGGAACACAGTGGAAGAATATTCTCGCGTAGCAAGGTTTGCAGAAGAATGACTGCGCCATCCATCGGCATTATACGGATGAACCTCTCTAACCGAATAGCATATCCAGCCCGCCATGCCAAAATCCGGAACCCTCCGTAATGTGGCGTGGGATTATCGAACAAAGTTGCCTTCTGGAAATAATTGCCCCACGAGAACCATTCATGGAAGTAGGTAAAGTTTTTCGACTAGATGTGTCATCGCCGGAAATGGAAGGGTGGGGTGGGGAGGTTCGGTTCTGGGGGGCAGGCCCGTGAATGGAAAGGCAAAGAAGGAGGGTAGAACGGATGGCTGTGCAGGGAGGGGAGAAAAGTTGAATTGACTTGGATGAGAGTGGAATCTCTCTGGGGGGTGAGGAGTCGCTAAGTGGTTGGATAAGATTTACTGGAGGGGGGAGGGACAAAGGGAGGTTTGGGTTTGGGCGGGTGGTGTGGTTGATGTTGTGTTGAATAGTGTAACCTCTGGGCTTTTCTAATCCCCATGTCAAACCTCTCTAGCCCAAAGATGTTACTTGATACTAAAAGCTTTTCATTCATCTCTTTTTCTCGACGTCAAAGCATTATTGGAATATATTCAGGCTCTCAGAATCGGATACACGCGTATAAAATTACATATAATTCATCACCGGCTGTTCCATTTACATCGGAATGATAATTCGAAGATAAGGATAGACTACATTTTAGAAGAACGACTGCTCAAGCACTACGACAAGATCAAAATAAACTCCAGTGAGATATTATTTCAGAACCAAAATGAACAACGAAACCGATTCCGCGTCCCAGGTTACCACCACAATCAACAAGACAAAAGAAATCTTAAAAACAAAACAAAACCAAGCATCAATCTCATCATATAGATACATAAATCACACAAAATCAGTGCGAACCGGAGGTAAGAGGTAAAGCGAAACCAAGGGGAAGAGGCAACGAAAAGGAACATGAAACAGGGGGATCAAACATAATAATCGTATAAAAGCAAAGCAAAGCACAATTTTGGCAGTCTAGCAGATTTAACCCTGGCACATAATGCAGGCTTCCTTGTTCTCAATGCTGCACTGGAGAACCTTGTCCGAGAAGATGTCCTCTTCAGACTTACCCTCAGTCTCGGGCTCAGTGGGCTCTTCAGACCGGACGGGGACAACAATGGGAGCAGTAGAGGCGGGCGTACGGGGGCTCTCCGCGCTGGAAGTGGGAGCGTCCTCGGAACTGCTGGAACGAGGGACAGCCGAGTAGGCGGAACCCGCAGCACCAACGGCGCGCTTCTTATACGCAGCGTTGGCGCGGGCAACGTTGGTGTCCTCGACCTTGAGCTGCTCCTGGTCGACGGTGAACTGAATAGGAGCGGAGGCGGCCATGGTACGGAGATAGTACATGCCGGTCTTCAGACCCATCTTCCAGCCAGCAAAGTGCATGGAGGTGATCTTGCCCATGGTGGGCTCCTTCATGTGGATGTTGAGAGACTGAGACTGATCGATGAAGGCACCACGGTCGGCGGCCATCTGCAGGATGGAGCGCTGGGAGATCTCCCAGACGGTCTTGTACAGGGCCTTGATGTCCGCGGGGATGTTGGGGATGTTCTGGACGGAACCGCCGTCGGCGATGATGCGGTTCTTCATGTTGTCGGACCACAGGCCGAGATCGACCAGGTCCTTCAGCAGCCAGGGGTTGACCACCTGGAACTCACCGGCCAGGACACGGCGGGAGTAGATGTTGGAGGTGTAAGGCTCGAAGCACTCGTTGAAGCCCAGGATCTGGGAGGTACTGGCAGTGGGCATGGGAGCCACCAACAGACTGTTACGAACGCCAACCTCGGCGATGCGAGCCTTGAGAGAAGCCCAGTCCCAGAGGTCAGTAGGAGTGCGGTCCCACATGTCGTACTGCAGGATACCCTGGGACACGGGAGAGCCAGGGTAGGTCTCGTAAGGGCCAAGCTTGGCAGCCAGCTCAGCGGAAGCAGTGAGAGCACCGTGGTAGATGGTCTCGAAGATCTGAATGTTCAGCTGCTTGGCCTCAGGGGAGTCGAAAGGCAGACGGAGAGCAAGGAAAGCATCAGCCAGACCATTGACACCGAGGGCGATGGGGCGGTGACGGAAGTTGCTCTTCTTGGCCTCGGGGACAGGGTAGTAGTTGATGTCAATGATCTTGTTCAGGTTGCGAACCAGAACCTGAACGACCTCGTGCAGCTTGCCAAAGTCGTACTCGCCACGAGCAGCATCAACAAAGGTGGGGAGAGCAAGAGAAGCCAAGTTGCAGACGGCGACCTCATCAGGGGCGCTGTACTCGACAATCTCGGTGCACAGGTTGGAGCTGCGGATGGTACCCAGGTTCTTCTGGTTGCTCTTCCTGTTGCAAGCATCCTTGTACAGCATGAAGGGGTTACCAGTCTCGGTCTGAGCCTCGAGGATGGCATACCACAGCTTCTGAGCCTTGATGGTCTTGCGGCCACGGCCCTCCTTCTCGTAGCGCTCATACAGAGCATCGAATTCATCACCGTAGACATCGGCAAGACCAGGCGCCTCGTGAGGGCAGAACAGGGTCCAGTCACCGTTGGCCTCGACACGCTTCATGAAGAGATCGGGGGTCCACAGAGCATAGAACAGATCACGGGCACGGACTTCCTCCTTACCGTGGTTCTTGCGGAGATCGAGGAACTCGAAGACATCCGCGTGCCAGGGCTCCAGGTAGATGGCGAAAGCACCGGGACGCTTGTTACCACCCTGGTCGACGTAGCGGGCAGTGTTGTTGTAGACTCGGAGCATGGGAACAATACCGTTGGAGGAGCCGTTGGTTCCAGCAATGTAGGAATTGGTGGCACGAATACGGTGAACGTTCAGACCGATACCACCGGCAGTCTTGGAGATCATGGCACAAGTCTTAAGAGTGTCATAGATACCCTCAATGCTGTCCTCCTTCATATCGACGAGGAAGCAAGAGGCCAGCTGGGGCTGCGGGGTGCCCGCGTTGAACAGAGTCGGGGAGGCGTGGGTGAAATATTTCTGAGACATCAAGTTGTAGGTCTCGATGGCCTTCTCAATGTCATTGCCGTGAATACCCACAGCAACACGCATCAGCAGGTGCTGAGGACGCTCGGCAACGCTGCCATTGATGCGGAGGAGATATGAACGCTCCAAGGTCTTGAAGCCGAAGTAGTTGTAGTTGAAATCACGGTCGTAAACGATGGCCGAGTTAAGCTCCTCTGCATGCTTTTGCACAATCTCATAAGTCTCCTTGGAGATCATGGGAGCAGGCTTGTTGTTCTTGGGGTTGACATAGTTGTAGAGGTCCTCAATGACCATGGAGAACTGCTTGCGGGTCTGCTTGTGGAGGTTGGAAACGGCGATACGGGCGGCCAGGATGGCGTAGTCGGGGTGTGTGACGGTCATGTAAGCCGCGGTCTCGGCAGCCTATTGTTGTGCACGAGTCGTTAGCTTTGAGATCCAGTGCTTTCGAGTTCTGAAACCCGCGCGTTTTCACCGTGTAGACCGGTGGCGGCGGCATCATCACTCACCAAGTTATCCAGCTCAATGGTGTTAACGCCCTGGTACACACCAGAGATGACCTTTTGCGTGATGGCAGCAGCATCAACGTGATCCGGGTCGAGGCCATAACAGAGCCTCGACACACGGGCAGTGATCTTGTCGAACTGCACGCGTTCTTTGCGTCCGTCTATGAGAATATCGCGTTAGTATTCAATTCGACGTCGGTGGCAAGACCCTGCCACCATGCAGGATAGCACTCAAACGCGTCTGCCACACGGCTTATGCCACAAAACACCATCTTGCAGGGTTGAAGAAGCTCACCTCGCTTGTAAACGAACATCTTGGAAATCTGAGGAAGGGGGGAAGAGGGTGGGGGGGAACGAATTAAAGCAAAGGGGTATAAAGAGTTGAGAAGAGGATAGAGGATGTATTAGACGTGAAAATTGAAGGGGATAAGTGAGGAGGGGGTGTCAGGTAGAGAGGTGGGATGGGAAGAAGAGAGAAACAGTAGCGGAGGGGCGAGGATATTTGATGTCGCCAGGGTAGACGCGTTTTTGCTCGTCAATTTTCGCGTTTGGCCTGATTCGGCTCCCTTGGCTTACCACTCCTTTACCGCGCTGGGTAGTATTAATAATTGGATCGCGCTAGTCACGTGAACACGCGATGGGAGTCCACTGTTATGGAGTCCGCATCGTAATAATTATTAATTCTGGGCGGACGCCCGCATTCCGGCCTCAGACAACCCGATGTCACTCGGGTGACGAAGTCTGATGGACATGGACATTTCTCCTAGCCTATATCGGTCCATTGACAGGTCCATCATGAGTCACTAATTTCCCCTTACGGCTGGATAGCCCAGGCAACCATGCATCCTCCATGCACGGGTCAATTATGAAAGGGTCAAGGTATGTATCAAGTAGCACCATAGCAATCAATTTTGCCATTCTAAAATGACAGGCGGTGGAGCCTAGAAGCGGGAAACATGTGCAGCAACGCGATTCGAACCATGTAACAGTGTTCGAATCGGCTTCTCCGAGGACAAGTCGGTTGATAAGACACATATATCGAACAATCAAAACATAGCATATCGGAAAGCCAAATATCTAAGAATACATCCTAAAACACGTTGCAAAGACTCAAGCGACAAGCCTGGAGATAAGTCTTACAGCAACGCGGCAGCACCGACGAAGACAGCCGCAACGAGAGCAGTCCCCTGGAATTGGAGACCAACAGCAGCGTTAGTGGTGGCCAGGGGAGCCGCGCTGCCAGAAGCAGTGGAAGAAGTACCGCCGCTAGTACGGGAGCCAGAAGCGGTACCAGTAGCAGAAGCAGAAGCGGCGGTGCCAGTGGCCGAACCAGAGGTTGCGGTCGCAGTGACGAAGCCCGAGGAGCTAGCAGTGACAGTGGAGATGTCTGGAGGCTTGGTCAGCTAAACGTACTATTTTGGGCAATCCGCCGCCAACGACCTCGTTACACGGGAGGACGTCCTCGAGCTTCGTCGCGTTGGCGGTGGGAGGGGAGGATATCCTTACCAACTTTGTGACCAGCGGCGTTACAGGTGTTGGCGTAGAATTTCAGGGCCGACTGAGTCTTGTCACCGCACTTGTCCTGGATCTGAGATTCGATGTTCTTCATATCCGAACCGCACAGGGAAGTCAGGTCGGCAGGGTTGTCCGAGTTTCTGTGTGGGTCAAAATGTCAGCTTTTCCAGATCGCGATCGGAATGTGAGGCGAGGGGCTCGGACGATTGACTGTGCTATCAATCAATCGCGCCGGATATCGACCAAGGGGTTACATACCCAATAACCGACAGGAGACAGGCAGGAGTCTGGCCAGCAGAGACGAGGTTGGCGAGGGCGACAAAGGCCACAACGAAGATAGACTTGTTGAAGAACATGGTGGAAATGAAAGGGTTGACACGAGAGGAAGATTGACGGAGATGGGATCGCACAGCGAATCTGACGGGATTGTAGTAGTAAGTAGTTGGAAGGTTAAGGACCGTGGTATTTTATAAAGAGCGACTAATATTGCGACGTAAACGAGGGTGCGCAAAAGACGAGAGTTGAAGACAAAGAGTGACGAAGGGGAAGATGGAGTCGGATCTCGAAGTGGCTCCTTCAGGGTGGAAAAGAAACAGGGTCCGTCGAAAGGGGAAAGGTGTGGGCATTGGCCCCCGTTGCAGTTGGGCTGGTGTCCAATAGATGAGCTTCGACGGGTCGCTCCGCTGTGGCTGCACGTATTTAGGTGGTAAGAAATTTACGGAGCGGGAAGAGAAGTATGGGTGCCGGAGAGCAACCCTAGCAGTTTTACTTGAGACATGTTACCAGACTGTGTATTGGGCTATACGCCCTTATTATCTTACCCCATGTCCGTTCCCAATTTAGGACTAGCGTCAGGGACCCTAGACCCTTCTGAAGGAGCCAATGTCAGTGAAATCGGTGAGTGCATCTTGCGTTAATGGTCAATTGTTGATATCGGCTCTTCGCCCTCATATTAATTTAGTCATCTTCAAGTGTCTAGTGCTAGTATTGAGGAGCTTTATGATGGCGGCAGGTGAGGCAGGGCTTACCGCTAGTGGCCTAGTTTAATTACTTCGTCCCGTCTCTTAAAAAGGACTCGGCGAGCTAAGACAAGCCAAGCCAAGCCAGGAGTCTATCTATCCATCTAAACATAGTGACCCTACATGATCCATGGATAAATGGAATATTCCGACCCGGCTCTTGAATGTCTTGTGAAAGGATTTGTGTCATGACTGGTGCAATTGAAAGCAACGAGAGAAAGGTCCTTCAACCGCTTGGGATGACCTATGAGAGTAGATAGTGTATCGTGGAGTTTCTGAGAGCAGAGGACGATACTGTGTACTGATATCGTGCCAATCAGATGTGCATTGTTCAATGATAGGTAATTTTATCGAATACTAGTCACCAAGTCAGGCTTTCATCTCGGACCAATATGCCCCCGATACGATACATTCTCCGCCATTGCACCGAGGCAAGTTTGTAAGAAGCTAGCGAGAAGTCATTGAAGCATATTGTTGTACCATTGAGTCGAGAATAACACCTTCATACTTCTTGCTATTGCTCTTCATTGCTGGGCTGTCGGACGTGACTTCATCCAGTATAACCGAATCTCTTAACACTGCTACACGTATAGATCCGATGTATAGACCTAATAGAATGATTCAATCTACTTTCCAACGCAAAGAGCAGGAATATGCAAGAAACAACTCATACTGACTACATCAGCGTACTAATGCAGGATATCAAATTCTATAATGCTGGCATATGCTCTGTCGAGTTTCTAGTCACTTCCAATCACTAGGTATACTGCTTTGGTATACCTCTTCACAACCTTTCCCAAGCCGCATCATAAATACTCGACACAACCTCCTGCACCGGCAATCTAAATTCAACAATCTCCTTTCCATTAACCAAATCATTCTCTCTCGCCCTGATATCCGCCTGCACCTCATCATTCGCAATCCCCGCCTTAACATGCCTCCTAATCAATCTCTTCCTGGCAACCTCAAAATCGACCTCCACGAACCACAGCTCATCCATCAACCCGGCAACCTCATCCCACGGCTCCTTATTCAAACTCAAATAATTGCCTTCGAAAAAGATCACCCGCGTCGTCGGTGCAATGGCAATATCATCCTCGACGGGATCCTTGACCGCATGGTCGAAGCTCGGAGCATAGATGGGTTTTGTAGAGGGCGTAATGGGTTCGCGGAGGGCGCGGACGAGATGGAGGAATTTATGCGGGTCGAAGGTGAATGCTGCGCCGCGGCGGGCGAAGGCGTGTGTTGGGTCTGGCATGGCGGAGAGTTGGGCGCGGGTGAGGTGGTAGCCGTCCATGGGCAGGGATGTGGCGATTGATTCTCTGGTAGAGGAGGAAGGGCTTTCGGAGGCGTGGAGTTGGTTGATGCGTTGGGACATTGTGCTGGCTAGTTCGGTTTTGCCGGAGCCTGGGATGCCGCTGACGGCTATCAGGAGGCGGGCGTTGGATGGAGTGGAAAGGTATTTTGCTAGAGGAAGATAACTTTTTAGTCTGGGCTTGTGGAGGGCACTTGTAGGTAGGCCATGAGGGTGGTATGACTGTGCTGGCATAGACTTTATGCCAGCCCTAAGGTGCGTTGACAAGGAACGTTCACATCATCCCACTTACCCCAGGTCTTCTTGACCAGACGGTCAACCTGCTCATCCATAATGGCAGATGCACCCGACGAGCCGGCAACAACAGGCCTGACTCTACTTTGCGTATCGATGCAAGACACTGTGGGCGAATGCCTACCGGCAAAGAGCGTGGGATGCGGAATTATCGTCGCGTGCGGAGGTGATACAAGCTCTCCGGTGTCGGCCGGGGCAGCAAATTCAGCTAGAGCAGAAGCAATTGGGAGCTGGGTACAGCGCGGGGGTATAGACAGCGAGGAGGACAAGTTGCGGTCAATTCTCAAGGGTCAGGAGTCATTTATGGGAGAAGATGGGTAGGAATTGCGCGCGCGATAACGGATTTGGCGGGGCTCTCCATGACTTTGTTCCGGTGGGGACTGCTGTGCTCCGAGGCTGTTCATACGTCACAAGGGATTGGAACAAATAGGCAGATGGGCCCACCGGGAGTCAATCGACTGATTTACGATGCCGATGATAGGGTAAATACTCGTACGAGGGATATCAATCAACAAATACGATTGAGCTCGGGAGATCTATCTTTAAGAATGATCTTGCGCTAGGAGTAAGCTTATCTGATACTGGGAATGACATCATTGACATCATCAGCCTGCCAAATTTCCAATTGAATTCATGTACTTTTAGTAGGTGAAATGGCTTGTAATAGAGATCAAGCCCTGATCAATTATGAATATACAGAGATGCAAATGGCTGGGTTGAATTGACCTGCCCGGTCAAGCAATCAAAATTCAGACTGCAGACCAGTTCAGTCTTGATGAGGACAATCATCCACACGAGTCATGAAAAAAAAGGAAGAAACATCCATAAATAAATGTGTTCAGACGATACCAAGATAGCCTGACACATGCAGTCCAGGATCCTTTTAACGCCGATGATTAGAAAACTTCACCTAAAAACTCTTTGCAGAAACGCCGCACACATGACCTGATTGCCGAAAGATTTGAAAAGTGGACACGCCGTCATTAAAAGTGTATGTTGTATTGAAGAGCACAGACGTTTTCACTCGTTGCCCTCATTTGCATTGCGTTCGGCACTGGCATTGAGGCCACGGCCAATGGTGCGCGAGAGACCAGCCCCAGCCCACCAGTGATCAGGAATATCCTCTCGACGAGCCAGTCGATCCAAGATGGCCTGCATCTGTTGGAGATCGGGGTCGCCGGGTTCGGGAAAGGAAAAAGAGATTGTAGGGATGGGAGGGTGGCTGCTCATGGTGGCATTCACGCCCGGGGAGGGGCGCACCGAGGGCGGACCACTCGAGGAACCAATGTAGCGATGATAATTGACAGGGGTATCATCGTCATCCTCATCAGAAGAAGACAAATCACAAGGGTGAAGGGTACTTGGATACGGATCAAGCATCAGATGCATGACGCGCGTATTATCGGGTGGAAGTATCGTTGACAGGGTAGACGCGTTGCGTCTCGACTCAATATAGCGTCGAGTCTGGGCCGCGATCATAGAAGACCAAGTTGGATCGTTGGTAGGGGTGTTCGCATCCGGAGTGATGGTAGACAGCAAAGCATCCCATGCGTCATTTTCGCGCTCCAAATCAGGACTCAGACTCCGCTGGCGATCTCCGAGACCATCGATGGTGGAATCCCGGGATGGTCGGCTCGGCACGTTGCCAGCACGATATGATTGTAGTGTACGCGGGGGTACGCTGGGAGGACGGGTCTCAGAAAGGCGCATCGAAGGAAGGGAAAGAGGAGGCAGATGCACGCTTTCCGTCGGCGGGCGCGGAGAAGTAGATGCGCGTTGGGCCACTGCCGGAGCAAAGCCTGGTGTCAAATGAGGCCGGAGGGTCTGGCGCGATTGGGTGCCGGCCCGCGCAGCCAGGTACTCGGATAATTCGCGACGAGAGCGTTCATCCAGGTGTTCGCCGAGGCGTTGCGAATCCGAACGTGCGGCACCACGACTCAACGCTTCGCGCCGACTAGTATCCAAATCCAATCCATCTTCACTGACACCTAGGTTCAGCACGGGTGAGCGAAGACCGAGTGAAGATGTGCCCATGTTGTGTTGAATCTCATCGAGCACATGTGAATGGAATGTGGACATTAACCGACGCGCGCGGGAGGTAGAGCGCGAAGATGAGCGACGGGTCGCATTTGTACGGCGAATGGAAGATCTTGCTGCAGCTGTAGAGTCCTTTTCCAGGACAGATTTGAGAGCATCGGCCTCGGAAGGCTCGCGCCACATCCTGAGACCATGTTAGTTAACGCGGCGACGAGGTGGCGCATGCGACAGACACAAGCAGCCAAAACAAGGGTACAGGGACATACGGAATGCCCATTTTTGAAATGGGAAAAAGAAGATTATATTAAAAGAACGCGAGAATAGAACAGAAAGGAGAGAGATATAGAGAATTAAATAGATGCGACCCCGGACAATCGACGTCGCAGTGGGGATGGGGGTAATGCGGAAAGAGGAGATCAGGAGGGTTCGGGTTTTTCAGAGCCAAAAGGACCGGGAATCCCGGCCTGAGGCTGGAGGCTGGGAGCTTCATCACGTGATAATTCGGTGAAGAAGACGCGGGCATCTCTCCGCCCGCCAATTCCTCAATCAACAGAGAGACAGACGGACTCCCTTTCCAGCTTCTCTATTTTGACGCATTGGCTCTGTAAATTCCGAGCTCTCATGCCTGGGTTTGAAGATCTACTTCGTCTACGGGTCATTGATCTCATATCCCAACAGCCTCTTTTGCAGACCCAAGTTATATCTCGTCCACCAAGCAGCTTCTACCCTAACCTGAGAACTGACCTAAACAGGATGGCAGTACAAACCTCAAAGGATGTCTATTCCCAACCCTATGATATCACTGCAACCTGTTCTTGGAGTTCAGTCTATCATGGTACCGCACGCATGCTCCTCTTCCATTGACAAAGCAAGTGTGAAGATGCTCCAACCCCGCGCTCCGATGACCTCGAAAGCCATCCTTTGACGTGTGAAGATCCCGCTATATCTTTGAGCCGATAGTGGTATATTGCACAATACCTGATCGGATTGGTCACTCTAGCGTCGGAATTGGACTACATTGATTCAATTTGATGTAAGAACCAACTGGGCGGCCGCGAACCCTGTTCGTCCATACTGAAGCACGAGAACCTCGATGGGGCCATTCCAGGGCTATCCATCCGTGTAGTAGATGTAACATTTGGATGGCATTTTGTGGATTCGACTTTCTGTGGTTGAGAGCAACCATTTCCACGGAACAAGCCCTGACTACACTGTGCTCTCGATCGCTGGGATGGGGCGAGTGGAGTTCTGATAGTGATCGAGTGGACCATTGAAGTGGCTCGAGGAAAGACTGTTAGTATAGCTCGATAGTCTTTTCTTCATGGCTGCCCATTCGCTCACACTGTACCATGTTTATCTGTCTCTCAATCTTGCTCTCGCGTAATTTGTATGGTCAGTCTCCGTGATTCGAGCTTCGGCTATCGTTCTACCTGAAGTGGGGCTTGGGCATGAAAACAAACCTGTCTTGGAGACAACAATATCATATGGTAAGACCTGTGGATTTTTAGACGTATACCGTTTTTCTCATAATCTTTTCTCTACGCATCTTATTTCTGGCCGAGGGTCAAGTAATGTTGAGAATTCCGTAAGCAGGGGCTGTAGGGCTGATCGGCGGCGTTCAGCACAGCCGCAGCATCATGCGGCGGGCTGTGGAGAAGGGAAAGTTCAAAACAACTACCGTTTGCACCCCCAACGCTCTTCACACCCGTCCCTTGTCCAATATACGTTGCTTTGATCCAGTTGTACCGGAAGAAAACAGAATCGCTTGCCCTCCTCGAATGCGCATTGCCTGCTCGTCGACATCCGCTCGCTGGGGAGTGGCAGCAGAGTCCTTCCTGTAATGCTCGCTTGGTGAGACCCGCGATCCCTCTTTTCCCCCGACACTTGCATACGACCAGCAGCCTCGCATGCCAGGCACCGCAGGGCATTTGCAATCCGATCGATTTGAGATTGACTAACAATCTCGACTATTTAGATCTGGCGGACATGATCTTTGAGACTGTTGCCCTTGGCTCCTGCCTCCTTCCCTAGCTTATCGCTTCCACCCCACCGCCGTGAATCTGAAACCGCATTCTGAGACCGGCACTCGGATTAGCATCATCCTATACCTTCAACTGGTCCCGGTCGACCTGCTGCGATGGTTTCCCGCTCCAGCGAGACCAGTGAGGGGTCGCGCCCCCTCACCCCCTCCAGGACGCCCGGCACACCCATGAAACCGCGATTGGCCCGAGTCAGCACCAGTCCGACCAAGCGAGACGAGAAACCGAAGGAAGATAAAGTACTGAAGTCATCGGCCAAGGATGTTGCGGAGCTCAAGGACTACGTATGTTTGGCCCCGGATGTTGGCTCTCGTCGCGTGCCCGCATATTGGATGAATTGCTAACAAAAAGGATTTCTCTCCTACAGCAATTGGGTGATTGCCTGGGGAAAGGCGCCTTCGGATCGGTCTATCGAGCATTGAACTGGAATACCGGGGAGACTGTTGCGGTGAAGCAAATCAAGTTGACGGACCTTCCCAAAACGGAGTTGCGTGTGATCATGGTATTGCGCCCATTCAACCTCTCATACGGTTCTCACTATGCTAATACGAGTCTCTCTAGCTGGAAATTGATCTGCTGAAGAACCTCGATGTAAGGCATCCCGCGCACCTTGCAAGGAACACACGCTGACCCAGACAATAGCATCCGAACATTGTCAAGTACCATGGATTTGTCAAATCTGTGGAAACCTTAAACATTATTCTAGAGTATGTACCTGGATGGCGAAAAACCCGCTTATAATATGGCATCGCTGACCCCGAGATGACAGATATTGTGAGAATGGCTCGTTGCACTCTATCGCGAAGAACTTTGGCCGGTTTCCCGAGAACTTAGTCGGTTTGTACATGTCCCAAGTCCTTCACGGACTGCTGTATCTGCACGAACAAGGTGTCATCCATCGGGATATTAAGGGTGCCAATATTTTAACCACGAAAGAGGGCCTTGTCAAGCTAGCTGATTTCGGTGTGGCCAGCCGTACAACGGGATTGAGCGAGTCAAGCGTGGTCGGAACTCCATACTGGATGGCCCCTGAGGTCATCGAACTCTCAGGAGCGACAACCGCTTCGGATATTTGGAGCTTGGGATGTACTGTGATTGAGCTGCTCGAGGGCAAGCCTCCGTACCACAACCTTCAGCCCATGCCTGCTCTGTTCCGGATTGTGAACGATGACCACCCTCCTCTTCCCCAAGGTGCCTCGCCGGTATGTAATCACTCCGTGGAAATCTCTGCTCATTATACTAAATAAACACATAGGCTGTGAAAGACTTCTTGATGCAATGCTTCCAGAAGGATCCCAATCTTCGAGTATCCGCGAGGAAACTTCTCAAGCATCCCTGGATTGTCAATGCCCGCCGGACTGATTCGGTCGTTCCGAAGAAGTCTACGGAGTATGAAGAAGCCGTCAAAAGTGTGCAAGAATGGAACGAAGCTTTGCGGTCTCCCGGTGCTGGTACCTCGAGGAAGTCGAACAAATTCGACCCCAGTGCGGGGCCGTTGCCTGCTGCCCGTAGCAGCTCCCTTGTGGATACGCTGCCTTCTCCAACATCCATCAAGACTGCTGATCGTTTCCGATCCCCATCATCTAATGAAGATGATAACTGGGACGACGACTTTGTGACCGCTATTTCCCCAAGTGCGCTGCAGCTGCCTCATTTGAGGCCTCATGACAACTTTGGTGGGAAGCTTTCCTCTGAAAAGCTCAAAGCCTTTGCGTCTCTCGACGGAACCTTGCTTAGATCAGAGGACAGCTTTGAAGAGTTTGAAGACAATTCACGCGGGTCGATTCAGGCAGAGAATGATCCTCTTCAGACAATCCGCCCCTACCCAGCCAAGGCGCCATCGGCTGAGCCGTCCAAGTCTCGTAGCTCGACGAGGCGCCAGCCGAGTAAAGTTCAGCAGGCATCAGCCTTGCAAAATGTTCCAATCTTGACTCAGAACCCTGCACCTCCGGTGAGACGAACTCGTCCGGCTGCTCTGTACAAGGAAAATTCCGTTGAGGATTACACGGATCTCATTATGGCCAACGAGGATGTCCTCGATCGGAAGCTAGGAGTTTTCCAGGTATGCACGCAACACACGCATCAAGAATTGTTCACTTTAAACTTACTGACCAATGCTCAGGAATTCGACGATGACCCCGCTTCTCCAACTCACGACAAAGATTGGCATTTTGATGATGAATTGGCTGGCCATCACCCACAGTTGCGGAAACAGCTCTCTGTCAAGCGTGATCGCTCCACTATCGAGATCCAGAAATTTGCCGAGAACGAAAGTGATGAAGATTTCTCTGACATCCTAGGCGCGGATCACGTAGCTCTGGACAAGCCAGAGAGCGACGATGGTTCAGATCAGAGTACTCTCATGCTGAACTCCAAGTTGTCCAACAACTCCTGGCTCGGCGATCAGGACGATGACGACGACCCATTCGCGCAATTGGAGGAAGGCTTTGACGAAATGGATTTAGAAGCCAACATTGCTCGTGACAAGTATGCCCGTCTCCGGAACCAAGTTGAAGGGCTGGTGGGCTCTCTCAAGACATCTCAGGACGAGGATGTTCTAGCGGAGATCTCCGAGCAGCTTCTCACGATATTCTGTGATCTCCCTGAGACCAAGAACATCATCATTAGCGCCCATGGTATGCTACCTATTCTGGAGATTCTCGACACCTCACGCCGCCGTGACATCGTCTTTTGTCTGCTTAGAGTGGTGAACGCCATCATCTACAATGACTACGAGATTCAGGAGAACCTCTGCTTCGTTGGTGGCATACCTATTGTGAATGAATTTGCATCGAAGAAATATCCCCGCGAAATACGCCTGGAAGCTGCCGCCTTTGTGCAGCAAATGTACCAGACGTCCACTCTGACCCTGCAAATGTTTGTCAGTGCCGGTGGTCTTAATGTCTTGGTTGAGTTTCTGGAGGATGACTATGAAGATGAGCGTGACCTGGTGTTAATTGGTGTGAACGGTATTTGGAGTGTGTTTGAATTACAAGTAAGTCACCTCTCGATCGGACGGTATTATTGATATATTGACCCTGACGGCGACTTTACAGGGCTCCACGCCGAAGAACGACTTTTGCAGGATTCTGTCCCGCAATTCTGTGTTGGACCCCCTTTCCCTCGTTTTGAGTCGAGTCTTGGACGAGGAAGGAGAGTTGGCTGAGGTCATCGAAGGTCGCATCGCAAACATCTTCTTCATTTTCTCGCAGGCCGAGAATCATGTGAAGGAGATGGTAGCAGAGCGAACTGTTCTGCATCGTAAGAGATTCGACTACATATCTATGTTTGAGATGTGCTAACGACCAATGACAGGTGTTCTGAAAGAACTTCGACGAATGTCGCCTGTCCACCAAGTCACGATGTTGAAATTCATCAAGAACCTGTCTATGCTGTCGACCACGCTGGACTCGCTTCAGAATTCCAACGCCATCGATGTGCTCACCGAACTTCTCCAGTCTACCATGAAACGTAGCCACTTCCGCGAAGTCTCGAACCAAATCCTCAACACCATTTACAACATGTGCCGTCTCAACAAGACCCGACAGGAGGATGCCGCACTCAATGGCATCGTACCCTTGCTTCAAAAGATCGTCAAGACTGAGCGACCCTTGAAAGAGTTTGCGCTACCAATTCTTTGCGACATGGCCCAGTCGGGTAAGGTGGGACGCCGAGAGTTGTGGCGCAACAAGGGTCTTGCATTCTACATTTCTCTGCTTGCGGATCCATACTGGCAGGTTACTGCTTTGGATGCCATCTTTACATGGTAAGTGTTGGAAAGAAATAATGGTGGCTCCATGTCATAAACTAACGGCTTGATAGGCTGCAAGAAGAAACTGCCAAGGTCGAAGAACATCTCTTGGAGAACCGGCATGATAAGATGTCTTTCGCAGATGCTATTGTGCGATGCTTGACGCTCTCCAAAGCCAATGCTTTTGAGAATCTACTTGAGCCCCTGCAAAAGCTTCTGCGACTAAGTCCTCCTGTAGCATCAACGCTGGCTCGGGCAGATCTGTTCACCAGACTGGGTCAGAAGCTTCACCACAACAAAGCCGCCATTCGACTGAATCTTCTCCGTATTATCTCCAGCATCTGTGACTCTAGCGAGCAGCAGGGCGGTCTACTTGCCACATATGGCCTGCTGGATGCAATTCGGGAACTCGAAAATGATCCCGCCATCCTGGTGCGAGACATGGCAGGGAAGCTAGTCCAATCTAGTGAACGGACCAACAATTCTCTGGGTCTCATGCGCAGACCTACTAGCCGCCGGAAGAGTACCTCCACCTCCAGCCCCAATCCTTTCGCCGGATCTACCCCCTCTACACCCTCTGCCAATCGGTCCAGTCAGTCTCGTGCCTTCCTCGAGGGCCGTGAGACACCCCGTCACCCCCGAAATGCCCTCAGCGGCTCCTCTCTCACTCTCCGACCGGGTAGTCGTGATGGCACTACCTCTTCTCTAGGTTCTGCCCTTAATGGCAGCACTGCGGCTGCTCGGCCTCGAATGCCTCGAGGCATGTCCAACCGTCTCTCACAGGTTGAAATACTGCAAGATGACGACAAGGCTCCAAATTCTCTCAGTCGGCGAGCCTCAATCATTCCTCGTCGTCGACGTCCTACCATCGCTGACTCTGAATGGACATGAATAACCCATGTTTACGTCCTTATTCAAGCAAACTTTGCGCTCTTCATCCAGCTTTTGCTTTGTTCTGTTTTGCTTTTGTGTGGGGGAACCGGCGGCGTCGAGGAATAAAAGATGGGGACTGGGTTGAAGGGTTCTTCTTTTTTTTTGTTTAAACAGATTCCCTTTCTGCTGCCTATGTTCAAGCACTGGCTGCTGCACATAGAGCCTACATAAGACCTTTTCAATGAAACATAATTACTTGCTGTTAACTAAATGGCCTTTTCTTCGGCTTAGGAAGTCTAGCTCTAAAATCTTCTATTCAGCACATTTTTTAGCCACCGCCACCGCATGCCAGTTATGTTCCTGACTCCCGTGACAATGACGTCGATCGTATAGATCTCGGGATCACGTGTATTTCATACGGCCCGAGACCGGGCGATCAACAGCCAATTGGTGGCGAGGCCGCTTCGAAAAAATCTCCCTGATCAACACAACGGTCCTCCCAAGTTCCGTAGACGATGGAGTGAAGCGAACACATACCCAACCGTCTCTCCTTAATTGAGTTCTTTTTCTCTCGCTTCAGAATTGCAATTACAGGAATGAGCGCTGCGCTTCGCGTACCGCTGCGGGCCTGCGCCAATCCCGCTACGGTTATCGGACAATCGTTCAAACCCTCGGTCTCGACTTCGATCTCGATTTCCGCCGGCGCATCGTTTCATACACACTCAAAAGTTCCGTACACGTCGCCCGTATCGTGCGCCAAAATTGTCAAGTCATGGGGTCTCCGACAGAATTGGACGACCCCAATCTCGTCGACTGCGAAACGGTCTTTTGCCTCGAGGACTTCGTCGCTCCTTTCCGCGGAGGCGGCGAGTTCGAAGAGTGATGCCGCTCAGGTCAAGTCGAGTCCTGCGCAAAGGACGTATGTCAAGTATTTGGTGATATTCGGCTTGCTTGGCGCTGGAGTATTTGCGTTTTCGGATAATATCCAGCATATCTATGGTGCGGCGAGGAGGAGTGGGCGTGTCGTTGGTACTCTCGCCGTTTGTATCAATGAGTAAGTGGACTGGAAGCATACTCTGCGCCAATGGCATGCAACGAAGATATATTAATCCGACTTCACCACCTTAGCTACCGCGTTACTCTCAACCAAGCCGCTGTCGCATCACCCGAGGATTATGACGCTCTAATCCGCGCTTGCCACAAGCGCTGTGCGGAGCGTACCCTGCGTGTGTTGGAGAAGAACGGCTCTATCTTTATCAAGCTTGGCCAGCACCTGAGTAGCATGGGCTACCTCCTCCCTATCGAATGGACCTCGACTTTCATCCCGCTTCAAGACAGATGCCCTGTCTCGTCTATCGAGTCAATCGAACAGATGTTCATTTCCGATACTGGCCAGACAATCAACGAGCTATTCAGTTCATTCGAGCCTACGCCTATCGGTGCCGCGTCCCTCGCACAGGTGCACATCGCCACGCTGAAAGAGACTGGTCAGAAGGTTGCTGTCAAGGTGCAGCATCCTGCTCTCGCTGAGTGGGTGCCGTTGGATCTTTCGTTGACTCGGTTCACGTTTTCGATGCTGAAGCGCTTCTTCCCGGAATATGATCTTGAGTGGTTGTCGAGAGAGATGGATCTGTCTTTGCCGGTTGAATTGGACTTCCGCATGGAGGCTCAGAATGCTACCCTTGCCAGCGAGTATTTTAAGAAGCACTCAGATGCGCCATTGGTTATTCCCGAAGGTAACCAAGCTCTTTCTCTCCGTATGTCCTCCGTGTTAGGATACTGATTGTCATCTAGTGATGTGGTCGCAAAAGCGCATTCTAGTCATGGAGTTCATTGCCGGCCGCCGCCCCGATGACCTCGCCTTCCTTGACGCCAACAACATCGACCGCGACGAAGTCTCCGCAGCATTTGCTCATATCTTCAACGAAATGATCTTTGGCGACGGAGCCCCGCTACATTGCGACCCGCACGGTGGCAACATTGCCATTCGCCCTAACCCGACCCGCAGCCACCCCAACTTTGATATCATTTTGTACGACCACGGTCTATACCGCAACATTGACCGCGATCTACGCCGAAACTACGCCAAGCTATGGCTGGCTGTGATTGACGCCGATGTACCTCGGATGCGCGAGTATGCCTACAAGGTGGCCGGTGTCACAGATGAGCAATTTCCACTCTTTGCTAGCGCTATCACCGGTCGTGACTATAGCGTGTTGACGAAAAAGAATGTTGCTTCCGCGCGGACGGAGGAGGAAAAGAAGGAGATTACTGGCGCGCTCGGCGAGGGCATGTTGCAGCAGCTTGTCGTGTTGCTTGGCCAGGTACCACGTATCATCCTATTGATCCTGAAAACGAATGATTTGAGTAAGTTATCGCCCTTTCTCGTGACATCTTACCTGTATTGGTATACTGACAACCCTTCCCTTCCAGCCCGCAGTCTCGACGAGAATCTCCACACTCGCCAAGGCCCCATGCGCACATTCCTCATTCTTGCGCGGTACGCTACCCGCACCGTCTTCGAAGAGCAAATGGAATCTATCCGCGAATCGGGCGGTATCTTTGTGAACTTCTTCCAGTTCTTGGCTGCGTGGGCAGGCTTCCTCCGCGTTGAGGTCAGACTATCTGTCTACGAGACCGTGCTGTCGTTGAAGAGTCGCTTTGGTCTGCAAACTGGATTTTAGATCTGCTCTGTGGTGTTTCCTGGTGTGATGATGGAGAGATTTGTTGATATATGTATTTCCTGGGGGGTTTTTTTGGTTTGAAGGGCACGGATTGTCTTGGCCGGTCTATCTGTGCATCAGCGATGGCGTTTCTTTTTTTTTCTTCCGGTTCATTAATCGGGATGTTTTTTGTTTGAGGATCCCCTCTCCTGATTTTGTTTTGCGTGATCCACTGTCCTGATGCATGTCGTGGGTCTTTCATAGGCTGCGAGTAACGGACTGTTTGTATAGGTACACTCGTTCATAGATGTTCAAAAGATATAGACGATTACATCTTTTTCAACTCAACGCTTACACTCGAATGACCTGCTCCTACAGGATAGAGCTACATTTACATAGATGGAATGAAGTCTTGGTATCATCGTTTCATTAGAAACTATCACGGCCCCACGCTTTTCAGAATAGAGAGTATCGATCGGGGATTCCAGATACTAAGACGCCACAGAAGTAAGATAAGAATAGTAAAAGATGATCTGGAAAAGGCATGAAACTAATAGAAAAAGGAAAAGGGAAATTCTGTACAGCAAACAAATATACCAATTTGTTTGAGAAAAAAATATCGTTCCCAACGAGACGGGACCTGACTCGGACTGAATCTCGTCAGTTTAAGTCTGCCCGGTCCAGTCCAGTTGTCCGATGGTCAAAACCAACTTAAGTCTCCACGCTGACCTGTTGCTTGCTCTGTATTTCGGTATGGGAGGTATGCATGTGCATGTGCACACGACTTAAAAGGGACAATATCCTCGATCAAACGATTGTGCGGAATGACACAGTTCTCGGAGGGGGGAGGGGATGTAGTCGTAAAAAGAATGTGTATTGTTCGACAGGCATGTCCACTCCGCTTTACAGAGAAGCGGCAGGGCTGCCGGCAGCAGGGATGTCAGCCATGGAGGCACCCGTCCCGGAAAGGTCGGTGGATCGGGCCTTGGGGTTCTTGGTGTAGTAATCAGAGATAGCGGACTTGATGGCGTCCTCAGCGAGCATGGAGCAGTGCACTGCAATCAACGTAGTTAGCACAAGTCCCTCCGTAGAAAATATCCAAACACAGAAAAAGACAATGCGGACTGGGACAATCACATACACTTGACAGGAGGCAAGCAAAGCTCCTTCGCCACATCGGTATTCTTGATCTTACCCGCCTCCTCCAGGGTCATTCCGCGGACAAGCTCAGTCAGATAAGACGAGGAAGCAATAGCACTACCACATCCGAAAGTCTTGAAGACAACGTCATCGATGCGACCAGATTCCTTGTTCACACGGATCTGGAGCTTCATGACATCGCCACAGGCAGGGGCACCAACGAGACCGGTACCAACGTCCTGGTCGCCCTTCTTCATGGATCCGACATTGCGGGGGTTGTTGTAGTGATCCAGGACCTTCTCGTGGTAGCTTCTCCGCTGGACTGGGGCGGGGGTCTGACGCTGGACAGCGGGCTGGACGGACTGCAGGCTTGCGAGGGGAGCAAAGGCACGGGGCGCCGCAACGCCGACGCGGGGGGCGACGGTGACGAGACGCTTGAACATTGTGATAGAATCAAAGGTTTGAAGGTATTTCGATGGATTTTGATATGTTGTGATGGGTTGGAGTGATGGTTGATGGAAGATGGTTGGGGAATGATGGATGGCGAAAAAGAGTCGATCTGATATGGGAAAACGAGGGAAATGATGAATTCATTGCTAGAATAATCTGATTCTTACGTAATCCCGCTTGCGACCTCGGATCAACCGGCGGGCATCGGAGCTTATTCATTACAGAGCTTCTAGACCACGAAATGATATAAGAGCCATCTCGCTGTTATTCCACAGCACTCCTATTTACGTTCAGTGCTGCTTTAAATTCTGTGATCCTTCTGTTCATACAGCTATGGTGGTGCCCTTCACCGGGCTTATGGAGGGAGGATAACCGCGAACGTCTCCGCGGACTCACGATGTTTCCCGAGGGCCGATCATGGACCAATGAAAAGTCGATGATATGAAACTGTACATAGTAAAGTTCATGGAAGTGATACGTACGCAGTCTCTCGAGTGGGCCTTTGCTTCCATCTTCATAGCATTGATCTCATAAAAATTCGATCAGCATAAGCTGGCAGCTCAATAATATGCCGAACAGAATAGACCATCGCTCATACCCAGCATCTTCCGTGCTTTCTCATCTCCGTTCTGAGGGAGCTCGGAGATAGCATCCCGGTTCGGCGAATTCAATCAAGCAGGCTCCGAGATCGTTTCATCGGGGCACGTTGTCCGGGATCCGATCAAATGACCGGCTATATCCGAGAATGATGGGTGAATATATTCGGGGTTAACAGACTTTGTTATAGGTCACATAGAATACGTGTTTATGCCGGTCGCGGGGTAGGGTACATACTCCCGGGAAGCTATGACAGTGACGTTGGAAAGAGAGTTCTCGTCTTTGCAATACCAGATCACCTATGGAATCAGACACCTCTCTCAAAATGAATTCTCATGTCTCAGCCTTGAGGGTCACAATAAGCTTATTCAATGTCACTGGGGCCATGAATACTTCGCTTGATCGACTGGTCTATGCTGATAGCTGACAAGCGTATGTAAATGTAGAGCTTTCTCCTAGGGCAGAAGAAAACTAGTGGAATAGTGAGAAGGATGTTGAAAAGGAATCTTCACAGATCAAAAGCAGTTCCAGTCGTCATTTTGCTTCCAGCCACCAAGTATTGGGGAGGTTTTCCTCTCCTCGTTGTTCTCTTGAGGGTCTAGCCTAAGTTGACTGATGACAAACCCCAGATTCAAGGGACGGGATCAGGCCATCAGGTCTTGGCATCATTTCCTCTTCCTCTTCTGACAATTGGCCACACTTTAAAACTAGGCTGAGCCTGTAGGGAGCTCTTTTGTCCAAGCTTTTTCACGATCAAATTTGGTTAGCCTGAATCCATAGCTATTCAGGGCTGAAAGGCCTAGCCAAAGTCCTGTTACAGCCAACCCGAGATCAAGTGGTTAGAATCAAAAGTAGGTTTCTTCACCTGATTGAATGAGCTGTCATGGGTGTTCTATGCTCAATTCGCTTTCTAGTCCTTTCAGCCGACTTTACTATTCAAGATGGCTCCTAAAACCACCCTGGGCCGATCCACAGGAGTACGTCCACTCTTCTTCCCGCACAAGTCATGTTCACAACACATCGCTTTGAATCGAGTAGCTCTTGCTCATGTGCCATGAACAAGTCTCAAAATTAAATTGAACTAACCCACTATGAACAGTCCATGAATGCACCTATCGCAGCTTTCACCATGGCCGTCATCCTATGCACCTACTGCTTCAGTTCCATCCGAACTGCCAGACGCGAAGCCCAAGACTCACCAGTTGTGCCTAGTGCACAACAACGGGTATTGCAACGGGAACGGAAAGATTCTTCGTGGATTCAGGAGGCTCTTGAAGAAAGTAAGACAGGGAAAAAAGATTAGAGGGATCATCTTTAGTCTGATGAGATCACACTGGGAAGACCATTGCTGGTTTAAGGAGGACTTTTGTACGTTAAGAGATTTGGTTTGTAAAATACGATTTCCCATCATCAAATTCCATTGTATTGGATAGTGGTAGATTTAAAAGAGAGCGAGAGTGAAATGTAAGCCTTTCTGAGAGTATCGATACTTCAAGCAGCAACAAGACACAATCATAAGGAAAAGAGTGTATCATGAAACAAGAAAGCTTCAATTTCATCATCAATCAGAATTTTCAGTGTATGAATGATCATACCCAGGAGTTCAAGTGTATTAACAACCTGGTTCAATCAAAGAAAAGATCATCATATAGATAATGAAAAAGAAAGTTTCATGGGCCGAGTTTTCAGATTCAGGACAGCAGAACTGGAGATATTCGAAGCCAAGTGGCCGGTGGTGAAAGGGGTGGTTGGTTAGTAGCTGGTTTCCTTCCTCATTCGAATAAAGCACAGCATAGTGAATTGGTCGAGTATTTAATCAGCATCAATAACACACAATCGGAATCCAGACATTGAGGAACCCCATGTTGCGTTGAGTACATGCAATGACAGATGTGAAAAGGAGAAGAGAAAAAGTCGAGCGAAGAAAATTGTGGACGAGGTTCAGGTCACGTGAGTATGCTTGTGTTTATTGTGGGGCCGCCTCAGGCGAGATTTAAAGAGTGAAGCGGGTCTGAGTCTGGAATAGAATCATGGTCTTATGTATTACCTAGAGGAGAAGAGAGAATCTCAAGGAGTAAGGGATTGCAGCATCATATATATTATGGCTGATGTATGATTGTGTATGAATCAGCAAGGTCCAGTATTCATGGTCCTAATTACTTCTAGTTCAACCAAATTGATCACATAGGGACTTGCTCGTGTGGAGTATCCCTGTCATGTACAGAGTGCAAACTCAATTAATATGGAGATGATCTCTCTCGGCATGACGTACGAATTTGATCGTATGGCCAACAATTGTGTTGGCGGTAATGGTTTGAGCTTGTAAATCAATCAAGCGCAAAGATTTTAGCATGAGCGGTGGTGGCTAGCGTAGGTACAGACTAAAGTGTAATAGAGCAGCATCAAGCAGCCAGGAAAGAGATTATCGCCATCTTCGACTATAATGGCCTAGTATCAAACGTAAGCTCTAGAAACGAATTGCTTTGGTGATCATCGGGCCTTTATAGGACTGAACAGCTCCGTTTTCCATGCAAGGCTCTTTCTAGTGCTTCAGAAATCTTCCTCGGCAGGACACTTGTCTTGGATAGACTTGACCAGAAAACGGTGTCTATATCATACATTGGTTCTTTGATGTAGATTATAGGGATGCCGGGACCGAACAGCAAGAATAAGTGGATCTAATAAACAACAGATACAATTATACGTCCTCTCTTCAAGCTCGGGGCAAAAAGTACGCAAAATATAGCTGCCATGTGATTCAAGGTATCGGCTGCAGAGGCTTCACATGCAAAAGCCTTCCAGCAAGCAAGGACTGAATGCTATCTAAACGAATGCTGAGAACCCTCAGACCAAAGATCAAAAAAAAAATAAGAAAAGATTTTTGGAAAATGCTATGGGGGAAACAAAGCCTATCGCTGAAGAAAGCCACCAAATGGAAGCATTGCATCATGCATCAATGTCTATACAAGCCGGCAAGAGACAAGGAAAAAGAGGGGGGTTGAAATGGGCGGAGATGAAGAGTCACTATGTCCAAGTGCGAGAGTAGGTATGAGGGTTGATTGAAGAGTTGGGGGATATCTGTCGGAAAGTTGTGTGACGGGTTTGTAGTCGTCAAATCATATCGGTTCACCCGCAGCCAGAGCTTCTGCTTCCTTGAGCTTCAACTGGCCTTCGTGCTGATAGTCGTGAATCAGCTTGCGAAGATACTCGTAAGTAAGCATGGTTGTCATGGCGGACGGGACGGCCCGGAACAGGTTGGTGCCAATTCCGGAGTAGAACGCTCGCCAGCCCTCCTCCCGGAGGATAGTCTGGCATGTGCGGATGACTCCATTGTAACGGGGACGATTGGGCATTCCGTCTGATGAGGAGACACTGGGCGGCCGACCGCGGTCATGAGGGTGTTTCAGGCCACCTCTGAATGCGATTTCTTCGGGTGATGTCGCAGGAGCTGTGCGCTGCTGTGTTTGTAGTCGTGTCCGTAGAACTTCATGGGGGTAGGTGACGGTGCTCGCACAGATCTTGCTCAGGAAAGTGGCTAGAGTAATCCCAAGCCAGTGGGAATTGCCAGTATCAGGATGTTCTCCGATCCCGTAACCAGTGATTGCCATCTTCAAATATTCGTAGAGAGGGAATTGGATGGCCACATGGGTCAATCCCAAAAGAGCCGGGGTGAGGCCAGAGTAGAACGAACGAATCCCCTCAATCTGATACATCTTGCGGGCGGCATCCCATGTGCCGGAGTATTGCCAGGGGGCTCGGACGCCTTCGCTATTTTGCTTGAGGCTTTGCGACATGAGTCTTGTCTTGATGACCCAGATAGGGTTGGTGGCAATCGTTGAGCAGGCTCCGGCCGCGATCGAGGCATAAGCGCGGGAAAGCAACCAGCTGTCTATTTTCAGAGTTAGCATTGAATTCCAATCAGCCATAGACTTTCAGATATCACGAACCGGTATGTTCATAGAAGTATTCGCGGGAGCGGTCGTAGACCGCTAGATAAACCGCCCAAGTGGGGAGGTAGCCTAGCAACATAGGACCAAGTCCCTGATACAGCCCACGAATACCATCCTCGCGAAAGATCGTTTTACCTGTACCTAGCATCCCCCGGTACAGTATCTTGGTCTCCACAGCTTGTCCTCCCCGCCGGGCAAAGCCGCCCTGAGCCTGTAGCTTGGTCTTGATGACATCGAGTGGGCAGGTCACAATTCCCGAGGCAACACCTGCGCTCGCTCCACAAAATGGAGCAATGTACCAGCTGGGGATTTTGGTCGAGAGAATCTGTAGGCGAGTGGTGAAATCGGAAGTCGGCGCATCGGCGACGGGCAGGTGGGAAACGGACGGGGCAGTGTCTAGATGAAATCCTTGAGGCTGCTCGACTGTAGCACTGGCAGCTCCATTGCTGCCGTTGCCGTTGGAGCGCATTGTTAGGATGGCAGGCGCTCACGCTTGTCTTCCGTCTTGTTCACCGAGGGCTCCGGGATCCGAGCATATCGTGTGCTCGATCCGGAACCCAAGAACCCGAATTCAAATCTTAGAAAAGAGGGAAGTGAAGCCGTCCGAATAAATGTTGAAGCGAAAGAGTGGGAGGATAGAGGTGACTCAAAGAAGAGAGGCTGGCGCGAGGGGTCTCTTCTCAGAGCCGATTGTTGCCGAACCCGTTTGGCTTGAATGCGATGGAGAAGGTCCTACAACTGTGCATGCAGCACGGACTGCGGACGGAGTGGGGGTCGTTTTCCGGACGAGCAAAGCTCCCCTGTTACATACAGGGATTAAATGGCGCCTCCAAGAGTACCAAGCCACATATTCCAAAGTATCCAAAGGAGGGCTCTGGAAGGAGGAAGCCGGGGGCGGTGGAAATGAGGATTGATTATGGCATGGGGAATCATCGGGAGTGGTGCGAAGTGGAGTCGGCGATTGTCATTCCCTCCTCGCAGCCTGAGGCAGGATTCGGCGCCATCACGTGGGACGGGGAGGAGGTCCTCAGCCTCAGGCAATAAGGCGACAAGGCATTACTATGCCGATTTCAGACTAGCGCTGCAAGCTCCGTTTTGCACAACCTCGCAACATCGGGTCATCTCGTGTTCAGCCGGACCGCCCTTTCCTTCTCCTTCCCCGACCAGAACTTCCTCCTGTCAATCGGACACCCGGAATTCAAGATGTCTGCTCCTTCGATCACCAACTACATTGTCAAGCGCCCATGGCTCAAGCGCTGGATGACCCCCATCGCCCAGTGGTACACCGACGCCGCCGGCTACAGACGCCTCGGACTGAAGTAATTATCGCCCTCCCCTCCACGCCGCCAATTCCCGTCCACCGCGAGCGACCAAAGGCTGCGATTGTGCCTGCTTTATGTGCGATTCCAATTCATTGGCTTCTCTCCTCATTGCCATTTGGAGCCTGTCGCAATCGCCCGCCCGCGGTTACCCCGGAATTCTCCTATGCTTCCATCTCCCTCCGACTACAGTCACTAACCGGGTCACTTATAGGTTCGATGATCTGATCCCCGAAGAGTCCGAGACCGTCCAGAAGGCGATCAAGCGTCTGTCTTCCAAGGAGGCCTATGACCGTGTCTTCCGTATCCGCCGCGCTGTCCAGGTTCGATCGACCTGCCCTCCCCTCTCTTTCCCGATCGCCTTCAAATTGCTAATATTCGTCCCAATTGCAGTGCTCTATCTCTCACACTCTCCTCCCTCCTCACGAGCAGACCAAGCCCGAGGAAGTAAGTTCTCCTTGTCCCCAAAATCGCCCTCCCCGCAATCATCCCCATATCAGCCAATCCCGTTGCGAGGATTTGTCACTTGGGACCCTTGACGATGAACACCCACATACATCGTTTACGCAACATGGCACTGATCATATGAACAATCTAGGACGTCGAGTATCTCAGCCCCATTATCCGCGAGATCGAGAAGGAGGCCAAGGAGCGTGTGGAGCTCGACAACCTCGTTGTCCGCAAGTAAATGCTTCCGGACAGTGACTTGTACTTGACTATGCGCAAAAACAAATCAGAATTTTAGGGCGAAATGGCTGTCTGCATGAAATAGACGTCGGGTTTTCTTTGGCGATGGATCCGCATCCGCCATTGATGGGGGATGTATGGTTAATCCAATGCGTGTGTACTGATACTGTACAAATCGATTTTTCTCCGTTCCACCACTTTATATCAGATACTTTCCACTGGCATACGACTTGACTGTATCGCAAAGTTTTGCAAGAGTCTAATAACGGAAGTTCCTGTATATGTACACTGGCTCTACCGCAGTGTTGTACTTCAGTACTGCACCAGTTCCTTGACCGAAATAGGATCCCCATGTACACTCCCAAGCATGCCTCGATAGTTTCATTCGAGTCGTATTTGATCTCTCCTGTAGATATTATTTCGTCTCTATTGAATCATTTCGCACTCATCCACCTCTTATGGGTTGGTAGGTTCTAATTGGGATGTATCCAGTTCATCCAGTGAGAACGGCGATATCGACATCCTCAATCCTCCACATATACCACATAAACAGACTCCTGTGAATCCACCATCAGCAAATACAACTCGATAAAGAAAACAGATCGAAACCAAGCATACCTGTACGGCGCAAACTTGGCGGCCAACTCCAACATATCCTTTTCGGACATATATTTGAACTTGCCACCACCTTTACCCTTCAATTTATTTACATCCCGACCAACAAAGGCCGCACAGCCTCGCCTATGAATGGATTGTCAGCCTCGTGTCCAAGCCACGCATCACTGGGGGGACTTACTGTACACCCAAATCCCCCGTTGAAAAGACATCAATCCGCTTAAGCGCAAAACAAGCAAACATCTCGACAGACCATCGCCCCAAACCCCTCACGGCCGTCAGTTTCTCCACCAACTCCTCATCACTCGCTCTCGCCAACATCTGCGCGCTCAACTCCCCATTGGCAAATTTCTCCGCCAGCCCCTGTATATACTCGGCCTTTCTTTGAGACAAGCCCGCCGTCCGCAGTGTCGGCAGATCACATTTAGCAACCATGTCAGGCGTTGGGAACTTCACATGCGAACCCTCAGCACCATCCACCCCGAACAAAGCCAAAAATTTATTTCGAATAGACTTAGCCGCTGCACCAGACACCTGTTGTCCGATGATACTGCTAACAAGACTATTGAAAGGGTCGATTTGCTCTGCCAGTCCCGCGGGCGAAAATAATGGACACGGATGCTGTTCGATCACAGGTTGGAGACGTGGATCCGTCGCGATTAAATGCGCAATCGCTTTTTCGAGTAGTGTTCCCGTCGTAGCGGTTGGCGGGGGTAGACCTGTCTTGGAGGGCGAGGCATCTTGGATGTTGTCTGGGTATGCGTTTACGGAGGTACCGTGAGGGGTGAGGAGGGTTGCGTTTGTTCGATGTGGATCGACGGGGCGGTTGAGCGGGGGAGGTGTGTGAAGTCTGTTGTTTGTAGGAAGATGATTCTCGACTACTGTAGGTTCCGGGGACCAGTAGGAAGATGTTGAAGTGGTATCGGGCGTCTTCTTTTCTGGGGCTGACTTTTTGGTCTTGGAGGTCTTGCGTGGCTTTGCGACTCCGCTGTGTTGGACTCGGGGTACTTTTGGTGCTGGAGTTGGGAGCAGGGGTTGCACTGCTGGGAGGGTGCTCAGTCGCGCGGAGCGTCGTAGAGACATGATTAGTCGCGGGAAGGTAGAGCTTTGTGCGAATTGATCCCTGAAAGAGTTGTGTATGGAGAGTTTGTAATCATCTCTAGTGGCTACCAACTGGATGCGGAGTAACTCCCCTAGGCACTGCGGAGGTCCGAGTGGGTTGCGGGCCCCAAACATTTTCCGAGCTTGGCATCTCCAGAGCATAGCAGCAGCATGATGCATCTCATCCTCCTCCTCCTCTAAATCCGGAGTACAATTTGTGATGATACACCATAACTTGCAAGAGAACAACATTAGATGCAAATTGGCTCTAGATTGCGGAGGATGGGTAATTTTGATCCGATGGCAATATCCATCCCACTAGAAATAAGGGGTCAAAAGATTTTCATGCGTCGCTACTCGATACTGCGACCACATAGTGTGACCACCGGAACTTTGAAACTGTCGGATTCTCCTTTCCGTCTCTGGATCTACTGTCTATATGGAGCCTGCTATCTAGAGGTGGAATTCGTCATTTACTTCGATGGCGGCGGCTTGCACGTTCAGACCTGCCATCCTCACGCGGACGTCGCGGCGCTTCTTCCAGCTCTCGACGGCCTAAACGACCTCTCCGATCGGAATCAGACGAGCCAACCATGATATACTGCTTGGGAATCCGGTCGTGATTAAAGTTTAATTGCACGCGGCCAGTGTCCCCGGCGCGGAAGCTGATGAAGTTCTTGCCTTTGACGGATTCCTCTGTAAAACCGATGGTTAGTCCATTCACCATGAGGTTCATGTTCTTGCTCTCACCATTGCCGGTATCGCTGCCGTGCCTGCTTTCCGATCGGCTCTTTTGGCTATCATTGTCACAGCCTGTACTGACGGTGCTTTTGTTGACGATATAGGCAGGTTCGGGAATGGTTCCAGTCCGGCCGGACCGTTGGGCTTGGTAGCGTTCGCTTTCGGGCTCAAGATCCTGCCGGCCGGCTGTGATACCGCTATCATCGTAGTAAGAACGCTGCACTCGGCGACTTCGCGAGTTTTCGATTGTGATCTGGGCCCGACGGGCGCTGTCATTATATGAGATCGATCGCTTCCTATCACGGAGATCAGGGCTGCCGGGATGAACATCATGATGATGCTCACTTGGAGCTTCTCGTTCACGGCGAGAATCGCGAGGCACTTCTTGAGGAATTTCTTCGGACTGCAATTGATCTTGTGGCTCAGATTCATCTATCGAAATCCGAATAAATTGTTTACGAAAAGGTGGCTGTGCAGAAAGGGAAGACCGGCGACGTGCTCGGGGCCTTTGAGATCGATCCCGACTTCGAGATCGAGATCTGAGCCGCGGATCGTCTAAGGGTGGATCGTACTCAGGGCCGTTATCATAAGAAACGTATGGAGACGAGGCATATGGATGGGTCGGGTCGGCCGATAATGCGGGTGGAGGATCAAGTCTAGGATATAGTGATTGTTGTTGATGATGCACGACTGGCGGTGGTGAACGGTGGTATTCCTCAATCGCATATGGATAGTAGGATGTTTGCGGTAACGGCCGATATTCAGGCACTGCCGGCTGCGCGAAATGGTCGGGTGGAGGGTCTACGGGTCGACGCTCCTCAGGGATAGACGGCTGCTGGTCATGGTCACCAATGATGAGAGGCGGCTCCAGATCTGTTTCACTAAGGCTGTCGCCAACACTCTCAGCCCCATTTTCTTGATCTGTTCCTTGCGTTCCATCATCATCTGGTGCTAGTCGGGGCAGTACAAAAAGAGCAAGCTCCTGTAAATGTCCACCCACATGCCGCCGAAACGTGGTAAATGGAAGAGAGCTCTGTTTGCAGATTGGGCAGTCATAAAGACTATCTCTACCTGGGCCGAGGAGGTGTACGTGCTGAAGGTGTGTGTACCACTGTCGGCGGCTCTCATAAAGCTTATTGGGCGTAGGACATTCTGCAAAGATGCATACGTAAGGCATTAAATCCTGGAAGATATGTTGCGCCCATGCTCGATCATTTGACACAGTGATGATGTAAAAACAGTACGGACATTCGAACGGTTTCTCATCAGCACCATTCTTGGGTATAGATGGTATTCTTGGACCGCCTTCACCCGTGCCCTCGAGCAAGGAACCGGCATATGAAGTCTCAGAGATACCATCATTAGAGACTGTATCACTGGATAGGTGATGCGCCTCATTAAAAATGGACGTGACAACCGTCTCGGACAATATAGTTGATTTCCCATCTTCTTCTGAATCAATGCCCTTGCTCAATTTTGCATGGTGTCTTTCACGGTATTTCAGAATGGCTCTTTGCTGTGCCATTGCAGAACTCAACCGATCGATAACGTATTCATCCGCGTGTGGGTATTTTCCGGAAGCATGCTGCTTAGCCCAAAATTGAAAGGGCTCGGCATCCTGCCTATTCGATCCAAGCAGTCGGTCGTGGTGCGCTGGCCTGCGAATAACCATGGACATCTGGTAGAGATGGGTGATTGTCTCCAGGAGACTTTGATGAATTTGTTGGATCTCTGTCGTACCATCTGCGCCCTCTGAATAGTATTCAAGATCGTCTGGTTCTGCGACCTGAGGTGCAGATTGATTGACTCGGTCCTCTTCAAGGACCTCTGCTAGATCCATGAGTAGCTCTTCCACATTCTCCAAAAGTTTCCTTATTTGGCCCTTTACGTGAGAAGCATCTCGCAGGCGATAATCGAGAGATAGCTGACCAGTCTGGTGAGCGCCGATATTTGCCGCCCATACACGCAGGCGGCCAAGTTCGTCTCCCCATGAATGTAGGGAAACCTCATGGGTATGCGCAGAGAGATCTGCTGAAGAGATCAGGGAAGCAAACCGAGTGAGGCATCTTTGCAGTAGTTCTGATACCGAAGCCATCGCACGGAGAGCTTTGAAGTATTGATGCCTCTAAAATTCTCAAGACCTCAGATAATCGCTACTGGAGTAAAGCGTGGCTCACAGGATCTTTGCTCTTTTATTGGTCCACGACAGCACTCGTTACTGCCAAACGCGGGGTACGAGTTACATTACTTGATGCAGACCTACCAGAATAACACAACTCGCTTCGACGGGTCTGGACTTTGATAGCGACCAGACATGGTGACCGGCGTTGAGGTCACGGGCCTCACTCTGGCTGTTCTTCCTCTGTTTGTGAACCAGCTCGACGATTACATTCGAGGCATAGAAAAGGTCAGGGGGATGAGGCGCTACCGACGGGAATATAAAGCGTATTCAGTAGGACTTAACACACAATACGTGATCCTACTAAATACGCTGGAGCAAGCGCTTGAAGGCGTTGTCGACGACGAGGATGAGATTTCCAAACTCATCACCGAACCACGAGGCGCAGGGTGGAAAGAATCTTCTTTGCAAAGCCGTCTTCACTTGAAGTTGGGCCGAAACTATGATGTTTTTCTGAGCAACATGACAGGTCTCTGGGAGTTATTGAGACAACTGTCTGAAAGGCTAGAAATCAGTGCAACGAATATGAATGTGTGACATGAATCTTTCCTCCAACCTCTTTGCTGACTCTAAGAATAATTCTGATTCTTTGTTAGGTCCCCGTTGCCGAATCCTCCTGGGATCTATGGAAGTTGCGAAAAATTCTTAGTAGGCCTGTCTACGACGATCTCCTAGCAAAAATCGACGCGACGAATACAATACTAAAGACTTTGATCGACCAGTCAGATCACCGAGAAAGGACTAGGATGAGGAGGCAGCCCTGGAACTCCCTTCTTCACAGATGCTTAAGGGCTCATAAGCATGTCGAAGGGCTGTATAAAACAATTATCGATGGAAAATACTGGCTTTGTCGCTGCAAGGAACGGCATTACGTCCACCTTCAGCTACGGACAAATATCCTGGATAGAACCGAAGGACACTCCCATACGAGCCCCCAATCACAATTCAGGATGATTTTCTCCAATTCCAAAGAGGCAGAAACAAGCGGGGCAGATACAACATGCCCGTGGACCTGGACAGAAGTGGTGTTTGAGCCGTGGCAGGCTTCAGAGGCCGTACAAATGGCCAATCTTTCTTTATGTGAAGACTCCAATTCGCATCAGGTCAAAATGAAGCCCAAAGTACGATTCGACACATCCATAATGGATGAATCATGGCTGCCGGACAAAATTCTAGAGCTTTCGTCTGCCCCACCGATCCAAGACTTTTGTTCGACTCTACACATCGCGGAAATACAAAATGGACGAGAGATCCCCATTGGTTTTATTACAAATGCATTGGACTCATCTTTACGATACACAATGCATGCTGTGAAGAAACTTCCAAAGAAACTGCCACAGAAGCCCCTTCAGGAAGTTCTTTCACAAATCAGTCGGCGGGATCGACTCCATATTGCTTCTGGCTTAGCATATGGCGTGATGCAATTCCATAGCAACTGGCTGAAATCTTCCTGGGATAGCTCTGATGTTCACCTCACTGCCGGCAACGACAGTTACGAGGTAATCATCGATGATCTATATTTCTCATATCCGCTTTCCAAGACGGGAAAGCAGGCCGGCAACTCTTCACAAGATTCCGAAATCCGAAAAAATCTTTTGTTACCTCTAGGGTTTTCCCTGGTAGAATTGTCGCTCGGAAAGTCTCTCAGCGCGTTTCTCGCACCAGAAGATGAGGATCAGGACACTCTAGTCACTAAGTTCAGGACTGCGTCTAGACTTGTCAAGAGGGTGTACCTGGAAAGTGGTACAAATTACGTTGATGCAGTTAATAGCTGCCTGTGCTGGTCTGGCATAAACCCTCCGTGCAATGAGACAAGGATTGAGAAGCTTATCTTCAAAACCATCATGATTCCTTTGCTGAGAGATCTCGTGAATTTTGAGGGTTTAGCAGACGACTTCAATAGTGCAGCATTTTGACAACAGGCATATCGCCAAATGCAGCTGATGAACTAGGCCATACTGACTCGATGACCGATGACAGTCTGGCACTTCTGTGCAAATTTCCGACCGGTTCAATGAGAATCCTCTGAAGCCGCGTGGCATATATCTGTTGAGTTTTCCTGGTACCATAAACGCAAATTCTCCGACTTTTGAATGGAATTGCATACACAGGCAGGACCATTGAAGCCAAGGTGCAGTCGGACAGATACTTGAAACGCTTTGTGTTTCCTGCACTTGGAATCATTTGCAGAATCACATCGGGGATAGAATATAGAACAGCTACCAAAAGGTGACAAGAAAAGTCATAGGAGACTGCATCGTGAAGAGTGGAAGTCCGGAAGGCTGAGTAGCCTGGGGAAAAAAGCAGGCCTCCATGCTCTCTTCGCGATTTAATATCCGATTGGGAGCTGACGTTTGGGGAGGAATCGAATCCATCCAGTCATATAGGTTCTTTGACCGCTCTGTATGCTTCAAGTGACATTGGCTTTGTACGACTCTGTGTCCAATGCACTCAACTACTTGCAATTCTGGCCAAATGGTTACAGTGTTTCGCTCAACGGACTATGGAAGAGAGCCTAGCTAAGCCTATAAGATTGGATGTGATCGTTTGATGAGAGAACTTTCTTCACTAGCGGATATCACACCCACCATGTGAATTCTTAGGTAGCACGTGCCTCGATCTCGCACGGGCAGTGATTCTGAATGTTAGGTCTCCTATATAAAACTTGTCAATTGACACAACAAAATTGTTGTCTCAAAGAAGAGGCCAAATTACTGAGTTTAACTAACCCCCATTCACTGTAAGGTCCAGGAATAGTACCTCAAGACAGCATCGTCTTTCATCTGGTTACGGTTCAACCTGATCCAACTATTATTCATAACAGTGTTCATCGTGATTGGCCCAAATCTTCTCCGCTCTCCATTTGAACCAAGGTATTCCCCAAAGAACGCGAGATACAACCGGATCCACGGTAACCCACCAAAACCTAGCTTAGAACCGAACACTCTCCCTGTTACTTCCGATTAAACTTGAGAACAAAGAGAGAGATGTGTAACAAAATCATCATCGGGAAAACTCGTTACGAGGGTATATACACTCAAGCCAGTGCGCATGTCATGTAGATAGTCCAAAATCTCAAACCTGCCGACTCTGGACAAGCTTGCGTCAGCAGCCTACGCCAAGTCAACAGCTCGCCGGCAGTGACCAGGTTCCCCAAGAAAAAAAATTCATCTGCGAGTGGGGTAGGTAGTTAATCTTCCAAGGCATAATCTTTGTGGACCCGCCAGTCAGAAGAAGGCATCACATTCGTTCTATCACCGAGGTGTTGTATTGAATTGAGGGCTAAATAGATCCTAGATCCTTGGAGAGACGTTGTGTATCCAGCAAATTCGATTCCGAACCATAGAAATGAGGTACGAAGGACGTACAGTCTTTGCTCGTGCGACATCAAACAAGCCTTGAAGGACAAAAGTCTGCCGGTACACCAGCATGTATAGAAGCGGAGTCATTAAGAAAAAAGCTTCGCATTGATTTTATTCTCGAAATTGATCAGAATTTAGATTCTGAATCATGATGTTATTCACACTACTCCTACTGTTTTCAATCCCTCGGGGCAAATGAACACGAATATTAAATCTCTCATACAAACAGCTCTTCAATTCTGATGCCTTCAGTAATACAAAAGAACGACGAGTCTTCAGTCTGAATGAAGGCTCTTGCCCTTAAGAATGCTGCCAGCCTCCCCTCGCCCTTGTTTACTTGGATTCTATACGTTCCCGCTTCCATAGCTCGTTATGTTGTTATGTACCAGCTGCCTAGGCATTCCATTCCTAGCGACGAAAACCGAACGGCCCCGACCGAGAGATTGCCTGGAATGTCAGTCAAATGCCATGCGGTGGCTAGTGATCACGCATTGTTCTACGACAGATGTTTGTAAATTGATACCGTAACTCAGTACTTCGTACCGCAGTGTAAACGAGCTCTGAAGCTCAAGCTCGCCGGGGCCAAACTGGGACTTGGCTTTTGCAGGCCGCGCGGTATCCATCTCGACCCATAGTTGTGGCGTGCAACGCAACAGACCAGGCCAGCGACCGAGTACATAGCTAATTTTGGTAGCTAAAATTCTAGAGCAGCTGTCTCGGTACCGCCGATAGAGAGTGGGCACGTAATTCTTATGCTGGTACGCACAGTGTTGAAGAATTGTCTGGCAACATGTCTGATGGTCTGTCGGCTACGGTAGTCTTCGAAACATCACAAGCGACCGGTGGAGGTGGAGTTATTATGGACTGTCAGAGTGGAGAGATGCGCCAGGCCCGATTCCAGCAAAAGCGGAGCAAGTCGGGTTCCGCCAAGTTGATCTGAAACAAGTTTACCGTAATAACGATTACGGAATTACAGTACACATCCGTTTATCGTGTTTTCTTACTGTAATTTTGGGATCGCGCGATGTTACCACAAGACTCCAGCTGAGTTGAACATGGCCAATTGATTCATACCTACAAAATGATGAAGGAACAGCAAGCTGTCAAGGCACAAGGATGATGAATTGTTATACTGTATTATAATAGAAAGTCCGTATGAAGAAACCATATTTACCGGCCGCAGAAAGTCCTTCAAACCGACCGGAAGAATCTAAACCAGAGGAGACGTAATGGACGGGATCCAGATCAGCGCCTTCGAAGCTCTAGACGGAGGATCGTCGCAATTATTCAAGTGACAGGAGCGCCCGGCGGATCTGAGCTCAGTTTAATGGTTGCAAGGCTTGGAGTTCCCTTCTAGCGTATTACTATTCAAAATTCGGTCGGCAGTGTCACTGTCAACGGGGGCCAACCCAGGCATACTGTGAGGATAGAAATGCCTGTCAGCTTCAACCCAGCTTCGAAGTACTTCATACTGTCCGAAAGAAGTGTTGGCATCAAGTATATTACTGTATATAGCGCATCTCGACGATCACACTTTGCCACCTCACGCTATCGCTCTGATCCCCTGTGTAGCGAACAAGCTAGTCGCGGCTAGCGTCGTGGTCGTTGCTCAGGGGATATTAGGAGAATATATTCATATTCCATGTCTCCCCTCCGCCACATCATCACCAAAGCACACAATCTATGTAGTGGCTCACTCGTCGGCCTCGTTACACCTTAGATAAAACGATAGCATGACGGAAATACCTAAGATGGACAAAAATCCAGGGAGAATCATTCCAGCGTGCCAATCAGAGGTCGGGCATACCGGGGCCTGTCGAGTCTCGACGATAGCGGCAGGGGGGCGAGCGGGTCCCCTGAAAAGGCTTGAATTCCTGCAAATTTAGATCGGCCCATCCAAGCGCAGAATTTAGGACCATTAGTCGTGACTTGGTTGTAGGAAATGATCCCCTTTTTGGGGGAAACGCGACCGGGTCAAGTGGGAAGAAAGTCGGGAGTTGTTAGGCTGGCGGGGGGGTACCTGGAGAGCGGGTTCCCCATCGGCCATTCATTATTGAGGACGTGAGTGTGGATTCATCAATAAAAGGCTTGTGTTGTCAAGGGGAGAGGTGATCAGGGGTAATCAACAGCATAAGCATGTAGGTAATGGATGAGATAGTATAATCTAAACCATCTCGACGTTGGGGCCATGGATGACGACAACTGGTTGATACGTTACGGGAAAGATATCTCGACGGGGCCGTTGCTAATGAATCGTCTGGGCAAATTGACTCGTCGTCCAGACAGTCGTACTGTATTTTGTGCATACAGAAGTGCACTGATAATGTATGGTGATGTATCCGCCGTGGGAAGGTATTGCGAGTACAAGACCATTGTATGTTTAATTCCAAGGCAGTGGAGGTTTGATAGAGAAAACTCAGTGAATGATTGGTTCTGATTCACCAGATCAGAATCCGTACGCTGTACCGTACCATGGCTCATATGAGCAAAGCAGTACAAATTGGTAATCAATTGTTGTATGAGTTGTACGTACAAGCTATTGATGCATAATTATGCAACGTGTCTGCGGCCCTGATAATTATACTGCAGCTTCACGTAGACTGGCTTGTCACCAAGTCGCATTGTCTAGACGTCCAATTGAAACCTGACCGACACCGAGAACCGAGAACGAATTCTAGAATCTCATGCATGGATACCACAAACTCAGTATGAAATCAATGACGAGTAGTCCTGCTAGCTCGCAGCCAAAAATAAGTCTCAAATCAGCCGTCAGCCAATCAGAAAATTTTCTAAGGACGGGGAGGAGCCGTGGAAAGACATGAGCAGGAGCCAACACGTGTGGAAGGAAAATGATTGATGATGACAATATGAGACTCGTTTGCTCCACTTGGGGGGGAAACACAAAATACACAAAATGAGGAAAGGGGCGCCGCACGGGCAAATCGCCAGTGGTACGGAAACAGGCACTAGACCGGGTGTTGGGTGATGGGGGCAGCCAAAAAGCAGGGAAGCAGGAAAGCAAGAATTGGGTGGAAATCAGAAGTCCAGTTGGCAACTGCTTTTCAGTACATGCCAGATACCATACAGGACGGAGTTGATTATCTGCTGTGTGTCCTAGTTGGATTAAGCTTGCGTAATTACGGGTTACCGTCAAATACTAGCCAGGTACGGCCGATTCCCAGGTACAGTAGGGCCGCATTCGGTATTGTGTGTACTCGGCCCCCGCTCAAGACCGGCCCCCCCTTGTAATTCGGTAAATCCAGTGTTGATAAGTACGGAGAGTATTTATTATTATATGAAACCACCACGGAGTAATACACCAAAGTAACCAAAATAACCACAACAGCAACGGGAAATCTCCACCCACAACGCCTCCTTTCCTGCTCCCCCAAACTTCTTATTCCTTCTTTCTCTTCTCCTCCCTCCCCAAACCTGTCCACTCGTTCTTTCCCTTGTTACTGCTTCTTACCTCCCCTTCGCTGAGGAGACTTTTTTTCCATCTTCTTTCCACTCGTTGTCCCTCTACCCTCTAATTCTTCCTGGTACGTTCACAACAACCCTCCGCTCTGACTCTTCCGACGCGACACAACTCTTATCTGGCACACCTCCTGCTCTTCCCCCGAATCTGCAAAATCATCATCCACCTCCCGAATACCGTCAATCACTAACCATCTCCACGCGCAACCAACAGAACAAAAAGGATTCGCAATGCCTTTCGCCAAGTACATCCTGCCCGTGCTGGCTGCCAGCCAGGTGGCTTTCGCTGCTAACTGTAAGTCGACGACCTGTCTCAAATTCACTCGCCAATAATATCAGATTCAATGGTGCATTGGAACAAGCTGACATCCAATTCCTTGACTCTCCAGGCAGTGACACCACCATCGAATCCCAGTCCGATGCCGATGGTCTCGCTACCTGCACCAAGCTGAATGGTGATCTTACCATTTCCAAGTCCTACTCTGGCTCTCTCTCCCTCGCCTATGTCAAGACCATCACTGGTTCCATCATCTGCAACGGTGGTGAAAATGTTACCGACATCAGTGCCTCCCTCCTGACTTCCATTGGCGACGCTTTCAACCTCCAGGGTCTTACCCGCTTGACCCAGCTTGCTTTCCCCGAGCTGACCTCCGTCGGCTCCATCAAGTGGAATGCTCTTCCCAAGCTCCAGTCCTTGAACTTCGACCAGGGTGTCACCCAGGCTGGCGATGTCATCATCCAAAACACCGGTCTGACCTCCCTGGACGGTATCTCCCTGATGACTGTCAACCAGTTCGAGATTGAGAACAACCGTGATCTCCAGAAGATCAACATCAACAACCTCCAGAATGCTACCGACCTGATCAACTTCTCCGGTAACTACGATGCTCTCGAGATTGAGCTTCCCAACCTCGGCACTGGTACCAACATGACCTTCCGCAACATCTCCAGCATCTCTCTGCCCTCTCTGGAGAAGCTCACCGGTCAGCTCGGCTTCTGGGGTACTGAGTTCACCACCTTCTCTGCTCCCAACTTGACCTCCACCGGTGACCTTGTTTTCAACGACAACTCCAAGCTCTCCAACATCTCTATGCCCGTTCTGACCAAGGTTGACGGTGGATTCACCATTGCCCGTAACGACAAGCTGTCCACCATTTCCCTGCCCAAGTTGGAGAAGGTTACTGGTGCCATTGACTTCAGCGGCAAGTTCAACACGTAAGTTGCAAATTTTTCACGCTCTCTCTCAAACACACACAATGCAGCCCAGATGTACTAACCTCTTTACTTAGTGTTGACCTTGATGGTCTGACCGATGTTGAGGGTGGCTTCAACCTCCAGAGCACTGATGGCACCTTCAACTGCAGCCACTTCCAGAACATCCGCAAGACCGTCATCAAGGGTACCTACAAGTGCGATGCCAACACCACCAACCCCACCACCTCCAACGGCAAGTCTGGCACTAGCTCTGGCTCCAGCAGCACCGCCTCTGCTACCAGCTCCGGTGCCGCTGTTGCCAACGGTGCCAGCATGGCCGTCACCGGTGTTGCCGCCTTCTTCTACGCCGTTTCTCAGCTCCTGTAAAGGGGTTGATTAGTGTCTGTAAAGGGAAGAAAGATTGCTGTTCTTTTTTTTGTTTCTGTTGGAAAGATGGTAGATGCAGAGAGTCCCACCAAGCAACGGTTTCAAATTTTTCGTCTTACACTGCTGTTCTTATGATAATAATTCCGTCTTGATGAGGAAAATTCGCAAATCTGGATTCTGTCCTCCGAAGACATCCTCGACGCCGTCTCATTGGAAAGGAGTTTCTCTTTTTTTTGACCACTTACCTTATTACCCACACCCACCCATCCGTGTCTTTGTCTCGATATGTGTTTTTTTATCCCCGAGCACAATTGTGCTAATGTATTCGGTTTGCCATTTGCTTTACTCTGGTACGGTCCGGGTTTCGTGGTTGTAGGCTTGCAGTAGACTTGTCGATCCCGCTGGTATGTATTTGTGCAGAGATATGAGAGGGTGGCACTCTCTTTTGTCCTTTAATCAACTAGAGGTAATTAGTTCTTGAAGGACTCGAGCTGGAATCTGTGTCTCCTGTCTAATGTGGAAGGTTTCATACAGACACATGTCGCTGTGCTAAATTTCTGGTAAATGGAAGGGTGCTCTGCTCGTCTTGGTATTGTCGTTCCTCCAATCTGGTGTTTGCGGTCTTCTTCCGTAGACATTCTCGGAAATCTTACATGCATCTTATTGTTACTCTACTTTTAAAACGGCATCGTGTGGTTCTTGGTGTACTTCATACATCCATTTACGTCTGGCTTTGGGCTTGATCGCCCAGTTGAATCTACATGTGGATGTACGTGTAGTAGGCTGGTGAAGATATATTTCCGGGCACCCGACTTCCGTCTACCACCCGGGCACCCCAATTATCATGAAAGCAAACCCCGTCCCAAATGAGATCCACGAGAAAACCTTCACTATCCCAGCCATGTCATATCCTACAGTCTGAATAGGTAATATCTCACCGGCACGAAGCTAACAAAGTCACATTTCCTACTCCACCTCGGCAAAAGGCACCCGCCCTACGCCTTACGCCACACGCCACACCTAGTAACTCTCAAACCGAAACAAATCACAAAGACAAAAGTCCATAAAACTAACACACCATAGCTCCGATCACATTTTCGTCGTATCCAGGTTTTTGGATCCTCAACAGGAGCCACGTATTGTGCCAGCAGAGCCCGATGATGTCGATAGAGAGGGGTGAGTATCTATCCACTTGTGCATGGGTATATCTTGAGTGATTTGGACTTGATCTAGAACAAGGATGGACATGAATACGAATGAATGCAATCCACCCGGGCAGCTCTCAGGACGGGAGATGATTAGGTTGGATTCAGAGGATTGAAGTGGAGTGGAATGGATGGAGATACTGGCGCGGAAGGGCAGAAGCAGCAGAAGTACTATGCAGTATGACCGAATGCTGACCCGTAGCTATTGGAATATATCTGTAGTTAGGGCTAGATAGTAAGCGACGTAAAATAAGGTTCACGAACAAATCCCGAGTTGAACACCTCACGCCACTAACCTCCCAGTGCCACCTGGCGCGGTGAGAGATTAGCCTCATCATTGCTGGACCGTCGACATGAACTAGCTCACATGAAGTTTCCAAGTGCACCAATCTAGACCCCGATTCCTGTATCCTGAGATCTGAAGCCCGAGAACCCGAGACTTAAATCTTTTTAGACTTCCAACGAACGAACGAGTGGGCAGGAAAACAAGGCTCGGAAGTTAATTGCAAACTATTCAGTGCAGAGAGGGTGGAGCAGACGCCCGGACGGGTCCATCGGGAGATGATCGCCAGCGCTCTAGATGGGGAGGAAAAGTTAGAGCTGGAGTTAGAGCCAAGGCCATGGTCGGGATCAGAATCGGCATCGGAGGTCAAGTGGGTACGATGATGAAATTTTGGGAGAAGTCACCGACCGTAGTATGTGTCTTCGATGGATATAGATCGCAAAAGTGCGTTACTTAGTAGGACAATGACGAAGACGATAGAGCCCGTAGAAGTTCGAGAATGAATGGATGTGCAGTGACGTGATGGGGGAAGATCTTATTCTATTCAAGGCCTGAGTAACCTGAGATAAACCTGAACCAACTACCGTAGTACCATAGTAGTCAATCAAGCTTGTAAGTAGTGGAACTACCGGACAAGCGGACTGAAGCCAAGGAACGGAGCAGCAACAAGTGAACAAAAAAGTCCGAGAACCTCGAGTCTCTGGATGTATAAACCTTCCCCGCTCAGGATCAGTTCGTTTCTAGCCATGTGCGTCTCAGGATTTGTTGTCTTGCAGCGATGAAACAACGAAAAAAAAGAAAAGAAAAACGAGAAACCTGACATCGTGTGGCTCCATTCGATTGTCCCACCTTCCACCCTTTCCTCCAGACTCTACGAAGTAGTCGATGTATCGAATTGTTGCTGACTGAATTGGGTGGTTGGGATTTTGGGTAAGCGGGGTGATGGTGTTCCGATTCGAGGATCAGATTCAAGGGACCGATTGGTGATTGGGAGGTTAATCGGGGTTAGGTACTGTGGTACGAAGTGAGTACCGACATTACTAGGATAACTTCATAGCTCAACTACGTTGTCTATTTTTTTTAGTGGCGTTGCTGTACCTAGGCTATTAGCTATGTGATCTCGAGAGAGAAGAGGAGGCGCTACCAGGGAGTAGATATCCTGTACGGAGTACTCACTCCGTGTCTCATGGTGGCTGGTCGGGAGCATTTGTTCCTATTGTGGCATAGCGGGGGCCCGGGGAGGCTGATGAAGTGGCTGTTAGGGCACAATTTGGATATAGTGTACGGAGTAAACTTTCCCCAAACAAAGATCCAATGAGACCCATTGAATTCAGAAAACCGAGTTTCGCGGTTCTAGTCGTTGGCCATGTGCGATCGTGTTAGATGTTTTTTTCTCGGAGATAATCTAGTGTGTCTGGGATTTAGAGGAAGTGGAAAGACAGAAGTGGGGGACCAACATCCAGATCCCCTGTAGCTTCAAATCTGAGATTTCTCTTGTGATGTCAAGTAGGTAAAATCAAGCACTGAAGTACAGGATGACGATATAAATTGACAGAGAATATGCGATCGCGAGTCATCTTATCTTGCATGGCGCATGTTGCATGTGCGAGAATCAGGAACAGGCCACACAATCAAGGCACCGCGGCCTTTGCAGCCTCGATAAGCACTGGGATTCATGAGTGGGGGAGGAGAGAGACAGAAGGTCGGATCGGAGGCTTTGGAGGGGCTTGATCTCGACTCTTAGAGGGGTACAGCGAATTGAAACCAAATGCACAAAGTGCCCGTACAGAGCGCCCAGCAGTTAGTAGGTCAGTATGTAGTTAGCCCAAGCAACTCAAGGTACTTTTGAAATTCCACCTGACACGAACGAGATCTATCCAGCACAAGAATACGCGGAATGGCGCATGGTCCCTTTCCCGCCCGAGAACTCACGCACCCTACGTGGCTCTCTGCACGGGTCAAACACAATACCAGGGACGAACCTCGTTTCAACTTCAAGGTTAGCGACAGATCAAATATGCACTTATCCTCGCTTGTGCCTTTACCGTGTTCTTTGAGGTTGGAACTGATTTAGATTGACGGTTCGTGGTGTATTCGAGCATATCCCTCCGGAGTCTGTAGGCACGGTCCACCCGGTCTTGGCGAAGAGGTGCTCGAGCATTGTCAATTCAAGTTATCGCTCTCGACCAACGGAATGGAAATCATCACAGGGAGGCAGGTCAACCGTCCGCTATCATCGTCATAGCTGAGTTTCTTTCCATATTCTTGGGACACTATCCCTGCCAATCTAGGGCCCAGCCTCGTCTCCCGCTTGAACTTTAATGGGTCCTTTGCCCTGTCAACTCACTGGCTGCTGGGCGGATGATTGGCCGGGATCCTCGGGACTGCGTTCGATCATCATCTGGAGTAGTAGTTAGTACGGAAAAAAAATTTTAATCGATCGTGGGATAGATGGAAAGTTCGGTTCTCTAAACATTTAAGCGGCGGGAAAGTGGTATAGTTTGGACTCGATGTACCATGAGCGGTCGTTTTTGTGGGGGGTTGTGAGAAATACCTGCGATTGCGTGCAGCGTACTACTCCATAAAAAGCGGGTAAAAGTGTATTTGGTGGATCTGAGAGGGCCTTGGGCTGGAGAATCAGTGCAAAGTCTTTGCAGTAGATCTCGTTCTCTAGTAGTACCGAGTGGCGCGGAACAACCCCGAGCCCCTGTTTATGTAACTTCTCACAAAAGACGATTATTGAGAACTCTTGGCCTCTCGTGGACAAAGTACACGATACGCAGGGGCAAAATGGGTGATGAGCGTTAGTGGCAAGGGATACAGCATATAGTCAACCTACAGTACTCCACGACGATTTCCCACTATTCCCATAAAAAGTTGCATTTGCATTTCCGCTTCCTCATCGATCCCGCTGCATACTCTATGAGGGAAAGCGTACCCGAGTGGAAAAATGAAGCGATTCCGCACAGCTCTAGCCTACCGGATGCACGATTCTATGCTAATGGACCCATTTAGATACATTGGCCTTGCATTGGAGGCAACCGATCATCCAGGTACTGGGGAAAATCAATAGGAGGAGCAGGAACTAGGTTTCCGGGAGAGGATAGTCGATCGCGAGCCCTGAGCGACGGGGCAGATGCGCAACTGCACATCCCCATCTGAATCCATCCGCATACATACTGTACGCAGATACTGAGATGCATGGATGCAGATGTACCCATGTACCATGTAGGAACACATAAACTCTCAGTACGATCTTGCGTGAACTCCACGGTCTGGGAGTAAGTTTGGTTCCTCGTTGGAAAAGTTTGGTTTACCACTTACAGACACGTTGAGATACAGCACCGAGTCACGACTTGACAGATGTGTCAGATGCGGCGAATTTGAGTTCCGAATATAGCACCTCCCCGAATAGACCGTTGATTATGTGGTCCAGGCGCTAATAGATCTGTACGTCCTTGCAGCAAAGCAGTGGGCGGTGGGCCAGTCGGGGAATTAAGTTGAATTTCAGATTTAATAATTTGCACTAAGATTACTTCTTTTGGCGAGCATTGTTGGCAAGAATCAATGCGTATTGTTTCATTCTCCCTCCTCCCCGATATCCCCTATGGCCAAAAACCACGATTAATGCTCAGACTTAGCGTATTATAGCGCTCGTTGCTTTTTTTTTGCCACGAAGAAGGTATATTGAACGTCCTTTGCATTTCTTTGATGCTATGTCTGCTGTGTCCTCGAGTTTGACTTTTTTTTGTTGATCATCATCAATTTATGAATTGCCGGACCTTGCTGCATTTCCGCTGGTCGACACTACGCATGAAGATATGAACATTGTGCGTTCTATTGCTTGCTATTGTAATATTCAAGAGGAATAGTAGCATGATTAGGCCTTGATTATATCCAAAAGATTGCCCTGGGTCAGAAAAAAAGCCCCAAAACATGATGACAATATTCGCCTCAATCAGGTCTGGAACGAGAATTACTCAATCATCTGAGTCTTTCAGGAACCGTGCGTTCGATTGTAATTTGCACCTAGCACGAGTATGCAAAGCCTGCAGAGTCTGCATCAATGCTTGCTACTAATGTGAGAGCAGGAGTGGATCTGATTTCCGCTCGCAGCGGGATCTAATAGTACCTACAGTAGTTCGTTATCCTTCCATAATACCGAGATAAGAAATTGCGAGCAGAGCAGAAGTCACTTGCTAAGAAATTGAACAACGGATACGAACTGCCCTCATCGGTGTGGCCGCATGACTCGCTCGCTACCCACATCCTCATTATAGTCTACCGTGCTCTAGGAAGCCTTGGGCTGTACTTGGTTTCTCGCCTATCGAGGAAAATTCGGGTGGCGTGGGGTACGTCGATCCGTAGCGTGCGGTAGTCAAAGTATCTACATCACAGAGGCGGATCCCAGTCGAAGGCCTGGCGAGATCTTGTTGTAGTGGGTACAGCGCATGAACAGGTACTTTTGTAAAAATGTGTGAAATTTGTCAATCGGGATCCATCGATGTATGTGTTCTAGTGGAGCAAATCGTCAACACACAGTAATTGGAAAGACGAGTGGATCTCGTCGTGAAATAGATCTGATATTCACTGAACATCCAGAAATCGAGATATCTGGCTCGAAATTTCTAAGCGGATTTGTTATTGCAGGAGTGATCTCAGGATAAGACTCACGTTCCTCTTCCATCTTTCAGAACGACAAACGACACTGCCCCCGCCATGTCACCTCGAACAGTTGAGACATGACAGGTCGTAGGCGGGTCACCGTCAGCAAGCCCGATAACCACGGGCCATTGCACTATTGGGAAGACGAAAATCATTGGCGTGAGGGGAACACCCATCCGCAGAATTGATTGGCTCCTGCAGGCCTCTTTGATCGTGGAGGCAATGCTAATGCCCCTGGCCCGTGGAGGCGAAAATCATCTCGAGCAAGGCTGGTCCTTGCACCGGGAGCCGCACGGATCAAGATCCCGGCTGCATGCAGTTGGAGGATGGACAGAGTTAGATGAATAATTTTGAGAATCGGAGGGTTCTAGCCTAGGGGAAAAAGAGGGGTCAATAGCCAAAGTCTGATTGCGGTACCTACACAATAAAGGTGTGCTGTTGCTATATCGTTATCAGGGTCGGGTCTACAGGACTGAAAGGGAAGTCGTTCGAGCAGCATGCACTGTACTGCAATATTTCTCCGTTCTTGCTCTATCCTGGGACTTGGAATCCCAAAAGAAAATAAAACCCACAGAATCTGACCTGCAAAGCAGAAGACCCGAAAAAAGGAAAATTAATTTGTATCTTTCCGACTCAACGCTCAGGCATCCGATCCAGTTCCCAGGGATCAGGTTCAGACCTTTTGATCTCTGATCTCGAACTCAAATTCCTCCCCAAAACACCGATGTGCTTGTCGGATTATCCGGGACGCCAGCCAAAAGGGAACAGAGAGGGGGAAAGGGAGCCACCAACTAGCTGCACGTCACTCAAAATGGTAGGCTGGGAGTAAGAACCCGGAGGGCGATCTTTGGCTTTTTCGGGATCTTGATGGGTCCGGGGAAATTGTCGGAAGAGGAGAAGAATGACTTTTGCTATAAGGGCATGGTCTGTGATTCAATGGTTCGTGCCTGGAGTTTCTCCTTTGTATGAAATTGGTGTTATTTCCCCTTAAGTGCTACTGCATGTTACGGGATGCGTGGGATGCGTGGGAGCTGCAAACTGGACCTAGGCGCAGGCGCGGGGCTCCTAGAAGAGGAGCCGTATGCACGAACGTCAAATTGGCTTTGGAGATGGGTCCTCGAGTGTTACTGAGGAGAGCAGACGGACGAGGAGAACAAGAACACAAAAAAGAGCTTTTCTGACGTGGTCATTTCTAAATACAGTCCTGTCGTACAAAACGGGCTGTTATATGTCAACCCTTAAATTAACCTGGATCATGCTGGCAATTTTCCGGTCAGCGATGGAGGCGTTCAGCTAGATTCAGTGTGGGATCCTGAGAATCCTTCACAATCTTATTCACCAGTTTCAGTGAGAACGTGGGGCGAGCTGGTTAGTGGCAGTCCGCACCCCTTCGATGGGTCCCTCAGCACAGGCGGGAAGGCGAAATATGACAGCTCCGATCCTCGTTTCTGGTCGCAGGGTTCACCCATGCTTGAGCGAAGATGGAACGAATTCATATCGTAGTGCAACAACAAATCACATATAGATATAACCAGGGCAAAATCTTCTTTCTTTGTATTAGACTTCCAAATTCCCAATCATTTCCCATATCATTCACACTAGTCATTCGAAAGGGATCCATCAAGGGAACGTGCAAACTATTCAGGGCTGGGCCCCCGCCCAAGGCAACTAAAACACTAACACTAAACTAACCTAAGCTAGTCACTAAGTTAGTTGCTGTACAGTCGATAATTAGGTAACTCCATAAATCGCATCCAGCTCCATGACTCGCCCACACCCGCGAAACTAATGAACGCCAAACGTCCGAGTGCCACTTTTCCGTTCAATTTCAGATTACTTTTTGGCCCCTCATTCGACACCTGACAGGCATTGTATCCCGGTCGCTGGGTCCTACGTTGTCCCAAATCGGTGGTTTTCCTCGAGCGATCATCTCGCTTCGGGATCATTTTGCCCTAGGGAGAGGGGTGCAATTTGCTGGCCCTCGAGTAGTGTATCCCAGTACTGTATCTTTGCCACAGCGCATCATAGCATACTAGAGAAGGGAAAATAATTTGGCTCATTCTCGCTTACTAACCTCTTTTGGTTGTGAAATAATCTAATTATCATTACGCTTTGGCTGGGAAGGGCCCTGTAGATCTGCCATCCGCCCGTGTTCGGGAGAGGATAAATGATGTAATTTTCCCTGGTCAGCTAATTCTTCGATTCATCTTCCGTGATGAGGTGAAAGGATTTGATTTGCCGGAAGTTTTCTATTTGACACTATCGTTCTTTTCATGAAAAGATACTGCCCTTAATTAACATAACAACCCTCGAATGCTAGTAAACAAGGGACCTCCTCGCATCGTTTCATAATGATACTTTCCCGATCGTCCTTGCTTCACTATGGACTATAGGGGAGACAATGATCAATAATAAGGTTGTGCTCTTGGGTATTGAGTAATGAACAAGGATCACCGGTTGCCCCCTATGGATGGAATGAACCTTCCAGTTTCATTATCGCGGTAGGTTCTCAGGAACAGCAATGCATGCGATCGAGGACTGATTTTCTCTCTCAAGAACTCAACTCGAGAACTCGTTCGTGGTACGCACGCGTGGATCATGGTGCAGTGGGTGTTTCAAGATGGTTCATGATGTATCGAGATCGGAGTTGGTGAATTTCCTTTTCAATTTATCTTTTAATCTATTTCTTTTTCGTCTTTTTTGACCCATTCATTTTCTCTATTCTCATTTACTTTATGTCATTCGTTTTTTTCCTTTCCATCTGGAAGTATGCAAGTCAGAGAAAACCGTTTTTTGGAATTTGTTTTCAAAAACAAATCATCAAACCCTGGAGCCTTATGATGTGGATATGGGATAGAATATGACGAGATAATCATTATTCGGTCCTAAAAAGGGTCTTGGCAAGTCTAGAGGAAACTGACCGAGAAGCACTGACTAGTCGATATGGTCTGCGTACTATGTCAAAGAATTTGTCAAGAATCATACCCCACATGGGAGATCGGAGGATTTTCAAGACTGGGGCTAGTGATGCACAGGCGGCTTTAGGGGGAATGGAATATGATGATGATGATTAGTACGGCAGTAGAGAACCTTCATAATTCTTACTGATTAACTTTGGAACTTTGACCGACCGAGCATCGCCGGCAATACTAAATCACTGAGTAGGAATGGAACTATAGACGCTACCAGAGTTTGGAGGACGTGTTGATGCAAGGGCACCAAAATGTACCTTTCTATAACTTTCTCCAGGATTTTGTTTCCCCATGACGATCGTGGCACCGACTGGCCGGTGACAAATCAAGGGCCGTGGATCCTCATTCTGAACCTGCCTCTCGGGCACCATCGTCAACTTTTCATTGGCCGATCGACAAAGTAGTGATGACCCCGTTCGTCTGTGCCGGATGTGACAGATACGCTTGCTTTCTCCCGATCGACCTGGAACCTCAGTCTAGAGTCCCCGGATGGTCTGCTTCTCTTCCCCGTTAGTGACCCGTGGGTCTTTGGGTCCGGTAGCTACTTGGTCCTTGGTTCTATGCGCCATGCGCCATGCACCATGCACAGTATCTGTCTGTATAACATCCCGGTCTTCCGCGCTTAATGATCGGCCCTGATCGGACACGGTTCCCCTCTCCTGGGACCCGCCACGACGAGTCCCGAGCTTGACTCTATTTGTGTATACGATACATGGCATTTTGGGGCATTTTTATTTATTTATTTTATTTTTTTCAACCAAAAATCACGAATAACCAAAAGTCCCCTCTTCGTCTTTCTCATTCTCCCTTTTCCCCTGCTTGGCTGTGCTCTGCTCGTCATCGACATATAAACATGCATTCCAGCCCCGTGTCCCAGCATCCTGTTTTGTCTCATCCATTGTCTTCGCCTTCACACTCTCGAGTGGATCTTGAATCCTAGCCTCGCATTTCTTTGTTCATACATCTCGCCCTCTGTTTGTTCATCGATTTTAGTGTGCATATATATTGTCATTGTTAATTTGTGACGACCTCCACCTGCAACTTCCCATCCGCCATTCTCCACCACTCGTCCCTGTTCTTGAATTGTGAATAACCGCAGGAAGGACGATTGTTTGGTGACTCCTTCGTATATACACTCGTGTGGCTTTTTTGACTTCCATTCGCACCATCCCAAGCTCCCTGCACATATCAACAACATCCGCACGCCTTTGACCTGACGACTATCAATGATGTATGAGGAAATGGGTTCTATGACTGATGACATTTCGCGACGCTGCTCGCTTCCGTGAGTTCCATCACATCCTGACTGCAGGAGCAAGGCGCCCATCCTAACGGTACTTTGCAGTTCTTTGAAATCAACTACCTCCACCATGACCAATGCCGGCCTGGGTGAGGATCGCCGCCTGCCTCCCCTGCCGCGGATGGATCCTCTACCCCGTGGTCCCTTCAATCCTTTCCAAAACAAGGACACCTTCGCTCCCAGCACCCCAGGAGCCCAAGAATCAATGCAATTCAAGTCTCCTTGGTCTGGTGATCAGATTATTGCACCGCCCTCACCGGCCAACTCGGCCGAGAGCTCCTGGCAGGAGTCCTTTGCCGCTCAAAAGGCCACCTCCACTGAATGGCCTACCGATCTCTCCCAGCACGAGATCATGGCGCTGATCGCGCCCCAGAATATCAACCGCAAGGCGCCTTTGCAGCAGCTCTGCGGACGCAAGCGCAAAGGAAGTGCTGTTTCGCCCGACCCTGATGACCAACGCGAGAAGCACCGTATTGCCGAGGGCAACCGCCGCAAGAACCTGAGCCAGCTGCATCGTGAGCTGGACAGCCGTATCCACGACTTCTTCTTGGAACGTGCGGGCTGGAACCCATCCAAGAGCCTGCCTCAGTCCAAGGAGCACATCGTCCAGGGCGCCGTCTACCTGATCGACTTCATGCTCGCGATCATCGTCCACCTGATCCGCCAGGAACAAGTCTCCCCCCAACTATCCGAAAAGCTGCAGCCCCAGGTCCGCTGCATGCAGCTGCAGCAACTAGTGACTTCTCTCCAACAACAAAACCAAACCAGCCAACAACAACTTCGCGCCGCCAAGGCCGAGAACGAGCTCCTGGCCGATCGCAACCGTGCCCTCGAATTCCAACTCAAGTCCTATGAGCAAATGTTCCGCTCTCCCAAGCCCGAAAGCACGAGCCCTTCTCTCGTGGAGGTACCACAGCACAAGCGCCAGAAGAAGGCCCTCCCAGGTCTGCGCGTCTTCTGCGATGAGATCGGCGCTAGCATCGCCCATGACCCTTCTCAGATGCACTCCTACCAGCATCATGACGCCCTGCCCAGCGCCACATCGCAATCTTTCGGTAGTTCCTACCTCAACTCAACGCCACCCATCACTGGACCTTCATCCCCTGCGTTTCCCCCGTCGCAGAGTTCCTCATTTACCTATTCCGCTTCGCGCCGCCAGTCCCTGCTTGGCTCACCTTAAGGCAGTCAATGACGTGGTGGCCAATGAACGATACCAAAGTCAAAGTGGCTTCTTGCTGATGTGTTAATGACCGCCCTACTTTTCATTTTCGACTACCATATCATATCCTGTTCCACTTTTCTTCCGTCTGCGCATATAGCTTCACACCCCCTTGCAGGCGGCGGTAGTGGTTGGTGCCCACTACCAACTTTATTCCCCCTGCGTCATGGGCTTTGACCTTGGCTTTGGCTGACAAGCTCGACTTGCCTCTCTTCTACCTTCCGTTCGAATCATCAACTCGTCTCACATGTCTGCTTTGCTTCACTTGCTTTGTACCTTGTGTGGATTTCTCTCGCCCGGTTAGCGTCTGCATTGTAACAATATTTGAACTTTTTGTGCTTTGCCTTTACATCCACATCCACATTCACACCCTTTATCACAGCGAGGCGACGTCGACGTCTGCTCGCCTCCCTTCAACCCCTCTCGGTGTTTTTGTCTATTTCGTTGGTGCGGGTCATGCCTCTTTCATATTTTTTTTTTCTCTTTGTTTATTCTTGATTTGGATTGAGCTACTTTGCTCAATAAGAATGCCCGTGGGTGGTTCGATTTTCTTACTACATTTCTTTTGTTCATTCTTGGCGCTGTGACGATATGGATATACGATTTGGTGAATATGTTTCTTCTATGTTGATTTTTTTACTTACTTTTATTTGTTTCCTTTGTGAAGTTCTTGGATATATTTTACTCTCAAATGGATATTATGAACGAAAAGCAAATATCGCCTCTTGCCACGTAGTTCGTAGAGAAGGAGCGAGATGGGAAGTACCAGGGTTCATTCGTAGTTCGAGGACTCGAAACGATGGCTGCATACGCCCTCGATCTTGAGACGTATATAATTCCGGGGAGCAGAAAATCATCGAAAGATTTACTATTTGCAGGGTTCATGTATGGTCTGTACCACTCATGCAGTATTACGCTGCAACTTTGGTGGGTCCGGTTTCATGTTGCGATACTAAGTGTGATATATCATGTCACCAGTGTCATCGAAGATGGACCGAAGCGCGGAAAATGTACGTACCTCTTGGCAGTATCATATGACGTTTGCCTAGGATCTCAGGCCGGAAGTGATAAGATATCATGCAGACTGATAAGCTGGAGCACGTTTCACTAAATGGGAATGGCATTGTTGATCTTTACAGTCTTGGGATCGATTTACCCTGTGAAGGTATGCCTTCTGAGAGGTTGGTGATTAATGCAATTAACCTCTATGAGATGTCATGGAGGAAAACTATGCAGACATCAGATCTACTAGGCCGAATTCTAATTGCTCGGATATTGAGTCTGGAGTGATGCTTGTTTGAGAATGCTTTCTCGGGGTTTTGTATTCCACGTGGATCTAGATCTAAGCTTTTGATACTTGAAGTATGGAAATTTTGGAGATCGAACACACTCCACGACATTAAGAACTGAGTCAAAGCATGATTACCTTTGGCTTACTTCACTCAGTACACTTGTAAGTTTGGGTCAAGCTTCTGTCAACGAACTCGCGATATTGTAGGGGTTAATTGATAACGAGGCCCAGGTTGGGTCAATATACAGCCAGCAAAGCCCATGGAGTAGCACTATGAACGAGAGATATTGGTTCTTAAGAAAAAAATGGACCATTATTGTGCCTCTCAACTATGAAGAATAGTTGGACTGTGAGCAAGAGCTGCTTGATCCCGTGCCTTCCCATGCTGTCCCATCTCGCGCGCCTACCTTGTTTGTCAACCCCCGGCTCATTTGATATATATCCCCCATCGTCACAGTTCCCTCAACAAAGACGCACGACTCGTCGCTTGCCTATTGCCCCGCGGTAACCACCATTACGCTCACACCAATCATACCAATCACACCCCCCGCGTATCGCGAGCTCAACACGATGAGGCAGATGCGCAAGACTGATATCCACGAGATTCTCGGGATCTCCAACAACTTCAACGAGCAGAACCAGACTCGGGAACTCGTTGGTACGCTGATGACTGAGAACAACGTCTGGTCTTTCAATAGCTACGACTCACGATGCACTTTCAAGAGCGCGCTCATCAAAGAGCTCATCTCCCCCCAGACTCGACTCTGCCCCACGGTCTTGACTGCGTATGTCCTCGACGCTGACAACTGCATCAACGCTCTCTATGGTCTTGCAAGACTAATTAGAAAGTCCCGGGGCCCGCGTTCTCCCACCCTGTCACCAAACACACCTACCTCCATCCCCAAATCTCTTCCTCTGTCTGTCTCACGGGCTCCATCTACCTCTGCATCTGCTGCAATAACTCCTGCTCCGACTTTCCCACCTGCTTGCACCACAATTGCAATAGCAGCTCCAACTCTCACACAAACTCATACCTCCACAATCGCAGCCACAGCTACAACTGCATCAAAGATGGCCCGCTCTACCTTCAACTTCAACACCATCAACATGACCTCCTCTGACATCAACTTCGACCTCAGCACTCTTCACGTCGACTCCATGACTCCATCATTGTCTGCCTCCACCGTAACCTCCGATGAATCCATTACTGGACCTTCCACCCCAGAGAACGACAACAAGAGCTGGATCCCCGACAGCACCATCTGGTTCCTCGACTTGACTAATAAACCCTTCGGCCGAGCCCTCGAATTCCGTTTCAGCGATATGGTCGGCCTACCAATGATTCAAACCGCCCAGCTCCTGGAAAGTAAATGGGTTGATAGCTCGGCACTGCTTTTCATACGTTTCGCCAACGCGCTGAGCCAAGGCCTGCAGGTCTCCATGACCGACCTGACCAAGATTGAGATCTGGATGCGGATCGAGAGTTCGATTGCCAAGACCCCGTTCGTTATTACTGTACCGATCGATGAGGGTAGCATGAAGAATCTGGAGGACGCGTATCATACTATTCTGGATGAGGCGATGGAGCATGCTTTTAATGGTGTTCTTCCGTTGATGGACTCGCTGGATGCGTATGATCTTACGCGTTCTCTGTTTCTGGGAGAGTGAGCCCCAGCTCGTTTTTTGATTTGATTTTGAGGGGGTGGGTGAATGAAACTGGAGATGGAGGGATGGATGATGAACTGTTTATGAGTAACAAGGGCGCATGTTACCGCAATCTGTCGGTGAACTCGCCCGGGAATATGGGGCCGCGCGGTTATCTTTTCTGGAATAGTGAACCTTAGCGCATAATTTGAAATCAATGAGTGTGGACTGGATTGAAGCTTTGATAGGCAATGAGTGGATAGGAGATAATTGTACGCTGGCCCGTATGCGAGGCTAATGGGTGGATCTATCACTATCATAGTCAGTATAGTGATTGAATACACTCATTCAGCCTCTTTATTCGATCATATTTTGGAAGGATTAAATAGTTTCAAATTATTATTGCTTTGGAGCTGCGGAGTAACGTCATAATAAAATCTCACTTCAAAGATTGTAGAAGGCCTCGTCATGTTCTTGGCCAGCCGATAGGATTAATAATTAGGGAGATATGCTCCCATGGGAAGGTTAATTATAGAATACAGCCTTGCGTAGTCTCCGACCTCAGGCCCAGATCACTTGCAAGACTCTCCCTCTGCTAGAAGACTTGTGAATCCACAGTCTGGGGAAGTCCTCAATAACATCTGATAGTTGACACCCCGAGACTCCGATAGCCGCAATAGTACACCGAAATCAGCCTATTTCTACTCGTTCCGTAGACATGAGTTCGCTGAGTCGTTTCTCGGTCCCTGTCAAGTTTCCATTACCGCTTGAAAACTGCGAAAGGGAAGTTACGGTCTCCGTCTGTGACATTCGTGCATGGTGGGGGTCTTGGTAATCATTGATAGGCAGCGGATCGAGGTCATCTCTCGGATGATCTGCCGCAGAAATTTCTTGACTAATTTTATGACGTCTTTTCCGCTTGGATAAAATGAACGCGCCGATAATTGCGGCTATCAATAAAATGCCCAATGGAACTCCAAGACCAATTCCAACCTTACTGGCAGTTGATAATCCCCCACTGGACTTGGAATTTGTCTCTGTCGGTGAGGGCAATGTAGTTTCGGTCGTAGTAGATTGAGAGAGAGACGTTGTCGCCGCTATAGTAGGGCTTGCAGTCGTGGATGACGATTCCTGGACGAAATTGTACGAGACTGGTGGCGCATCACTGGTGTATCTTTTTGAGACCCCAAACACAACACTCAAAATATCGTTCCCGTATGACTCGCCCTCGGCAGTGTATGGCTGAAGCTTGAATTTACAGCCAGACTCTGTGTAGTCTTGTCGAGTTGCTATCCACACATAACTGCTGTTATTAATAATTCTGTCTGATGAAATAGAAGTTAGAATGCCGATAGGAGCTCTCAACACTGATGCAAGACTGTCTCACCCTCTAATGTGCGATCGTTGCTACCGCAGCTCTCATAAAGCGAGACCAGAGGGGCGACGACATTCCAGGTCACATTAACCAAGTCCGCTACTATGAACTGATTCTCGGCTTCTGTTGGAAATGTAAAGTTGCCCGCCATGTTCCAGCGAGGGGCATGAAACGGAACTGCCAGATGACTATTGATCGTAGGGAGTTATGATAGCAAGATGACTTGCATGGAAGCCTTTGAGAAAGTGAGATTACAAAATGGGGTAGAAAGCAGTTCATGAACCGATCAGGCTAACTGAGAAACCCCGCTTTACATGCCATGAATGTAACCGGATGCTTCTTCTCTCTTGCATGAGACTAGGGAGTATACGGAGTAGGTCGTGTGAACCATGTCTAGTGCGGAATGCGAACGCACTACTAGTGGCCCATCATAATGCCAACTAATCGACACTCATTTGCATCGAAACTGCCAAAAAGAGACATGTAGTGGATTGGATCCTGCAAAGGTAAATAGTATTCAATTCAGAACAGCTGGTAGATCGCGTTGCTTGTCCATCTTCTCAGAAAAGTTGGCGGAGATGAGAGATGTACTGAATCCCGCCAAGATTTGGGGGCTGAAGGCAGCACACAGGTGGAAGCGCTAGTTGGTTAGTGCCCGACTCTCCGCTAAGATCGTCCGTGCCTTCTAGCGCACCCAATTACTTCCGCTGAGCCCTCACTTCCGCTCCTAGCTGCGCCACCCGTCTATTAGAACCACCTGTTTCTTAACGAATTTCAGATGCACCATGCGATTAATAAACCGGAACTAGCCAAAAAGGACAATTAATGTCCTGAAAAAAGACTCCTCTTCCTCTAAGGCAGCTATTCCATCAGTAATCTCTTTCAAAACACTCTCATTAGACCGTTGCGGAGGCTTGAAACCGTGAACCCTCACCGCCTGAACTGTGCTTGTCGTGGCTGAGACAGTCGGTGCGGGGGCTTGGTAGCCGTGAACTTTGGTAATGCTAGTGGACTGTACCTTAGAGAATATTCATTTTAAAAGGGCGCCCACATGAAAATCAGGATGGCACGAAATTTTTTTCCAATTTAAAAGTGCGGCTCAATGGCCTGAAAAAGTCGCGCAATTAAATGTCTAGATGCCAATATGAATAACCTAACGACCAAACAGGTTTGACTCTAACAAGCCCCATGAGGCTTGAACAATCATCTCCGAAGTTTTCCCGCTGTGCCTAACACCTACTACCCTGTAGGCTAGAATCTACCGATAAAGGGTTTAATTATTAATCTCAAAATGATTTTTATTATGCTGTGCAGGCGGTAAGTGACTATTCCTCGGCTTCACAGGATTTCCAGAAGTAAACTTGACAAGTTTGCATCGCTGCTCGACTTCTCCGTCGCCGCGTATCTCCTTTGCAGATATCCGACGCTCTCCTACTCAACCCATCTAGCTTTGATGAACAACCATAATACAAATGAAGGATGAGACTCGATCACCTCCCCACAGAGATAGTGCTGGAAATTGTGCCTTTCCTCACAAAGCATGATCTCGCGCAACTGGTGCTGGCGTGCAAGTCCTGGAACTCCCTCTTCATCCCACATCTCTATCATCATGTTATGCTCCCCCTAAACGATTACTGTCGGTGTAGCTTTGGCCACCTTAGCGGAAGACCGAATCTCCCCGTGCGTCGGTTTACGATGGCTCTGATTGAAAATCCAAGTCTCGCTCTATTGATTCGCTCCCTCGAGCTTTACCCGAGCGATTGTGAGGGGAAATGGCGAAATCGACCCCCGCTGCAGCCGCTAATGGAAGATAAATATCGTCTCTCGATGCTACCCCATGGGGATTCAAAGAGCAAGTATCGCCGGAAGTTCCATGCCTGGCGCCGAGATCTTAAAACCTGTTGGGACCGCCAAGACTGGTATCGACCCTACCGACATGAAGATGCATGGCTTGCATTGCTCTTAGTCCAAGTCAAGAACCTTGAAAAATTTGCCATGGAGTTACCGGAAGAGTGGAACCACCTGAATGAAGAGGTGCAACTGAAGACTTCTGTCCACTTTGAACGCGTCATTCAATGGGCAAGCAACCCCTCGTTGGGAGTGCTCACGCGTCTCTCACACGTCTCGTTGACCAACGGCCCGGCTTTTTGGGAGACCGGGACTGCCGTCAACGCGATGCCATTGCACCGACTGATCCCTTTTCTGCGAATCCCGTCGTTGCGAAAGCTTTACGTGAAAGATGCGTGTGATCGGTTACGATTGAAATTGCCAAGAGACCTAGCCCCCCAACTGACTCATCTTGACCTTGAGGCACCTAAAGGGAGACTACCAAATCTCCCTGGTCTCCTAGAGAGGTGCACCAGCTTGCAATCATTTACCATTGACAAGGCTGAGTGGGGAGATGGCCACGGGCACGATCGTATCGGCTTCTCATCCATCTACCAGCCTTTACTGGGATCTAAACATTCGCTGCGTCACTTGAATATCACATTTCGAAGCTTCCGAAGCTGGGATGATGCCGAGATCCCCTGGCCGGTTTTCTTTGGAAGCCTGGCCGAGTTCCCAAATCTCCAGAGCGTCCATATGCACTGTGGTAACTTACTGATAGTTCTGGAGAGCGCAATCCCGGGTGCCCCATCATCGCTTCGGGAGCTGCTACCACGCTCGCTCGAACATTTCTTTCTCGAAGATTGTCTTATTCAGAACTCATGGCTCCTATGCAAAGAGTTGGAAAAGCTATTGATCCATTTTTCCGAGACGGTACCTCTACTCAAAACGCTATATCTGCGATATGCAGCGAGAGAGCAAGTATTCGGACAAGGGTACATAGATTGTGCTCGTCATTGGTCCAAATGGCGACTGATGGAACCAGATCCTGTACTCGACAGCCGCCTGCTTGATTTACAAGATAGATTCCGTGGATTAGGCGTGGATTTTCAAGTTATCAAACAAGATGTCCCCGTGAAGTTCCCTCAGGACAGTGTCATCCGGAAGAAATGGCTGTGGGAAACATCCGGAAGATTACGATAGGCAAGATACCTCTGACTCTCATCAGAGACCGCTGAGAAATGACATATCTGAGTTGCCCAATTTCCATATTAAACCGTCTCTTCTTTCTCATAGGCGAAGGTAGCCGTAGAGTTGAAAGCAAACCTGGCCTTATCGACAAGCACTCTCAGTCCATGCAAGCCAGCCGTGACTCATGAGTAGCACCTCATATGGAGAATCTTTGTCACGGAACGCTAGTCTCTGAAAATGAATTCCGCTTGCCATTTTGGTCTTATTGTACTCACCAATCATGCTTGCAAGATGCTACTCAATGGCCGGTCTCGGAAATCGGACCTGGCTCTTTGATAAATGTGTCAGATGACGGACCACTTTTCGGCCCCCACTAAACGGGGCTCCACGGATCATTTTCTTCTCTCATTTCTCATTTTCGGAAGACTCCAAGCTAATCGACCCCTTTTCCCACCTGTTCAGAGGACCTAATTTACACAAGCCTGCATAAGCCTTGCCCAGGAATTTGGACCCACATCTAGTCATCAAGGGACCCGCTGGGAACTGAAGCGATCTTTCGAGCTACTACGTTGGACATGTTGACCCTAGTCTTCCTTGGGGCCCTATCCCCGGCGCTAAAAGCAGGATACTATTGCGCGGATTTTATCATTGTCCGGGAACCTCCGTTCTGGTAAGTAGGAGATTTCAAGTCTAGAGATGTCTCATCACGACCAGGAGACATAGGAGGTACAGGCGAGTGCCTTCTAACTTTTTTCCATAGATTCCTACCATTTAATAATACATGACTAGCGTTTAAATGCTCTCACTATTTGAGTCTAGCAAGCCTGAACTCTTCTCTATCTTCATCTTCATCTTTTGTCATCCGGCCTAGTACTGACGACGATTATTTGAAAGGAATCTATACCGAGCTGGTCATACTGGGGAAGATCTACATTGAGATCGAAAAGCAGCTTGTCCATTTCAAGGCCGATTTATCTGAAGCCCAGCGGCAAGATTTCTTAAGCTGGCACCAAAATTTACGTGCCGTGCACCATGATTTCTTCGTGGCATCCCGACACCTTCCGCTGGCACGGAATCGAAAAGCCTTGCACAAAAACAAAAGATGCCAGCACGTATGATGCGAAATGGGATCAACTCATTATTAGAGCTTTTGCAACAGATACTCCCGACCTCGTTGTATTTGAATTCATCTATTTCGCTTACAGGAGGATCAATTCTCTGTTGAAGAGTATCACGGTATCTCGCGAGACTTGCATAGAATTTCTTGGGGATCTAGCACGATTCCGTACGAGAGAATGTAATATCTAGGCTGGAGTATCGCAATCTTGGTATAGCCAAAATACAAATCTCAGTCCCGAAGTTAGGCGAATTCAACTTCATTAAGCCGTGGTGGCTTGGTCAGATCTTCTCCAACACTTTTCTGCTACACGATGGTTTTAGTAAGCGTGGACCCTTTCCATCCCGCGCGGAAGGGGATTATGCTACTTTTTTTCACTCCTAATTAAAATCGAGCTTTTCACGAAGATACCTTGATCACGGCATTTATCACCTCCTAGTACTACAGTTGAGTTAGAACCTGGTTGAATAGTTTTTAAGGTTTTAGTGACGCGATACGCCAGCAACTTAGTTGTATTACTCAATAGCTAGTACCTTACTCATTAACCAGTTAACTTAACTACACATGATTAGTAAATATGCCCTGGCGGCTACAAGACTATACTCTACTGCGAGAGAGATTGCTGGCAAAAAAATCAGGATTACAAAGCTAGAGAGAAAAGAGAAGAAAAGAAGAAAAAGAGGAGAAAGGAAAGGAAAGAGAACCCGTCGCGGTCCCAGTCGCTCTTTTCTTCGACGCGTTCCTTGCTTCTCCATCCACCGCTGAATGCTCTGTCTTCAGTGTCCAACTACATCCTCATAGTGTCTCGGTCAGAGCTTTATGATGTGCACATGCAATGTGTCACATAGATAAGCGCAGCCGCTGACGACCAATTTCCCTTCCTTGGCGACTGGAAGTAGACCACCATTTCTTTGGCGGAAGCGCTTGACTCACTGACGTACTGTTCGGATGAAACGGATCTGTTCACGCGACATCCGTCTTTGATACTAGGTACGGACATATATAGCCCCAAATCAAAGGACTAGCAGCTATTAAAAGCCTCTATACACAGGGCCGGGCAAGTACCTAAAACGTAGAGGCTTTGCCAACCTATATTTGATTAAACAATAATCAATATCTATCAGATTGCTATAGGAAAAATATGAGGACCTACGACCCAATAGGCCTGAGGGCGTGGATCCTTTCCCTGAATAGAGAACTCCAGGCCCTTCGTAGTGGTGGTCCAGTCGGAAGAATGAAAAGGGTCACTAATTAAACTCGATTTAACTGGTGAAGTACTGAAGTATTCTATGCACTCGGAAGGCTCTTCTATAGTGCCTAATATTACTAGAGAGAGCTATTCGTTTCTATACCTCTTCTTTGGTCAAAATCTTCATTGCGTCATTAGAGAAGAGAACTAAGACCAGACCAGACAGTTGTAAGAGCCACGTTGAACATATCTTCCGTGATCAGCTTCGATCAGGATCAGTTTAGGGTACTAAAAAAAGTAATTTTCGGGACTAGCAGTGGAGGGAGGGTTGATCGTAGAGAGGGAAATTTTAGCTAAGCGGCCAAATCATCGTTTCAGAGTTTTTCAGGGCGTTTAGTAGAAGGGACTGACAAGCCGAAGAGCAAATGTTCCAACAAATGACAAAAAATGGATAAACAAAAACATACAACAGCCAGGATTCGCATGTGGTCACCCACCATACTACTAACTGGCCGGCGTGTGGCTTAAGTACGGCTGAGCGGACGGGAAGCCCTGTTCTCCACACCCTATGGTCGTATGTGGTGGAAAAGTTGTGAAAATCAAATAGATCCCCTGAAGCTTTTATTTACAATGCATAGAGGTGAGTGCACAATAGACTAGGTGAGAAGCTGGGTGAGAGCGGGTAAGAATCATCCTCCGTCGCGCGACCACCGCACTGAACCCCTCTCACCTTGGCTCCAAATCAGCTTTATTGGTTCACCTGATCACGCTGAAACTGTGCTCTCTTGGAGATCCCATTGAGTTCTAAACCACGATGGGCCAAAAGACTGGCGAGGCTGACTTCAATGTCGCCTTGCGCAGATGTATTGACTATTGAAACCCTAAAGGCAAAATAACATTCCTTTAGTTTCTACCTCTTGAATACAGTGTTTTTACTGTCTTATTTAAAATAAGCAGTGTGACCAGATTGAAGACTCCATCCACTATAGCTCATCGGCCCATAGATTATGTACGGAATCGCATTATGATCTAGTAGTAATATTAACTCGCCGAGCTATATACAGACTAAGTTTATGGTATTCATCTATTGAGGACTAGTCATCGGCCCTGGCGAAAGCGTGGCAGGACACAAATAAACTATTGCATCTGTGCAGGCCCATTTAGCTCCAGGATCTACATTCTCATTAGAAGTGGGAATGCGCTAGTGTCATATCAGGCCTAGCGCCTAGATAGCTCGGACGATCTAAGAAGTCATAATCCACCATCCGCTAGAGACCGTCAGGTCACCCGCTCCTCTCACGAAACCTATTTAAGGGCCCCCGTTGCCCCTTTATCGAATGAATGCGCGCAAAATCTATTTATCGTGTTGAATCTATACCACCAGACGATACCAGTTTTACGCTACTGTAAACGACGCCTCACATACGCTTGGTCAGTCCTTAGCTGGTCCTCTTCTAAGAAGAATGCTAATGAGCCTTAGCCTACCCGCGATCTAAGTCCTAGACCTTATCGATACTTGGGTGAGGTATCAACCGCTTTTCTCCTAAGGATTTCAAATATGAGATATATATTTATAGGAGATTTGAAACAGATCTTCGACAATGCGGTTTCATATAGCCTTTTTGGCGTGGATCTCGCTTGCCTCGGTGAACGCATCACCCCTACCAGGGTTCGTTCAAAATGGGATTGATGTTCTACGAAAAGTTCGTGGCAAATCAGGTCAAGAAATAAATGGGCTTACTCCAGCGCAACAATTCTGTGCCTACCATTCAGTATCCGGGTCAGCCGGGCTTCACAAGGTGGAGCACAAAATCCAAAATGCTGTACTTGGTGGAAGTCTTGAGTGTACCTTGGTGAAGGCCCTTGGCGTAAAGATGCCAGAAGGGGATGGGTATAACCAAGACAATAAGAAGGAAAAAGGCGCAGATGCGGAGCAACATTGATCGGAGCCCATGTATTTACGGTGGACCATTGTCTGATAAAAAGGGACTACTACATACTGGTTTCCGCAGGTGAACCGTATCTGCAACATTGTCAACGTGCAATTACAGAGTCCTGTATCGAAAAAATTTTCTAATGTCTTACTCAAATACCCACCAAAAGGCGTTAGGGGCCAATGTGACTTCGCGCTCCGTATCCCTCGAGATAGCGCAGCGTCCATCTATAAGCCGGTGAATATAGGTTGTTGCCCTGTCTTTTCAACCATTCTTTATGCAGGAAGACGATGATAGTCAATCTTACGCACATTTTTCGGAGTGATAACTATGGTAGCCCGTCATCGAAGTAGACCTTGGAGTGTCGCGTTTCCTTGCTAGTAAATCGGTGTCTTAACTCGAACCCTGTCGGAGATTACACGAAGACCTGGGCCGCGTTGATCGCGAAGTATGCTTGTATTAGCAAGTCCTCTAAGCTCAAGGAAGCATCGTAAAGCAATCCGGGCTCCTCCTAGTTACCACACGGTTTAGTGGTTTGTACGCCATTTAAGAGCGCAGGGCGCATCAAAATTAAGTAAGTACTATAATATGCTGAACTACGGCTGAGCAGACGGGAAGGCCTGTTCTCCACATCCTGTGGTCGTATGTGCTTAGACGCTAGTGAAAATAAAACACATGCACAGAAGCATTTATTTGCAATGCATGGAGGTGAGTGCACAATAGACAGGTGAAGAAGCTGGGTGAGAGCAGGTGAGAATCATCCTCCGACGCGCGACTGCCGGACGGACTGCCGGACGGACCCTCTTTACTTAGCTTTCATATAGCATTGTTTGGTTCAGTCGGAGCTTGATAAGCTTGAAATATAAGTATCTAAGCACCTTTTTATCTCCTTGATAGCCGAACCAGGATTGGCCAGACGAACGACAAGGCTGACCCGAACGAAGCCTTGGCCCAAAATAGTATGCTTGTGGTCATCTACAACACTCAGCGGAGGTCGGCCATATTTAATTGAATACAGCAGGATATGCTGCTGTATGGGGTCACTGGTATACATCGTCATTCAGGGACCTTGAGCAATCTAGACCTACTGTTCATCTTATTGATGCATTGATATGGTCTACTTCACTAGCAACTTAATTCAAGCGCGCGCAAAAAAAGTCGAGATTAATGACCCGTCATAGTTTGTTCCAATGAATTCATCAGAGCCCAATTCTAATGATAATAACTCTATGTTTGGGTCGGGCGTACAGTACCCCTAACATGATCGCATGTATTCGAAGCACTACGCCTGAAATGAGATCTCTGGCTGCATATTAAGCGCTAAAATGGATTGCAGAGATCCGCTGATGAGGTTAGCTATCAGAACGTGAAAACGCTGAACGAAGCGTTAGTCATAACGTCTGAGTCCGATACTATAGCTCCCGTAGACCTAAAGATCTATTGAACACCACAGCGTAATGTTAGGTTTGAGAGATGGTAGTTCTCATGCAGGCGGTCTGGACGTTTTCCATGAATACATCGACCTTACTTTCTGATTTGCTTTGAGGCCTATCCGATGCTTTTGAGCCAGCTTTCGATTTGTTTTCTCTTTCGACTCTCTTGTCCTTCCAGATCCGATTCCGAATGATCGCATCCTTCTTCTTCATCAGTGCTTTCCAAGTCAAACCAAGAATGTCCGTATATGGGTCTTTGGTTGCGAGGATACCTAGTCAATCTTAACCATTCGAATATGCCCCGAACAGTTCCTTCCGAAAGAGATTGAGAATAAAAATCAAAGTCAAAATCATCAGGCCAAGCCAAGGGTCTGTTGACTGGATAATCCGATGCTTTGACGAGAGGCATGGCGAAATCTGTTCCGAAATCTCGAATTGAATTGTTTTTGGTCAAAATCCATTCCCAGCATTCGTACTCTAAACAATGTGCAGCACAGTGAGCATGTTGTTGGACAGAAAGCTCCGTATCGCAAAGCTTTGTAAACCTAAAGGGCTTCCATGGCCAGACTGGAGGCCGTTCATGGCCTTCACAAGCCGTAATAAAAAGCCACCGGCATTCATCCTCCCGACGTATTGATTCACAATGACTGTCGCCCATCTTTAAAGTCAAAAATGTCTGGATTGTTCCGGTCCAGGCAGAGGCTGGAAGATCCAGAGCTATCATACCTGTACGTATGTCCCGTAAGATAGAGTTTGCCAAGTCTACGAGAATTGCACCAAGCCAAAGTATTCCAAGTCGAGGCTGTCGATTTGCCAAAAAACGGCCAATGCCCCATCATCGCTTCGGGAGCTGCTACCACGCTCGCTCGAACATTTCTTTCTCGAAGATTGTCTTATTCAGAACTCATGGCTCCTATGCAAAGAGTTGGAAGAGCTATTGATACATTTTTCCGAGACGGTACCTCTACTCAAAACGCTATATCTAAGATATGCAGCGAGAGAGCAAGCATCCGGACAAGGGTGCATAGATTGTGCTCGTAGTTGGTCCAAATGGCGAATGATGGAACCAGATCCTGTACTCGAGCACCGCCTGCTCGAATTACAAGATAGATTCAGTGGATTCGGCGTGGATTTCCAAGTTATCAAACAAGAAGTCCCCGTGAAGTTCCCTCAAGACAGTGCTATCCGGAAGAAGTGGCTGTGGGATAGAAGGGTGCGATAAAGAAGGTCCCTCTGACTCTCATCGGAGACTGCTGAGAAATGACATATCTGAGTTACCCGAATTCCACACAAATCCATCTTTTCTACCAAAAAAAGTAAAGGTCGGGACTGGGAGGGAAAAGAGGGTTGGTCGGAGGGAGGAAAAGCTTGGCTAAACGGCCAAATCATCGTCTTCAGGGGTGTTCAGGGCGTTCAGTAGTAGAAGGGACTAGCAAGTAAAAGGACAACAATGTCCCAACGAATAACCAAAAAAGATAGGGAAAAAAAATACAACCGCAATATTATGGCGATTCTCACCTCGCGCCCGTCGCTCGGTGCGGAGAGTCTCGCCGCTTCACGCCGTCGGCCTTCACACGGTTTCGAGCGGCTTCAGGCGAAATTTCACCGACCCAGTTACCCTCTTCTCCACGTTCCGTCCACTTTACCCCTGTGATGATGTTCGCGATGAGGCTATTCGCATGTTGATATACAACTCTGATACATAGTGGCCTGATCACATGACGTGGGGTGGGTCACTCACTACCTTTCGCTGCTGATCGATATTATTCGACATTTTGTCTTTTGCTCTCTCTCTCTCTCTCTCTCTCAATGTCCTGGCTATTTGGGAATGACACATACTCCTGCAGGGTCTCGGGTCAGTTGCTTTCCTCCCCAGTGCCGGCTTCATCCTTTGCCCGGACCAAGTCAATCACCACAGCCAACATCAAGCAGCTTCACCATGACCATGGGCGAAAATACTTCACTCCCTAAGGAGACCTTGACGTTCCCTCGTTTCCCGGACTTGCCCACTGAGTTGCGTGTGATGATCTGGAGCTACTGCCTCCCACATCGCGTCGTAGAGCTGGACTTGTCCCCACAAGCTCTCCAGGATCCGGTATCATGCGGACTCCTCTGGACCTCAACTTTGAATGGACTCCCGCCACTTGTCTCGCGTGTCTGCCGCGAGTCTCGCGCTGTAGCTTTGCAAAGTCGTCCCATGATATCGGAAACAGACGACCCAGCAGCACCTTTGTGGAAATCCGGGTCGCGAATATGGCAACCAATTGACTCATTACGCGATATCTTTCACCTGAACTGGGAACCTGGGTGGCCGACTTTCCACCCCCGAGAAAGCTCATTTTTCTACCTTGCCTGGCACGCAGCCAGGGTGGCCCGCGGGGGCTCATTTATGCTTAATAACCTCAGATTCATCGAGGAGCACGAGAAGGACGCTCTCAAGAAGATGCCGAGTTGGATTGTCGTGGTCAGGACGATTGTCATCCACGCCAGCTACAGATACGCCGCCAGCACAGGTCTCTTTGGACTGTTAGGTGACGCGCCAGTGCAACTGGTCTATGTCTCTGAAGAAGATAAAGTCAGGGCCTTTCTCTCCCTCGCCGAGGAGTCGCAGCGCAAAGGCCATGCGTTTCACCCCCAGAATCTCCGCAGGGAATTTACCAAGAATGAAAAGGACACGATCCGATGGGCGATCAGCTCGCGCCATCTTGGAGAAAGCATGCCACCGATACGGACAGCGATCATGTTTCGACTATGTACAGAAATGTGTAACCATTCGGATATGGCAGAGGAGGGATTTCGCCCGCCGCCGGACACAAATCCACCGGCGCCACCACGGAATATGGAAAAGAAACGTGGGCCGAGCGGACAGTATCTTCGCGATAGAGGTCGATTTTTCAGATATGATGATGACGAGGATAACGATGATCTCGATGACTGAATATGCTACAAAGTCTTATGCTCGAATCATGACTTCTTTTATTCTGAACAAGTTTGAAAATTTTTGAAACTCAACGACCTTGAAATGAGAACCGACAAGACTCAACGAACTTGAGGGAATATTTGAATGTAGACTGAACTGCCTGACTCATATATTGTGACAAGAGTGTGCAAGGCAGGTGGATGAAAACGCCGCTTGCAAGAGGGCAGCAGCAAATCCCCCTTCCTAGGCGCCGCCCCACCAGCTCCGTGGAAGCTTGACCTGACAAGTCTTGTCTGATTTGAGAGTGTCTTGAAAAATCCGACTTGCCTGCATGGCATTGTAATGTGCCACGGACTTCGGTTCCTCGCTGTCTTCAGACCCGTAATTGGTGATGAATGTCGCCAGTCTGGATTTGAGATCATCAGAAAGTGGTTTCTGGTTATTATTGTTGCCGTCGTTGGCATGATCGGCCAATGTCTTCGCAAAGTCGGGTTTTGACCATTCATTCCCATGCCCATCCTTCGCTAGAGTTGTTGCTATGGTCTGTTGAATTTGAGTTAGCAATGGATTGCTTCTGATTCGAAAAAAGGCATTCAAGTTCACGTGGAAGGTGGAACGAACCCAGGAATAGCCAGCTTTCGCAACAATTTCATTCAGATGTTTATTAACCATGCGGCGTTGTCCATAGTGCGTCCGGCAGCAGTTTGTATGATCGAGTATCGAAAGTTCTGAAGCTCGAAACCGATATCCACTCCACGTGCCGCGGCATCAGCACGCATCGTCTGTATCCGGTTCACGATCTTGGTATAGCCTTCACTGAAAGTGGCCACAGCGTTCGGCGTAAATTCGCTTGGAAGGAGTCTGTACCAATTCTGGCGCTCGGTATTGTAGCCTTGAGCTTTGAGTTCACTGACTATCTCTTCCACGTTCGGATTCAAGTCAGTACCGGCGGTGGTGCTACCTTGCCATTTGGTCTCCCCACGCGAGACCGCCTGGATGTATTTCAAGAATTCATCGAGATATCAGCCGCTTTCTCTGGCTGAACACTTCCTGGCAATTTGGATTTGGCTCCAGTCGTTCCCGTACAGTTTGATCTCCATACGGTAGGCATATCAGAGCATCATCATCTATTTGGATTCATATCAGCATTCATCCCCCAGGTTCTCAGGGATCCGGAAGATGGACTCCTGGTCCTCCCCCCAAAAATGGAATGAGCTACCTGGTACGGCCCCGCGAGATAATTGGCAAGGACATTAATGCCCAGGGCAAGTATGTTCAAGAGGATGAAGAACCTCATATTCCAGACGATCGGTTGACAACCAAATAGACAAAGTAGCAACAATGGCGGAAAAGAAGTTCACGGCACAAGGCAAGTAAATAATGGATGATTTGGGAAAAGAAATTCCGCTGGCAATTCTCAGATCCTGAAATCGTCTTGAACCCCGTCTCCGGGTCTTTGTGGGAATGCAATGGCATGAACAGAACCTACCACTTTGAGCAACAGTCCAGACTGAGTATAACACATTCCGAGCTTGTTAACGATATCAGACGATACTACCTGGGGGCCGTAAGCCACCCGCTAGTGAGTTTCAGCGCCTTAGCTTCGGCGAAGCGATCTAGTTCGTCTCACTGTAATTTTAACCGGGGTGTAGCTACTAGCGGTCCACAGCCGCTGCCGCCATCCCGAATTTCCCCACTCACGCACTAGCACCACGCTATTGGTTTAACCGTTATTTTGGTGTACGGGAAGATTGAGATTCCTACCCTCTAATCCGAGTCGCTCAATATCTTCCAGGTCATCGTGGTATCTGCAGTACAACCGCCTCAGTGGGGCGCCCCGGTGGGGAAAAGTCGGGATGGCGTTGGCCAGAGAGTGTAGGCCCGTTGCGGGCTTTTTCAACGCCTAATTACACTAACAGGCAACAGAGGGCCTGGATATCATGATGTGACCATGGCTAGGGGTTTTCATGCAGCCGCTCGATCTCTAGCGTTCTTAATTGTACACCGAGCAAGAATGTCGCAGCGTGCCTTGGAGGACATCCGACCTATCCCACTCAATCATGCAAATTTTTCCCTTGGGTGTTGGTGAAACGCGAGCTAGAAATATACTAATTTAGGCTCATCCACATACAACCGACTTTCCATCACGAGCCACTATACCAACATTGCCTTCAAGCCTAGGGGACTTGACCTTTTGAGGCTATGCTCCGAGGTATGAGGTTGCATCTTATGCAGGCCCCCTCTACGGAGCGCAATGGGAACGACGCCTTTGTGCCGCAGTTTGAGCCAGTACAATGCTTAGGCTGTTGGGGTTAAGTCTGGCCCCCAGAGTCGGGATCCGCTCTGTTTGAGTCTTCTTCACCTATTTGAATCGTTGATTGCTCATTGGTTGGTGAAGACTTGTTCTCTGCTTGCACATTGTGCTCCATTTGACAATCGTGATCCGCGGAACGACTAAGGGCCTCAACCCAACGGGCGGATAGAATATAGGCCCAAGCGAAGAAGAGGACCGATATGTAATTCCCTCTATCGTAATCAGATAACCCTTGGACACCGGGCCAGTTCGAAAAGGGTGAGTTTTCTGAGAGCCTCACATTTAGTCGACTACCAACTGCAAGAAGAAGTTGCTTTCGCAGAACCCTCGGTTGAAGGTTACACGTTCCTTTTGAAGTTCTCCAGGTGGACTGCCCATTGATAACAAGGCTACCTGTACCATGTGAGGATGGTTTCTCCTCACAAAAGAACGATATTTCCTCGCTGGAAACAAAGCCATCGCCAAGGAAAGGTGAGGTCCGAACAATGAGGCTTTTCAAGTCTACCGTATGCTGGGGAAATAGATATCCTTCGCTTTCAGAACCTAAATAGGAGGTCCATGTATTACGACTCTCCTGAAGGACTTGTGATAATTCATCATCACTTGGACGCGCGGCATCAGCCATCCTCGCGCAAGTCAAGTGCAGATGTTGAGGGCACCCGCCCCCCTTGTTTGAAACAAAATGTAGAACTGAAGTGAAGCAAAGAGTCAACGATGCCTCTGAGGCACCGGTTTAAGCTACTGAAATAGTAGCAGGTTTCTTGTCATCTTACAAATGATATTTTAAGTGGCGTATGGTGTCTCGGGACTTCGAGAGCGAGACGGAGAAAAGACCCGTTGATAAAACTCGCTGCTGTGAGGAAGAGTACACGTGACTGTGTATATTCCGACGACCATCGTCCCATGCCCTCCGCTTTTCCGTCCCCTGCTTCGCAACTAGAAGCAGTGCCTGTGTAGGTCTCTAGTAAAAGGACCAGCCTTATTTAACGCTCAATTTATATAATGGACGCTTGGTTGGATATTGAGGCCACGGAACTTAGCTGGGTGGAACGTCTCGCCTCTTATTACCCATACTCACCCTAGGATCCAATCCGGCGCCATTTTAGCGCGCAGCGCGCAGTTACAATTGACCACGTACCATAATGGGCTCAATTACGGCTCAGCGGAAGGGAAGCAGCTACAGCGATTAGGGACGGAGAAGTTCTGAATATGGTCCAGATCATGGAATGTCTCTGACAAACAACTGATATGCCCTGCTCCTCGGCTTCACAGCTGGGGTTTATTTGCCTAGAGTCCACAGCAGCTTGGTTCTTTAACATCATGGACTATGTTCACGTCACACTTTGATCGACGAAATCGAGTCTTTTACGCAGATGAAGATGCAGCAGTTGAAGGGGTGTGAAATGAGTGTACGGCCTAGTTGTCTTCGGGTATATAGAGAGTACCTTATCTCGAGGTGGCTGTTGAGGATAATGCATATTGCTGTATAGTACCATGTTTAATTGGCAGCAAAAAATCAGCGGAGAACCTTCGTTAGCGACTGAGCGACATATACGCCGTAAGAGCCACCCGACGTTATCAGCAAGGTGAGAAAACCGGTACCTTCAATTAAGTGATCGGAAGGTTCTGATTCCTGGCAAAATTATCTAGGCCAGATTTGCTGATACTTCACTCTATGGGAATCTGTCTTCCCTGCGACGAACTCGAGGACCCGAGGAAAATTGTTTTTAGGGACTGATGACATTGTAAGCAACCTTACAACCTTTAATCGCGAAGTCACCTTGGAAGAACTCGATCTAAGTTGGTGGAAAAAGAATGGGAGAGGAGACGCCACAGCCGGCCGAAATGAGCAACGTGTGCGTTTCGTCAGTGACACGCCAGTGAATTGATTACGAGGAAGATTTCAAAAATTTACGATATCGCGTGATGAATTGTGTCAAAGGCTCTGGGAAATTGAGGCATAGAATAGACTTGGTGAGACTGATCGAAGGTATCTACATGGCACTGATTCGATCATGAACAGAGGGCTAGTGGTTGTTCTATCAGGTCTGCTATGCTAAAAATAAGTGACAGGGTCTTTCCGTGGGAATCAGAAAGGCTCGGGATCAACGGCAGAAAACGTGACGAACTTGCGCGTGTGAATACAGTAATGACTGGATTGAGTATATCAAGGGTGAGTCTGTAGCAGAGTTATCTTGACCGAAGTATCAACATCTGAAATACTTAGAATCTTAACAGTTTATTGAGCCCTCTACAGAGTGCAGTCTCAGGAGGCCATCGATGTTCTGGACCGGGGGGGATGGTCTCCTCTCGTCTCTGTTTAGCCGTGTCCCGCTTGGCAAAAGCTGGCACCTCCAAGTGTTCCAGTGCCAGTTCCACCCTCCGTGCCAATTATCCTCCTCCTCCGGCGATCCCGTCAACTTCTCTTTTCTCCCTCTCCATCGACTTACCTATCTCCACTACACTCTCTCGCCTCTCCGCCACATTTTCTTTCTCGAGTGGCTGTTCGCGCCTCCTCCAAGGCCTCATTCGTTCGGTCGGCAAGGGGCTTTCGACTGGGCGTGCCCCCTCTCAGTGAATTCCATCAACAACTTCTTTTCCTTCCCGAACCGCTGGTTTGCAAGGCCCCTGAAAGTCGCCCTCTCCACCATCAACGCCTATCTTCAACTGCTTGTTCATTCGAATTCCTGTTCCGTCCCGAATTATGCTGTTGCCAAAGGGCGGAGTCAATTGGAAGTCCGCCAGGGCTGGTCTGCCGCCATGGAGGGCAATCCTGGTTCTCCTGACGCGGACTCGCTTTTTGGTCACCGTGGCCATGACGGGCTTGGTGATCCTGCTGTGGCGCGGTGTGAGCAAGTCTGCCTCTGAAATGCAAAAGTATGCTGCGATCCTCATCCCCGCGTAGTCTGATGCTAATCGCCTCCTGTCGTCTCCAGTTTCTACTGCTACGGCTCCTCCAAATCCCCGATGGAAATGACCATCAACGAGATGGTCGAGTGGAATGCACACGCCCAGACCCCCGTCCTTTTCAACCACCACGAGCCCTACGAAGTCAACAGTACCACCATCTCCGAAATCGATCTCAACCCGATCAAGTCCACTACCCAGGCCTTCCACAACCGTGAGCGCGTCCTTATCCTGACCCCTCTCCGTGACGCCTCCCCCTACCTCGCCAATTATTTCGACCTTCTGTACAAGTTGACCTACCCCCACGACTTGATCGACCTGGGCTTCCTCGTCGGTGATTCCAAGGATGACACTCTGGCCAACCTAGCCTCCGAGCTCGATCGCATCCAGAACCATGCCGATGAAAAAATCCGCTTCCGCAGCGCCACCGTCATCAAGAAGGACTTTGGTGCCGAGACTGAGATGACCGTGGAGGAGCGACACTCCTTTGCGGCGCAGGGCCCCCGGCGGAAGGCTATCGGTCGGGCCCGTAACTACCTGCTCTACTCGGCTCTCAAGCCGGATCACTCCTGGGTCTACTGGCGTGACGTGGACATTACTGACTGCCCCGAGCGCATTCTGGAGGACTTTATGGCTCACGATAAGGATATTCTTGTGCCGAGTATGTTGCTTCGTTGCCGACTGAGTGTCGGGAAATCGCGCTAATAAGTATTTGACAGACATTTGGTTCCACCGCTATCGCGATGGCCATGATGTTGAAGGTCGCTGTATGTTTGTTCTACCTATCTGTGCTTCGTCTTGCGATGTGCCTCTTTACTGACCTGTCAATCTCTTCTAGTTGACTATAACTCCTGGATCGAATCCGACAAGGGCCGCCGTCTGCGCGAAACTCTGGACCCCGATACTATTCTCGCTGAAGGATACAAGGAGTACGACACTGGCCGCACCTACCTGGTCAGCATGGGTGACTGGAGAAAGAATAAGGATGAGGAGGTTGAGCTTGACGGTATTGGTGGTGTCAACATTCTCGTCAAGGCTGACGTTCACCGTTCCGGTATGTGATCACTGTTCCCATCGAATACAGCAGACATCCTTCTAATTACAATGCATAGGTATCAACTTCCCCGCATACTCTTTCGAGAATCAGGCCGAAACCGAGGGCTTCGCCAAGATGGCTAAACGTGCCGGCTACCAGGTCGTTGGTCTGCCAAACTATGTTGTCTGGCACATTGACACGGATGAGAAGCCTGGCAACCTAGGAGATCGCAAGGCGTACTAGGCCAAGCGTGTACCGTCTTTCATAGTCTAGTGAGCCACCTCGCTCCGTGGGTCCAAAGTTGATCTTTGCTCCCACGATCTGTTCTCCAAATCCTCCCTCCTCTTCCATTTTCCTCACCGACCGCCCGGAGGTCGCATGCGGTCCTCCGTCTATGCCTGGTCATCCTGTCCACAGACACACGGCAATCTCCACCGTGACCTGTGACACCACCATCCGCTTCTATTTCATCTATTCCCGGAGGGGATGTTTTATCTGCACGACGGAAGCCTAATGATTTTTCATAATCCACCCATCTTCGTGTCGCGTTCCTAGGGAGTGTGCTGTATGTGTTGTGTGTTTGTTTACCTTGGCGCTACGGGGGAAAAACGTTATTTGGCAGGATCGCAGGGTCTATAGAAGTTTGCCGGTTCTCCAGACCTTTCTTTCTTTTCTTTTTTGTTCTGATATACTGAAGTTGTGTTACTACGGGGGGGTTTATCAGGCTTTTGCTTGTCGCTCTCTCCTCCATGTCCTTGTATATGGGGCTGGCTTGGGAATGGCTTCTGGTGAACCCCCCATATCATTGTCACTTTGTCTTCTTGCAAACATTCCTCTAGGGATCGAGAACCGGACTGTTACTGCCACTGTCATGTCATTTGTATCCAATAATCATTTTCAGATTTTCTTTTTTTCCCCCTCTTCTTCACCTCTCCAATCCTGTCTCGAATCTGTCTAACATCGGAATTGTCCAAATTGTTGATCCTCTTTTCTCTCTGGAGCTTATTGAATCGGCATTACCTCGTCTCTTTCTCAGGGAAGACGAAGAGAAGCTGTGGGTTGTATGATATAGGTTCTTCGTCCTGTGAGTACAATCTCTGCACTATCATGGACCCAGACGGAGATACTATTGACCCCTCCAGCGAATGATTCACCTCTCTTCGTGTACATAATGAATAATTGACCATTATCCCCTCCACAAGCTCTAAATTTTCCGTTGTAAATCCTTGCTCGGACCAGATTTCTACAGTACAGTGAGGTACAGTATCACCCCCCACATACGAGAAATGAGATCTCGGCCTTGGCGGGACCTGCAGACGGAGATGTCACACCCCTTGCTTGCTACTTGACTTAGGACGGAGCAGTCCACCACCGCTTTCTCCTTCTGCTCTCCACACACCATTGGCCTATTTCTAATCTTCTATTATACCTCCCCACCACATACTGTACTACTTTCTACCGTACCACGTCAGCCTACAATGCCCGTCAAACTCCCCTCTCGTCTCAATCTGTCCCTCCTCCCCGCTTCGTCCCCCCACACTCCCGCCCGGCAATACTTCCTCCGCAGCCCGTCCACAATATTTCCGTCTTCTCGTTCCTCCTCCACCTCTTCTTCTATACACATCCTTTCTTCTGCTCGTACTTTGCATTTGAGGAATCCCGTCGTCAGTTCTCATCCTTGCCACTACCGCCACAAATTACCCATCATCCCCAACAAGACCAACGTTACCGTTACCCTCCGCACGATGTCTTCCGCTACCCCCGCCAAGAAGGAGTTCCTTTGCATTTTGCCGGATTTCCCCGGTGCGCAGGCTAAGCGTCTGGAGGTTCGACCGTGAGTAGTTTGCCCATATCTGGCGGAATGGAGGTGGCAGAGGATATGGGGGTCGTGCAGAAATAGCTACGAATGAGATTTGGGATGGTATTGACTGACATACTTGAACCAGCTCCCACCTCGAAGGCATTAAGCCACTCGTCGCTGCGGGGACTATCGTTGCTGGTGGTACGTTCGGACCTTCTCAAATTGATCACAATATCTACTGGGCTTACTACTAACACATTCTCTCCCCTTCTTACAGGCGCAATGCTCGAATCCCACCCCGCCGAAGGCGAAACCCCCGCTTTCCAAGGCAGCATGATGCTTGCTCTCGCCGAGAACGAGGCTGAAGTGCGCGCTATTCTGGAGAACGATATCTATGCGCACTCGGGCGTTTGGGACTTGAGCAAGGCGCAGATTATTCCGGTATGTGATCAATACCTCAGTTCTTCACCTCGTCTTGATCGGTTGTGTTCTTCGCAAGAAAGTACGGATGTGGGGGTATTCATTGAATGATTGCTAATCGTTCTTGTCGTGGGGGTGTAGTTCAAGTCCGCTGTGCGCCAGGCTCTGTAGATGCCTTGAGACTCTAGAACGGAAAGGGGAATAAAGCCGGGGCTCCTGCATTTGCATTCCATTAATGCTATGTTTATTTTCAAGACAATTCTGTACGTCTACGGACGTCGGCGGGGAGGAGAGAAGAAACGTGGGATGTCCAGAGGTGGGACGTGCAAGGTACGGGACGTGGGGCTGCAGTGTGTTCGGTTAGCGTCGGGTGGTCCCGCGATAGATCCTGATTCCAGTTAGAGCCACTATATTACACATCGGATTAATAGTACCCTACAGAGAGTTCAAGGTCAAAATTGGATGACAATTGATGAGATTTGGGACGAAATGAGGAGCTTGAGTAGCTTTCAGGTTTCAATTGGAGACTACTTCCAACTTTTTTAGCAGATAATGATTTGTCTCGATGGGAAGTAACAGCAACTGTACTGAATTTCTGACAGCAGTGTCCCGTGATATTTATTTTTCGCAAGGCCTTTGGGTTTGATAAACGCTCGCAAGAGATAGAAGCAGTGCATCTTTCTTGTATTTACGCCAACTTGACTCGTACATTTCGAAACAACTGTCTTTAACGACCGAGCGGAGGGATTCGGGTCGATATCTTGAAAAACGCAATTGAAATATACACCATTATGGTATGGTAGGAGTTTTCTGATCTTTTATTTTCCGCCTTGAAAAAATTGCAGGATGGACCATTCATCTCAAATCTACCAGGAAAGTACACCCTGGACGATTTCGAACCATATCAAATTTTTCGAAGCATCAAGCTTAAGAGACAACCATTTTTCGTATTGAATGGGTGATTGCCATTGCTAGAATTCTCATTCTGTGTGTGAGACCGCCGCTTTTGGTCATTGAATGGTCCTCAATATTGGAATCAGTCGGACAGAGACATATGACGAATTAAGACTATTTTAGCATCTAGGTTAGATTCCATGGCTGCTCGATTCGAACTTTGTGGATTTGTGTCGAATATTCATGAGTGAAATATGGTAAATACTATGAGGATGATTTCATTGAAATCTATTGACGGAGTACTCCGACGAGAACTAGTCAAATAGTTGAGGGGCAACATTCAAGTCTCCTCTATATTCCAGAGATCATCTGGATATCCACAAGCTGAAATATCATATTGGGCGTGGATAGGTGGGGCAAATGAAGCTATTAGCAAGGCCAAGGAACAGCCAATCCACCAAGAGCCTGTTTTTCAAGAGATTCGTGTCACAGGTTCGCTTCCCCTCTAATTGTTCGTTGTTGATGCGGGGATGGAATTTAAACTTTCAGACCCTTTCACTCTTGGCCGTGCGTCAGGGGCTACGTGAATTGCCGATGACGATAGATTGCCGAGCTCATTTACCGGCTAGCAGGAGAAAGTGGCTAGCCGGAGAAAGTGGTGCGTGCTTGGCACATAGTTATTGCACAGCCTGATGGACTTGGATTACATAGCCAACTTACAAAAAAGGCCCGAGTGCTGGTCTGTAGGTAAGACATATCAAATTTGACCCGTGAAGGCTGTCTTGTTCCACTACAGCTGAATATAGCTGTCACTGAATAATGAACTGTTAATTTTAGAATATAAGGTTATATTATAGCCCGCCACCAGTAACGTTACCCCAGTTCTTAGCCAGTAGTATAGCTAGATACCAGTACATTATGACATCAATCTGATCCGCGGACTCGGAGAAAATAAAGCCTCATCATGAAGGATCCACCTCAGAGGCAGTCATTCAATACAGCTCCAAAGCCAAGTATGGGTTCTCTCGCGGGATTGAATACAACTTAGCCACTCGGCAAACGGGACTCGGCAAATGTGGGGGCCATTGGGCCTCCGATACTGTCATCGAGTACGGTATGACTGAGGAAACGCCTACATTCGCTCGGACATCCCCCAGACGCTTCGGGAATTTGTCCATACACTCTAAGCGAGCTTCTTTATGGGGTATGATCTGTAGGGAGGGGTGATGTCAATTGGCTTGGCTCATGGCTGAAGCCGCAAAATCTACTACGAAAGGATTTTCCGGAAGAACTGCATGGCAGAGATAAAAGCACGATAGTAGCCCTGTTGTCCTGAAGCTCGACTTCAATAGATCTTTTCAGAGGATGGCGCGTTTAGTAGCATCACTTTTATTGACTGCGAGTCTGTTTCTGGCCAATGCCAGCGCTTTAGGCGCTGGGGGAGCAGCTCATCCTCCTGGGCATGGGAAGAAACCCAATTTTGTCTTTATATTAACGGACGATCAAGATTTGCATCTCAACTCGCTCCAATATATGCCCAAGTTGCAGCGACTGGTTGGAGATCAAGGCACTACCTTCGAGCGACATTTCTGTACGATTGCCGTTTGCTGTCCGTCACGAGTCAGTTTGATGACGGGCAAATTGGCACATAACACCAACGTCACTGATGTATCTCCTCCATTTGGTATGAAAGATAACTATCTCCATGTTTTCTTTTGCTGAGATAGCTCACATAGCTGGCAATATCTAGGTGGATATCCCAAGTTTGTGGCTGAAGGCCATAACGAGAACTACCTACCCGTTTGGCTCCAGGACGCGGGCTACAACACGTACTATACTGGCAAATTCCTGAATGCTCATACGACTTCCAACTACAACAATCCATTTCCCAAAGGCTGGAATGGGACAGACTGTTCGTGGCTTTATCTCGCATGGCAAAGAAGGTGCTCTGAGAATGACCGTTGCTTGCAGTTTTGATGGATCCGTCTACCTACAGCTACTGGAATTCCACCTTCCAGAGCAACCAAGACGCCCCGGTCATGTCGGATGGCTACTCCACGGATCTCATATCTAAATATACTCTCAACTTCATCGACAGCGCACAGACTTCCGATCGTCCCTTTTTCATCGGGATTGCTCCCATCGCACCGCACGGCAAGACGACTCCTGTGGAGGGCTCGCCCAATCCAACTTTCACCGACCCCGATCCTGCAAAACGACACGCAGACAAGTTTCCCAATGTAAAGGCTCCTCGAGGAGAAAATTTTAACCCTAAGACGGTAGGATATACACTGTGATCGTACTGGAATTCAACGCTGACCAATTTCAGCCGAGTGGGGCGAGCTGGGTACTGAATCTCCCCCAGCTAAACTCCAGCGAGGTCGCCTATTTGGACCAGTATTACCGCAAGCGAATCCAATCCCTTCAAGCCGTTGATGAGCTGGTGGAGAGTGTGGTGACGAAGCTGGATGATTACGGGCTTCTGGAAAATACTTACATCTTCTACACGGCTGACAACGGATATCATCTTGGACAGCATCGCATGACCCCTGGAAAGGGATGTCCTTACGAGGAAGATGTCAATGTTCCCATGATAGTCCGTGGCCCTCGAGTGCCTAAGGGTCGGACGGTGGATTTTATCACATCGCATACCGATATTGCAGCCACTCTGTTTGATCTGGCTGGTATTCCTTTGAGAGATGATTTTGATGGACTCCCTATGCCGTTGACTGGGGCAGAGATGCGTGATGCGGAACATGATTCACGTCGGGAGCATGTCTCCGTTGAATTCTGGGGTACTAACCTCCAGGAGGGTGATATCGGGCGAGCTTCACCAACTGGACCGGGAATAGTCAATGGTAACAATACCTACAAGGCTATGCGAGTCATTGGTGACTCGTACAACTTGTTTTACTCGGTCTGGTGTACCAATGAGCATGAGCTTTATGATATGGCAGTAAGTAACCATTGATCTTTCTTTTGTTGCTTGCAAAGGCTAACGCTCGTTACAGAATGACCCGTACCAGATGCGAAATCTGTTCAGCAAGCCTGGAGGCAAGCTACTTGGTCGGGACATCAAGCAAGTGATTTCTCGATTGGATGCGCTCTTACTGGTGCTGAAGAGTTGCAAGGGCTGGGAATGTACGCTTCCCTGGCAAGTCCTGCACCCGGATAAGAAGGTTGCCAGTCTTTCCGAAGCCCTGAAGCCCAATTATGACGCGTTTTACGCTGCTCAGCCTGATATCAGCTTCTCGGCGTGCGAGTTGGGGTACTTCCCGGAGTCTGAGGGTCCGCAGGAGGGTTATGCGTACCGACGGAATGGGGATTGGAGTTTCTGGGCATAGATGACAGACCATCATATGCAAAAGCTCAACTCCCTTTTACACTGGACGGTTTTACATATCGTATCCAGGGGAAGTGACTTTGAGGTCCCTGTCATTGTGTGCAACGCAAACAATCATTCAGTCACCCCTAGGTGTTTCCTTCGCATCGATGAAAGAAGCGACTAATTTATTCAGTCTCATGAGCCCATAGATAAAGGAAATAGAGAGTTCTGAAGAGTTGAGGTTACACTGTCTGATTCTTTATAACATGGCGAGAACAGAGGGGATTGTTACCTCAACCAAGCAATCAATCAACCCTCTTTTAATCTGTTGCAGCCTAACTAGTGGCGTAATGGCTCTGTAGGCGCTTCCTCCAGCAGTATCAAGAGTGATTGAAGCTTATACGTATAAAGTAGTAAATTTACAGGACACCAATGCACTTAGAACTTTAATTGTCCGATATTCCCACACCATTAATATATTAGCTCTATCTATACGTCATTCCTGTCTTTTCCCTTCTCTCCCTTGACAGAGATCCACTCTAGACCAAGCACACCTATAATCCCCAGACAAGACAGCGCAACACCAACATAAAAGGTCTGATTCAAGGCTTTGTTGTAAGCAAAGAGGAACACCTGGTAAAGCTTCTCCGGTACCAGTTGCTGAACCTCAGTAGCCCCAGCAGAGACCACAGCAGTAGCATCAACAGTAGGAACATACTCGCCCAGATTAGTCTTCAGCTGATTGGTGAAGACATTTTGTGCCACTGAGACCATGATGGCACTAAAAAGGTTCTCTGCGAACATTACAATGGCAGTACCGACGGGGATATCCTCAAGAGGCAGCGCAGTCTGGGGCGCGGAGAAGCACGTCTGCATACCGCAGCCAATCCCGGCACCGAAGAGAATCTGGTATCCTATCCACTCGGCATGACCGGAGTTAACTTTGAACGTTGTCATAAGACCGGTACCGATTGCCGAGAGGACGACGGTCAGGTAGGCCCATTGCACGTAGTATCCGAGCACTGTAGTAAGACTACCGGTACCGAAGGAGAAGATGACATAGCTCACGACGAGGGGGAGAGTCATCACTCCAGACTTGATGGGTGTAACTCCTTTGATAGCCTGGAACCAAATGGGGATCTGAAGATGGTATTTTAGCACAAAGTGAATGTAAATGAGTGAAGGGGAGGGGAACATACATAGTAGAGCATAGTGAAGAAGCTAGCAACGACGCAAGAGCCAAAAATAGAAGATCCCCAGATATTTCTGTTCTTGAGTACGCGTAAGGGGAGCGTTGCAAGGTCTCCACTGCGATACTCGATGAAGATGAAGCCCGATAACAAGACAACGGCGAGAACCAGGAGCGCAATTATGCGTCCATTGCCCCAGGAATACTTGGTTCCACCCCATTGCAAAGCGACAAGAAGACACACAACAGCAGGAAGAAGTATGAGTGTGCCAGGCACATCCATCTGCTTCACCTGTTCCTTCAATTTGACCTTACCAGTCTTGCCTCCAGAAAAGGATGACATGAAGAAAACGATAACCAGCGCACAGATAAAGCCCAATGGAAGATTGATATAAAAGCAGAATCTCCAAGTGAGCTTTGAGCTACTGGTAAAAACACCACCAAGGAGAGGTCCAGCAATGGCAGCAAGTCCGTACATAGCACCCATCATTCCAATCAAGGTGGGTCGCTGCCGTGGTGGTGCCGAGTAAGCAATCAACAGGAAACAACCGTTACTGACGCCACCAGTACCGACTCCCGCGATGGCACGACCAACGATGAGAACCGTTGACGAAGGGGCGACTGCACAGATCAACGATCCCAGCTCGAAGATGAACAAGGCCACCAACCAGGTCCACTTGACGGTATAGAACGTAAAAAGCTTGCCCCACATCAACTGGAACGAGCACGTTGTGAGCATGTAGGCACTTGCGTACCAGCCCACATCACTGAGTGCATGGAACTCATCAGTGATCTTGGGAATAGCGCTGGAAATGATGGTATTGTCGAGACCAACGAGGAAGAGGGCGAGGTTCAGGCTGAGGATGATGAAGAAGAGGTTGAGCGTGCTAGGATACTGGTGCTCAACATCCTGTGTATGAGAAACTTGCACTGAGGTTGTTTGGGGAGATTCATCAGTTTTGTCATTTTGGATCGAATAAAGGTCGAGATCGGAGTGAGCACCTTTCTCGCTGGCCGCAGGCTTGTCGCGAGACAGCAAGTCCTTGAGAACCATTGCGATTCTGATTCATCGGCTAATGAACCGTGCTGGTTTGAGAGAATGGAAATGCAGGCATTCTGGAGTGTCTGCTCAGCATCTTAAATAGGAAGATGATTCTGTCTAGCATGTTTTCGATATTATCGAAAATCTTCCTGTTGAACGGCCTCATTAGATTGGTGCTCGGCTTGGGCCGAACCCTTGAGTGGGCCTGCAAAGTGGATCTGGTGGCTGATGCCAAGACGTGAGTCATGTTCACTCATGATGAGCCCAGTTGGATTTCAGCATGACGGGAAAAGCAGAAGTACTGAACTAGAATCGGGTTTAAGGGTATCTTGTGTGCTTGAAGCTTTTTAAATTGATTTTTGATATGAATCGCACCATTTCAACATAGAATTATCTTTTTCATTGTCCAGAAACGGTCCCCGACTCCGATGTACCGTTTGCACAGGGGCTTCTTTAAAGAGGTACATGTATTCTTAGTGGTCTTCGAGTAGATACTCAGTCTAAGTACAGAGCCTTGATGAGAGGTGTGAGTAAGGAGAGAGCGGGAGCAGCTCAAGCACAGGTAACACTGTCGTAAATTTGCCAGAGTTGAAGACTTAGCTGGTTGCTTATGCGAACACAAGGGTGCCTCTTGAACAAATCTGCTCAAAAACGCTGACATGTCTATCTCCAATTTGGGGAATAAATTATACAGGCTCGACTATTTCCGCGGATACAAGCTCATTCTAAAAGCTGAAGTGTTGTTTGATGACAATTGATAATCAATAGGGCATCTAAACCCGTCCACGGACGGGTTCGGGCGGGTTTAGATGTAGGCTGGTTTAGACTCTACTAAGGTCTACCCCTATATATGCTCTATGTATTGCTGCCTAACCCTGCTTCTTTTAAGATTATTGTAAATGTGGTGGCTATTGACTAGGGCTTATCGAACTCCCGTCAACGTTTAAGATTGCATTGCTAGTTTTTTACTGAGAACCTCTACTCATGATAAAAGAAATCTAAACTTATGGAAGGAAAATGGGACGATCAATTGCCTATGCATGCTAAAGTCTCCGATAGAGCGAGCAATGAGGGGCATTTTGCTGTCGCAGATTGCGCGTACGAGTATTTCCAGTAAAGTACGGAACCAAGTATATCACTACCATATTTCAAATAGGATTCGGGAGAGGATCAAAGAATAAATTGGTGAATTTGATTTCGATCCACTTGTATCAGCTCTAGAAAATGCGAAGAGCTGGATATTCAAGCATGATCTTGATGATAAAGGTCACATCACTACGCTTTTCTGCATGCATCGTACATGCGTTGAGATGCTTAGGCGTAATCCATGGGTTATATCGATGGACTGCACATACAAGACCAATCTATATGGCCACCGCTGCTTGATATTGTTGTCCTCGCTTCTACTGGTCAAACCTGCTTTCTTCCCTTTGCATTTATTGGAGATGAGAAGACATTATCATGTGTCTGCAAAAAGTGACGCCTAGACTAAAACCGTTAGTGTCTCTATCAGGACCCGTGTTTAGCCGATTTTCAAAGAAAGAAAATGGAGAGTCAGATTGGGGGCCAACTATACCGGCATTCCCGACCCTCCGGTTTCCGTGCTCAGTAGCTCATCTTTACTCGTATAGAGATGGCTCAGTGTAAGATCTGGAAAATATGGCACCCAATGGCCTTTTGATTGTTAATTTTCGAGGAAATCCCGAAATGTGAGGTTTGAAGCGTATCCGATCGCAAAAGTCAGCAGACCGTTTTCTCCCTATATCATCCTCACTACTGCTCACGGTGAACCCATTGGTGATCAAACAGAAAAGAAAAAAAAAAGAAAGTGTCAAAAAGTACGACTTGCACTAGCCCCCGGCCGATCCTGTAAATTGCGTCTTTCGACGAACAGAGTGGAGACCTCGCTTAGAAGTAAGGCGAGCTGAGGCTTAAGTCGGTCATGTTTTTAACGTCTTCATTTTCTTCCTTCCACTTGGCTCTCTTCCATCTTCATTTCACACCCTACAATGTTGTCCGAAACGGAATTCCTGTCTCGCCTCCCTCGGCCCATCAGCCACTTCCTAGGCTACCGTGCGAGTGCGCCAAAGCCTCCCCCCAAGTACTTGGTTCATCTCTGGTCATTTCTCGGCGCGTTCTGTGGTCTTTGCGTCGTGCAAGCCATTTTCAATTACTCCCAGTACTTCATCGCTCGCGGTGTGCCTGGTTTGATCGCCTCCTATGTGAGTTCCTCCCCTTCCGCTGCCTCTGTCTTCGTTGACTCATAACCAATTCAGGGAGCATCTGCTGTGCTCGTGTACGGGGCCATTGAGAGTCCGCTCGCCCAGCCCCGCGCACTGATCTTTGGTCATTTCTTCAGTGCACTGGTCGGTCTTTGCATCACCAAATTGTTCAGCTTGATACCTAGTGCAGCGAAATTCGACTCGCTCCGCTGGCTGGCGGCTTCGCTCTCGTCTGCGGTTGCGATCGTCGTGATGCAGATCACAGAGACAACTCACCCGCCTGCTGGCGCTACGGCTCTTCTTCCCGCAGTCGACGAAGCCGTCTGGGCTCTCTCGTGGTATTATCTGCCCGTAGTTCTACTTTCTTCCGCGATGATTCTGGCTGTGGCCCTGGTCGTCAACAATATCCAACGCCGCTACCCCGTGTTCTGGGTCAGCCCGCCCAAGCCTAAGCCTGGCATTCCTCAACCCAATGGTGCGAAATGAAGTTTGAAATTGTGCGAGGTTTGCTTCTTGGAAAATGGTGAAGTGGAAATGTCGCAATTGGAAAACTGACTTCTTGAGGGGAAAAAGCTGTGGGGGGTGGCAGGGTGATGAGACTCTTTGTGTGGGATAGGAACCATGAATTCTATGCACGGCTTCCATAGTTATACTAAATAATCAACTCATCTCTTTAAATTTACTCAAGTTGCTTCCTAGTGGAATCCGAGGAAAAGCACGATAGCCTCCGGTCTGAAGGATTCGTTCTGCTCCCCAGAAAGCCATGACCTAATCGCAAAAAATCCACATCGTAGCTGTACTGTACTGATGGACAGGATGCATACAGGAGGCTTAGCCAACCCCTTCTGGCGAAGACCTGACCAATTCCACATATCCACCTCTTGCGTTCGTAAATTGACAGGCCAACTCAATCCCACCAATTTGAAACAGTAAGCAGACTAGAGATTAGCTTCACCATAGCGAGACCTATACAATCCTTTGCGACTGGCAGTTGCAGGAATCGAATTAGTGGCTTACGCAGTACAACGGTGTAAGTGGGTCGCAGATGTTCAACTCCATGTGGTCTTTGCCAGAGCGGGGTATTCGTAGATATTCAGGCACTGTGCAGTCTTGGCGCTGCAGACCGCAAACACGAGGCTACTTACACCAAAGCACATGGGGCCGGTTAGATCCTCTAGTAATCATCTTCTCTACCCGCATAGGCATATGCATGAACAGCTGTCTCCGATCGCAATTCGGTCGGAAGGAAAAGATCTGCCCAGGAGCTGAGATAGATGAATGTGCCAGCTGAAGAAAGTCAACGATCATCCTGCATTGGCAGCATGCAGGTCAGCTACCTGAATGGCATTGCTGATTATCATGGTGCAGAAAGTCAAAATTACCGCTATTCCCGATGAATGACCACAGCCGCCTTCCACATCCGATTCTTGAGGTATATAATCGGCCAGGGGCAGCCTAATCAGTCTTAGCGTGTCCATGTAGAGCGCACAAGTAGTAGTTGTTATGTAAACACCTCTAATCAACCCCCGTCAATTTTTTGGTCCGGTGGAGAACGGTGTTCATAGAACCTCCCATTGGATACAGTCATCCTCCAAATTGCCTGAACCAATACACACTTGCCTGGCCCCCCCTGCTAAGCTTTTAGCGCAGATCGTCTAATGGGCCCACCCCATTAAGTTGCGGTCCAGTGTGATCTTCCCGAGCTTGTACAATAACGTTAAAAAGGTGGGGCCCTCAAGTTGATGCGTCCAGCCCAATACATGATCAGCACTAAAGGCTTGGCAGAGGGGCCGAGAGAGAGAGAGTGAAACAGTGTATCCGTGCCTACCACCCAAATCGGGAAACTGGTCAAGGCAATTTCGAGAATGACTGTATAGGTACGCCCCTGGCAAGCACATCCGGTAGCTGCTCCTGTCAAGCATTTAGGACGATGGATTTCTACCTTCTCGTGGTGTCCGGTGTTAGTACCTTCTCATTCTGTGGAGGGGAGGCCAAAAGAATCCGCGTGGGGTGGACAGGGGTCGGGCCGCAGAGTTTTCTCCGTGGTTGATGACACCCTATCCACACCACACACATCAGGGGAAAACGGGTTATGAAAACCATCCGACGACTGCCTACTCGGTCGGAACCTCGTTAAAGCGAAGCTACGGGCAAGTCTGACTAAGACATCCTGTGGCCTCTTCCAAACGGGATGCAGAGTCTGGCAACGACCCGCGACGAACTCGTTAAGGAACAGCCACGTGTGTTCGAGAGGGCTGCAAAGCCAGGGACACAAGCTTGGTTAGTGATGGACAGCGAGGGTATCCTGCAAGGCCAATGAGGGTACTCCTAGCAGCCTTTGTGAGACACGGTCGGCCGGTAGAGAGAGATTTCGGCCGGTCACGCGAAGTAGGGAGATTTCTCCCTGTGGGGCGTGGCACATAATGGCAGTGACGGACGGGTCGAGAGGACCTAGCGATACTGTCTATATGGCCCAAGAGGACGGACGCGCGTGTCGGTGTGCAAATAGACAGAGGCAGCTACCTCACTCGCACTAAGGACCTGAAATCCCCCCAGCCACAGTGGTGTCGTCCTAGTGTGGGACAGGTCCGACCTCTCCTGACTATCTCACTCTTACTAAGAGCCTGCGGCGGGGCGATGGATGTGATGCCGTTCTAGCTGAATTGCTGATAATGCATGCTTAAGGAGCAAACCTGCAGGTACGTAAGGTGAGAGGCTTTTGCCGGGGCCTCAATATCTGGAGGGCGTCCATCAAAAGATGCGCGTGCTGAAAACCAGGGCAGTGGCCTGAACAAGCGGGCCTGGTGAAGCTGCTTTACATTGGCTTCAAGAAACTCGTTAAGGCTTTGCTACGGGAAATCTTGGCCGTGTAGTCATGTCTCTTCGCCTGACCACGGAAGGACCCTGTATGGGATGCCTTGCTTCGGACCCAAAGATGGCGGCACAACGTTCGCTCACATGCCCGGTTTCCGCTCGTGGAGGCTCGCTGGAAAAAACCCAAAAATTACAGGTCCAGGTCAGATCTATGGACCGATGGTCTGTACATGCCACCGAACTGATCGGAATCTTTTACGCTATCAACATTATCAACAAAGTCACCCTTCAACGTCGGAGATTAATCGGCGTGCGGGTGAGATCTACCACCATCCTCAGCGATAGCATGTCAGCACTACAAGCAATCCAGATCCCGGGGAACAAATCCCGGCAGCGGATTATCCACGCTATTCTCCAGGCAGCTAGATATACTAAGACCCACGGCATTGCAGTCAGGCTACAGTGGATGCCTAGACATTGCGAAGCACCTGGGAACGACACCGCAGACGGACTGGCTGAAGAAGCGGCCCTGCTGGCAAAAGCCACCCATTTTCCCCCCTTGCTATCACGCGAGAGGGCCTACATTAGAAAGGAGATTCATGCCTAATGGGACAGAGAATGGAAGGAGTCAAGGGATGGCAGCCACCTTCGTAAGATCGACAATACGTTGCCGTCTCAATACACCAGGCGGCCCTACGGACCTCTACCAAGAAACCGAGCGTACCTGCTAATGCAACTACGAACGAGACACTGCTGGTTGTCAATATACGCAAAGGCCTTCCGCTTCAGTTAAGACGACCGGTGCGTCTGCGGCGAGAGGGAAAGCGTGATACATGTGTTGCTGGACTGACCTGCACTCAGAGATCTGCGCCGAGAGCTACGGGAGAAGTACGTCAAAGCGTTTAATAGTATGTCCACCCTACTTGGAGGGCCTGGGGAAGGAGGAAGAGGTAAGCTTGATAATGCCTCACTTACCAAGACGGTGGAGGCCGTCTTGGACTTCGCGGAGGAGTCCCAACGATTTCGAAGCCGCGCGCCATGAGGGCAAGACATTAGTAATGGCGACTATGCCACAACAGGTCCCGATGAGGCTCTGAGTTCGTTTAGGAAGTGGTCAAAGGCACATGTACGTACAGGGATTTATATAGCTGAGGTAGCTTGCATATCGCTTTTTGCGAGGGGTTAGGGTAAATGACATTAACCAACCAACCGACTGTATAGGTATACGCTAAACTAAGACAATCTCAATGCGAAATTTGCAACCTTCACCCACGTAACCAGTTCTAGGGAGTGCTTAGCAAAAGGGCTCCATAGAGCAGCGCACGAATCCCGACCTAAACAGTAGTCACAGACCCAGTTTGTGTGGGCCGTTCGCTTCCTCCAAAAGCCGCCTGGAAAGCGTGACACGGAAACCGGCGGGGAGGCTGATGTAGTGGAGGCGGGTCTAGCATGAAAATTCGAGACTGACACCAGCAGATCGGGCGTAAATTGACAGGGAACTGCAGCGTGACTAGACAAGGACACACGACCGGGATAGTGCCACGAGGCGAGAATCAATTTTTCCTGGGACGACAAGTCCCCGGACATAGTAATTATCTGTTGTATATCATATAGCGGCCTTGGGAGACGGCTAGAATACATGCTAAGCCTGTTTGGAGGGAGCCCTTCCAGCTGGAGTCCTATTTATGGGGCCCGATTCGGTCTATACGAGCAATTGCACAGTCCCCGCTCTTGTGGCGCTATCGTCTTCGGAAATTTTCTCATGATGGACTTCTTCCCGTGTCTGATGTGAGATTGCGAATTGTAATATGACCGGCCTGGAATTTTGCATTGTCTCGTTGCGGATTGTGGTGACCCGGTTCCCCGATGAAGGATTGCCTGAATCAGGTCCGGGTACACCGGGCCCCCGGTGATCTTAGGGAGTATATGTCGTCTACCTTCGATGAAGCATCATTTCTGCCCTCAATTCGAGGTACCTTGATATTTTGCCTAGGGTTATATATGATCGTCTTCACTGACGAGGCTTTGCCAGGAATGCGGCTGCAATGAACGGTAATTTCTTGCCTTTGATTCGGGGGACCAATTCACACCAGCCGTCCAGGCTAACCTCAGCAGGTTGACTTTTTGCATTACTCGAATTGGGACAAATCACAAGAAGGACTCATTCAGATCCAGTTATTTGGCAAATCTATGCGATTGTGGGGTTTCAATTGAAGCGAAGTTACATCGTCCATCCTGCCAGCCTCTCCACCCCCATGTGCGAGCCTGTCTTACCCATGGATGTTGTGTCGAGGGAAATTTAAGCGATTACGACTGGCTTAGGTATATAAGTTTGGTCTCGCATCAGCATCTTCTTCTCATCCTTTAGCCCTATCCGTGAAAGAATGTCTTTCATATACAATGCCACCGCGGCCTTGCCTAGTTCCTCGCCTTTGGAGATAGGTCTGTGGACTATCGGAGCAAGCACTCTGCCTGAAACTATCTCGCCATCTATTTTGACTACTATTGTGATTGCTGGTGTATCGCTTCTTGCCTGGCTGAGGAAGCCTTGGAGTGACCAGAATGGTCACAGCATTCCCAAGGGTCCCAGGGGTATTCCTGTCTTTGGTGATTGACCCTTTACCGTGGTGATGATATATACAGTACATATTGCTAACACGCCTGCTAGGTTCTTTCTACGCCCTGACCAGATACCCTGAGCTGACTCTGGACCGCTGGGCTAAGAAGTTTGGCAAGCTGTATTCTATCTGGCTCGGAAACCAGCTGTTCGTCATTGTCTCTGATCCCAATGTTGCAAAGGACCTCATGGTCACCAATGGCAATGTCTTTTCCTCTCGAAAGGAGATGTACATCAAGAGTCAGACTGTTTTTGCCGGCAGAGGTATCACCGCTACGCCGTATAATGACCGATGGTAAGCCGGTCTCCACCACTTGACCGAATGTGTTGCTCACAAGTGATGATTGACAGGCGCAAGCACCGCCGTATTGCTACCACATGGCTGAGCCAGCGCGCGGTGGACTCCTACTCTCCTATCTTGGACCGCGAGTCGCTGTCTCTGGTCAAGGCACTGTTTGATGAAAGCAAAGGCGGATTGGTTCCCGTCAACCCTCAAGTATGCTCAAAATATCCATCTCAACACCCGATGCTAACCAATCCAGCCTCATGCTGGTCGTTGCTCTCTGAACAACATGACTACCATCACATTCGGCTTCCGAACTGATAGCATTAAGCACCCGCTTGTTGGGCAGGCTTTGAAGCTCAGCCGTGAATTCATGTATGTGCGAACCTCGGGGTAGGATCGATGGGAAAGATACTGACTGAAACAGGAACTGCACTGGACCCATGTCGAACCTGGTAGACTTTGTTCCTCTCCTGCAGTACCTACCAACACCTATGCACCGACGTGGCAAGAAGCTTCACAAGGGCCTGGTCGAGACCTACGGCGGCATCATCAAAGATACCGAGCGGAGAATGAAGACCGGAGAGAAGGTTCCAGACTGCCTCGCAAGAACTATGATTGAAGTGCGCTATAAGGAGCAACTGGATGACCTGGACATGGCCATTCTCGCATCTGCTTTCATGATCGGTGGTGTCGAGACAGTACTTTCCCGCCATCCTCATTCGTCTAAGCAAAAGCTGACACCCTCCACAGACCGCCGCTATCATGCAATGGTTCTCTGCGCTCATTCCTGCCTACCCCGAGATCCAGAAGAAGGCCCAGGAAGAGCTCGACCGGGTCGTCGGACGTGACCGTCTTCCCAACGTCGAAGACGAACAGAACCTGCCTTACTGCCACGCCATCATCAAGGAGGTGGAGCGAGTCCATAACCCCTTCTGGCTGGGCACACCACACGTCGCTAGCGAGGACTTTGTTTACGAGGGTCAATATATTCCCAAGGATACGGTGGTTGTCCTCAACACCTGGACCATGCACAACGACTCCACCCGTCACTCCAACCCTGATAAGTTCAACGTACATAATTCCCCCACAGTATCTGCGGGGCTTAGATGCTAACATCAGAAAAGCCTGACCGCTACATCAACGATCCACTAACATCTGCCGAGAGTGCCAATGTCGCCAACCCCATGGAGCGTGACCACTGGATGTTCGGTGCCGGGTAAGTTGCCTACCGTTTTTGGCGCGAAGACACATGCTGACTGATTCCAGTCGTCGTATTTGCCCTGGAATGCTGGTCGCCGAGCGTGAGATCTGGTTGACTATCTCGCGTATGCTCTGGGCATTTGATATGCACGAGATCCCGGGTGAGCCCATCGATCTGAAGGAGTACGATGGTCTCTCCGGACGTTCTCCGGTCCCCTTTCGTATTGGATTGAAGCCTCGCCACGAGAACGTTGCGAAGCTTCTCGAGGGAATTGAGATTTAAGTTGGAAGAGAGGATATGGATATGACGAAAATGGAAGAATTGCGGTGCTGCCTCGACGCAAAGCCTTTGGTACATAGACAAACTTTGATCAGAGTCTATTATAGGCTAAAAGATGATGCTCTAGATTATACATACTGCAGCCCCACTGAATGGCTAAGCCTTTTTTCCCTGCATATTTTCTGCAGAGACAAGTATCGCTATGTAACTTTTTTTGAATGAACGGTTCCCATGTGAGAATGCGAGACATTCCTCATGAATGGTAGCGAGGAGACTCCTCGACATACTCAAAGGGGTAAGTACTTCCTAAGGAGAAGAAGATGTCTGTGTCTCGCACTCGCTAACAAAACGGTCGCTTTACAGCTGTGGAACGCTCCCGTCGAGAAAACACTATACCCAGACGTTCTCATAGCCAAGGCATTGACGGAACCCCTATACCCGGCGACCGTTCCCAAGGACAAAGCCAGACTAGCGAAACCGCTCCTACTCCTACCGCTTTGGAAGCGCCACGCCCAATCCTTGATCAACTCCTCGAGAGAATCGCGGTCTTAGAGAGTGAGGCAGCTGTATCCAATCGAATCAATACCACAGTAGAAGCGGATCACCAACGACCTACCCAGGTCAGGGACGCAGGGATCAAACTTAAATCCATCACTACTCGCCTAAACCCAAATTCCAGCCTTGAGCAGCGTCATAAATGGCTCGATGAACTTCGGTATATCTTCGAATCGTCCCCCCAGCGATACGCCACCGATAAAGCCAGGATCCATGCAGATACCCGGGGTCAATGGACCAACTATCGTCAAGATGCCTTCCCCGACCGAGAGCCTACATGGCAGGAATTTAAAGATTGGACCCTCGAATTTATCCGAGGAGGAAGAATGACCGAGGTTGATATCTTTGACTCCTACCAACTTGCAACCAAGCGAATCGGTCAGGATCCACGCCAGTTTCACTACTACCTCGCTTCCATCGAAAGACATATGGACCTTTCCGAAAAGCATAAGGCGCTTGGATACTTCTCTATATTAGTTGTCCCACTTAAGAAGGAGCTAAAAGACCTCTACCAGAACGACCTCCCTCACAACCAAGAAGATATGGTTGCAGCAGCGATTCGAAGTTGGGACAGCCGAGAAATGGGCTTATCTAGTCCCAACAACCCTCAAAAACGAAGACACCGCGACGACTGCGACATTGATCAGAATAAACGCCCACGGACGGACAATCCCAGTGAATCATCCTCGCGTGATAACCGCCCGATTCGAGGTCGAGGAGACCGATACAGAGATCCGGGCCGCGAACGCCAAAACAACGATAACAATCAAAACCTCGACCACATTACCTGCTATAATTGTTATGAGAAAGGTCATTACTCGACCACCTGTACAAAGCCAAAAAGAGACAACCCCCAGTCCTCTCAACCTACCGCCCGAGTCCAAGAGATCACCCAGGACGATGAGGATCAGGAAAACTACAGCGAGTCGGAGTACACTCCCAGGAAATAGTTCAGTCCTAGAATTGGAAAAGCTGAGTTCTAGAGTTGGATTGCGCTATGTAGACTCCACCCCTTCGACTCTATGGCCTACTGTGGAGATTCTACCTCAACTCTCGTCACCAATTCGTATAGAAAGCACCACCGTTACAGCTGACTACGATACTTTCGGCGCAGTTAACATCATTAGTTATGAATTTGCCCGACTGCACAAGCTTAACCAGGCCCCGTACAAGACGCCTCGTCTTCGAGCCTTTAACAACACCTTTTCGAGCGCCCGGGGCGCCTACTACCTACCAATCACTGCTACCGAGTTCCGCGGAGCCACCAAGACCTGGACCCAGGTCTGCTGCGCTATCGAAGGCAAAAAGGGAAATCCCAGTCCTCTTTGGAATGCCTGGTCTACAAGCAGCTAACATCCAAATCGAGACGGGATCGTATCGATGGCATTTCGGTAGCACGCGCGACCAATTCGAACCCCTCACTCCTCACCAACTCGCAAAGTCCCTTAAGCACGAAGCCCACGTCTTTGCCCTAATGATTTGGGACAAGGACGAAGAAGCCGATGACACATTTAACGACGAAATACAACATCTGCAAATTCTGCACTTTCGTGAGGCTGACGTGGGAGGGATAACCTCAAAGCCGGAAATCTTTAGTGGAGCGTGGAGAGAGAGACGTTAAATGTTCTGGTCAAAATATCGCATGCTTGCTCATTTGCAATTCAGAACACGAAAATCAGGAATGAGCCAATCATATTGCGGCATAACATTTATGTCACGTAAATATGATAGTTATGATTAATGCGAAAGAATACTAAACAATGGATCGTACTGTACTCCGTAGAGCCTGGAGCGTTTAAAAAATTGGGAGAATTATGGCAAATATGTATCTACATCGAAGCTTGAGAGACTAAGACAAAGAAACAGGGGAATGAGAAAAGGGGTATGCACAGTTTCCAGATTTGCGACCAGGCATAAAAAGCAAGAAGTCCAGAATGACAGGGGTTGAGAACTCAGCTTGTTTCGTCTCGCCAATCGAGATTTGGGCCGCCACCAATCACACAGGTCCTTGCCGAGCCATCGAGGCGCCATGCTCAATGCTCTCATTCGTCGCGGCCAGAAACAGCCCCAAGCGTTATGACCTGTGCTGAGAAAACCGACAAGGGTTGAAGAATTTTTTTGGATTCTGGCAATACCCAATAGAACGCTAAGAATCATCCCCACGAATATAATTTAAAGGGCTTCAACACCCACACATGTATAATAATCGTATACCACACGCAAATCTAGGCGCTTAAAGTCCATCTCACCCAAAAACGCAGACTCATGGCACAGAGTCACGAAGAGGAGTGGGAGGCCCACCGCGAGGAGCTCAAACATCTGTGGCTCGACCGAAATTGGACTGCCAAACAAGTTCAAAAATACATGTCCCAAAGCTACGGCTTCTACAGAAGGTCAGTCATAAAGATCGCGAGACTGTTGCTTATTATATGAGCAAAAAGACTAATTCCACCCAAGTGAAAGCCAGTTTGCTCGTCAATTCAATAAATGGGAATACAAGAAAAATGCAACCAGAGAAGACTGGCAGTTCGTCTCATCTCGCCGGGAAAAACGAAAGCGAGATGGGAAAGACCCGGGGTGGGTTTGGATGCGTGGAAAGCGCGTCCCTGAACCCAAAGTCAGAAAAGAAATATCTCGCCATGTTCCATTATCTTCAAAATATTCGGGGATAGAGACGTCTGGTACGTTACAACTGTGTAGTGGTCTTGACCTGGAAGATTTCAAGCCAAGATTCAAATGCTCATTTTCTGTTTTAGATCCCAAGACACCAGAAGGAATTCATGTGTGCACACCTGGAGCACAACCTCCCGATATTGACACTGAACCCGACAGTCAAGCAAATCTCCTTCTGGACGACTGGTCGCATCCCCCGAGCCTTGACTTTTCGAACTGGGTAATCCCAGAAGCGTTGCAGCTCAGTAGTGCGGCCTCTCCACCGCCGATCATTCTGTCGGATCCGAGTTCGTTAGAATTTATCTTGCAAAGGAACAGAGAGCCTACAACAGATCCGTTCAATTATACTGGCAATATACTTGAATGTGATATGCCTGTTTCTGTTCCTTCTTTTACATCAGAAAGCGCAGATTGGGGCGTTCAACCCCAGAACTGCATAGCAAACACCGAGAATGAGAGCATGGCCGAGGGGACTCGAATGATTCTCTCGCAACAGTTTAAATCGTTTGATGGTTCAGACGGGCCAAGTTTCTTTTCGAAACTAGAGCCCATAACAGCTGAAAACTTCAACCTCGGATGTGCAGGAAAAGCCACAGCTTCGGTTCAATCCCCCTTGCGAGATAAATTGTTCGACTATCTCAGTTACTGCATCTACCTGTCATCGAATAATCATCTTAGCGACTATTCGACTGCTAAGTTGGTATCCCTTATTGCAAAATTCCGTGCCTTTCCTCTGCTGAGAACAATTTTGAAATCAAACGACATCGCAGTTGAGATCTTCATGGGAAATCTTCTAAGAAGCGCAGCAGGATTAGGAGAAGTTGAGATCTGCGACATTTTGATCCAAGCTGGGGCGGATCTCGATTGCTTGACTGGAGATACCGTGCCAACAACAGCTCTTCACCGAGCTCTTGAAAATGCCCAGACTGAATGTGTGACATTGTTGCTGGCAGCAGGTGCAGATCCAAACCTGACCGTTGACGAACGGTCCCCACTTCAGGTTGCATGTTCTCATCGACATCCGAACCCACTTGAACGAGTGAGACTTTTGTGCAGTTTCGGAGCTGCTGTGAACCCGCCATTCAAGTCCTCTCGTCTTTCACCCCTACAGTTGGCGATTCGAGCAGAGGATATTGAATTAGCTCGGTATCTCTTGAAAGAGGGGGCCGATCCTAATTTCTTTGCCAATCCGAAGAGTGGGACACCCCTTCAACTTGCAAGCGCGTTTTCTGGAAATTCAGGCATGGCAGAGCTTCTACTTGAAGGAGGTGCAAATATTAATTCACGCTCGGGTTACCGAAAGGGTAACCCACATGCTATTGGCACCGAGGATAGCGAGATGGATTCGGATTCGGATTCAGAACCTGATTTGAATCTTTATTACTCTGGCAATGACAAGGGTGCAATATATCTGGCTGAAAGACTCTCGTTCTCTTTCATGCCCCCTATCCTTATCGCAGCCATTAGAGAGAACTGGGAGGTTGTTCAGTTTCTGTTGGATGAAGGAGCCAAGGTAAATCCTAGCTGGAGAACATGCAAAACAGAATTTTTGGACGATGAATTGTCATCTTGCACGACCCCGGTCTTTACTCCGCTACAGGCAGCTGTCCTCGCAAAGAACATCACCATGACTCGCATGATTTTAACACACGGTGCTCATATTGATGCAAGACCGAAAGGAAATCAAGGTCACACGGCGCTTCAAATAGCTGTGATGGTGATGAGCGAAAGACTTGTTGAACTACTCTTGGCAAAAGGGGCAGACGTTAATGCTCCTGCAGGCATACTGTACGGAAAGACTGCCCTACAGGCTGCAGCAAACCATTCAGACACCAAGATCCTGAGGATTTTACTGGAAAATGGGGCTCATGTCAATGCTCCTCCATCTAAGAGGAATGGAAAGACAGCTTTGCAGTTTGCAATAGCAGCTGGAAATATTGAGGGAGTAGAAATTCTCTTGGATTCTCAGGCAGCTGTGAACACCGACCCACATGTGACGGGTGGTGTAACCGCTCTCAAAGAAGCCGCTCGTCTCCAAGACCCAGCAATTAAAAAAGAAATACTTCATCTTTTGATGCGTGCAGGGGTAGATACCGAAGTACTTACAAACCAAAGTCGCAATGCTCCTTTACATTCCTTTGTCGAGTGGGGAGATCTTGAAACGACAAGAAAACTGCTTGAAAAGGGTGTAAGCCCTAATCCGGGATACTCTGCCGAATCAGAGCTCACGCCTCTTCAAGAAGCTTCAGCATTTGGCCAAGAAAGTCTCGTGGCGCTATTGATAAAGCATGGAGCTGATGTCAATGCCCCCGCTAGTCCATATAGGGGGCGCACCGCCCTACAAGCGGCAGCTGAGAAGAATAGGCAGTCGGTGGTGGATCTCCTCTTGAAATCTGGAGCAGATATCAAGTCCGAAGCTTCCTCTGGGGGGTTTTCAGCTATTGAAGCGGCAGTCGTGAGTTCAAACGAGAAGCTCGCTCGCATGCTTCTTACAAAATGTCCCGACGCAATAGTTTCTGACCAAAAAGCAAGACATCGAGTCTTAGCTTTAGCTTTGGAAAGGAGAACAGTTGATGTGTCTCTTTTGGACCTTCTCATCAAGGCAGGAGCTTGCGCTGGAAATAACGAGGTTTCCGCAAAGAAAACCTCCATCATGCAGGCTGCAGTATATCGCAGTTTTGATGTGTTCCGATGCATATTGGCTGCATGTGCTAACCCAAACCAACGCTGGATTCGCGACTCTCCTGGTGATGTGACAGCTATCCAGGCTGCTGCTTCTCGCAATAATATTGATGTTGTTCGGGCGCTCCTCGAGAAAGGTGCTGATGCCAATGCCCCAGCAAATAAACTTGGTGGGATGACCGCCTTACAGACAGCAGTTTCAAAAAATAACTTTGAGATGGCGGTGCTCTTGATACAACACGGTGCAGATGTCAATGGCTTACCTAGCCCCATGAGGGGGCGAACGGCGCTTCAGGCTGCTGCGGAAGGCCGACTTGTTAAGCTCTCAGAATATCTCATAGCCTGTGGAGCACGCGTCAACGCACCGGCAGCACATAACAGGGGAGTCACAGCGCTGCAGGGAGCGGCCATCAAGGGAAACATCCGCATTGTGGAGATTTTGCTCCGGTGCGGAGCAGAGATAAACGGAGCACCCGCCATTGAACAAGGAAGAAGTGCAATAGAGGGTGCGGCGGAGAATGGCAGACTCCACGCTTTGCAATTGCTGCTGAGCAAGCATCCAAATACGGAAGAATTTGATATCAGGAGAAAACGCGCGTCAAGATTTGCTCAAGCCAACGGTCAGGTGGCCATTGAGAGATTTTTGTTGGCTTATCGAAAACAGCCTCGAGTTTGATCACGATAGGGAATCAGTGGGTTGATAGATTGGATAATTTGGCTTTGGAAAAGTGGAAGATGGGCAATTTTAATTGTGTATTGATGATTTGTTTCATTTGATATTAGTTCTTCAAAATATATTCCTAAATATGAGACTCTGCTGCGTACCAATCGAAAATCGTACGTGATATACAAGATAGGAGGTATGAAGCAAATATGATGATATGTGTGGTGTTGAAGACGTAGAGAAGAGACGAGAGAAGCGGCTGTCTGGTAGTATATGACTAACAACAGCAGGATTCAGAATAAGACTTCTCACGACATACAGTAGTTAGTGGTAGACCAGCCAATGATTTATGTAATCCTTCAGTCTGGATGGTCAAAAAGCGTGATCCTTGCATGAAAAGTATGATTTCTCAACCGGTGTCACCCTATTCTTACCCGGGCGGCACCCACCGCACTACTTGCTGTGTTTTAGCTAATTATAGTGCACGGCTAATTCTCAATGCGCCCTGAGTTTTAAAAATAGCGTCGGATCTGTTCTTAGGGTGAGTGTGGGTGATATAGGTGAGAAGTCTGCAGACCGGGTGATAGAGGTGACAACGGAATAAGAGTGGGTGAGAATAGGGTGAGAATAGGTGAAGAATTCTCATCCAGATCACCCATGCCCACTTTCACCCACTTAATTCCGGGCCATAGATACAAGCCGAGTGCGCCTGTTTGGCGTGCTGTTCTTTGTTTATTAATGCTCTAGCATAAGGAGATAAAGATACATATGATTGGATGCTTTCCGTTATGATTCGATCCCCAAAACTACCCCAGCTGAAGATACCGCTTCTTGTTCAACGTGTATATATATTATGTGCATCAAAGGCTACTTGATCTAATTAGTTTTCTTTGAACATTTCCTTTGGCCAAATGTCAGGTGCGCATTTCCGGTTATCCCCGGATTCCAGACCTACGATGTATACCTGCAGCGGACAACGATGCAAACTAATCAAACAGAGCACGACCCTGCCGATCGTCACGAACATCATCGATCCAGGCATTTCAACTTGAAACTCAACTCCAACCGTTTCAACTAGCTCATCATGGCCCCCGAATCTAATCCATCCAAAGGTGGGGGGATGATGTCGCTATATGCGAATCTGCTCGACCCTTCAGCCGAGTCAACACCCGCAACGACCTCCCGCGCTCCCGTCGTCTTCAAGCAGAGCTCCGAGACCGATGCGCAAGTTGACGAGTCCGCTGCGAAAAAGCAGCAGCTCAATGCTGGTACTTTTGAATTTCTTTGATCTCATGAACGGAGACAATTGTGGCTCACCTACTCTCCACCGGACAGCTTCTTTACGATTTCAGCCCACTAAGCGGCCGCAACTGAACCAGAAACCCAAACCTAAGCCAACACTACCCAAGGCAGGGCTACCGCCCAGTGGGTTTCCACCTGCAAACCCAGCTGCAGCGCCTGTGAAGAGCAAGTTGGCAGACTGGGCCGCCACGGAAGAGGATGATTTTGACTACTATGTGGGCGAAAAGCGGCAACGAGGAGGGAGGAAGAAGCGCAAGAAGAACCGAGAGCCGCAGATGGTCATGCAAAACTGGGATGATATCTATGACCCATCTCGTCCGAATAACTACGAGGAATATCGACATAGCGATGAGAAGATTCTCGAGGTCCGCGAATGGAAGGATCGCTTGTATGCACACCGGATGAAGCGCTCGCCAACGCCCGACTCGGATAGTGACTACGACCGGCCAATGAATCGTATGCTGAATTTGCATCCCTTGGGAAACTTGTTAAACTGGATACTTACTCTGGCCTTGCAGGTCAATTCGCGCCTCCTGGGAGCTTTGCGCCGCCGCCGAACCTAAATGATATCCCGCCTCCACCTCCTGCAGATATTCCTGATGATCCCTCGGGCGAAGATGCATTTGCGCGCCGTGCACGCATGAGTCAAAACATCAACAGTGATATGAGCACATCCCATTATGCTCGGCCTCCACCTCCTCCACCCCCACCAGAAGACACTGTTGCTCCTTCTGTGGATGCCACAGGCGATGACGCCTATCTCCGCGGACTTGAGCAATCCCAGGATCAACCATCAGTCCCCCCTCCACCACGTCCCCTCGATGCCTTCCAACCCAGCTCCGCTACCATTTCCCGTGCCCCAGTCCGCTACGCACTACCTCCACCACCCGAAGACATTCCCGCTTCCGAGGCCGAACTGGAAGAAATGTTTGCGAACGAGGAACAGGCAGCGCCTGAAGATAACGAGGACGCGCCGCGCTCACGACTGCCCGGTCAGAAAGGCTTTGCCGAACGACAGCTCGCCAAGTATGGCTGGACCAAGGGCTCTGGGCTTGGTGCGACTGGTTCGGGTATCGTCAACCCACTGCAAGTCAAGGTCGAGAAGCGGAAGAAACGACCCGACTCCGAAGGTGGTGGTTTTGTCACACCTGGTGGACGCGGAAAAATTATTGGCGGCAAGAAGAAGCATGAGGTCACCAGCAAATTTGGGCCGATGAGTCCTGTGGTCGTTCTTCGCGGGATGCTCGATGGTATGGATCTGGATGAAGAATTGCACCGCGAGGGAGGTGGCTTGATGCAAGAGATTGGAGAGGAATGCAATGAAAAGGTTTGTCTGAGTTCAATGCCGTAGTTCCAATACGGGCTCATACTAATGATTTCCAGTACGGCCGAGTGGAGCGAGTGTACATTGCGCGGGACGCGGGCACTCCTATCCCGGTGTTCGTCAAGTTTACAAATGAGCTATCCGCCCTACGAGTGAGTGTATCCTGCTCCTTCGTAAAAATATAGCAGGCTTTTACTAACTTGGATGTCCAGGCTGTCAATGCACTCGAGGGGCGAATCTTCAACGGAAACGCAATCCAAGCTCGGTATTTTGACCCGGAGAAATTTGAACAGGGGGTTTATGTCGATTAATGTTCATGATGATATCCACTTTCGCTCTCACATAATCCTCTTCCGCCCATCAGGAGGCAATCTTGATGTCGAATAACCGACTTATTTGCCACCATCTAAAAATGAATTGCGGTACCAAGAAAGCCTTTTCACACAGTCCCGTTCATCTGTCCTCAAAGACCAATTGCGCTCCAAACTACCTATCGAATTTCTCTGACTCATTTAGTCATTTATATTACGAGAGATATACGTTTTGGCAGCTTTGGGAATGGCTTATGAGCATTACATTTACCAAGCATCTACCTCCTTGGGAAGCCTTTAGGAGTCCTCTTCAGGCTCTTAGATTTGGGTGTGTCTGCCTGGGACAGTCAATTTTAGCTCAGACTTGTCTTTGTCTCTTTTAAGAAGAATAAACGTATGTGTCAAGATCAAGGTAAAAGGCACCAGGCTCTCTCAGAACTTCTCAATCTATTACTAACATATACTACTGTCAGCACTTAAGAATTTGAAGGTGTCAAGAGCAAAAATCTCAGATCCCATGAAGCTTTTCGGCTTCGATTTGTGCTAGCATGACTTTAACCTCACCATCATTATACGGACTATTAGGATTACTGTTGAGAAAAGGCGTACCAGGAACATCTCCAGCTAAAAAATTGACAGGAGAAACTTGAATATAATGAGAACATTTCCAGCGCCATTTATGTAGTAATACTAAACTTCTGTATGTGGTATGAAGTCACCTTTCCTTGAAGGTGAGCACCAAGCAGTTCGCTTATAATCATGCAGGTTTCTATCTATGCACCCAAGGTTATTATTATTGAAACTTTCTTTAATACTTCCAAGTTTTGATATCTTCACTTTCTTTAGAATAGCGACTTTTTTGAGGTCCCTTCAATGTGCGACTGCGTCAAAACAAAGCTATCATAGCTTAATCCTTGCAGAGCTCGCTTACCTAAGCTCAATTGGCCGCGGGGGCGCGACCAGTCGGGAATCTCATTGATCGATGCGATTGACCTGCGCCGAGCAGCTGCGCTTTTTACGTTCCTTGACCACCTTCTTCCTCTTTCCCACTTATTCCATTTCCCCTTTGATACTCCTTATCATCCCGGGCTTCATAAAGTCCACTCCTCCCCGCCTTCATCGCTTGCTAGGACTTCATTTTCACATCAGCATCCACCACCCTTCCCAAGATGACTCTTTGCTTGAACCGCCTTCAGGAAGAGCGGTAAGTCCTTATACCTTTCCAGCAATAGCTCAAGCGTCTGCTCTACCACTCTAGAAAATGCGCTAATGGTTGATGGATCATATAGAAAGCAGTGGCGGCGTGACCACCCCTTCGGCTTCGTCGCGAAGCCCCAGCGCACGCCACAGGCTACCCTGGATCTGAAGCGATGGGAGTGTGCGATCCCTGGCAAGAAGGACACTCTATGGGAAGGATGTGTATTGAAGCTGGAGTTGATCTTTCCGGATGGTGAGTCATGCTAGACATTCCTCGCGATCGACGATCTACGTACTGATAGCTGATGATTCTTTGCGCTTCCAGAATACCCCACGAAACCTCCCAAATGTACGTATTATCACTTGCGACCGAGAATGTCTCTACACTCCTTTCTTCTGCCGAGGATTCCGAATGCTTGCCTACGTGATCCTGGCTGCGGTCACAACCTCTACCATCATCGCATCCCCAGACACGAATTCGGACTGACAGGATGATTTCTTTTGACAGGCAAATTTACCCCGCCGCTCTTCCACCCTAATGTCTACCCCTCCGGCACGGTCTGTCTTTCAATTTTGAACGAGGAGGAAGCATGGCGACCCGCTATCACCATCAAACAGATCCTGCTCGGTATTCAGGATTTGCTCAACGACCCCAACCCGGAGTCACCCGCGCAGGCCGACGCTTACAACCTGTTCAAGAAGGATCGCCCTGCATATGAGCGGCGTGTGCGACAGGTTGTGCGGGAAAACCCTCCGATGTAAGCGTGCCAGGCGATTTTTCAAAAGCATTAACGACGACGGCGCCCGAGTTTCCTGATTTTTTTTTCTTCATGAATTATTTGACTTGATATGAGCTTTCGGTGAGCGAGAAGAGAACTGGACTGCATGGTGATTTTCTTCGCACTCATCGGCGAAGGAAACGAGCATCTCTTGCTTTCTTCGCAACTAATCACGAGCGCGGCGTTACGTGACCCCAATGGAAGGCGTTTTTTTTTTATAGAGCGAACCGCTGGCATTTGCGAACCTCATCCAAGCGAAGCTCCGTGCATGAGTGCGTCATGCTTGTAAACCGCCCATATTTTGTATGCGCTTTAGGCGCTGTAAGCTTCGTATCGATCTGTTGGTGAACGTAACCGAGGGCGATGCTACCAATATAGTACTTTTCTCGTAGGGGGATATTCTTCCGGTATAAATGAGTACAAAATGCCGACTAATCAGGGCCAGGCCCAATACCAACAAAACCACTTGCCAAGTAGGTTATCTTATCGGTGACTCAATGACTCGCCGGAGAGCCGACATCGCCCCCCGCCCCGCCGCAGTAGAAAAAAAAAGCCCTCTGCCCTTGGAACCCGGATCCTCCCCCAGAACCACCGATTAGTCAATCCCTCTTCTACTCTCCTTCATCCTTCTTCTCTAATTGATTCTCCCTTCCTCTACTCACAGTTGAGTATCCTTCACGCCCATCATGTGTGGAATTTTCGCGTGTCACCAGTGCGTTGCTCCCTAGCCCTTCGTCCCTCCCACTAACTGCCCCGCCATGTCTCGGTGTTCCCCGGACGCGGCACATTTGGCCAGGTAGGGGGGATGATCGACTCAATGCTAACCCGAGGATCCTAATAGTCACCCCGATGTGCAGAAGTTCAAGTCCACGGCCCTGCGCATGGCTAAGGCGTGAGTTATCTCTTTTCTCAAGCGCAATGGCTTACTTACTTGAATCTGGAATTTGTCGCTAACCCTACCCCTCGTCAATTAGCATCCGCCACCGTGGTCCCGATTGGAGTGAGTCACAACTGGAAGCGCAAGATGCGATAATTTCAATTGGGAGCTATATGATTAACCAAAGCATTTCGCAACAGGCGGAAACTTCATTGGCGATTCGACTAGTGAGTTCAATTGGGAATCCTGGCTGTCGCGTGTCCTCGTGCTAACCCGTGTCGTCCTACAGTCCTCGCCCACGAGCGTCTGAGCATTGTCGGCGTCGGTATGTCTATCGCTTCAACAACAAGATAATTGCCGCTTTTCTTCCAGTCACTAATCATTGATTTTCTTCTTCAGACTCCGGTGCCCAGCCCCTCGTCAACGATGACGAGACCCTTGCCCTCGCCGTCAACGGCGAGATCTACAACCACCGTATCCTGCGGAAAACCCTGAAGACCAAGTACAACTTCAAGACTCACTCTGACTGTGAGGTCATCATTCCTTTGGTATGTGGCTATGGAACAGATTGGACATGTGCGGGCATGAAAGAGCAGTCGCTGATTTCTTCACTTTCAGTATATGGAGCACGGTCTTGATGCCCCCAAGCACCTGGACGGCATGTTCTCCTGGGTTCTCTGGGACAAGAAGCAGGACCGTGTTGTTGCTGCCCGTGACCCCATCGGTATCACCAGCTTCTACCTTGGTCGCTCCTCTCAGACTCCCGGCGCTGTCTACTTCGCCTCCGAGCTCAAGTCGCTCCACCCCGTCTGCGACGACATTATTGCCTTCCCTCCCGGCCACATCTACGACTCCAAGACCGACAAGCTGACCCGTTACTTCGAGCCTAAGTGGTGGGACGCCAATCAGATTCCCTCCACCCCCGTTGACTACAAGCTGCTCCGTCACTCCCTTGAGAAATCAGTCCGCAAGCGCCTGATGGCTGAGGTTCCCTATGGTGTTCTGCTCTCTGGCGGTCTGGACTCCAGTCTGGTTGCTTCCATCGCTCAGCGCGAGACTCTCCGCATGCAGGAGGCTGCCCGCGCTGCTGCTAAGAACGGCGTTGATGGCTCCGAACTGGTCGGTATTGACGAGGAGAACGACCTCTCTACTGTCACCACGTTCCAGCAGCTGCACTCCTTCTCTATCGGTCTGCCCGGCGCTCCCGATACCGAGGCTGCCAAGGAGGTTGCCAAGTTCCTGGGCACCAAGCACCATGCCTTCACCTTCGAGGTCGAGGACGGTCTGAACGCCCTCTCCGATGTCATTTACCACCTCGAGACCTACGATGTCACCACCATCCGTGCCTCCACCCCCATGTACCTGCTGTCCCGCAAGATCAAGGCTATGGGTGTCAAGATGGTTCTCAGTGGTGAGGGTAGTGACGAGATCTTCGGTGGTTATCTCTACTTCCACGCCGCCCCCAACGAGGAGGAATTCCACAAGGAGACTGTCCGCCGTGTCAAGAACCTGCACCTGGCTGACTGCCTGCGTGCCAACAAGTCCACTTCCGCCTGGGGTCTTGAGGCCCGTGTGCCCTTCCTGGACAAGGAGTTCCTCGAGGTCTCCATGGCTGTTGACCCCCAGGAGAAGATGATCACTAAGGAGCGCATTGAGAAGTACATCATTCGCAAGGCTTTCGACACCACCGACGAACCCGAGACTGCCCCTTACCTGCCTGAGAAGATCCTCTGGCGCCAGAAGGAGCAGTTCAGTGACGGTGTTGGCTACAGCTGGATTGACGGTCTGAAGGAGCACGCTGAGCGGCAGATCACCGATGAACAAATGAAGAACCCCAAGCCCGAATGGGGCTCTGATATTCCCGATACCAAGGAGGCGTATGTTTCTCACTTTTCAGTATGACTATCTGATCTTGGTTTTGACTGACAATTTTTCTAGTTACTGGTACCGCTTGATGTTCGATGAGCACTTCCCCCCTACCTGTGCCGGTACCGTCGAGCGCTGGACCCCTACCTGGTCCAAGCAGTCCGACCCCAGTGGCCGGTAAGTCATTCTCTTCAATTTCTTCTGAGTCAAACAATGCTAATATGACTTTGCAGTGCCATCGCCATCCACAACGCCAAGTACGATTCCGCCTAGATTGCGTGGAGATGAAATATAAAAAAGGGAAGGTTGTTTGTTCTTAGATATATTTTTGTTGGGCATAGATAGAGCTATGGAAAGAATGCAAGAAGTGTATATACCCAAGATGGTTTATTGGTAGAGATGTCATTCCGGGGTCACTGACACAGGAGACGTAGTTCTCTACACTAGATACGCATCTACCCACGCGATGACAACATCCCTCGGGTAAACTCGACAGCTCACCTGATTTCGCCGATCCGGGCTTACCTAAGAACTTTTTTACCGGCGGACTCTCCCGGCAACCGAGCAACGGCCAATCACAGACATTTGAACGGCCCGTGGCTGGAGCCCCTTCTCCCACCTGTCCCCAACATCAGCGCACCTCTTCTCCTTCTTTCTTCTCCTCCTCCAACGATTCTCCTCGTCTCTACACATTCATCATGTCTGCTCCTGCTGCTTTCTCCGACATCGCCAAGGCGGCCAATGACGTACGTATAGCTTCATGACATTGGAAGCTGGAAATTTTGATCGCCGAAAAAGAATTCACGAAGCTGATGGGTCACAACAGCTCCTGAACAAGGACTTCTACCACGCCAGCCCGGGTACATCTAGCTGTCCCCTACTCCCTTCAAAGCATTGCTAATTCGCCTGCAGCGTCCCTTGAGGTCAAGTCCAAGGCCCCCAACGGTGTCACCTTCACCGTCAAGGGCAAGTCCTCCCACGAGGGTTCCATTGCTGGCCAGGTGAGTTTTCTCGAGGCCCCCTCCTCCTTGTCCCCGGCCCGCGTCGCGGCACAAAATCCTCCTTCTGTGCTAACCAACGTCTCGCATCCACAGCTCGAGGCCAAGTACGTTGATGCGCCCACCGGTAAGGGCCCCATCCAGCGCAAACCACCCAAACCCGGCGTCTCCAAGGCTCGGCCCATGACGTTTTTTCTGTCATACGGCCACCTCATGTCGCGCCGGGTAACCCTTTTTGTTTTTTCAAATTCTTCCACGCATACAATAAAGCTAATGCTTCGACCCTGTCCAGGTCTCACCCTGACCCAGGCTTGGACCACCGCCAACGCCCTCGACACCAAGCTCGAGTTGGACAACAACATCGCCAAGGGCCTCAAGGCTGAGATCCTCACTCAGTACCAGCCCGCCAAGCAGTCCAAGGGCGCCAAGCTCAACCTGTACTTCAAGCAGCCCAACCTGCACGCCCGTGCCTTCTTCGACCTCCTGAACGGCCCTACCGCCAACCTCGATGCCGTTCTCGGCCACGAGGGCTTCCTCGTCGGTGCTGAGGGTGGCTACGATGTCAACAAGGCTGCCATCACCAAGTACTCCGCTGCCGTCGGTTACTCCGTTCCCCAGTACTCTGCTGCCATCACCGCCAGCAACAACCTGTCCCTCTTCTCCGCCTCTTACTACCACCGCGTCAACGCTCAGGTTGAGGCCGGTGCTAAGGCTTCCTGGGACTCCACCTCCGGTAACGCCGTCGGCCTTGAGGTCGCCAGCAAGTACCGCCTGGACCCCTCTTCCTTCGCCAAGGTGGGTATCCCGTTTCAGTTATTTATGAAGGACTACCAGATGAAACTAACCCTAATCTCCCTAATAGGCCAAGATCAACGACCGTGGTATTGCCGCTCTGGCTTACAACGTTCTCCTCCGCCCTGGTGTCACCCTCGGTCTCGGTGCCTCTTTCGATACCCAGAACCTGAACCAGGCTGCCCACAAGGTTGGCGCCAGCTTCACCTTCGAGGCTTAAATGCCTTGATGGCCGATGGTCCTTGAGAATCCTGGAGTGTGGGGGTTCTCGAGGAAGGTTGTAATTCTTCTTTGCTGCGCCGATCTTTTTCCAGTTCTTACGGACAGAATGGTGTTTTCAGTGAAGGTTTATTTACACTCCGTTTCAGATAATCTTGCGCATCGTAGTTATGCACCGCGAGCGCGCTTTGTATATCAAATTTAAAGCTTTTCCTTTGTTTGATCGAGATGTTGTTCTTTTACAGTAGTAACCCCATGGCGGATCACTTGCCAGCTACCAGAGCAGGGCATGCGTAGCAAACCGGTATTGGTATCGTACAGCAAACCTCGATGATCGTACAACACTTCAGCGAGCCTGGGTATACCTCCTCGACTCTTCATGTCTCCAATCAACAAACCCAAGACCGATCTTGAAACCAGATCTTACCTCTTCTTGCCCGTCTTCCCACTCCCACCCCCAATCTCACCACTCGCACTTGTATTGGCACTTGACGCAGCAGGCCACTGGAACAACCCCGTCATAGCACCCGCAGCCACCAAAATCCCACAAACAAACACAAACCGAAACAACCCAAACTCACCACCCGCAATAAACGAGTCCGCTTTCTCCCTCGCCGCACTTCGAGCTCTCGACGCGCGTTCCCGCCGCCGTTCATCCTCGGCTTTTTGGGTGCGGAAGTGGCCTCGTGCGTTGAAGTGGTGCAGTGGGTTTCGATGTATGAAGCCCATGGGGTCTTCTGGATCAGTTTGTGTTCCGGGCCCTTGCGAGGACGAAGCTGCACCGAAGGCACTCCCTGACCCTGAACCTGCGGTGCCAGGACCCGCCTGTCCAGCCTTGAACCCCCCATCGCCCTTCCTCCCCGTCCCCCCATAACCCCCCTGCTCGTAAAAACTAGGCGGTGGACCTCGGAACGTTCCGCGGCGATTACTCAATCCGCTCGCCGGCCTGGACCCTGCATACCCCCCGCCCGATTTGTGTAGGTTCGCGGTGTGGCTGCTATGAGATCCCTGGGGGTGGTGATGGGTGTGCGCGCGGTGGAAGCCGTGGTCCCGATCGTAGGTGGATCGTTTTTGCGGGTTGGAGAGGACTGAGTACGCGGAGGAGATCTTTGCGAAACGCTGGCTGGCGGTGGGGTCGGTGCGGTTGCGGTCTGGGTGGTGACGGAGGGATAGGGCGTAAAATTTTCTAATCTTTGGAGTTAGCTTAAGCTTGGGCTTGGGGAGAGGAAGGGGGCGGGGGGTTGAGGTTCAAGTGAAAGTGAGGTGTACTTCTTAATCTCAGCCGCAGAGGCTGTTATCGGTACATCGAGGATTTCATAATGACTTTGTTCCTTTTCCCGGCGGCGGATTGAACTTGTGGAGAATGACTGCGTTTGTAGGAGGAATTGGTATGTCGCGGGGTTGTGTCGGTGGTGCCGGTATTCGTGTGACCGTGTTGGTCGCGTGTATGTGCGGGTGGGAGTGTGGTAGCTATTAATGCGCGGAGACGAGACCAGACTCGCTGCGTGGTGTGATTGGAGAAGAGTGGTTGTTCGTGTATAAGGGGGAGGCATTGCCTCGGCCTGGGTTTGTGGATGAGGGAGGAAGGAAAGGGAGGCGAGGAGGAGAGGGAGCTGTGTGAGTTGAGTGATAAGAAAGAGATGGAGTTGCAGTGCAGGCTTGCGGGTTTGGTCGATCGATCGGAGTGGCGTCATCGGCGATTTGGTGAATGCGGAGGGTCACTACCACACTAGGTAGAGGGAATCGGATATTTCTTGATTTTGTAAGTTTGATTGATCTGGGAATCTATCGTACGATTCAAGTTTCTATTCTCGAGTTCTCTTCGTATTCCATATCACCATTGGCTGATGCTGTCCCCAAGTACTATACAAGTGTTGTTGAGCGAGTGAGCTGATGATCAGATTAGATAACGCAGTTCGCAGTGTACAATTTGCTTGATTGTGGATTATGGGGTTTCATTTAAGAATAGGCTACTACGGAGTACTAGTAGCCATATAAATCACGATTAGAATCAATCCTAGGGAATCTGCTTCTTACTTTTCTATGTACCCTTTATGTCAACGATCAATAACCTTTCCAGCCACTCCCATTCCTCGTTTTATGCCCCTTTCAAAATATTCCCGTCGACTTGATCGCTAACGCAAGAGGCTTTCTGCATTCCTTTACTTCAATATTTCACCTTTTACTTGATTCGAAAGAGGATTTCTTTTGAACTCCCGGCCTCCACTACACTTGTAAGACACGCTCTCAGTGAGTCCATACAAGATTTAAAGGCTGGTTTACAAGACATGCTGGCGAGGCCACCACTTCCCATCCTGACCGTCATCTATCAGGATATCAGAGCGGCTGAAGAATCAGAGAGAGGCGGTCAACTGCGAGATATTTACCAGCCCAATTTGTGACCGTCGAGTTTACGTGGCGGCACGGCAATGGTAAAGATACAAATGTCCTCCTCACGAGAGTTACTGTTCCTTTCGGACCCTCACTTTGCAACTGCCCTTCATTTAAAAGATACTCTTGTACCCGTCTATCTGATATCGTCATTTTGAAAATAGGAGATGAGGAAACAAAAGTGTTCTGCTTACAAGTCCGCGTCGTATCGCTTCATTTGCGAGTTTTGTTCCCGGTTCGACGTTTGGGGGATGATCAAGATAAAGGCCTGCAAGAGAAGAACAGATCCTCTCTTACTCATAGTATACCTTACACATGGCAGAGAGAAGGAAGAGCGCTCAGGGAACATTGATTCGCAAAGGTGCTGTCCGGTTGCTCTTCCAGAAAGGCGCCACGATGTCCTATGCAAGCAACCGGGGTCAGAAGCCATTGGCCAGAGCTATCATGTAAGACAACTTTAAAAATTTTCGGAACTTTCTGGGGTTTTTTTTACGAAGGATGCTTTTCTTTGGATGATATTGAATCTCTAATTTTGAAGGCCGAAGACTACCCACCGCGACTCCGCTAGATTCTTATCTAGGTAATTCTAGCGAAGGGTAATCTTCCATCCATTTTAGAAGAAAAAAACCATAGCTTGATTTACAAAATCATCATTCTTGAAGAAAGCAGATGTTTTCAGAAGGTCGGAACAAGAGAGGAATATCTGCATAAATAAGGATTCTGTATATTTGACTACGCTAGATAGATGTACGAAAACGCTTAAGAATCTAAATTATTAACAATCAGAACCAAGATCAATCAATTCAGAGGTTTTTTGAACTTTGGAGGTTAATGTCACCAAAACACACAAGAATCATGGTCTTTCTATTGCAATTTCAAGGAATTTAGTGCGGCCCTATGACCGCATAATAAATCTCGTGCACAGCGATGAAGGCATGAGTTGAAGCACGACATTAGATAAGATCACATCTGCCATCAAGAAACAAGATCATTTGATAGCGCTATTATGATTGCGACGACCCTCCCAGAATTTCAAAAGTATAGACAGAGTACCTCAAAAAAGCCATTAGCGTTGGAGAACACTCCGTCATTAAGCGGCGGGCCGTATCTTATCGGCTGCGAAAATCTTTCCCCGACATCCGAGTTGCCTCCCCTCTTCTTCCTCCTCCACTTCACTTGCAAGTCCTCCATACAACACAATGGCAGCCCAGGCGACCGAGAAGCTGGAGCAGCTGGATCGTGAGTTTGATCGCTACTGATCCCGCATTCCGTCGGTACTCATCTAACTAACTTTCTAGTGAACGGCCAGAACGGCGCCCATGCCGACGCCCCTGCTGCTGGACAGGCGGCCCCCGAGGCAGAGGACGATTCTGACGACGACCAAGAAGATGGAGAAGGTGCACCAGATGCTGGCGCAGCTGGAGGTATGTCATTTATTTTCTATTCAATCCGTCTTGGAAACCCCGCTTTCCGACCCCGCACCCGTAAAGTTTCGAAATCGAGGTTAACAATTGTGTCACACGACAGCTGCCAAGAAGAAGAAGAAGCGCAAGTCTAAGAAGAAGAAGAAGGGCGGTGCCAAGGTCCAGAGCTCCCCACCTCGAGTCCCTGTATCCAATCTTTTCCCCAACAACGTATACCCCGAGGGCGAGATCGTCGAGTACAAGAACGACAATGCCTACCGCACAACCAACGAGGAGAAGCGCTATCTCGATCGCATGAACAACGATTTCTTGCAGGAGTACCGCCAGGGTGCCGAGGTCCACCGTCAAGTCCGCCAGTATGCACAGAAGAACATCAAGCCTGGCCAGACTCTGACTGAGATCGCGGAGGGTATTGAGGATTCCGTGCGTGCTTTGACGGGCCATTCTGGTCTGGAGGAGGGCGATAATCTCAAGGGTGGTATGGGTTTCCCTTGTGGTCTGAGCATCAACCACTGCGCAGCTCACTACACTCCCAACGCCGGCAACAAGATGGTCTTGAACCAAGGGGACGTCATGAAGGTCGATTTCGGTGCGCATATCAACGGTCGCATTGTGGACAGTGCGTTTACCATGAGCTTCGACCCCGTGTACGATCCGCTTCTGGAAGCAGTCAAGGATGCTACCAACACCGGTATTCGGGTATGTCTTACCATCAAAGGCACAATGAAAAAATGGAGTACCTCTAACCTGTCTCTAGGAAGCTGGAATTGACGTCCGTATGAGTGATATCGGTGCCGCCATCCAGGAAGCCATGGAAAGCTACGAAGTCGAGCTGAACGGAACCATGTACCCCGTTAAGTGTATCCGTAACTTGAACGGTCACAACATTGAGCAGCACGTTATTCACGGTGGCAAGAGCGTGCCGATTGTCAAGGGCACTGACCAAACGAAGATGGAGGAGGGCGAAGTTTTTGCCATTGAGACTTTCGGCAGTACCGGCAAGGGTTACGTCCGGGAAGATGTTAGTCCTCCAAGCTACACTGTGTGATTAATTGGTTACTGACCTCTCATTAGATGGAATGCTCTCATTATGCTCTTGCTGCGGATGCACCTAACGTGCCCCTCCGTCTGTCGTCTGCTAAGAACCTGTTGAACGTGATTCACAAGAACTTCGGCACTTTACCTTTCTGCCGACGCTATCTTGACCGATTGGGCCAGGAGAAGTACCTCCTCGGTGTATGTTTATCTACTCAATCAACCCCTTCCGAGAGTGTAGACTAACTCAAATACAGCTGAACAACCTGGTCTCCTCCGGCATCGTCCAAGACTACCCGCCCCTTTGCGATATTAAGGGCTCCTATACTGCTCAATATGAACATGTATGTCTTCCCACTTGACTTGATCCTTTATTTGAGGCTAATCCAAATTTACAGACCATTGTGCTCCGCCCCAACGTTAAGGAAGTCATCAGTCGTGGAGATGACTACTAGGCTTGAATGATATATGAACTAGTTTAGAAACCAAAAACAACCTTTCATTAGGAAATTTCAGCTACGATTCTTTACCTAGCAATCCCGTGCGCCATTATACGTCCCTTGTATGGTATGGTATCTTCGGGTACAATAGATTGACTTACGACTGATAGGCCAGGTGCAGTTTGAAGTTAGATTATGATTTTCATTCTCTTCATATGTAGCAAGGAAAGAATTGAAGCTCTAAGATTTAATCACGGCAACAGAATGCTGAAAAGCTTACGTCCTTCTATCAGGCCCCATCGAACATCAAAAATACTTCGAATATGATCCCTAACCGCGCAACAATGCCCGGCCATAATGAGAGCGACGAAATCAGCGATGTCCTCCTGACTGATACGAGCTCGGCCCAGAAGCTGAATGACCGCACAAAGCGTCTTGCCAGTCGCAAGGACTTCATCCACGATAACCACTTGAGAGCCTTTAGGATCAGATACCATCCGAGTCTCCTTCGAACAACTTGAAGCCGAAGACAATATAGTTAGTTCTATGATGCTTCTTTTCTCTTCTCAGGAACAAAGACTAAAGTAATTAGCAGGGACTTATCAATTATATCTATATACATTACAGATAACTACGATCTATTTCTAGAAAAATAGAATTCATTATAGTTTGGTATTAAGCAGAAATATTTAGGAAATTAATACAGTTAACCATCACTAGTGTGGGCAAGAGCTAAGTTTAAGCCCTAACACCACGAGATCTTGCATCAATCTCCCACCTGCCTAACGGAAAACTGGATACCATAGCATGTGTAAGTTGATAATGCACCTGCAAAAATGCTTGCGCTTAGAGTACCGCTAATATGGCCCTTAGACCACTGTCTAGTTAAACAGAGAAAAGCTAAAGACAGAAAATCGTGGATTCATGAAGTTTAAATTAAACTACTTTGAGAGCTACAGGAGGATGTCACAGACAGAGAAAAAGACGACCCTGACATCCTTGGTGCGAACAGCAACTCCAACAGATTGGAGCTGAGGTTACAGTAATGAACCTGAAAACGGCTTGCATCAGGTGAGGTCAGCCAACCGGACGGAGTACTGGCAAGGGTATCTCGAATTCCGCCGCCGTACCTTCCTCCATGACCGACTGGATGAGTACCTAGTGCTCCGCCTCATGGTGAAACCCGTTGGTACGTGAGGAAAGAAACCGGAACAGGCCCAGGAAGACTAGTGTCCCGCGCCACGATGCAGCATCTCGGCCCACTATCCAAACAAAAGCCAATCAGTATCCAGATAAAAAGCGGGATCTTCTGTCGAGACATGAAGTGGGACTTTCCCGCTAAGACATGGGTTACAGTAGGGGATTCATATTGGGACTTTGAATGCTTTTCTTCACGTCAATGATGGATATTTTCATCGCATCGGACTCAGGATGATTGCAATATTACTCCGATGGTTCATCCGCAGATCATGTGTATACGCATGGGCTTAGGCTCCACAATCCACTACCTAGCTCGGATTAATATAGCCAGTGTAATGGATTATCGGTCGCAATGGGGATTCTGGATGCTTGCTGGCGCGATGTTCTCATCACCACATTCTACAGATAGAACGTGCGATTAGTCCAACCAAATACTTGAAGACAAGCTGCTGCGCCCTGTAATCCTGCAAGGGTCTGGTCGTCCAGAAGGCTGCTGCCAGGAAAAATGACCCACTGATATTGTCCAGCTAGCTACTAGCCACATTTCGCTAGATCCACTCGCTTTGCACAGGTTTATGCGTCCCTTTTCTTATGTCACACCACGATCACCAATACACATATCTTTGATCCCATTCGCTCTGCCCTATACTACTCCATACTGTCTTGGCTTAGTCTGACAACTCCTTATCAGCTCCCGAATTTTTTTTGGCCCCCCATACTATTTCCTTGTTTTATTATCACTACACTACGCAGTAACTAGTTAGGGTTCGATTTTCTATCACTAAGCCAGACAATAGGTATTCAGAATTGAATATTAGTCTAAATTGTACTTTTCTTCAATGTTCTTTCTCCTAGTCCTTGGCAATTTCCTAATATTCAAAATGTTATTCACCTGCTAGGATTCGAATATTTATACACTTGAGTATTAATTTCAACAACAAAAATCTATATTGAAATTATTTGAACTAGTTTAAATGGGTAGAATCCGCTAGATAGATCATTTATTCCCCCCAGGGCCCCCATCTTACATGGAACGGGTTTCAATTCCCTGCCGTTTTTATGAATTGGGGAAATCAATTTTGTCACTTCCCCGCCCCGGCCTAATACTTCCGTCCACAAAACGCCACGAGCTTGGATCCAGCGCTTGGCAAAGGCTTGAATATAACATGGGGCCAGTTACAATCCTCCCGAGGGGGAAGTCCTCTTTACGTTGAGAGGCCTCAAAATTGAGTGTGCTCTTCTCGTCCATTGCTGCGTTTCTTCGATGACAACAACAACAAAAATGACCAAAGAGATGACCTTGTAAGCCTTCGGTCTCCATTCTGAGATCCGCACAACTGGAGCATTAGTGACACCACTTTGGATAGTTACCATCTGGACGCTTAAACGAGTTGGCAATAGGCGCCAAACGTTTAAGCTATTATCCACGTCTATCTAGCATGCAAATGTATCATGCCCGGGTGGCTTGGTGAGAGCACTAGATTGTTTATTGACGGTCGAGACTGAAGTAACTTCCGTTGTACTTGGGTAAATAAGAAGCATGCCACTGCAGTGGTTACTCCACAAGAAGATTCGGGAGGTCCAAACACTGATGTTTCCAGCAAGTGGAGCCAAGGAACTCTCGCGGCATCCACTAATGCAGGCGCCTGTGCCCAGATAGGTGTTCAACGGTGGGCCCGGGGGCCGTCGGAGCTTATCTGGGCTAAGCCTCCGCCTGGATGATTCTGGCCAATAACTAGGCTAGGCTTCAAGTAGCCCCCAAGGCTACGACTTGTACATTATACACTAGTGGAGTAAGTGGGAAACTAAAGTCTGTGGGCACCTAGGCAGGGGGAAAATGGTGGACGCCTGGGCGCGGGTGTTTTGCCGTCTGTCACAACCAGGGCCGTCTTTCGATTCTTCCACAAATCTTCCACATAACAGGCGCCCACAGCCATGGAGACAGTCGATCCATCTGTTGACCTGGCTTCAAACATGCCCGCCAATACAGAAAATGATGAGAAAGCCTTGCCTTTAGAAAAAGAAGAGACAGTACCTGAGCAGCAAGATCCCGAGCCTGAGCCCGACTTGAGTGTATGGCAGCAAATCCCCGTTTTCATCGCTATGAGCTTGGGCATCTTCATTCTAGGACTCGTATGTTCCCTCTTCTTCAAGGAGGTTGCGAGGTTTCGCTAACCATTTTGGGTACGCGTTTAGGACAACACGATCGTTGGCACCGCCACACCAAGGATAAGCGATGAATTTAACTCTATTACTGACATCGGCTGGTATGGCTCGGCCTACCAATTAACAACCTGCTCAACGCAATTTATGTTCGGTAAACTGTACACAATTTTCCGAGTGAAATGGCTCCTGGTCATCTCGGTTGTAATTCTCGAACTCGGATCCATCGTCTCTGCTGCTGCGCCCAATTCGGCTGCTTTCATTGTTGGCCGTGCAATTGCTGGCTGTGGCGCTTCGGGGATTCTCAATGGTGTTCTGATGTCAGTAGAAGAACTGTTCATCAAATATACTCAGCAGACTGATGTGATGATCTAGTGCTGGTTCGACTACATTGCCGTTGCGCTGGAGACCAATCTTTAATAGCACTGTCGGCGGGCTGGAGTGTATTGCCATGATTGTAGCCCCTGTGATTGGCGGCGCTTTGACAACAGATGTTACTTGGAGGTGGTGGTAAGTACTACTTCATTCTCATCGCTATCTTCATGTCCTCCAGACTGAGCATACCCCTCGCTGATGCTGCTTGATTGCCAGTTTTTCGCTGAACGTCCCGATAGGCGGGTTCACTCTAGCCATACTAATTTTTGTCTTCAAGCAGCCGCCGGATCAAAAGGGTACGGATGAGTCGTCGATGTCAAAAATCAAGAAGCTCAACATCTTAAGCCTGCTCATATTTACCGGCAGCATCATCTGTCTGCTGCTTGCCCTCCAGTGGGGCGGCACAACATACCCCTGGAACAGTGGAAAAGTGATCGCGCCTTTAATTGTCGCAGGCGTTTCATTTGCCGTGTTCCTGGCGTATGAGAGCCTTCGCGAAGGCGAGGCTATGATTCCGCGCTCGGTAATTTTCAATCGAACAGCAGGCTTGTGTATGCTTTATGCGTTTTGTTCCTCTGCTGCATTTAACATTATTGACTACTACGTGAGTTCTCCGACACGAAATTCCTTGCATGTGTATCCAACAGGCCCACTAACCGCCATATCATACTCATAGCTGCCGATCTGGTTCCAAGCAATCAAAGGCGCAACGGCCGTCAAATCAGGGTTAATGCTGCTCCCATCAATCATTGGGCTCTCAGTGGTAGCCATCAGCTCGGGCTTCGTCCTCTCCTTCATCGGGTATTACACACCGCTGATGTTACTGGGCTCCACCATGATGGCAATAGGCTTCGGCTTCCTAACAACATTCAAACCCTCGACCACCCATGCCGCCTGGATCGGGTGGCAAGTGATGCTGGGCATGGGCGCTGAATTGGCATTCCCACAGCCGTGGTCAGCGATCCAGACAGCGCTGCCAGAAAAAGATGTGCCCCTCGGACTGGCAGGCGTGGGATTTGGAATCAGCTTTGCCGCGGCAGTTTGGATATTTAGTAGGCATGATGAACTCTCCTGTCGTCCCGCTGTCACTATTTCCCCCTTTCGTATATTCTATGATATCGGGGAATTATAAGTTTTTTACCTCAATACGGATCCGTTCTACCTAGTAGACGGTGGTTTATGATATCTATTGTTAGAGTCATGGTAAACGGATTCATATTCTCATATACACCCCAAATCTACCTAACACTTCTGGACAAGCCTTGAGAACAAACATCTTGATTGAACTAGCGCTAGTACCCTAGGAATGCCCGTTTAAGTGCGCCTTATCGCCTCGGCCCTTGAAGGTTTCATGACTGATTGGCGTACATTCTATGATGAGTTGAACGGATTAAAAACAAGTTTTACCTTACAGTAGTCGCACCTCATAGTCTGCGCGGAGTCTAGTAATTATCGCGATTAGTCTAGTTCAAGATTATAATTGCATAAGACGGCGCTAGACCGATTTCAGGATAAAGAAATGACGAGAGATATTAAGCTCTTAATGTACATAACGGCGCTTTAACGACCTACTTTAGTTTTTGTTTAAAACACCGAAAATAATAAAGTTCAGGGCAAATTCTACGGTTGTCCTGCTGGATTTAATAAAGGCGTTCCTTTAAAATATAGGTATAGACGTGTATATCGTCTTTGTGCTAGTTGCAGATAGCTTTTAGTCCTAAAGAGGTAATTGTGCTTCGTCGGATAACGGGATGTATTATACGAATAGAACCATCAGTAACACCGCGTGATATATTCAAAGTTATAGAGTCGGTTTATACTACTAGAAGGGTAGCATAGCCCCTATAAAGGACTGAGAAGTCTCTTACTCGTGGACGAATTCAAATTGTCGTAATTGTAATAAATCTGTCAACCATCCTCCAATATATACAAGCGAGGATGTTCTAGATATCTATAACTGCAATCTTCTTCCAGAGTTATAGATTCACGAACGCACAAGAGAACAATAACAACATGTCTCAGTTTGTATTTACGATACTAGATGATCGGCTGCCGTCCTATTTGAAGCCAGATTTTCATAACCTAAACTACGGGCAAGTACCCTTTTGCTCACGTCTTCATAGAAAGTTGGATAATCCGGCAGATCGAAAAGTCGTGCTAAGACACTGCATGTACATTTTTGAAGGGAAGATGATTGTTCATGACACGGCATGCATAAACAGCTCGTGCTCTAGCTGCAGCAGAATGCTCGAATTAGCGAAAATGTGAAGGCCCACATTTATCCCTTCCTGCTGGGTAGACTTTGAAATGGTTTGATGATGGCAGAGTGTTGCCTATCATTCACCCCTGGCCCATAGTTAAGCCAAGCCTATCAGACCACCCAACTCTCCTGTGTCGCCCCACGTGGAGCATCTGTTCCGCCTTTTCCAGGCCCGCGCATTCCCTCTGCGACCGACACTTCTTGTCCAGCTTCACACTCTCGGTCAATTCTCATTTACATTCGTTGACCATGCCTTCGGTCATTGAAACTACCTCTCCGCACCTCCGGGTGTCAGCAGCCAAGGCGGCCGCGGCATCATCGTCAATCCCTGCGACTACAGAAGCTGCCCCCACTAGAATCTCGCCGCCGGAGACTTCCTCAGTCGAGGACCATTTCTTTTGGACGTATACAGAGGAGCCACATCGGTCGAGGCGACAGGCAATTATCAAGGCTCATCCAGAGGTATGTCGGTCTCTTTCAGGATTGTTTTCGGAACTGCAGCCCCTGGCTCGGGAGGTCTTCCAGCCCGCGGTTGCGGAGATAGCAACATTGGTTCCTTGGTAACTTTCCACCGTGCCTGAACCGCAATGCTGACTCCTATTTGGACCTCCAGGTTACAAAACTCTGCGGCCCTGAACCACTGACGAAATGGGTTGTCCTCCTCGTAGTGTCTATCCAATTGACCTGCGCGTATCTCCTCCGCAATACCTCGATCCTTGACTGGCGATTCCTGGCTACGGCATACGTGGTGGGAGCTACGGCGAACCAGAACTTGTTCCTCGCTATTCATGAGATCTCCCACAATCTGGCCTTCCGGTCGCCCTTGGCCAACCGTATCCTGGCCATTTTTGCAAATATCCCTATTGGATTGCCTTACAGTGCTGCCTTCCGGGTGAGTTCCCCCCCGTACTACAGTCAGTAAGGACGGACAGGAATACTAACATACAACTCTACAACAGCCCTACCACCTCACCCACCACAAATCCCTCGGAGTTACCGGTCTAGACACTGACCTCCCCACCGCGCTGGAAGCGTTCTTCCTCAACTCCCTCCTCGGCAAGACATTCTTCTGCACATTCCAGATCCTCTTCTACGCCATTCGGCCCATGTTCATTTACAGCCCACCCTTCACCTCAATCCACCTCCTAAACCTGATCGTGCAACTCTCTTTTGACTACGCCCTCACCAAATTCACTGGCTCCCTCCAACCATTCTACTACTTCATTGCAAGCTCCTTCCTGGCCGGCTCCCTGCACCCCTGCGCAGGCCACTTCATCGCCGAGCACTACTTCTTCTCGAACGTGAAAACCGGCGGCACAGAATCCCTCGCCCAACTCAAGCAAAAGCCCGCCTCTAAGATCGATGCCTCGCATCCTCTGGCCGAGCTAGCTCCGCCAGAGACCTACTCTTACTACGGCCCGCTGAACATTTTGACGTATAACGTGGGCTTGCACAATGAGCACCATGATTTCCCTGCTATCCCCTGGACGAGATTGCACAAGTTGCATGAAATTGCGCGGGAGTTTTATGAGCCGCTGCCTTGCCACCGGAGCTGGGTTTGGGTCATCTGGACTTTCATCCTGGACAAGGATGTTGGTCCGTGGTGCCGGGTGAAGCGTGCCCAGGGTGGACGTGTGGTTGGCGGTGGTGGTTCGGGGAAGACGTACAATGGACGGGGTGGTGAGGGTATCTCGGCTGAGTCGGCGGGTCCGGCTGGCGAGGAGGGTGATGGGTGGAAGGAGAGCGAGATTCAGTGTTGAATGGATACGGGTAGTTCCTGGACTTTCCCTTTTACACATGTTATGACCTGTAGATTTAAACCAAAATGACAACCTTTTTCTTTAAAATCATGGATTCGCTCTTGAGACTGATTCCGCAGTACCTTCCGTTTACTTCGTACAAGTTCGCCCGGTGAGACATATTCGAGTGCTCGTGGAGGCTGTATATTGTACGGCAGAAGCCGATTGACAGCTCTGAATCTAGACACCACGAGCTACCACTGATTTTCGTTCCGATTGGTCGAGAACACTACATCTCAACAAAGGTGCTATCTTGACATACAGTGGAAGCAATGATATGAATTATTTTCCACGGTTCGACTATCATTATGACACAAGAGAGAATCGAAGTACTTAGTCCGTTGATCATAAGATATTAGACAGGAGAGGAAATGTAAGGAAAAGCCGTACGGCGGGGGCCTGAACAGAATGGGACCAGGAGCTTCGAGCTGATCGAGAGACTCACACAAGACCGGGTAGAACATTGAAGGAATATGGTATGGAAACCAAGAGGAATGGAAACTGGAGAAAGGAAAAAGGGAACAGGCAGAAATCACACTAGAGGCTGATGCTGGAATAAAAACGGCAGGGCTCATCGAGAGACACAGGAGAGTGATAGGGCGCGGGACGATTGTTCGCGGGTAGGGGAGGCGTTGAGACGTGATCGGGTTCGTAAACACAATGGGGACCATGGCGCAGCATGGTCCATCCACGCAACGAGTCTAAAAGAAGAAGTAGGCAATCAAGAAGCTGAGGAGGCATAGCCCGGCGACAGTTTGAACAGACACTCCAGACTCGGTCTGTGTGTGTGATTGCTGAATTGTCGCGGGGGCAACTGGCGCCTCGCTGCCAGTCTTGCGCTGCCGCAAGCCCTGATCTGCGATTCGGTCCTTGAGCCTTTGGATCTGCGCATTGGCCTCGGCAAGCTGGGCCGCCACGTCGGAGGAGGAGGGAATAGCGCTGGCGACGGCGGCCTTGGTCTTTGCGGAGGAGGAGCTGGACTCGATCTCGGGGGACTCGGGCTTGATGGCTTTCTCGGTGAAATCGGGAGCGGGGACCGGAGATGGTTGCTCGACGGGGGCCTTCTTCGCAAGACCAACGGCTGGGGTCTCATATTTTCCACCGGGAGAATTGTACGCAGGGGGTTCCTCCTCCAACACCTGAATATGGATGGTTAGAGAAGCGCGCGAGGTCTGTTGATTGCAGATCAACTTACGCCGTCAGTTGGGTGTTGCTGTTCCGGAGAGGCACCCGAATCAGCTGGGAGCCAGTTCACACGGATTTTGCGCTCGATAACGGCAGATTTGGACGCCTTCTCGAACTGTTGTTTATCAAGTGATCAGTGTAAAGTCCCCGAGCGTTCTGTTTCCGAAGGTGACGTACGATGGAGGTAACATTGGAGTATTCCATATCACCACCGCTGATTGCGACAGACTGGACCAGGAACTTGTCCTTGCACTTCTGGTCCTCGGCGGGCTGCTCCTTCATAGCCTGCAGTAGGACTATTCATTCCATCGTGTCAGTTTCGTAGCACTTGGCGCTTATCGGAGGCGGATCTCGAACCTTGGACATCAACTTGCTTGCCGGGCTCGATACGGCCGGAGTTCGGGCGAACGCAATAGCTAAAGCAAGGTTAGTGATCAAAGCGGACACAAAAATATGTGGAGAAGGGAGCGAGTGTCACATACTGCTTAGGAGCAGTGGTTTTGACCTGTCGCACAACAAGTGAATCTCATGTTAGCCGCGGTCTCCGGGGTACCTCACGGGGTTCTCTAACGTGCCTTGAAGACCAGGGGATCCTGGCCGGAGTTGCGCAGGCGAAGCATCTGGCATACTTCATGGTCGAAAGGGCCTATATGTTTCAGAGAACCTGTCAGTGTCTTGTGCAAGTCTAGGGTGCCAAATTCCGGAGCTCACGCTTGAAGCCCAGCTCGGGGGGATCGAGTTCAATGGACATGGTGATCGTGGAGATGTGGAAATTTGGAAAGAGAGATCGCGTGGGATGCGCTTCAAAATGCGAGGTTGCCGCGACGAGGTTGCGATTGCGGTCAACAAAGGTGAGGGGAGATTAGGTGTGCTATCAAGGAAGTCGGCGCCTCAGGAGTTGATTGTTGTCCACCTGTTTGGCCGGGGATATCGCTGACTCAGCAGTCAGGTGATGTCACCATGCCTTCGCAAACAGGACCTTTGTCCCAATCTACAGGATCTCGATCTTTTCCTTTTGGGTTTAGGGAAATACCACCAGTGCCAATACTCTAGCATATGTGGTACTGCCTCGGTGTACAAAAATCTCCATCCTCGGGATGCAGAGCCAATTGTTCGTGGTACCCGCATGTGACGTCCTCTGTGGTGGAGACTTTGTGATCATCATTCAATACCTCCATTGCGCAGTTTCCACAAGACCGATCTAGCCCTTAATAACGCTATGAAGCTATACAATCTTCAAGTAAGACTACTGGATGAAGCTCTCTTAGCATTTTCCACCGTAGAAACGAAAGCTTCTTACACACTAGATTCGTCCGCACGAGGGCACTAAGCTGTACACATGGATGCTGCTGACAGGCACACCCGCTGCCGACGTGCATTATCCCGGTGCTATCTACCTAGTCAGCACCACACTTGACCCGAATAACGGAATTATCCTACTATGGGCCATTAAATATGCCTCATTTAACTGTCTTCAAGCAAGCAACCATGCAGAGTGGATCTTGGGCTAAACCGATGGATGGATAGCACCTAGTCATTAGTACATTACTGACATAAATATACCACCTTGACTATTAGCTCATTCTGGACCCAAGAAAAGATTGTCAATCTATGCTACACAATCCCGAACAGATAAATGCATTTCCTGAATACAGCCATACTTTTTAATGGAATTGAAGATGACAGCTCTCCTAGACATACCTCCTGGTGTCGTCAATTTGCCCTGCAGTGCCTTAAAAGCACAGATTGCGGAGCAGGCCCGCACTTATCGCTCGCCGCCTTCGCGATACGTCACCCAAGAGTTCCAGCTCTTACCCACACCACCACTTGCCTCACATTCTCCATTATCGGTTTCGAACACCACTTACTCTCCTCTCCGGCGTCAAAGACGTCATCTTGCTCAGTGAACCCTCCTACTGGTGCCATTTTGTAGCCTTCAGCGCTTTCACTTTCGAGATCACACCATCCTCCCCCACCTCGTTGTCACCAACGCTATCCAACATGGCTTCCGATCTAGATCAGCTCATCGAGATGGGGTTTGATAAGGAAAGGGCTGAGCTGGCGGTGAAGAAGACTGGTGGCCGTAAGTTGTCAAACCTCATGGCTAACGCCGGTGCGGTGTCTTCTAACAAAGTGGACAGTGCAAGGGGCACTCGAGTGGCTGGAAGAGCACCAGGACAAGTCTCTGGAAGAAATCAAAGCATCGCAACAAGACGAAGACGAGGAGGCACCAGCTCTCAAGCCCGGCGAGGAAGCGCGCAGCTTGGTTTGCAACGAGTGTGGCAAGAAGTTCCGAAGCACGGCACAGGCTGAGTTCCACGCCTCCAAGACTGAGCACACCGACTTCTCCGAATCCACTGAAGAACTTGCGCCGTTGACCGAGGAGCAAAAGAAGGAGCGATTGGAAGAGTTGAGGCAGAAGCTCGCAGCTAAGCGGGCAGCGCAAGCGGAGCAGGACAAGATCGCCCAGAGGCAGAATGAGGTGAGTGGTGTTCTGGACGGTTGGTGAGGATTCGCTGACCTATTCGTAGAACATCCGTCGGAAGAATACGCAGGAAAATCAGGATGTGAAGGAGGCACTAGAGAGGAAGCAGAGGCAGAAGGAGGAAGCAAAGAAGCGACAGGAGAAGTTGGATGACCGGGCACACTTGGCGCGAGTTAAGGCACAGATTGAAGCCGACAAGGAAGAGCGCCGTCGTAAGGCCGAGCGTGAACGTGCTGAGCGTGCTGGTGTGGCCGTTCCTCAAGCGGCCGCCGCTGCTCCGACGCCCGCTGCACCTGGCCCTGTTGCATCTAAGCCTGCTTCTGCGTATACTGAGACTCGCCTGCGTTTCCAGACCCCCAAGGGCAATATTATGAAGACCCTTCCCGTGAGTATGACTCTCTTTGAGGTCGCTGCTGCCCTCAAGGCGGATGACGGCCTCGAGGTTCAAAGCTTCACTCAGACCTTCCCGAAGAAGGTCTTTGATGCTGAATTTTTCGGAGAGTCATTGAAGGATCTTGGTCTCGTGCCTAGTGCCAGTCTTATCGCTCAATGATATAGCGCCGCCACAGCTCTGGAATGGACCTTGGCACATATCGCTTGTGAATAATGAGTACGAGTAAAGAGTAAATTTAGCATTTGATGTTGATTAGAGGCAAGGTTAGACTTGCTAGAGAAAATATGCTTCCTTTGGTAGACTTTGGATTAACTCCAAAATCTCGACTACGGCAAATAGCCCCAATTTAAGTACGGTAATACATTTGAGGCTCTGTTGTGACCATTTGGCTGCCTAGCTTATCAGCGTCTATCGCCACGTGATATCGCGACCGCTCGCGCGAGGTGTAAGACGCGCTCGACACGCTCTATCACCAACATCAAACACAAACCGACACCCGCACAAAATGCCAGCGTAAGAATATCTCCAGAACCCGGAACCCATGAATTCACCAACTGATCGTTCATTTCCCAGTGTCGGCGATCAACATCGCGGTGGCCCTACAGCCATTAGGATGCCCAATGGTCCGGGTCCCGTTCTTACGAACCCATTCGAGGAACCCGAACGCCGGATGAGCGAATACACTGCCATGCAGATTGCCACACTCCAAGCACGTCTGGATAGGAAGCTTGGGCCAGAATACATCTCTTCACGACCTGGGGGTGGCGGTCAGAAAGTGCATTATCTCTCGGCGGATAAATGCATTAACCTCGCAAACGAGGTGTTTGGGTTTAATGGCTGGTCGAGTTCAATTCAGAGAGTTGATATTGATTTTGTGTGTTGCCATAATCTGCCTCTGGTTGATTGCTTGACTAACGTCTATGGACTAGGTTGACGAGAATGAAAATACGGGGAAGGTCAATCTTGGACTATCGGTTATTGTGAGAGTCACGCTTAAGGATGGATCATTTCACGAGGTACTGTGCAGGAAGATGACGCTCGTTGGAGAATATCGGCTGATGTCATTCACAGGATATTGGCTACGGTCATATCGAGAATTGCAAGGGCAAAGCGGCTGCATTCGAGAAGTCCAAGAAAGAAGGAACGACAGATGCTTTGAAGCGTGCCCTGAGGAACTTTGGAAATGTCCTGGGAAATTGTGTTTATGACAAAGATTATCTTTCTAAAGTCACCAAGATCAAAGCTGGGCCCGTGAGTGCTTCATCTGTCGCCCTGAAAAAGGCGCACCTGCTTACCCTTTCCACAGGCTCGATGGGATGTTAATGACCTCCATCGTCATCCGGACTTTGCACCGATCAAAAGAGAACCCGCCCCGAATAACAAAATGGTGGAAGATGATGACTTGCCCCTTCCACGTCCAGTTGAGCCTGCGAAAAGTAGTGCTCTAAGCCACACGGCAGGGTTTGACGGTGATGGTGAATTTGGCAGTGTGTTACTATTACACCAGCGAAATGTCATTCAGATTTCACTGACAGGAATATAGGTGACGTTTTCGACGAAGCCGACTTTGTGGTGACAGAAACGGGAAATCCCGACGAGATTGTGATAGAGCCGGAGCAACCTCAACATCCACCGACTCCCATGAATCGCCCTTTCCCTCAAAGAGCACCGCCGCCGGGCCGATTTGACTCTAATGTCACACCTTCAAAACCCGAGCGATGGAGTGGTGCCAGTAACCCTGCTGCAAGACAATCATTACCTCCAAACGTGCGACCGAACCCATCTATAGCCGATCAAAGACGACCAATGGCTGCGCCAGGCCCGCCAAATAACATGCCCAATAATAGACCGACTGGCCTGCCTCAGCCAATGCCGAATGTCAGCGCACAACCTCCGATCAAAAGAGAGCCAACTCCCACATTCAACCAAGACAACTCAAATCAGGCTCCCCCTCCAACCGTGGGGTTCTTCTCCGCCCGAGCAGCTGATCAGCTGCGAGATAACCCAAATGCAGCACCGATACCTGGATCACAATTTGACCCTCATGCGGAGAGCCCATCTATCCGCAAAACTGCTGGAATTGATCATACCAAAACAGTCGCGGTCGTGAGAACCGGAAACGGTGTCTCACCAGCCCCGGAGAAAGGACGCTCACGAGATTTTGTCAACCCCGCAACGACCCTGCAAAACCGGGTCGGCGGTGGAGGACCTCCCGGAGGTGGCTTCGGCAGCCCATTATCTCGAGGTCCATCTGTTTCGTCCTTTAAGCCTTTGACCCGACCAAATATCGATCCGAAGAACGCGACCAACTCAGGCCCAGTCACCCGAGGAGCCAGCGTACCGCCGCAAAATGTCAACGGCAAGCGTCCTCCATTGAGCGATGTCACAAATGCAAATGCTTCACCTGGCACAAATCCCACCCCGGCAATTCTACCCAGTGGCCCAAATGACCCGAAGCGACCTCGGATGGCAGATAGCGCACCTGGCCAGCCACAGCCACAGCAGCAGCAACCACCTCGACCTCCTCAGCAATAGATATATCCCATTTTGCTTTTTGAAAATCACGGGGCGATGCATCGTCATGCTATTAGCGGGTTTTATTTTGTTATTATCAGTATCTCGGCCTAGGGGCGTTGGGCTGTATGGGATTATTCGATCGTAGAGGCATAGGATTCAAGTGATAGATCTCTCCCTCGACTAGAGATTGCGTCTCAATGCTTCAAGGAGGAGGTCGAGTTTGGCCTTGGATAGAACACTTCATTAGTCTCATTACAGATCTAGACATCGAAATCCTATTTACCAAACACATTCAGATCCGTTATACAATGTGTAGCAAAGAGACTTTCCCCTGTTAGTACCAACCTGAGGCATCAAGTCCATGCTCCTATATCTCCGTTGAACATCTCATGAGTCGGGGGAAGCAGAGAGGGATGACTGGGGAAAAAAAGACGACCGGCCTCGAATCGAAACGAAAGACATCGAAGGCTGGAATGGGGCCAAAAGGCAACGAGCGCATCAACCAGACAGCGCACGGTTCTCACAGCACAGCACAGCACAGGACAGCACAGCCTAGCCTTCACAACCTTCTCGACCTTGACATCCTTGTCATGAAGAGCACATACCATGTACTTGGATTGCACCAACGTGGCAGGGGCTGATTCTGGGAGTTTTTTTTCTTCTTTTATTCCGGGGCGTTTCTGTGATGTACCTAGAGTACGATTTTATTATGCAGGCACTAAGCACTAAGCGCGAACTACCGAAGCTAGCGTCGTGTGTCACACGAGAAACGGGATTGTACTAGACTGATTAGTCCTTATCAGGAATATGGAATTTCAGGTGGAGGGAAGAAGGCCTAGGTGGAGAATGAGGATCTAGGTGGAGGATAAAAATCCAGGATGAGAGGACCGAGATGTTCCTGCCAAGAAAGTATGTGGAGGGTGCCAAATCAGAGATGGTCAGCTGCTACTCCTGCATGAGTTAGTCCCTTCCTCAGCTGGACTAGAGGTTGCGGCGTAGTTTCCAGGGCCTGCACTACTGGGAAATCGACCGGCCGGTTGCTTGTATCCGGGGAAGTAGGGGAAATTTTTCCAACGCGATATATGCGGGCTGCAATCTTAGATAATCCAGGTTCCAATCCAACAAAGCTAGATAGAGGAAAACAAGCCACATTCTTGGTAGATAAAATGAAGATCGGGAAGAGACAGAAGTTAGGGCTGGGGTTTCAACTCGCCAATGCGCCCTGGGTCTGAGCGCCCACACCAAGCAATAACAATCATTATTGTAACATGGGTGAGAGGTAGGTGTTAAAAGCGCTTCGAAATCTTGCTCTAAAAATTTTCATAATTAAGATTGATTAGCATTTATGGTATTCCACAACCGATTACTCGAGGACCTCCACTTCTGCCAATACCAGAGATAAGAGATACTGATTATTGTAGACCTATCTATGTGGTCTTGAAGGACATTCGTGGCTTTCTGGTCGCCAGCTTGAATCGCTCTGCTTCCCCCCCTCATCTCCCGGCCGCTAGCCTAAAAAGAGTGAGTGACTCCAGAAATGGAAGTGACTCCAGAAATGGGATTGGCTCGAGAAATGGAAGTGGCTCCAGAAATGGGAGAAATGGGAACAGACCAGTCCATGTCAAGGCGATCATGATTTTTCCCGAGAACACAGATTTTTTTCACTTTATTATTTCGTCATAAGAGGAAAAGGCCAGATTAAAGCCACAAAAGTGACCATTACGGAGGCTCAGTTTCAGTACCCGTCAGATTTGAGGTAATCCATATCGACTGGTGGAGCTATAAAAAGCGTGAAGCTTTCCCCCACGAGCTCCTTTGCTTGTCACACAAATTTATTTCTCTCGAGGATCTTGTTATCTTTGAATTCAAACACCTGAGTCCAATGCCCATTATATTTGACCAGCTATGGACTGCTTTCCTAGGGATCTTTGGTATTGCAAGAGAGATCGCCGTGACTCGCCCTGATGATGATCGACCGGTCTTTGGCCCGGAGCTCACAGAACCTGGGGATAATCCCGAGCATCCCGAGCGAGAGGAAAGAAACTGGCTTGGGACTCCGCGTGAGTAACTTTTACTTGAAATATCCGCGATATCTATGCTGCCACAGCCACTGGACTGACTCCCTCTACTCGATCAACTTTAGTCTACGAAGCCACCCGAAGCTCACGCATTGCAAACCCTCCCAGCGACGAAATAAACACTCTTCGAAGACGGCGCCCCTATATTTATGATGGTGATTACTGCTCCCACCACTGGCGGCCTCTTCAGACCAACGATACTAACTACTGTATAAGATGCTTGAGACATGACCCACCATGGAACAGGTGGCATACAGAATAAAATAACAGATCTTTATGTAAAGCGGGTGTATTGGTTTGAAAAGTCTTTATTGTATTCGTTAGATGGGGGATTCAAAGAGAAGTGTTTGCTATGCGGGGTCAAGTTCAGGATTAACACGTTTTCCCTTCGAGGCGCAGGTACGATGTTGAAGCTCGCAGGTATTACTGTAAAATTGTAACCTGTCCTAAAAATATGTAATCAGCGTAACGCTGTGCGTGGCAAGACCGCTATGTAAAGTGTTCATTCATACATGCACCTCGTGGGTTGAGGTAAACACCACGAGGATCGGCGTGCCCACTTGCAACAATGCTTGAGTGGATCCTCCCTAGGCTGCCGAAGCGGAGACAGTGGATGAGGCTTTTACGGTCGGTGCAGAGCATGGAAACGTCTCACAGCGTCAGACCGATAAGCTCGCTTTCCAGAGATTTCCAGGGGTTTCACTATTATGATTCAATACATTAATAAATGTATGTACTTCTCTCGGTGGCCGTATAATTAGACTTCCCGAAAGTAGAACGCTAGACTGTACTAGGAGACGTACTAGAAACAAAGATGACTTCGGTGAAGTTTAATTAAACAGTAGATGGAATTTTCGTCAACTAATAGAAAGCTGTATTTTTACTGAAAAATACAGGAAATGAGAACGGAAGGGAATACAAGTCGCCAAAAACTGGGGCGCAGTCGGAATAGGATGATCAAAGCGACGTTCAAACCTAAGGGACTCGACTGATTACAATGCGATCATATCGCACTCGAAGGCCACCCGCTACGTGGCCGAGTCCATGCTTCAAATTGGCCCACTAGAACACTACTGATACGTCGAAATCGAGCTAGAGCACCTGCAGGCCGAAGAAAACGATCCGCGAGGACGACTGGCAGGGGATCGATCGGAGGCATGGGGTGGTGTTCGCGTGAAGGGGGTTCCGTACGACCACAAGGTGGATTGTGGGTGCGGGGGTGACGGAGGAACGCCAAACCCGCGGCCCGGTAATAAAATAGTCAAAAAAATCATTAGAGATAATTTAAGGAGGCCCACAAGGCTAGGGCCGTCAAGATCCATTGGTCTCTAGGTATTTGTCATTTTCTTCCGCAAGCGTAATCCGACAGGGGAACAAGGAGCCGTTTCAAGGAAAAAAAAAGATGGGTTATTGGCAATTAATAAACGCTAGATTTTCCTCGCAGCCAGTGCGGCTCTGGCCACCTAGTCTCCGAAGACAGTGCCCCGAAGATAGTCCCCCGAAGATGGCGAGCTGGCAAATGGATCAAATTCGCGAGTGTTATTTGTGCATGCACCGCTCATGACCTTTGAAATTATTAATAATGCGAATCACCATAGACTTGCAGCCGAAGCGCAGATAGAGGATCCGAACGGGCAGTCAATCCTACGAAAAAAAAATCATTTGGATCAATTACAGCATCGGTCACGACTTTCAGTAAGTGTCTCCAAAATACGCAAATGCAAATTTCTAGAGGAAGGGTCACGACTACGGATAATAGCTCAAACCAGGGACATAAGCTAGAGGTAGATGAAGGGTATGCAAAAGGGAATTGGTTCGTAACATGATGCAGAAGCCAGGGTTGTCTAAGCTAACGTCGGAACCATTATAGTGCAAGATAAAAAACGCGTTCGGGGTTTTGACTCAATGATGGGTCAAGGGAAAGATGAAAAGCACCAGCAGAAGAGAGTGAGGCGGTGAGGTGGTTGGGGGTCAAAGAGGCTACTGCTACTACTGGATGAGGAGAAGCTCGTTCTCCGGGAACAAAAGTACGCTGCTTCATACATCGCAATTATTTTCCTATTTATTTTTTCTAATAAATTTTTTCAATTTTCTATTGTCTCTTGACGTCTAAGATACTTTTGTGGGTCTCCACTTTTGGGTCCATTTCTGATAATATTTAAGATCAAAGGAAACAAGCTCGGCTGGTTGATACAGAGACGACTCGCCAAGCGAGTCGGGAAGTGAGTCGCTAATTGACCTAATAGACCAATCGACAGACAGTCGAAATTGGGATGTGCTAGCACCGCCTATGACGGACAAAAATCACCCGTCGTCGCGATTTATGCAAGGACACGGGTGGCTAGACAACCAGGCCCTTTACCCTCATGGACTCAGCTCACGGGGTCCTTAGATATCAATGAATGCAATCATTATTACCAACACCCTGATTCCCTAGTCTGAGAGCGAAAGCCCAGCTATTTCTTCACGTATGGCGCTTGAGGGAAGACGGAGATGATGAATTGTAGGAGACCCCTCCCACTGCCAGCACCGGCGATCTCTGCACGATCGTTGGTGGTATTGTTGCGAATAAAAACAAAACCTGGCCAAACGATTCTTGATTTGTATGTACGGGACTTTGGACAACTCCCCCGGTACAATCCGGTAGTTGCTTTTGCACGCTCAATAAAATGACATACAGGAACGCCAATACCAGCGTTGATTAGCCTTCTAGATTACGGTCTAAAGCCCATAGAAATGATCTTAGACGTACTTTTTTATCCTATTTTCCCAGTTGGAGCGCCATTTACGGTCTTTTGTCATCTGTTTGCCCAGAATCTGGTACATTTGTCCCTGTTTTCTTGGTGAGCATGTTGACACGTCTGATCAATCTGTGATAACGAGTGAGTCATTTTTTTTGTCGGAGTCGAGCCCAGAATGTTTCAAGTACTGTTTGCTGCGATCATGTTGGCCGATTCGAAAGCTGGAAAAGTTAAGAGTTCGCTTTCTCGGACTATAGTACGGAGTACTTCTGCAGCAGTAAAGGCTCTAGATCGACCATCACGTACTTCCCCGGCGGAAGCGGGAAGACTTCCCCGAAAGTGTATTTATATTGATCTGCAGAGTACTCCGTTTTCACTGCCAGCATGGCGTTCTTAAAGACTAGCCATGGGGGTCGGATCGTGGTTGTCTCGATCATCCGCCGCTCGCCTCATCCACCCACAACACACTCCGCCCCTCAAAGTGTTTCAGCCTAGTGAGCGCCCGGCATTTAACCCTGTCAGTGGAGACAAAGCAACCCATTGTGCAATTCTGGTTGCCTTCTCTGGCAACTACTTGCGTGCGAATCCTAAGAGTAATCATAAAAATCGGCATCTCAATATCTGTGGCCATGATTCGAGCGAAGTGTATACGGGCTAATCTCATGCAGGGATCTAGCAGTCCGTACCGGCTTTCTCTTTGCATTTCCGGGCCCACAAAACATAATGACCTTGCCGGAACGATTCTTCCGAGGCGTGAAGCATTGCCCGGGGGAGTATCTAGACATGCGTTTTGATATTTGGCTGCATCCGCTGTCGTGTTCCTACCAATGAATTTCATATACCCGCGAAATTGGAGGTGATGTGGCGCTTATGATTAGGAGAGCTTGGCAAGAGAGCCACTTTCTCACTGTCGGCATCGGCTGCAGGCCAAGTGTCGCCAAGGGCCGTTCTAAGTGAGAAACTGCTTACATTCACCTCAAACATTTTTACTTCACCGTTCCTTGACCGCTGTTCTTTCCGATATTTGTGTCGATCTGGTTGGTCTATCCTAGGTGAGGCCAGCTATACTTTCTATTTCGTTGAAAGCATGCAAAATTTAGGCATTCCAGGTCACTGCGATCTGGACAGGCTTTGAGATCTCGAAGCTTTAGGAGAATTCAGCGTGTCCTTGATAACTCTTCAGTGTTTCACATGGCTTATTGAAACTCCAATAGACGAAGGGTGATTATCAAATCTGACCTTGTTGCTTTTGCCCCTCTTGCACTTTTACTCAATCTTTCTACAGTAGTCATGAATGACTCTACTGAGAGTCTCAATGTAATTTGTATCTCGAGAATATACCATCCCACTAATCCTGCATGTTTCTCGGCTTTATTTTCCTACAAGATACCAAGGAAGCAGGAAATCCTATCTCTTGGTAAATTCCACATCGGGCATTGTAGCAACTAGGTTTGGATTCCCTGTTGCTATCGTCATAGTACACTGTCACCGGACTAACTCTCACGTTCATTCAGTAACAAATTCTCTCTTCATCCGCATTTATTCTATCACTCATTTTGGGGTCGGGAATATGCCCTGAAAGTCTGCTCAGTTTACTGAAAGGGTGCTTGGAAACGTATACTCACCAGCATTTCGGGCCTAGGAATTAATAATAAGAAAACTACTTGACTAAAAGCCAAGTCTAACTTAACCACAGCTCTCTTGCACTTATTTTAGGATTTCTTGGGCTGATGGTCTTTTACAATACCGGTTTGTATGAAGCTTGATACCAAGGTTCTCTCCATGGGCACAGATAAGCCGGCGCAAGCCAAGTTCTGTGTTATTCAAAACAGGCGTATCCAGCAGCTGGGTAAGAGCTCGATGACAAGCGCCGGCTCTCTGATCCCTCCTGGTGAGCATCAATCTTTAATCTTGCGAAGCGCTTACTAAAATCCCCCGATCTTATGGCTCCTAGCCGGTTCTACTGGATTGCTCACTACGCAATCTGTGCAGCGATGTCGTGATTGCCGCCTTCACGCACACCACCACTCAAATTCCACTAAAACCAACTGATCAACATATTAACCGGCTTAATCTCGCCTACCAAATACCGAAAGCCTCTATTTCTCCGTCAGTCTTAATAGGCTCAATGTTATAGGAAATCCGTACAGCTCCACGGTCGCACGCACACCATCCAATCATGTCGCCCATCTACCGTTCAACTTGACCTCAGAACGTCTCCCCACCCGTCTTCTCGCTTCCAAGTCTTACGTTGCATCTCCCCTGATATTGCCTGTGGTGTCAGTAGTGCGCATGTCCCGTTCTCCACATGGCCTGCGGGACTCCTCAGATGTCGATTTTTTCTTATAAAACTGGATGCAGTTCGCCCGCCTCTTGTCAGGGCATGAATCCAACAACGGTCTGCCGAAGCTAGTCCTAGAAAGACGACTGTTATTTTCTCTTCGATTATTTGAAAAAATTGGACGATGGTTGATTACGAAAAAGAAGTCGAGGCAGCGCATTCGCCAGCTCTCTCAACAACAGCGTCGTCAGGCCGCGATGAAAATTACGATTTTTACCGCCAGAATCGAGGACTCGAGTATACACCGCAGGAGGCAAAGAAGACCCTGCGGAAGATTGACAGACGCCTGGTCCCTCTTTTGTTCGTCATCTACATGATTCAGGTATGAACTAGCTGATATTGGAGCGATCTGTTCTTCACTAATTACAACTAGTATTTGGACAAAAACAGCATCAACTTTGCCTCCGTGTACGGTCTTAAGCAGGGGACTCATCTGAAAGGACAGGATTATTCGTGGCTGAGTATGATCTCTACACCTGCTCGTTAGGGTGCACAGTCGCTTACACTACTAGGTTCCATCTTTTACTTCGGGTACCTGATTGCCCAGTGGCCAGCCGGCTTGGCTCTCCAGAAGCTGCCGGTCGGAAAGTTTCTCGGAGGCACGACGATAGGTAAATTATCCAAGACTTTAAAGTTCATTTTGTTTTTAGAATGATGCTCATCTTCAAGGACAGTATGGGGTGGCCTGCTCATGACCACACCGGCATGCCACAACTTTGCTGGCATTGCCACCAACCGTTTCCTTCTTGGACTCGTCGAAGCCGTCGTCAATCCGGGGTTTGTCCTCATGATGAGTATGTGGTACACCACTCGTGAGCAGCCCTTGCGTCTTGAATCCTACTACTGCACCAACGGTATTGCGACTATGTTCGGCGGGTAAGCATAATTTCCTCTCTACATCATTTCGAAAGCAAACGCCGATACTAATTTACCATGATAGTCTCATCGGATACGCAGTCGGCCATATTTCGACTGGTCTCCCCCGCTGGATGTATGTGTTCCTTATTTTTGGCGCATTTTCCGTTGTCACCGGTATCCTTGCGCTGTGGCTACTCCCCGACCTGCCATCAACTGCAAAGTTCTTGTCCGAGCGAGAGCGTGCTATTGCCGTCGACCGAGTCGCAATAAATCGACAGGGCGTCAAAAATCCAAAATTCAAGTGGTATCAAGTCTGGCAAGCCGCAAGAGACCCGAAGACGTGGCTGCTTTTCATTATGGCCGTGGGCGCACAGGTGCCCAACTCAGCATTGACGAGTGTAAGTTTTCCTTTACCCATCCAATATACGATTCATAGATTTACTTTGCATACACTTTACTTATATCCCCTTCCAGTTCACCTCGATTATCGTCGGCTCCTTCGGCTTTGATACCCTCGGCACGCAGTATCTCCAAATCCCTGGTGGTGCAGTCAACTTCCTCACCCTGATAGCTGGCGGGTGGATCGCGACCAAATATGCGGACAAGTTCCATTCACGCAGCGCATGCATGATCATCGCCAATTTGACTTGCATCCTGGGGTCTAGCTTGCTGGTCGGCCTGCCTAACTCCAATAAATGGGGCCGCTTGGTCGCCCTCTGGCTTTGCTATTTCCAGGGTCTGGGCTTCAGCATGAGTTTGACTATTATCAGCTCCAATATTGCTGGTTACACCAAGAAGCAGGTCACCGGTGCATTGCTCTTTACTGGATACTGTGTCGGTAATATTATTGGCCCGCAGACCTTCAAAGACAGTGAGGCGCCGAGGTATCACAGTGCTTATATTGCGTGAGTAGTTCTAATGGTTTTCTTTATCTGCCTATGAATGATCGGGTGTTCTGACTGATTAATTCTTAGAATGCTGGTTGGATACACGGTGAAGACAGTTGCGATTGTTGCGCTCTACCTGTACATGTACCTCGAGAACAAGCGACGCGATCGGGCAGCGGTTGAAAGTGAAGAGTCGGAGGGCGATGGAGTGGAGAACGGAATGATGGTAAGTCAATCTGGCTTAAATCTCTGACTCGTACTGGCCAGCAACTGACGACTTATGTAGGATCAAACCGAGATTGATAACAAAGCCTTCCGTTATGTCCTGTAAAAATTAGAGCCAGCATAGATGTAGCATCAATCAAAATCAGCGTTGAATCTAACTCATAAGTTGCCTTACGGACAAAGAGGAATTTGAATTCAGTCTGGTACCTTCCCAACTACCATGTCTCCTACCGAGTAAGACATGGACAAATAACGAAAAGAAATGAAAAGGAGTGATTAAAAAGCCTCCAGTGGGGCTCGGAGAGCGCATAAAACGTTTTACTGCCCAATGCTCTTGGTGCGAATGCTGGGAATTTAGAGACCCTAGATGAGAATATGCCCTTTCTCCCCCCCAATGAAGAAGTCGGATTCAGAAACCTATTAGTGCCCACACCATACTAAGGCAAGGACTCGGAATCTACGGAGACTCCGTCAAGCACGCCCTATCTATACATCTTGCATCGCCAGATCTAGTGAATTAAGAACCCTGAATAATTGCATCTGAGATCTTCTCGGCAAGCATATCTGTATGAGGGTTAGGAATACTGGTAAAACTAGTCTGAGCAATGGAACTCACAAACGGTTGACTGTGGATGACCAGGCGGAAGGAATGGGAATACGCTCGCATCTACAGCACGAAGTCCTTGCACACCGTAGACCCGTGCCTGGGAGTCTACCACAGCCATTACATCGTCAGACCTGCCCATCTTGCAAGTACAAGCCGCATGTCAGATAGTCATGACGTTGGTTTTGAGTATTCGAGGATGTCTTTGTCACTCTGGACTTGAGGACCGGGATAGTTTTCTTCTCCGATGACCACTGGTGCCATGGGTTCGCTCCGGGTCATCAAGCCAGTTGGGATTGATGATGGGCAAGTCATCAGTGTTGGAAGAGTTGAGCGTGATGTTGCCTCTAGACAAGGGTGCCACTGGAACGCCCACAATAGAGGCATACTGGTATCCCTCGTTCGGCTGTTCATACAGCATATTGGAGACATTTCCAAATATGGCCTGGACTAGAGATGGACCCAGCCTCAGCCCAGTCTGGGGGGAACTCGGGCTAAAGCATATTGAGACTTCAGGGTGCGGTTAACCCCTTGCCACAAATCCCCAATCAATCGCTTACCTTGTGTTAGGATCCGATCCTGCTGCGAGTATATCGGCTGTAGGAACAGCCGCGAGAGACTCAATCTCGTATAGGCCTCCAGCTTCGAGTCAGGCGACCTTGAAAAGATTCTGAGCAAGACGCGTCGCGAACGACGCTCCCGCCTGTGCCACCACCCGCAACGACGAAGTCAAAAGTTTTGTCTCCGATCGCGAGTGAGTGAATGGCACCTACCTGGAGTGCCAGGAGTATAGACACTATTCCTAGAAGCATTGCGGAGACGACATGCTTATGATAGGTCCGCGAGTTATAGGGGAAGGAAATACTTATAGGCCTGCAGGGAGAACAGTGATGAGCGCAGCTGCATACTGCGTAGATCTATTGTTGAACTATCGAGCGACCCAGCAAGTTCTGAATGTGTTTGCTTTTTGAAGCGGGTACCAGCCTTGGTTACCTCAGCAGCTCGAAATTAATTCTACTTCTTGAGACGCTTTTACGTACACTTTTCTGTCCTCGAATTGCGTCTTGAAAGTGCGCTAGATAAAAAGGTAGGATACGTCTTGCTTTCGAAACTCGCTACAAATTGAGAATGGTTGGCCCCACTTGATCGGGTCTCGGTTGCCGGTTTGCGGCTGTCCCCGAGCGCCAAACCATGGTTAGCAACCCCATCTAAACTCAACTTCTTCCATTCTAGCACTTCGTTGGATTTTAAATAATCTTTACATAGACGTAAATCATATTGTGACCTTTGGGTTCCTTGCTATCTTGTCCTTAATGTGTACACAAGACCGTGATGTGGACCTTGGCTACATGTACCGGAGGATGTAATGTGCTAGCTATAAGTGGCCCATTTTACGCTGAGGCTGGGGCCAGATGCTTGGCCAGGACACTATATGGTTCCTGGTTCCGACACCAAAAAACACCCACCCGGGGCCGGGGAATGCAAAATTGTAGCAGGCCTCATGGGTAAATAATGAATGTATGGAAAATTCTCGATATCAGCAAATTCATTAGGTCAATTCGTTGCTCGGGCAGATTGCTGGTAGAATGGCTTTGCCACTGAGCAAAGTTTGCACTTACAGTGGCGCCGCAAAAGTTTCCGACCACCCCTTTCACCGCCTGATGTACACCGCCTTTGTTGGAAATTGTGAGCTATGATACAGATAAATCAAAGCCCTAGAATTAAGTGATTTTAGATTCAATCCTCCTAATAGTCACGGAAAATTAGAGGTTAACGTAGTCCACAGCCGATCGGGACACACGGCCGACCGGGACACCCACTCCAAAATCGCGCAATCCTACCTACCTACCTAATTCAACCGTCTACCATGCCACCAATTCGCACTGAATCTTCGCAAAAATCGGCCAATCAGGAGGGCAGGATCATATTAGCCCTTGATGATATCAAAAATGGCCGCGTCAAATCTATTCGCGCAGCAGCGGAGCTATACAGCATACCGCGTTCTACCCTACACGCGCGCGCGCAGGGAAGATCCTCACGCGTCGATAAGCGCCCATCAGGCCATAAATTGACACAATACGAAGAGGATTCGCTTACTAGATGGATACTCTCTATGGATTCGCGTGGGGCAGCCCCTAGGCCCTCTACTGTTCGAGAGATGGCCAATATCCTCCTTGCAGCGCGTGGAACCACCCCTCCATTGACGGTCGGCGTCAATTGGGCATCAGCATTCGTCAACCGGCGCGATGAGCTTCGATCGCGCTATTCTAGGCGATATGATTATCAGCGCGCTCTGAATGAGGATCCTAAGGCTATACTAGAGTGGTTTTCGATCGTACAACGCACGATTGAGGAGAATGGGATTCAGCCGGAGGATATCTATAACTTCGATGAGACTGGATTCGCTATGGGTATTATATCAACGCAGAAGGTGGTTACACGAGCAGAATACTACGGTCGGCGATCGATTCTACAGCCTGGAAATCGCGAATGGGTTACTGCAGTTGAAGCGATATGCGCCGATGGCTATTCGCTGCCGCCATGCATTATATTCAAGGGCCACGTCTATATTGCTGGTTGGTTTGAATCTTCGAATCTTCCTAAGGAGTGGCGGATTGAAGTATCGAATAATGGCTGGACTACTGCTGAGATCGGCCTACGCTGGCTAGAAAAGATCTTTATTCCATCTACTACCGCGCGCGTACGAGGGCGATATCGTCTATTAATCCTTGACGGGCATGGTAGTCATTTGACACCTCAATTCGATCGAATATGTGCCGATAATAATATTATACCACTCTGTATGCCTTCACATTCGTCTCACTTGCTACAACCGCTCGATATTGGATGCTTTGCAGTGCTTAAGCGCGCGTACGGTCGCTTCGTGAGCGATTTAGCTCGAACCGGCTATAATCATATCGACAAGCTTGATTTCCTAGTGGATTATCCTCGCGCACGGCTAGAAGCCTTCCAGCCGAATATTATTCAAAGCAGCTTCGCAGCTGCTGGTATCGTGCCATTCGATCCTAATAGGGTGCTTTCTAAGCTCAATATATCAATTCGGACGCCCTCGCCACTATCAAGCCGACCAAGCACTAGTTCTAGCCAGTCTACACTAGAAACGCCTAGAACCACCGATCAGCTATCTAAGCATGCTGAAAAGCTTAGAAGGTTTATAGCCGAACGATCAAAAAGCCCTCCAAGCCCAGTGAAAACAGTGGTTGATCAGCTTCTTAAGAGCCAGTATGAATCACTAGGCTATGTTGCACTACTGATGCAGGAGAACGCCGATTTACGAGCAGCGAATGAGAAGAAACGCCAGAAGCGCACTCGATCGACTAGGCAGATCGCTCATGAAGGCGGCCTATCTATCGAAGAGGGCATACAGCTAGTTCAGCAGCCTATTCAGCCGGTAGAAGCTGATGGGGTAGGATCGCATGGTCAGGCCGATCTGCCTAATCAATCGATTCAACCAATAAGGAGGGCTCCTCCTACCTGCAGTGGATGTGGACAGAAAGGGCACAAGATCAATTCATGTAAAAATCGCACTAGCTAGTTGAATTCATAGGTGTTGGTTGATTAATTATGTCTAAAAAATTTATCATGGGGGTGGGTGTCCCGGTCGGCCGTGTGTCCCGATCGGCTGTGGACTACGTTAACAATTTTTTTCACTAAATTCTGGGGATACTGGTGGAAATCTGGAATTGTTTATAGCAGGCAGAATGTTATGTAAGCACAAGGTGGTCGGAAACTTTTGCGGCGCCACTGTACGTGTCTTCATCAGAAATGAATGAAAGATCATAGCAGTACATTGCAATTCCTTGACTCCTTTTGATATGAATGCTATACCTGATCGGCAGCTAGCTACAAAAGAATGGAATACTTTATTCGTGACCAAGTTATCCAGCTGAACTGTGGAATGTATGTAAGTGGATGTTTCCCATCTAGATACAAAGCTAGCGATGAATCCTTCCTATTGTGGCCGACCTATTGTAAGTACATACCGCCGTTGGGGAAAAGCACCTACGATGTTATTGTCGATAAGCTTATATAGCTATCCTTAAGTCTCAAAATTCATTGCAGGAAAACTGGGTTCGTCCCAGTCTTCAGCCTCATATGATTATGACTGTCTTTGTCGGGGTCTGCATAACCCAATTGTGTTAATGGACAGCTACTTGGTTATGCCGAAACAATTCCGATACACGCAATCTTACCGGTCTTGTAACGGACTAAGTCACGTGCGTTGACGCTGACAACCATGACTCTTTGTCAACAGCTCCTCAGGACTCGATATCGTAATCAAATGGGTGAAGAAGTGGAAACAAAACTTTCGTCATACACAAGAAGCACTGGATTGGGTTGAGTGGGTGAAAAGAGCGAGCCCAACGAAGCCAAAACCCTTGATTGTGAGGATCAGCTATTGTGACCCGGCGGTAAGGGCTACGTCACCTGCCTCCTTGCATTTTGTTGGACATGTCAGCGCCCATAACCAGACGCAATCGTGCCCCAGCTTCCTGTGAGCCTTGCCGGGAGAGGAAGACTCGATGCGATCACAAGAAGCCAGTTTGTGCATCTTGTCAGCGCCGTGGGCTTGACTCGCGGTGCTACTATCATCCTGCGCCTCTTACCAAAAACCCAACTGGAAACAGGCTGACAGTGCCAACGCTTCCCCGATCAAGCCATGCTGCACCACCATGGAGTAGGAACAGCTCGAAAGGCCGTCAAAGCCATATTAGCCGGTCCGCAGCTGGGGCTCCCAAATTTCACACATGGCCGTTCATGTCGAGTGTGTCCAGCGACGCACTGCCGCAGACTCCAACGCCGGGGTCCCACGGCAGCAAAGCATACAATGCCCACTTAGCCACCATGAGAGAAATCGTGGCCCAACTGAAGTATTTTCCCGCCATTGAGAAGTCTATCCACCGATATTATTCTTTCAAGCAAAATGCGCTTGTACCGAAGCCGGTTGTTCTACGCCTTTTGGAAATGGTCCGAGCCGACTTCGTATCTTCCGGCAACCTTCTTGGCGAAACCGAAGAGCGAATTGATCTTAGCAACGTATCTGAGGTCTCTGAAGCTGTGCTTCATTCCTCATCTACCGAGGTTCTCATTACACCAACCTTGGACTTGCACGGGTTTCTGTCCTTGTTCTGCGGTACAAATCTCCGGGTGGAGACGCTCGGTCTTTTCTACACCATGGCTGCACGCGCATCATTCTTTTTTGTTGATCAAGATGAAGACAAAGACGACTTATTTGTTCAAGACATGGTTTGGTATAGCAAGCTGAGCTTACAACTGGCCCGGGACCTTGCACCTCAGTCAACCGACCTCATAATTTGGTTAGCGAATGAAAATGCGCAGCTGCTGTCATTCCTTGAAGGAGATGCGAGTAAGTCCTCTCGCTCGCGCTTTATTTTTTGAATTCGAATACTAAACTTTCTTAGGCCTTGCTGTCTGGCGATTAGTAGGTGATCTAGCGACTGATCTATTGGCCCTGGGCTTGAATCGAGAAGAGACGTATTCCCTCGAGAAAACGCCATTTTTCCTCGCAGAATGCCGAAGAAGATGCTTCGTCACCGAATATTATCTTGAGAAAATGTTCGGCCTGATATTCCATCTCCCACCTCGAATTACGGCTAAATATGTTGATGTAAAGCTTCCCCTTGATTTATCAGACGAGGAGCTTTTTGCTGAGAGACCCGAGGAATTGGAGGCATCTAAAAGTCGATTAACAGAGGACGGCTGGAATACAGATGGTAAATACAGGGCAGCAACATGGGCTCGATTACGCTATATCTTGAGCCAGTTTCGCGAAGAACTTATTGAATACCAATTTCAAGCATCACAGGCAGCCGACTTCTCAAAGTTGAGGTATGAGCCACCGATTGGAGAATGTTTGAAAATTCATTAATCAAATACTAGGGATTTGTCCTTCCGATGCAGTCAAACTTGGGATAATTTGCTTCCCCACCTACAGTATAGCCAACAATGTTGGAATTCTGACATACCTCTCACCGTTTGCTATATGCATGCGAAGGTTCACCTGGCTTATCTCCAGGTTCATTTCCAAATATATCTCATTCTGGGGGAAGATAATTCCTCTCCCATTCCAGAGTTGCTTAATGTGTCTGCAAATATACTTGAGACAGTTGTGCAACTGGGAAATTCCCGTAACAAAGGTGCTTTTACCTTTAATGATTTACCTGAGATAGTAAGTTCTTTCATTTCGCCGATTATCCTCGTTCCATCTATCTAACATCATATAGCTTCTCTCCTGTGGCTTGTCTTCTGCCGCAGCTCTTTTGGCTGCACTGGAAAATCTCGCACAAGATCCTTTGAAGAGCCTTCCCCCCGGTATCAAGGCCTCGGCAATCATTCGAAACATCTCAGTGCTGGCTTCGCAGTTGGAAAGTTCGGCCAGCCCACGGGAAAGAAATCAAACATTCTGTCTGCAGGCTGCAAAGGCTATTACGGAGAAACTGGACAAGATCCTTGACAAGTTTGCAACGACCAATCCTCTGGCCAGCACCGAAATCACAACAAGTACTGATATCAGCCCAATTTCAGTTTTGACGCCGAATGCAGGTTGCTCTGGCGATTTTGGGGAAATTGAAGCTATTAATCTCGAAGATTATGAGAATTTTGATTTGCTGTCCTGGGCAATTAATGTCGACAACGAAAATTTGGCAAGCAATTGGACTGTGATCTAGGATCCAAGCCATTACCGATTTACCGAGAGTATGCGCCTTCTGTTCTTGGGTATACATGCATAGTCAAGACTTTTTACTCCGAATGCTGCTTCGGAGGGCTCTAGGTTTCTGGGGGAGACGCAATAAGGGGGCTAACGATCCATTGAATACTGATTTACAATTCGAAAACGCTCTTTGCGCATGGACATATTCTTAGTTCGAATTTGAAAGACATAAAATTCCCCACCACCTTCCAGCGTCTATTCTAAATTTCATCGAGGAATAGATTTTCTTCAAGGCCCAATTCAGCCACCCAAATGCTGCCGATTTAGCCATCAATACAACGGGTGAGTAGATTGTTGGAGCAATCAGAAACACCCTAAGCGGGGAAGGACTGATACCAAGGGGCGCTTTAGAGAGCTCGCTCGTGTTGATATTGTCTTTTTGTCGGGGGTTTCTCTGAATCGCAAACGCAAGGAAATTTACATTATCCTGTTCCAGGTTTGGAAGTATCGAGCATCGCCATAACTGCATGAAGATCTAGCCGAGATCCTGACTAAAATGAAGCATGATATTAGCTCCAATGAGAAAGACCCGTGGCCGTATCGTGGCACCCTTGGATGAACGCCACCGACATTCCGGGCGGTACTGCTTCGGGTGTTTCCAATAGGCGCTCTTTTGCATTTTGCAGATCTTTTGCTTCGTTCCCGAGGACTCGTAGCTTTTTTGCATGGCAGTGTTGGAGTCAATTCATTCCAATGTTCTGACTATCACTAGAGTCAAATTCTCGATTTGCTTGTTCATCTATTTTGCGTCAGTCATGCAACAGACTGAAGACTCCATTCCCGTTCTTTTCGCGACGGGAACGCATCTTTCGATCTGTGTCATTATTAGAGATATGCATCGAGGCCCCAATGCGGGCTGACCTATATAAACTAGAAAGCGTGCTTCTAAAAGATCTTGCATAGCGGGAACCTTAACATCCGCCCGATGAATGTCTACCCGTAAATGAAACTGGTAACTCGTTAGTGCAGTTCACCCATATTTGGGTAGAGTACAAACGGAACTAGAGCCATGGCATAATAAACTGCAGTAAGATAGGGTGAAAGGGATAGTATCCAAATTTCTTTTCAATCATTGATGTAATGCATATGCAGACTCAGGCTACATGTGATATACCAAGTCTTGGTTCTTGATGATCTGCATTGCAACCCTTCTTATAATCCAAGCTCCCCACAACCCACATTTTGCAGAATCATAAATTGTTTCAATTTATATGACGTTGTCGTTTACAGAACGTCTCCGTCTTAAACTTTTGGCGTGCCTTCGGTTATTCAGATTGGAGGAGAGAGGAGACCGGATATAGCTTTGCCGTAAAGATGGCCACTTTCCCAGCTTTCGAGCCCTATATTCTCACCCCCCTCGATCATTGTCTCCCTCGCTTCCACCTTTTCCCGTCTTTCATCTTCAAAATTGACAGTCCATCCTCGGCAATCCCAATTCTAAGCCTCGCTATTCCACGGTTGATGCGCCTTTTGCCATTCCTCACCGGAAATGTTACAGCTTCGACCCAATTAGAAGGAAAGGAGAATGTCTTGGAAGTACAGCCCCCGACGCAGGAATTCCTAAATAAATATCCATTCCTTCACATCAAACATCACCGCCAGTCCATCTCTTGTGCTATGCCGGGATCAAATGTCACACTAAGCAAGTCCGTCAGGGAAAACTTTATTCCAATTCCTTTGGACATGGCCGGCGAGAGTGAAAGCCCTGTTTTCAGGGTCCAGGCCAACATTATGAGTGATGGGTTGATTCTTTGCCTCGCTTTTCACCATATGGCACTTGATGGTGTCGGCTTGGTCAATGTGGCCACAGCGCTTGCAACTTGCTGTCGTGACTCTCAGGCTGAGATTGGATCTCTTCCAACCAACCCACTTCGCGAACAACAGAGTCGCAAGTCCATCTTCGAGATTGGATGTGGTACCAACAACCCTCGGCCTGTCGAAGTCAACTTGGGGGAGTACGTATGGGATTTTGACTCCAGCCCGGATGCTGAAGAGCCGATTAGCAAAACTCTTGCTATTGACGCCAGCAAAGTCGAACAAATTAGGGCCCAGTCCCAGCTTGCGATTAAACACAGCTCCATGTCACCAAAGCCTCGTTTGACAAGCAACTCTGTTGCCAGTGCTTTGCTGTGGATTTGTTGGATACGAGCCAAATACCACGGTTCGGATGCAGCAGAAATGCCCACTCATACCGAGTCGAGAATTCTTACGCTCGTTGAACTTCGCGATAGAATTGAACCATGTTTGCCAAGAACTTATATGGGGAACGCGACGTTGTCAGCCGAAACGTCCACGCGCATTCAACAGATCCTTTCCGGCACAACGGTTGATCACCAAACAAATCATTCATGCCATCTCCATGGCCACGAAATAGAGCAAATCTCGAAACTTTCCGTTTCCCTTCAAGATTCTGCAGGATCAATTAACAGTCAATACATTCGCAACGTCATCACAAATATAGTTTCCAGCGACAATTGGGCCTCAATACCACCTCCTGCCGATATTGTGATTAGTAGTATCAGGCAGATGAAAGTCTATGAGCTCGATTTCGGGCCAGTTTTTGGACCATTGAAACATCTTAGCATGGAATTCAATCCCCTTCCTGGCGTGTGCTGGATTAATCCTGCTCGGTTCAATTCCAGATTGGCACCGTGGGAGTTTGTGATTTCATCGACACCAAGCTTCCTGAAAAAAATTCAGCAAGACAGTTTGATGAAATGGCTCATCCTGAAAGAGGGACCCAGACTGTGACCAGCCATTCTTTGCTACATTGGTACTTGTCATTATGTTACAGATCTGATAGATGCCCTTATCGAGCGAATGACAGAGGGGAGGGGTAATACACTGCAGAAATCTTCACTGCAGACCGGGAAACAATTTCCCTTACAATGAATGTCTCGAGTCGTTGGGGTTGAGTGATTGGACGCAACGTGGAAGCTAGTGGGATCTCAATCATGCATGATTACTTCCAGCGGATCGTTGACCAATCATACACCATGGAAGGGAACTCCAGCTTCACTAATGTAGAGTAGATGCATGCTATCACGCATGAAATCACGAAGAGAAATCCTGTTTTCCTCGCCAGAATAAATAGCTTGAGTTCGGCATTTCTGTTGCGACTCTACACTTCGGAGACCCGTAGATCATCAAAATATAGCAGTTACGAGGAGACAAAGATGAGCCAGGTTGCGCTTATAACAGGAGGCAGTTAGTTCATACCAAGACTCTTCTTGAACTTGATTACTAACACGAGAAAACCGAAAATAGCGAGTGGCATAGGGCTAGATGTCGCCAAAAGACTGAGCGAGACAGGGGGCTGGCAAGTCAATATTATTGGAAGCAATCAACAACGGGGCTTAGAAGCAATATCCTCACTTGCAAACACGACATACTATCAAGCAGATGTCCGCAACTACGAGCAGCTTGCTAAAGTGTTTGAAACCATTTACGACAAGGCCGGCCGCTTAGACTTTGTCTTTGCCAATGCGGGGGTAGCAGGTAGAACAGACTTCTTTGCAGCAATCTCCGAGACGGGAATACCGCCCGAGCCATCTCTTGATTCGGTTCATATTAACTTGGACGGCCTCCTGTACACTAGCTACCTGGCTATGCATTACTTCCGCCGGTCGCCAGAGTCAACCAAAGGGAAAAGAAATTTGATCATGAATTCCAGCATCGCCGGTCTGTACCCATGCGCTTTGTCCCCGGCGTACACAGCTTCGAAACGTAAGATTGAATGAAATATTTACTGGCTCAAACTTCATTCTAACAGTTTTTTTTAGACGGGATTGTTGGATTCACTCGGTCTATTGGGAAGAAACTTTGGGAAGAGGGCATTCGCGTTAACGCTATTTGTCCTGGTGTGGTCAAAACTGCAGTGCTCACCGAAGAGCTAGAGAAGTTTTTCCCGGTCGAGATCATAATTCCGCTGGAGGTTGTTACTGAACTGGTTATGGATCTGCTTTCAGGACGTTCTATGACGGATGCGAGAGAAGTGTCTGTGCCCGCAGACGAGATGCATTCCAAAGCCCTGCTCGTCTCAGGACATAACTTCTATTTCATTGATCAGCCTGAGATTCATGACGAGCTTGGAAAGTTGACCTATGTGGCAATGAATAATATTTGAAGAGTCTACAAGAGGATTCTTCTCTTTTATATTTTCGGGACGCTTGAACATCGAACGATGAAGTATAATCTCTTGATTTTATTGATCAATTCATTTCTTGGACCAAGCAATAGACGTATGCTAAGAGTAATTTGGGCTCGATCAACATCGTCCACTGAACGAATGGTCTTTCCTACTCACAGGCCAAGTCTAAACCTTGATACAGTTTTTGCAGCTCGAGCTGTCTAGAAGAGTTGTTCAAGTGTTGTTCTTTATCTCAGGATTTAGTAGGCAGCGTAAAGTTCGTCGGAGATGAAACCTTCATGCTTCGCGACATATAGCTGTTGAGATTCATTTTTTGGAGAAATTGCAATCGTTGAGGTTGGTTGATGTCGAGAGTGATGGTTGTGAGGTCATCACAGCCGCTCTTGTGCTGAACGGCTATTCACCAGATAAGAATATATTCTTTTAGTAGATGGCAAGAGGTTCGATGTCTGTAACCGAGCTTTCAGAGTGACTGGATGTTTCTTCATAACTCGAGTAGTCTCCGGGTCCATCAGGATCGGACTCGCTGGGATCGTGCATGCTTCTTCATCGGCGGGAGACCAGCAGATTGAAAATGGAGAAAATTTATCAAGTGAGTGATCGAGTCGGACTCTCTTCTATCACTTACGATTCTGGATTTCGCGGTTCTTAGGCGGACAGTTCTCAGTTTCAGCGACCCATGGCTTTGATATTCTCTCATGATTCGTGATTATATGCACATTTGATATACAGACTGGCCCTCGAACTCTTTGATGCATTCTTTACAGCTTGGCCGCTCCTGTCCTAGCGACCAAGTGCGCGTTAACAGGTGTGACGGCCTTGCCCTTTTTGTGGAATGAGATAATGTTCTCCATACCAAGGCGCTCAAAACCAATATGGGAGTCCAGAGAAGCACCAGCGTTGTGGGACAAGATCTCGACGTTCTTCATCCGACCCAGCTCGGGGTTAACATAAGGCTCATTGAAGTGTACATCCAGACCAGCACTGGAGAGCTGGCCGTTCTTCAGGGCATCGATCAGGGCAGCCTCGTCCAGGAGCTTACCACGGGCGATGTTGACGAGCCTTGAGCCGCGCTTCATCTTCGACAGCAGGCGGCCATCGAGCAGAGTCTCTCCACTAAAAGGCGTGGCCACTACTACACAATCAGACTCGGCCAGGAGAGTTTCCATATTCTTATAGAAGGTTGCGTGGGAAACCTGTTCCAGCTCACGCGGCATCTTGACAATATCGTGATAGAGAATCTTCATATTCAGGGCAAGATGAGCCTTCTCTGCTGTGCGACGGCCAATTTGACCAAATCCAATTATACCAAGAGTATGGCCCTTGGGGTTAAGGGAGACAGGGGCGAGATTGCGGTTCGCATCAACAAACTGGTCAGCATCCAAGGAACGAGCAGCCATCGATGACCAAGAGAACAAGCGGAATGTGGAAATTATCAGCCAAATCGCTGCATCGGCCACAGACTCGGTACAAGCAGCGGCAGCATTGCAATACACAACTCCTACATCCTTCATCAGTATTATGTTCCGGTGCGTGCAGTCTGCTTAGTCCATGATTCAAGCTTACCTTTCTTCGCCAAGCATGCAGTATCAACCCAATCAAACCCAGCGCCAGCACTGGCAAACACCTTGCATGATTCAGGAAGTAGCGAGATCAACTCCTCATCCCAATTGCCCATTTCACCACCCGTGTTCCAGAAAGGCCGATACATGGCAGAGAAGTCACCAAATTTTTTCTCCTTCAAGGCGCGGATAAACTCCGGTCGCGACATACTATATGAGCGACGGATCTCGAACTGGTCTTTGAACTTTGCGTACAATTCATGGTTCCAACGGATGTCATCACCCAGTTGAAGGACGATCGGCTTTCCCATGTTGATTACTCTTTTTTGGTCGACTATGAAAAAAAAACAAATGGCGAGACGACGGGTAAAGTGACAATTCACCGTGAATAACTAGAAAATTGAATGAACCTAAGATGAGCGATCTAAAGAACTAAGTACTTTCTCATGGATTTCAACTTATTTCCTGCAGCGGCTATTGCCCTGCGACGCGGGCTCAGTCGTTCGTTGTCGGCTTCTGATATTGTTCGGCTATAGAAATCCGACGCCTCGCCAAGATTTGTGTGGGGTGTACCCCCCCATCGGAGATCGGAAACATCTCCGCAACGGAATACCCTATGGAAAACAGCAAGAAGGCGTGTTTGAGGGGTATCTTATAGGTCATTATATACTGCCAAAGGGTTTTGTAATTGCCAAAATTTCGCTCCCCAGCTTTGAGACTTGTATGGGCGTAGGTTTCTGTCTTTGAAGGTAGCGTTTCGGAGCAGCCGATACACTTTCTGCAACCCCTGACTCGGAAGTATACTTACAACCACGCTCTCGTAAGTACCTTGAATGAATGACAGCATTTATGAAAGCTACTTTGACTTGATAACTCGTTTGAGCGACGGGGACATCCATGTCCTATAGAGTTGAGATCCATAGCAAAGAAAATGGGACGTCTGTGAATGGAGTCTAACAAAACAAGGTTGATAGTCAAGAGCCGGTACACTATCAATGCACGCTAACTTAGACTCAAATTTCCCTTCCGTGTAGTTATACCTTGGAATCCTACTCTGTATTCAGCTGGTTGAGGCTCTATGGCTTTGAGTCAGAGAAAGAGAAAATACTATACCTAATTAGCCTTCTGGGTGGGTTTTTTGGACCTTCGGCATCTTATTTGCAGTAGAAGCTGATATTGGTAACACCTTGGGGCTTAAGAAGAAGTTTTTATAAATTTGAAAATTTTATCAACGTTTAAAACCATGTCACTATGCAAATTCTAGCTAACGTGGACTCATCCGCCTCAGTCCATATGATAGCCATTCGCGTCCAGACTGTGAGATATGATACTCATTGCGTTGTGAACTAATATTTACGTGACATCCCATTTGGTTTTACCTTTGTTCAAAATTCTTGGTTTGCTTTATGTGAACCATACTTGTTCCCTCGCGGTCAGGCGACGGCGACAGGGCATCCAGTATTGCAGTTGATGAATAGATGTTTGCGGAAAATGCAGGCTTTTGGACCGTCTCATGCCAGACGTACCATCATAAAGTCAGCTGTTTGTTCAAGGTGCGGTGGGATGCGCTCCTCTCAGGTCTGGCCCAATTCGGATGTTTGATGGTATAGCCGAGAAAGCGCGTCGGCCATAGGTTATTTCTTGAGAAATTTGTCCCAAATCCAAAATAAAAAAAAACCTGAAACTGTTTCTCATCGCGTGGGTTGACACACGATCTCTCATCACCCTTGTTTACACCTCCTTCACATCTCTCTTCAACCATCTTGTCTCATTCATCCTACCTCTGTCTCATCAACTATCTTTCTCCAAGCCTTCTCTGTATCATCTTCCAGGGTGCAAAATGACCACACTTGCCTCTGCTTCAAATTCTGAGCTTGATCCTGATCCTGTCTCTGATCCTGCACAGGGTCCAGACTGTCCTTCGGTCCCTCGCCCTATGACTCCATGCCGTGACGGCACCAGAACGCCTATTCAAGAACTCGATATCGAGACTATCAGAGGTTGGAAACTTTACAACGTCGACTTACAAGCTGCCTGGGAACTTGCAAAGCACGGGTTCGCAGGTACTCTTGAAAATGTGCGTCTCACCGATGAAGCTGTATTCGCTTTCACTATCTTCATGCCTCCCTCTATGCGCGCCAAATACTTCCGGTACGACTTTGACTCTCGTGGTGATATCCGCGAGTATCGCATCCCCCGAGACCCGCCTATGGTGATCCAGTGCCATGGTATCAACTGGTTCCCCGTCTATCGCTCAACAACGATCCTCTGTGGAACCTGGCGGTTTGCATGCGGCTGGCTTCGAGGCACTACGGTCTCACCCTCTTATGGGTTTTCCATTGGCGAGTTTGTCGCACCCCCAGAAGCCGCAAAAGCCTGTTCTGCTCCCCTTCAACTGAATTCTCACGACCTGCGGCCTTCTCTCTCTGGTGTAACCCCTGACAAACTTCTTTTGAGCCACAGTCCTCCGACTTCCTTGCACGATGCTATTTCCCGCCAGGGTATCTTGCTCAGCATGAACATCTCCATACCTCACATCATCGTCCTTGATTCGAAGGAGACATGTGGTTTCCAGACTTTGACCGAAATCGAGGGCTTTCACTACCTTGCCGGGCCGAACTCGGACCCCTTGGATTCCTCTCAGAGCGTTCATCGGCACATGTCCTCCAAGGAGAACCTACAGGAGAAGTACGGTGGCCCGTACAAGAACATTCAATTCATGAAGCCTCTCAAGAATCGTATGAAATGGGAAGCAAAGCCCAAGCTATGTGAGCATATGAAGTGAGGACTATCATTTACGACTTGAGGACGACACTTTAAAATATTTTGACCTTGTCCATACAGCTTTCTAGGGGCCATATCGAGCTGACTTTGTGTGAATGAATTTTTATGAATAATGAACCATGTATGTGTATCAGAATCTTTCTGTTCCGTTTTTCCTGCAAATAATATGCATGAGGCCTGGGAGACCCGATCTGGCTTACGACCTGACTTCTACCCATCTTCGATAGACTTCAGGATGATGTGATGGGTGATGATAGTGAGGAACTCAGATACCAAGGGCGATACTTAGTAGTATCATTTCCAACAACATAAGAGGAAATCCCTACTGGCACTAGTTCACTTCCCTTGCGTCAGCCTCACGAAGTAATATTCGTCTCCTACCAGTTGACAAAAGCTGTCTCTCGAAGGTTGTAGGGTCTAAATCATCCCTCATATCTTCAACAGAGCTTCTGATTTTCAGGGATTGTAGCTCTTTGCTTCTATGCTGGTATCATTGAACAGGTCTTGTAAATATAGGTGCCTAACACAAAGATGTGCTGCCCCGAGAAAGCCGTGAATTTCCCGACTATTGCTTCCCGCGATATAGCTACCAGCTAAACATGCAATCAGCAGCATGGTTCTCAGAAGAATTGAGTCAAATTCCACTACGGATATAGCATTTGCCACATTTCCCTATTGCAAAGGACTAGATAACTTTCTCTATATTCTATTCTGCGGGGTAAGCATCTTCCCCTATTCACCCGTCCTTCTTCAATTGGTACAACCCCACAGAAAGTATAGAACACCAAGGAATGGAGGAATTTCGGCTCCCCGTGATCAATTCGGAGAATATAGACCAAAGTTCCCCATAATAATATCCACCGGGATGCCGACATTAGCCGGTCCCTGGTCAATTATTTCAAGGTCGGGGAATTACTGGAGTTTTGCGGGAAGATCCTCGGCTAGTTGCGTCATTTCTATTCGACAGCCACCGCATTCTTGGCAGCCAACTCCAGGTAACTCCTCACAACCCCAGAAATTACCTCAATAAGGGAAATTTGAGCTTCTAGGGTGACATTATCCTACCGAATTGCGCCTCATAGAGTTCACTGTCTTGCATACATACCCGAAAATGTGGCGATTAAAATCCGGAGGGACTAAGCACTTTTAACTTCCCCAGTCCTCTATATAAGGCAGGCTTTTGACGCATGAACTGGCTTCAGATCCGCGAAACTTTCATTGAAGCTTGATAGCAACCATGAAGACTCAAACAGTTGCTGCGGTGGTAATGCTGGGTGCGGGCACCTCACAAGCAGGGACGCCACCCCTCACGGTTGATATAATTGACAAAATGTCGAACAATACTCTTTTCACAAGATGGAGGCCGACTTCGCATTTCATTGCTCCTGCAGGGTGGATGAATGTATGGACCCATTCCGAAAGAAGAATACCGAGAAGTAGACAAACATAGTAGGGACGATGTGAATGCTCACTGCTCACTAGGACCCCTGTGGACCGATGTACGACCCGGTTCGGAATCTCTATCACCTACACTACCAATTCCACCCCAACCATGTTAACTGGGGTACGTTTATCTTCCATGACTTATTCAGAATATGGTACTTACCAGATGAAATGAATAGGTAACATCTCTTGGGGACATGCAACGTCCCCCGACCTGATTACATGGACCGATGTTGACCATCTCCCCGGCGACGGAATTCCTGCCTGGAAAAACGACCAAGCGCAGTCAATTGGCACTACCAATCTGACGAGCAAGCACAATCCATCTTTATACAACCATCTGGGTATCTTTTCAGGAACCAGTCACTCCGCTAACTTCTCTGGAGAAGTTGATGGCACTTTCCTAACATTCTACACCTCCGTATCGCGTCTTCCTACATCCTGGAATCAGCCCTACCTCAAGGGTACCGAGAGCCAAAGTCTGGCCTACTCCACCGATGGAGGAATTACCTGGGAAGAGTACGAGAACAACCCAGTGCTGTCCGAGCCTCCCGCAAACTGGAACATCACCGGCTGGCGTGATCCCTTTTTCAGTCCATGGCCGGAGATGGACTCGTTCCTCAATATGACAGAGCCTCACTGGTATGCCGTCTTTGGCTCTGGTATCAAGGACGTCGGTCCTCGCATGCCTCTGTACCGCGCACCGGCTTCAGATCTTACAGACTGGACCTTTTTGGGAGCCCTTTGGGAGCCGGAGAAGAACTCTACTCTTGGCTCTCTGGAGGAGACTGGTAGCTATGCGTTCAACTTTGAGCTGTCAAACTTCTTCTCCATTGGCGATCGGTACTTTGTCAGCATGGGTGCTGAGGGAGGCAATGTGAGCTTCCACCAGCAAAAGTGGTCTCTGTGGAACGAGGGAACGTTGTCCGTCAGGGCCAATGGGAGCGTTGCTTTCAATCCTGTTTCTGGCGGTGCAAGCGATTGGGGTCTTCTATATGCAGTAAGTAATGCTTCGTTGAAACATCCTTACCACACTGGTCTCCAAACGAAATCCAATACTGACACTACCCAAGTTGACTACCTTCAACGATACCAAGAACAACCGCCGAATCCAATGGGGCTGGGCCGCAGAGGACATGAACGACTTCGCAATCACTCAGCAAGGCTACCAAGGATCCCTCGCCCTGCCCCGCGAACTCTTCATTAAAGACACACCAAACGTGATCCACAACGCCTCCAACACCGTCCCCGGAAACGCACGATACTTTGCCAACACAAATGGCACCTGGACCGCAAGCACGCTCGGTGTCCGCCCAGCACCAGACGTTGTGCACGGCCTTCGGAAAGGATCCAAACACGCAAAATACCCTTGCAATGGCAAGAACATCACCCTACCATCCAAGCTATCCAAATCATACCAGCTAAACGTTGAAATCAAAAACACCACCGGCATCGCGGGCGTCACGATTGCCGCCTCCCCCAACCGCGAAGAATACACAAACATTTTCTTCAACCCGTCCAACAACAGTATCGCCGTGGACCGCAGTCACTCTTCTCTGATTGACAAGTTCGCTAATTCTACGCACGAGGGTTACTTCAAGCCTTACGCTTTGCACAACCACAGCGGCAAGTATACCACTGAACCTATCCAGATGAGTATCTTCGTCGATGGTTCGCTGGTTGAGGTTTATGTTAATGAGCGCTTCGCTCTTACTACTCGTATTTATCCTAGTCGCGAGGATAGTACGGGTGTCATGCTGTATTCCGCTCCGGATGCGCAGGTGGAATACTCCCATGTTGAGATTTGGGATGGTTTGATGAATGTCTGGCCGGAGAGGCCGCAGAACAGTAGCTCGCTTCTTGTATTTGATACGGCCGAGGAGACGGGTGATTATGTCTGGTGGACTGGAAATTGAGATAGTGTGCCAGAGGCAGGGCGAGAAATCCATAAAAAGATGTGTGGAATTACAGAGACGGAGTTGTACATCTCGCAGACTCTATTACGAGTTGATTTTTTTAAAAAAAAAAATAAAGAATTCTCTCGACATGATTATCGTTTTTACTTGACTGGCCGAAAGGAAAGGGACCTGGCGATCTTGCCAGGGAGAAAAGGAGCAAAGGCCAAGATTCATACGAAATGGAAGCTCTGAGGCAGAAAACACCAGTCATCTTCAGAATAACTGACAAGGTAGATGAGCAAAAAGCATACTAAATCGAGGAAGTGATTCAAGAGAAAGAGAAAAGTCCATATAGAATTCTGTCATAGAATTATTGGGAATAAAAACAAAGGAGAATAAAAATCCACGAGACAAGCAAGTAGGCCATAGCCAGATCCAAAAAAGAAAAGAAGCAGCCCATGCACGCAGGCAGTCAGAATGAAAATATCCTCAGTGACTCAATGGGGAAAACCATGAAAACTCCTTCCAATCCTAACTAATGAAAACGCCTGCAAAAGCAAGTAGATATATGTAAACTCCGAATCTCCGGACCCAATTCCTAGAATGATACCCTGAACAACCAGTCGCGATGAACCAAAAAAAAAAAGCCTGAGAAAGGAAAAGGGAAAAGAAAGTAAGAAAGAGAGAAAACCAAAATAGTCCTTTTTGCGAGCACCATCCCATCTCGTTCAGCCACGTCTTCTTCTGAGACCGAACTCTTCCTCTTGGAGCTCGCGAATCAGCCGGAGACTCTCGGCATCCGCATCATCTTCGATACGATGCTTGACATGTTTGGATTGATGCGGGGACAACGAGGTGGTGGCATGTCGGTCAAAGCGCTTCTCCACCATTGGTGAGCTCTTTTTGGCATGTGAGGAGGACGGTCGAGATGACGGCTTCCGAGCCGAGGATGATGGGCCGGGTGTAGTCCGGCGTGCGGTAGATGGCATTGCTGGTTTTGACGGGCGAGGGGCAGGGGCTTCTGGTACGAAGCGCTCGACATGTCGAGGCTGACGGGAAGAATGGCGGGAACTAGAGTTCGGTGTGTGAAGAGCCGTAGATAACTCGCCTTCTACTGATGCGAGCGGTTCGCCGTCCTGTACCACGTCCATTTCGTCGGCCAGCGACGTGGGCGGTGACACCAAGGACGTGGTTGGTTTGGAAGGGACGGACAAAGAATTTGCATCCGTAATGTCTACCGAATCAACGTGGTGGACTGGAGGTGAGGCGTACAAGGCTTGGCCGACAGTCACCACCTCGGCCACGTTGTTGGCATCAGCTTGGAGGTGGTTTATAGCATTAAATGCGGCAACATCGACGCCTGGTACATCCTGCGGGACGACGGCAGTAGCGGCATACCCTTCGAAGTCCAAAGGATGCGTCATCGGGGATGTGCTCTCCTGCTTGGTCTTCTTGGCTGGCGCAGAGGCAGATTCGTCTTCGTTGGGTCGAGGTCGCTTTGAGGAGGCGGTTCCACGAGGCTTGGAACGTTCTTGTGCTTTGATTGGATCGACTCTGCCATACTCGTCATGAATGCAGCGGCGCTGTTCAAGGCGATGGTTAGCACGAAATTACTAGACAGGGGACCTTTCACATCGACAAAACTTACCTTGCTCTTTCGACAATCGTCACACGCCTTGCTACGTCCCTTCTTCCCACCATTCAATCCATCAGGACTCAAATCGCTGAGTCGGTTGGCAGCAGCCGTCGACGTGCCCATGACTGCTGAATGGAACTTGCCAGAGCCATCGAATCGATCGAAGCCAACAACGCCATTGCTTTGGAAGCCCGCTTGAGAAGCAATCGCTGCTAATGAGTTCAATGCAGAAACGGCGTCCTGTGCCAGAGACGACGGAGTGCTGAGACCTGATGCAGGCCCATATCCGTTCACGCCCAATGGCCCACCCAGCATTCCCAAGTCATTTGGCTCATCCTTATGACGACAACGGATCCGGCGTTTGCGACATGCATCACAGGCCACACGCTTGGGTCCTAATCCAGAGCCGCGTGGAGCTGGCCGTGGCTTAGATGCGGAAGATGATTCCCGCGCGACAAATTCGGGAAGGAAAGCAGCGGGCACCGGTGTGGCACTCTCAGTTGGCGGGCACATGGGCGGGTTGTTGTGGACCGGAGGGGCAGGTGCGCTGACAACTTCGTCTGATGGACGTTGGACTGCTTGTCTTTCGGCGTAGGTGCGCTGGCTGTCGACATTGCGTTCGGAACGTCGGCTCGGGCGACCAGCAGACTTCTTCTCATTGAGAGAAACCTTGGGATTCGATTCAATAACACCCGGCTGAGTCCACTGGGGTGCTTTCTCATTACCGCGCTTCCAGGCAACCCAGATGCCAAACTTTCTTATCATGTCCACAGGCTCGACGACGCTTTTCGGAATAGATCGCCTGACCGCGTTACGAGCATCAGCGGTGACACCCTCAACATTATACGAGCTGGCGATAAGTGCTGTCCGCAAAAGGTACTTGGTCAGCTCGGGCAATCCTTCCAATTCGGCCTGGGAATAGAATCGAGCGTTGAAGTATGGTGATCCCGCAGGCTCTTGATTGGCAAGTTCCCCAAACTCATAATAAAGAGGATATTGCCGGTGAAATCGGTAGTTTTCGTCCTGCGCGAATGCGTCCATGACAATTTGAGGAATAGGATCATCCGTCAAATATCGCAGCGCCGTGTACCACTGAATCTTTTGGAAGAAAGGATAGCGGAACTTTCTGGGCACTTTTGTCTCCTTCTCAATGTTGAGTACCTTTATTTGCATGCCATAATTGAGCCTGGTGAGAAAATTGCCACCAATCACCAAGCTATTCTCTGGAGTCCAGACGGCGTGAATCCATCCCGAAGGGATCAACATAGTATCGCCCTCGGACAGATCCACGCGATAGCATTCCTTCGTCTGGTTTCCGAGGAAAATTGAGTCTTGGGCCGGGGAGTTGCACCATTCCTCGTATTTCTTCAGATGCTTGTCTTTTGGAGGGATAAAAAAGAAGGTCTTCTTCCCTTTCAAGATGTGATAGTATACTGAAGATCCACCAAAGTCGATGTGGAAGTCGGTATAACAGTCGGCCACGGACATGAGACAATAAAACTGAACCTTGGGATAGTCGCCAATAGCCTTAAGCTCCTTTGGCCAGACTGCATCCTGCAGGTCAAGATCTCGAACGACCTTGGGTCGCTTGATAAGTCGGCCTAACTTGCTCTGGGAAACCTCCAGGCTGATGACATTCCGCACTGGCTTGTCTGGCTCGTTGCTCTCGTAGTAATCGGCCCACTTCTGCATATTCCATCTCTTATCCTCACCTTGTTGTGACTTCACATCGATAACTTCAACTCGTTCCTCGGGGCCGTATAGTTCTGCCACAGCACGAACGGTCAACCCTTGGGGAATGACCATATCCAGTTGGTCTTGTCCACAGTCAATTGTTTCCCGGAGTGGCGTTTCATGTTCATCAACGTGCTCAAGCAGGTCGTCAAACATCTCCTGAGTAGAGGCCTCTTGCACAAGAGAGTCAAAGTCAGCGTCTATCTCCGGAACGGGTTCCCGAGTGTTCCAAGCAGCAGGTATTACAACCGGCTCGGCCCACCCGTTTCCCCGCTCAAAATATTCGGCAGTGACCAGCTCGGGCTTCATCCTGGGGAAATTCTCAGGGAGAAATCGAATCTTGCCTTGACGAATAGGCTCGAGGTAATGGTGCTCCATCGAATCCGAAGCTGCCTTGACTAGACCCTGGTTGAGACCAGCATAGTCGATTGCGGTTCGAGCTCTGGATGATTTGCGCACGAACGTCGTTTGCCCATAAGTAGACCGGCAGTTACGACAGATAAACTTATCGACTGTGCGGACCTCTCGATCGTTCTTGAAGCCAGCACAGACGATATGAAACCAGCGTTTACATCCGTCGCAGCCAATCCACGTATCTTCTTCTTGCTGTTCGTCCGGCTCCATTGGGATACGAATCATATGACAAGCAGCACAGCTTGCCTGGTTCGTATCACTCCCGTCGTCCTCATCTTCAACCTTGGGTGTTACATTCAACGTTGAATTGGGATCATGGGCCTCGGGCTGAGGGCCAATGAGTTTATATTCTCCGTATCCCGCGTAGCGTGACACCTCCGTCGTTGGTGCATTGTCTTCGTTGTCTTCTTCCCAGACGATGGAGGGGAGCGTACCCGCGCTCGTGGTGGGCCGCACGCCACGGATCACCGGGCGCGACATAAATGCTGATCCATCAGAACGCGATCTCATGCGTGATTGCGGAACATGATCCTCCGCGTGTTGATATGCGAGCTTTGTATCCTCCAAGGAGCCACCATGTTCAGCATAAGGAAATTCGACTCGGTTGTGTCTCCCCGACTCGCCTCCGTAGAGATTGTTATGGCGGTGATAGGATTCGTCGATGCTGACTCGTTTTGTGTGATGGCCGCTAGGCTGAAAATTTGTAGGCCGGGCAAAGTTCAGCAATAGCTCTGCATCTGTTTTCATACTGTCCAGGATAGATGGTTGAGGATTGCCCGGTGGCATTGCCCGCGAGGAAGAAGAGGAAGAACGATACGGTGAGGGATCCCGCTCCGATCGGGGCCGTTTCGCGGGTCGTTCGGCGTTTTGAGGTTCTGTAGGAAATAATGGGATGGTGGATCGGGAACTGGGAGAGGACGGTCGGGGTGGGAGAGGCGCGAAGGTAGGGCTTGTTGCGAGGGCGATTGTCGCAAGTGTGTCGATTGTTGAATTTGACCGGCCATGACCCGACCGATGATGAGGGCCGGCATCTGCAGGAGGTATCCGGGCATGATTTGACGGACCTTGATCATGCTCGAGACTGGCAGCTCGTGCAATACCGCGCTCGGTCCATGATGCTCGAAAATCAACGGTCGAGGGTGTGATGGGCTCGACGGCGCGTCGCGGAGGCGACGGAGTGCGGTACTGGGGGGGACGCTCGCCCAAAGGTATCATGAAAGATGCTGCGCTCATCATCATTGGCAGATTCCGATGAGCGTCGGGCGCGTGAGACAGGTTGGTGGGAGGGGGTCGAAGGTGCGACGAGATGCGACTTTGCGGCGAAGTGGGTGCAAAGCGGGGATGTTGAACCACACGGACTAGCGAGAGGCCGTCGCAGAGGAAAAGAGTGTCATTCCTGGTGGCAGAGCATGCGCACACAAAGCCGTGAGATGAACGACGATGCTCGAGGGACGATTGAGGACGGTGGAAGAGATGGGCGACGAGGAGGCGAGGCCAGTTGCGGCAGAGCGTTTGGAGTTGAGGGGGGTTCGACGGTCGAGGCGGCGGGTCGACAAAGGCGCCGAAGGAGTCGCGCCGCAACCCGCGGGCAGGAAGAGAGACCGGATCGAATGCAATCCAGTCAGCAGGAATCAGATCCTGCAAACTGGATGTCGAACGGGGGGTATTCGAATGGATGGAAGCGTTCCGGGGTGGTTTGGGGGGAGAGCGAGGAGGGGAGGACGGAGCGCGGCAGGCGAGGGAGGGAGTGTTGCTGTAGGTAGGTCGAGAGCCCGTTCGAAAGGTATGGTTGGGGACGCGGAACCAGCTGCTGTGGCCGAAGGGAATGTCTTGGTGCCTTTCAACCTCTCCTCAAGTCGATATTGATGCTTTCACGAGGCTGAAATATGTCTCGCGACTGGATTGTGTCTGAAAAGAGTCGGAAAGAGCCCGTTGGCGACCCCGAGCTTCGACTTGCGACGAGAGCGTCTTCGCCGAGCTGTGTCGCTGATACCGTCCGATACCAATTGTAACCGCAGGATTGCTAAAATTCCCACCACAGATACCAGAGGTAGCTGGCGGCACGTGCTGTATTTTTGTTATGTATGGTAAGATGCAGAAGGACGCTTACCTCATCTGGCTGGCCTCAGGTGTACGCTAAGCCACAAATGGCAGTGCCAAGCCCACCTCGTGCTTCTCTCTGGCGTGTCTCTCCTGCGTCTTGCGCTGCTCCTCTCTTGAATTCACCACTCGCCCTCGATACCCCGGGTATCTGACACCTCTTCCCAACCCTTTATTCAACCATTTACTGGACCTCCTTTGTCCTAAGAATGAGCCGGAAGCTCGCCCCCGAAGCAAATCGGTATGTGCTCAAATCCTTGCCATGCCCCTCCCGCACCCGGTCTCCGCGCCCATCGACCATATCCCATCACTAGACCAGATGATGACTGCCTTCTCTCGCTTTTTCCCATTTATGTCTGGCTATAGGGGCTAATCTGATCCTCTTCATATAGGATTCTCTTCGTCAAGAACCTCAGGTACGCATTCGCCGCTCGCACTCCCGCCGTTGATCGGAGGTTTCGCCCTTGTCTTTTCCGCAGCCACCGTCCCACAGCAAAACCGATGAACAACCCACTGACATCTTCTCCAACAGCTACAACGTAACAGCAGAGCAACTTTTTGACTTGTTTGGGAAATTCGGGCCTATTCGGTGAGCTTTGGGTGATTTCTTAATTTCGACACTTGGAGCCTCCGCTAACCCGCTGCCTTTTTTTTTTCTCTTGCAGCCAAATCCGTCAAGGCATTGCCAACAACTCCAAGGGCACAGCATTTGTGGTCTACGAGGACGTACACGACGCCAAGCAGGCATGCGATAAGCTCAATGGCTTCAACTTCCAGAGCAGATACTTGGTCGGTATGTGTGGCACCTAAAGCAGCGGCCATTCGCACATTAGATGAATCTTTCAGTGACACACTCAATCTAGTATTATACCACCAGCCAGAAAAGATGGTCCGCTCAAAGGAGGATATCCAAGAAAGACAAGAAAATCTGGAACGACTGAAACAGCAGCACGGGATAGAGTGAGGGGGTGGGAACGTGTCGACTCTAATGATGCCCTCCGCCAGCATCTGGCTGCGTGTGGCATTGCAACGGATCTCCTGTTATGTTGAATCCTGGGACGGTTTCAGGGGTTAGCGGCGTTATGTTTTCTTTTTATTCCCTCGGGATATTTTGCTCTCTTGACGACTCCTTCGGGTGATGAAACGGTTTGATGGGTCAAATTTAAGTCTCGATGATCGTCTGGGGGAATTATCACTCGAAGCATCTTTGCCGAGTGATGGAATGGGTTTATCTTCTCATGTTCATGTTTTGATTTCCACTTTCTACTTCGTCATCAATACGAAACCCCACTTTGCTCAGCAAAGAAGCCTTCGATGTAGAGGATTGGCCATATCAGACGGGGCTCTTTCCAGTTGTAAAGGGCTGGTGGTTGATCTTGAGGAAACGATACCATCCTGAGGCTCATGTCAGCAATCGTAGGAGCATACTGGGCGAATTCTGTTTCGGACGTTTCGATCACACTGAGTCGACCTCCCAGATATATATCACTTCATACTGAGAACCTTCGACGTAACAAATAACCTGCCCGCCAGCGACAAGTCGAACTTGATACCCCATGAACAACAACATTGATATCAAATTGACATTCCTCCCACACGTCCCACATCTTCAATATACAAACAAAACCTCACTCATAAGGCTGAGACTGCGTCACTGAAGGACTAGGTCCCCACTCAGCTGCAAAAGGACGGGTCTCTGGTCTTGGCACAGCGCTACTAACGACCCCTCAGCGACGGACGGTAGGAGAACGAGAGAATTCGATAGACAGTCGAGATAGAAGCAGAATCGCCGGGTATCCTTGATCCTCAGATGTGTCGACATATACATCC